>JARWMV010000239.1:0-1200000 GCA_030998015.1 Ceratorhiza oryzae-sativae
ACATAGATGACTTTTTCCCCATCAGACATATTTGCCCAAGCAGGGGCAGAGGGTTGTGATGCCATTTCAGAGAAGGGTTGATAAGATTCTAAAGGCGACAGAGACGATAAGGAAGTACAGGGAATTGGGAATTGTTTTGGTAATATAGGATTTCTGTTCCCCGCACAAGTCTGTAAACTTCAAAGTTTCTGATTCCTGCGAACCTTAACCAAGTATCGTCCAAGTCCCAACTTTTGGTGTCCTGGCAATGATATGGGCACTCCACCCGCTTCAGTTTAGTTTGGTCCTGAAGGAGTGCTTCCTTTGTCGTGACCCTCTGGAGGCTCCCTTGTGGAGCACTTAAGTAGTGGCTGCGTTTACGGTTTGGTGCTATGCAGTATGTATTGAGCGTTCTAGTTACAGTGTTTGCTATGGTCTATGGTGGTTGACAAGATAAAGCAAGCTGAGGCGTTCAGTCTTGCTTTGCTCCCCTTATATATATGTGACTGCGGTTGCTGCGGTGGCCCCTCTTCCTAAGCGCCATCTATAGCAGTTATAGGTTCTATATAGTACTAGGTATTAGGTAATTGTTTATCCTAAGTTTGTGCGGCTCCGAATCTTATAGAGCCGCGCAAGGTCCGAGGGTCATGTGACTTTTGGACTTAGGTAAGCACCCAGTGCTTAATCGTTGGGTAAGCACCAAGGTCACGTGACAACTCGCTCCTCGCTCCAGGTAACATGGGAGGGAAACGCTGGAGCAAGTTCAGGGTAACCACCGGTGCTTAATCGTTGGTAAGCGCCGAGATCACGTGACAACTCGCTCCTCGCTCCAGGTAACATGGGAGAGAAACGCTGGAGCAAGTTCAGGGTAACCACTGGCACTTAATCGTTGGTAAGCGCCGAGATCACGTGACAACTCGCTCCTCGCTCCAGGTAACATGGGAGAGAAACGCTGGAGCGAGTTCAGGGTAACCACCGGTGCTTAATCGTTGGTAAGCGCCGAGATCACGTGACAACTCGCTCCTCGCTCCAGGTAACATGGGAGAGAAACGCTGGAGCGAGTTCAGGGTAACCACCGGTGCTTAATCGTTGGTAAGCACCGAGATCACGTGACAACTTGCTCCTCGCTCCAGGTAACATGGGAGAGAAATGCTGGAGCGAGTTCAGGGTAACCACCGGCGCTTAATCGTTGGTAAGCGCTGAGATCACGTGACAACTTGCTCCTCGCTCCAGGTAACATGGGAGAGAAACGCTGGAGCAAGTTCAGGGTAACCACCGGCGCTTAATCGTTGGGTAAGCGCCGAGATCACGTGATCCTGTTTATGGTTTGTTCTGCTTCGGGAAAAATGCCATAAATCTGTACAATATTCGGTTGTTGGGTTATGTCTGCTAGGCGGGTCATAACATCCTTGGGGAGAATTGATTTGGGCTGCTGGAAGGGGTGTTTCTTCCTGAATTGGCGAGCCCGTGCCACTTAGAAAGGTGGGGTGAGGGAGGTCTGACGGCGTTGAGAAGACGGGGAAGGCGTACTTGTGGGGTTCAATTGTTTCTTGGACTATAGTTTCTAGTCTGAGATGATCTTGGAGGAGGGATAGGTAGTCCTCCTGGCGTTCGCGCAACCACTCGGTTAAGTATGCGCAATGGGCCTTGGCTTCATGAAGTTTTTCATGGGTTTCTTCGTACTTATTCCAGTAATAACAGTACCTGTCTTGGAAATTTTCGATAGTGTTTAGCAGGTGACGAAGAAGCTGTTGGCCAAGGTTCTCCAGCTTATAGCTGGTTGCAGGGGATGGTGTAGTAGTAAAGGAATTTGTCCTTCTTAGGACAGTAGGGGCAGCGCACTGGGAAGGTGGCTCTGTTTGCCCGATGACAAATTTTGCACTCAGGGGCACCTGGCTCGGTGACAAAGGCTTGTTGGGCGCGTCCAACTCTCTGGGGGCGGACTTTGATGATTACTACTCGGTTGAAATCGATGTGCCCAGCTTCTTCAAGGATACTTTCAGCCGAGTTGAGGGTGAAGCAGTGGATCGACAGGTGTCCGAACCACCCACACAGACGGCAGCGCTGGTCTTCTGTAAAAGGTTGTGCCACTTGAGGGCTGTGCATTCCGTCAGAGATGTACTCAAGCAAGAGCAAGATAAAAGGAAAAATAGACCCTTTCCCGAGTCTATTGGAATAGGAAGGTGACCTCCATTGCTCAGCTACTTAAGGGCAATGAGCGACCCCACCTCTTGTTGACGAAAGAGATTAGAGAACCGAAGCTTGTTACGACGTGTGAGGGACCTGGCTATGCAAGGTTTCACAGAGGTGCGTATAGGGCAACAATATCTCGTGGCTGTGGATAGGTGGAGTAGGATTGGGGAAGGCAATGGGGAGTTATCTTGAGATGACGCCAACGGCATTCCAGAAGTATCCCAGATGACACTGAGACTTACGATTGTCAAGAACTTGACCTGATGTTGACGACGACAAGTCAGGCAACGAGGAAAATAGTAAGAAAAATAAAAGAACTTGTATTCGACGAGAGGTCAAGTTCTTGAGGAGTCCTCTGTGAACTTGACCTCGTTTATATACATAGTATGAGCCACATCATAACAAACAAGTCCGTACAGTGAGTCACGACAGATAAGAGATAGAAGCAGTAGAAGCGACTGCGGAACTGCGGAATTTCACATTGGAGTTGAAATACATCTTGGTTACCAGTCCGGAACATGCCATGAGTCACATGACACAGATATACCATAAAAGGCAAGTATGTTTTGAAGATGATCTCATAAAATGTAGTAAATTGAGAAAATATTATAGAGTGGATATATGTGTGTCAGTTCGTGACAGAATCAGACAATATATAACCAATATGGTACTTTATTCCTCAGTACTAGTTATATAAGAAATCACACACAGACAAGAGAAAATAGAAAGAGAAAAGAAACCAATAACCAGTCTGGGTTGAGTAGAGGAGGATGGTCTGGAAGGGCCTCAGAGGAGGTCCTTTTATACCCTGAGGAGGGCATTCCAGAGCCAAATAGATGCATGCATGCCAGTGCAATCATCAAAAGAGGGTACTGCTATACTTGGGGTACACCCTAGCCCAGTATAGGATAAGAGAGTAAAGACAGGGTGTAGATCAAAGGCATTGATGCATCTGAGACCTGCTATTGGCTTGTAGATCATATTATCATAGTATATACATGTCATGAACAGAGGCTACATCTCAGTGAGTCATAAGGTGAGTCAGAGAAGCTTCTGGATCAATTTGGGAAGCTCTCCTGACTCACTGGAGTCATTAGATCTTGATTGATGGTCCAGTAAGATTCTAATGATCTTTGGGCCATTCTGGTGTGAGGATCTGGTGGATCATGACAATCTTCAGGCAGCAGATACTGCCAAAGATTAGCTATCAATAGAGCACAAGATTGCTTTGATAGCATAAGCGGTTGCCAAGATATGAGTGGTGCAATGTTGTAATCAATATCTCCTGATAAGAGGAAATATCACAACCTCTGTATCTCTCTGAGATCTTATTGTAAAAACTTAATAAAATATGCATTGGAGAGCAGGAAATTTGTACTATTTAATGGAACAGAAAATAGTACAATTCAGAGTGCATACAAATTCAAGTATTTCACAATTTAATTACAGAGGCATTGCTTGAAGTTGGCAGAGCAGACTAAAATAATAGAAAATGTTAGTGATCCATAACAAAGACCCATGTGCCTTGTATCTACTTAGGACCTTCCCATGAGGGAGAGAATTGTGGCAGGTGTTGTATTGCATATGATCATGATGGTTGTGCTAAGTCTCACCATGTTTGCATCAGTTGATCTATGCATAAAGGATGAAGGGTCTGGAAAGACCTTATGTGGAAACTCAGGTAGGCTGGCCTTATCAAACAGGAATTGTTACCTCAGTTGACAATGAGGATAACAGAATATCATTCGAGGGGTTACATTGTTGGAGACCTATAACAATGTGTCTATCATACGAGCCTTATCAGCCTTATGGCGCTGGTAAGCTGGTTATCAGCGCTTATAAGGTAGGGGCGGTTTCGCCAATGGGCGCGAGGGCGCAGCAGGAGGCTGACAAAGGAAATGATACCTGAGAACTCTGCACGTGACTGTCGGTCCGCCTCGACCTTACAACGACCAGATGAGGACTCGTCAGCAGGCACGTCTTATACAGTAAGCATCACAAGATAAAGGTTGGGGATATGATTCTTATGTTTTTTAGGTCGGCATCGCTATCTGAAGTAGAAGGTGAGATCATGGCTGCCATTACTGCCGTTTCGTTTGGTTGATTGGTGACGTGAGTTAGATGAAGAAGCCTCGTACAATCGTATGACGTTCTCTACCTAGTTAAATCGCCTCAGATTTTGAATAATTTCATACGACTGTTCTTGTTGTGCCGTAGCCTCTCCCACGCCTCCCCCTAAACGAAAGAGACGAGTTACAGGCGGAGGATCGGAATTTGGAGAAACTCCCACCCGTAGTATTCGAAGGAGAGGAATGCTATCTGGTGTACTTTTGCTTCCCGTGGAAGTTTTCACCGAGGTGGGCTATGCTTAACCATACGATTGAGTCACACTTAGCATTGTATCAAGATCACCTCGCACCTCACTCCTCCTGATATCATTGCGCTGTCACGCTCGAACAAATTCTTTCGCAAATTTTTATTGAATCGCTCTTCCTCCCATATCTGGACCACTGCGATACGAAACGTCCCCGGTCTCCCGCCTTGCCCCAAAGATTTGTGTGAACCCCAGTATGTGGCGCTTATATTCTCGAAACATTGCACGGTATGTGTTCCGACTATTTCCCGTACCAGGGTTGACCAGACCTACCCATAGATCTGTGGAGCGAGTGTCGTAAGGACCATGGATCCTTATTTAAATGTCCGCCTTTGCAATTCGTGTCGCGATGATCGGTTCGTTGATTTTCAATGCCTGCGCTATGGTTTTATTCTAACTAGCCGCTAGACGGATGTGTGTGGATGATATCAAGAACGAAACTATACGAAGGCTCACACCAAAAACGTTCAGTAAGCGGGTTTTGTTTGGAAGGTGATTGGATTTGTAACATTTTGGGATGACTGCTACAGGTCCCCCGTATTTTTGCCTGCGATCTGATTATGATGAAGTGGAGAAAAGGCTCAAGGAGATACTGTCGGGAACGGGCGATCAGGTGGCCAACAAAACTTCATGGTTAAAAGAGCGGGTTGCGCTCTGTCTAGAGAGAAGAAAGGTAGCACTCTCTCGTAGCTCTTTGTCCAGTTTTAACGTTCCTACGTGCTTGGTTACAGTTTGCGGCAAAGCTTGCAAGGTTTCTGGAAGAGATGAATGAGGCACGGACGAGGGAGCTGGAAGAATTAAAATCCCAACGTCGAAATGAGTAAGTTAAATGCACCCGCCATACTCCTCCTTTGCACCCACCTTCATCTAGTATAAAGCAAAGACTCAAACGGGCGGGTTGGGAGGAATACGACTGGAAGTTTCCCTGGAGGTTAGCTCGAAAGTGGGCCACGCTAGTCGAAGCCCCTAAGCCCATAACGGATCGAGGTGAGTTGTTCTTCCCTTGACATTGGCTCGATACATATTTGGCCCCAGTTTGGACAAATTTATATCCAAAGCTCGAACGTTATCTCGAAGACAACCATGAAGCTCAAATCCAAAGGTTCGAAAGTGATCGTAGGCGTCGACAAGAACGTCGAATGCGCTCCTTGCTCATATCCATCAAGAAGAAAAGTATATTACTCAAAGTGGACAAGAAGATTGTTCGAGGCGAGGCTGTTGACCCGACAGATAGTGGTAGCGCCCATTTATCACACCTCGATAGCGACGGCGAGCTTCCGAGCGAGGCTGAAGACTCCCCAGGTGGCATCGTTTTCATGACCAGTCGTCGAGAACGTCAAAAGGTTGTTATCGAGCGGTCGTTCCCTCCTATGATTGATGCCTTGGCCTTGCCCGTTGTCACTCGACTCCTTGAGGATGACAGCGACCCAAGGTCATTAGAAGAAAGGTTTGAGGATTCAAGGGAAGAGGTCGAGGAGGCCTTGCGAAATTGGAGAGATACAGCCGAGAACGACCTCGTCAATCTTTTGAAACGAGGCATCGAAAAGGGTAACTCACACGAAGGTGATATGGAATCCGACTTGGAAATACCTCAGCTTGACCTGCAGTTTGAATTACCTCTCGAGTACGACAACTTTCTTGAGGATTTACCGCCTAAAACTCGCCTCCTCCTCCGTGCAGATTCAGTCTTCCGAGTGGCGAATGATGCACAAAGCCCATTACCCTTGTTCTACCCCGAGCTTTTCTCCATCATTCAGGACCGATCTCAAGGCTATTATGGACGCGGCTTCGAATACTATCACCAGAGTCACCCTAAACTCGGCCGCCCTTGGAAAACGAGTGATGTCGAGTGCTATCCGGATGGTATTCAAGCAGCGAAACAGCTCCTTGATGAGATCGGGAGACCCGATGCGACCCAGTTTGAGCTGCAAGCACTTGGTCCTCGGTTTGTATGCGGGCTTTGTTCAGATAAGTGGGTTCGAACTTGGAACGAGATAGTACGTAGTTCATCAAACGCATCGAGTCAACCGAAACGCAATCCGGCCTTTTTTGCTATTAGGTCCAGCATTATGCAGAGGCCTTGTCATGCGCGCGCCTTGCAAAGAAAAACTCTGCTTCGGGAAATCTGTCGGTCGTATATAATGACATCCACTCTCCCAATCCAGCCTCACGCGCCAAAGGGAAAAACAAGCCCCTCGTCATATTTCATACACGAAAAGAGGCCAAGGCTTTGTCCGCTGAGCAACCACCCGACCGGATGTTATTCCAATGTAACCTGTGCTCCTTGTTGGGGGTGTTCTTTCGTGCCCCAAAAGATATTATTACCAAACATGTACGAGCCGTGTGAGTCCCTCCTTTGCTGCTTTATTTCGTAGTATAATGACTGCTCCATCCAGGCATGCCATAAAAGCACCAAAGGCTGAACATCGCAGCAAAACAAACGACTTCATTGATCATTACTACATCAATACTCGTGTGATCAAGCCTCGAGTGTCTGAATCCTCGAGCGAAGAGTCGTCCGTGGATGACGAGACACGGACAGAGCGTGCACGAGAATTCGGCGCAGCGGTTCATTGGTCAGAGTGGAAATCGAAAAGAGTGGAGTCAGACGAAGATTAAATTTATGCCTCAAGTGATTTTTATACTACGGATTTGTAGCACTAAGGGTTGTAATCCGCTGGCGGTGTTTCCATGAATAGGACATTCGACCGTTGTATCTGCTCGGCCAGAGGCGCAAGTGACTGATTATCGAAAATAGCGCCGACAAAAAGGGGACTATTGTCTCTTGATACCACTCGCCTGATGGTATACTCGTGGCCGTGAAGCACACCGGGAATGGGAGTGCCGCAAAGACGCCCTATTCGGTCCTGCGCGCTCCGAAACGCGTTTCTGCCATGTACGCCTGGGCGCTCTGCCAAGACTGAGCTGCAGCCCGAGTTTTGCTCGCCTCCTCCGTGTGTCCGCGATCGGGCTCTCCCTTGTCCGTTGATTTCCAACGCGAGGAGACGAGAGCGCGCTACCCTTGTGTGACGTCAGCGGTCACCGAGATGCGATTCTGTCTCGACTGCTCTTGAAATCTACGACCCAAGGGAGCCCGAGGTGTGACGGTCATTGCGGTGCAGTCTTTCCCCTAAACTTCAGTAGATTACATCGGGCACATTTTGTACTACCTTTCTTGGGTGACATATTACGTAGGCGCTAATTCAGGATAAACGCAAACTCGGGGATGACCAGTGCATGAATAATAGAATATACGATTGGCAGGCAGCCAATGCGGTACGATGCAAAATACGTGCTTCCAAGTTCAGACCTCGCCAATCACTACGTGTTGCGGTCAAGTTGATACATCTAAATCATTCACCTCGGCGAACGTGAGATGGTGGCGATACATCTTAGCGCCAATTAATCTAGGTTCATGCATATCATCTTTCCAGTATGGAAGTGATCGCCGAAAACGGATGTATGCTCGTATCCAAAGCCAAGGCGGTGGATGCTCGGGCGGCTTTTTCCCACCAGGTTTTAAGAGTTCCGCTTCGTTTCCCAGACAAACCGCATCCACACCATTCAGCATTCTCGGGGCTATATTGTCTATTGCGCTCCTCGTATCTATCACATCTTCGTCGACGCAGCCGTTCAAGATGCCATCCTTGCCAGTTCCTCCAGCTCGAAATCTATCCTCCCTTGGGAGCCATGTAGTAAGATCTAGCCTTGTGAGTTCAAATTATCTCCATTATCTAATTTTTGGATCTAAAATCGATCGCAGCAAACGATTCATTCCCTATATGCACGTGGAGATAACGGAAATGGCTCGAAATCACAGTATGTAGCGTGCATTTAAATGGTCAAGGAATATCACCCTAATCGGTAGATCCGTTCATAGATCTCCCCGCACGCTAATCCTCGGTATAGCTTGCGCCACGCTTGCGATTCTTGCTCTTAGCGGCTTGTGCATCTTCCTCGTAATTGGCAAACGCTTTCCAAACACACCCTCTACATCACGTCGGAGATTTAGACAGAAATCCCGCACTTCTCCTCAGACTACCTTGGGAAACAACCCTGCCCCACATGATCGTCACACGCCGAAGGACTCTGGAAGCGAATCGGACCAGTCATATGCCTCTGAGGAGAAGAAGAACCTAGATGTCATCGAAGAAGTCAGCGAATCGGACTCATCACGGTCAAGCGCATCATCTATTCCGCAACCCGCATATCGTGGAACTAGGTCCAAATTCTTTAGCCTCCCTTTCAATTGGGCACGTCTACCATCTTCTCCCCGTTCCTCCAATATGTCAGCAACTCCTCGTCCATTACATTTCCATCCCGTCAGGCCATTTGTGCCTCAATATGCCCCAGAAAAGTCATCCAGACAATCATGGCTCCAACCGCATGTATGCTAATATCGGGCCAAGCAAGGAGGGTAGAAATTCTGCGTATGGGAGGGTTATCCTTTCATTTTTTCAATCTTGGTGGCTTTTATTTGTATTTCTTTGGTGTATTACTTATAGGATTTCATTAAAGAGGGTTGTCCAATGACCTGTGTGACCAGGGTTATCCGCCGAAGTTCGGTCTCATGCGGCTTGCGACATTGCTTCATTGTTTATGCATGTCCAATTACGCGCCTTCTAATCTTGACGCTTATTTCGCAGAGACGCGTGCCAGAGATTCATAGGAACGCAGGAGTGAGGGTTCGAGGATGGCTCAAGTATATGGCTGTGTTCGTTCCAGCCTGATAAGATAAACAAGATCTTCCAGTGCCGTGCTCGGCAAATGGGTAGTTGTTGACTACTACCACACGCTATGGTCGCCCTGTGTTTTACTTCGACCGAGCGGTATATTACTCTTTTCCCCTCAATTGAATGTGAGCTGTACGTTACGCTTTGGCTGAGAGGAGGAACACGATAGTGCGAGAGCCTGCTAGTGTTTACCATTGTGAGACCAGATTGTCGCCCGTATTAAGTAGAAAGTGAACGTGCTCTAGAGCGCTGTCTCACGCAGGGAGGTTTCTTGTGGCTAAGATACAAATCGTACTACAGAGTACAGTGTGAATAGAATACATGAGGAGAGAAAGAAAATACGATACCTTAGCTCAACTACGAAGGTAGAGAACTAAGGAAGAAGAAAGGGGATTCCCGCGAACTCGCGCATGATATCAGGGAGGGGGGATACGAAACAGAAACAAATATGCGCATACATACACGCATATGATTGTAAATTCAACACGCTGTAGACCCATTCCACGTAGAAACTCCGCATCACATCGTGAAAAAACCATATTACCTATGTTAACTCTCATGCATTTCATTGCGCTTTCAAGCGAGTGTCAAAGTGTGTAAACAAGTATTCCACACATGTTTATATTTGCATCTGGTTTCAGTGAAATGTGGAAATTCCTGGCTATGCTAATGGCCCATATCAGAGCCATTCATTCTAAAATTTCTACTAATATTTAGCTAATTTACATGTCAGTATTGCGATTTGCTCACCCTGGATTTCTAGAAAAAGCAGTATCCAAGTGTCTGGTAGTGGAAAGGCACAAGGGCCCGCTCCTATGGATGGCGCGCCCGGTGGACAGTTTACGATCAAGCTAACAGAGGGGCTTGGCGCTGATCAACTTCATCCCAGGCCCCGATTCAATTCATTTCGATACATCAGTCCACAGAATCATTACATTTATTGAACTAGCGGCTTTCTACTTTAGAATTGAGCTTCCCTTGCCTGTCGAATGGAGCGAATCGACTACAGTCCCACAGCCATCGAGAAATAAAATTTCGAACCGATACGACATGCTTTTTGAAAGAGGTCATGCGCTCCCTGTGTTCCAGCGCATATAGTTCGCTTTCCGATATTTACATGTACATTTCTCCGTTCTCCATATATATAAGACTGGCTCCTCATAGGAGAAATACGAATCAGATTCATGCCCTGTTACCTCATTACATCTTATCCCCATATTTCCACTGCATATATGCTAAGAGTATTTAATTAAAGGCCTATTGTCTTCAACAACCGTCAGCCCAAAAACAACACATGTTACCACCGCTAGAGGGGTTGGTGTTCCATGGATTGGGAGCAGAAGAGGGTCCAGCGATAATCAATTATCAAATATGTATGCATATACGCCATTTCCCCACAAGCAACGGCCCGACCATTTTGCGTCGAGCTATTCAATTCCGCTTGCACTCCACCTTCCTAAGTCTTCGGACTTCGCTGGAATCGCCATCCATATCGATTTTTATTTGAAACCAGAAACTCATAGTCACTCAGATTTAGCGGGTGCTCTTGGCGCCGTTCCAGGGCGGATGATTAACTATCTTCATGGCCTAGGTGCTGTTGTCCTGAAGTATTTGTACATCCTGGTTGGATCTTCGGCGGGATCCATGCCGCCAAACCGTAGTCCCTCATCTTCCCTAGGAATCTCTCCTCCAGCGTTGGAATCCCGAAATCTTCACTAGGATCAGATAGTCATACATAGATATTGCCGATTTTTACAGGTAGCACGAAATGAGGGGAAACGAGTATTATAGAGTACAAGGGAGGAGTGGGTACATGAAACTTTGACCAGGAGAATAAATGTCCGGTGGTACTATACAGTCAGCCACACACGTCCCGCAAGCGCTGTAAGACCAAATTCCCAACACCGATCGACTCAAGCTATCCGAAAGACCCCCGATCTACTAGTTAAGAGACTGGCGGAAGTACATATTGCATCACTCACCATGCTTTGTTTCAATTTCGCTTTCGTGTTATGAGTTCAAGGCGTATTGTGTGAGGCTGTGAGGCCGAGTGGTAAAACGGGAGATGGGAGTTGGCGATGTCGCGGCTTAGGGTAAAGCGGATGACTTGCTAACAGTCTCTGATTCGAGGGGTTTCACTTATCTCTATGTACATACGAACCAGTCTTACATAGACGATTAATGACAGTGAGGGTTCGATCCAGGGAATACAACGAGTGTTGGTATGATATAGATAAGAGAGATAGTCGGAGCACAGCCACATGTCTGTCCTGTTTTTGTGAGTGGGCTCACATGCCTCGGATATTGGATCTCGACTACGTGGGCGAAATGCTTGGGATATCAAGCCTTTTGTGCGCAGCCGCCTGGTCTCTAGGTATTCTGCGGTAAGTGCCATTGGACTATAGACGGGTCAAGGTATTAATCTTTTGCCCCTTGACTACTTCGGACCAGGTCGCGAATTATATCTAGTATTTCCGCACGCATTTTGCCACCAACCACGCCATTTCCCGCGAAAATATTCGTAGCCTTACTCGCACGGAACATCGTTCAAGTTAAAGGAATTGAACCCATTTGAATTTTCAAATCAAGGTGGCACCGAAACATGGGCGGTATTATACACAGGAAGAGATCAGTTGGACCGGTTAAAACGCAGTTTGGGTGCGTTCGTTTGTGTATAAATTACTTGTAGATGTAGCAGCTGCGCATATACTCAGTCAGCTCCTGGCCCGATATCACAATGTTCTCCCATCACTCACATGTAGTGTCCGTCGCACGCGTTCGGGTGTCCGCTCGTGCTCCCATAGTTCAGACGCCATCGGTTGCCCTCGTCAACAAAGTCATCGGGGTTGCCCAAAGACACGTCGCCGTGCTGCGCTCCGTTCCTCGGGATATCTACCCCCGCCGATCTCGTCAGTCCATCGTGCATCCAAAAACAGGCTGTGGGACTCGAGTCCGAACAAAACTGGACTTACAGCAGATGTAGTGACCCGGGCAGGCGTTCGGGTGACCGTTGGTGCTGCCAAAGTTGAGCTTGAAGCGGTTACCCTGGTCGGTCACCAGATCGGGGTTGCCATACGAGGTCTCGCGCTTGGATAGCTGTCGAGGGGAGATGTTCAGTACAACATGCGAGACGAGTAGCGGTGGTGCAGAAGAAAGACCTACGTTCTCTACAGGAGAGCCGGCGACGAATGCAGCGGCTGAAAGCACGAGAGAGATGCAAGCAGTGGAAAAATGCATGGCAAAAGAGCTATAGGAGGCTGGTTGAGTAGACCGGATTGATGGATATTCGTGATGTCCTCCTGTCGGTTTATATAGACTTTACGACTGGCATCTTATTCCGGTGCAAGTACACAGGTATTAACAGCCGTCGCTCTCGAATCGCCGCGGGCCACCGAACTGCCCGAGCCCAGTGCAATAAGAAGATATCATATCAGCACCCCCGCATATGTGTCAAGCGTGGAACGCCGACTCGAGGTGTGATCCACTTGCGCAGCCGTAAAAGCGCGGCTCTTTTGGGCAGAACCGCCGCCCCGCATCATTCGATGCTTCACGCGACATCTGATGGGTGTCTCGGACCCTTTTGCCAAGAAACATCGACCTCTGCAATGGAAGACCATGCTCGGCAAGGTTTCACCGCATAAATCCTTCCCGTGGACACTCAGGCCATCAGATCATGCTCCAGCCATAAATCTATACTATAGGAAACCATCTAACAAAATATAACCAAAATGATTCCATGATCAGACGAATACTTGGACACTCCATACTTTTGTTCGAATCAGCCAGGGAAATAGGGCTATACATAGGCGCTGGTGGATCGCCGATATGACCGCTGCAGCCTCGCCAAGATTTTGATCACGGGGCGGGGTGTGCTTCTTAGACCTCAGCATCATTGATTTTAGGCTCTTTAGATATTCACGCGATCAACTCGTCGCCCTGCCACAGTGTGTCATGACTATCGAGACTTATATAAATGGATTGAAAGGACAAACGAGCAAAGGAGAGCCGCAGTGCTACGCCAAAGATAACCGGATACATCTTGGTTGACAGTAACCTCCAAAAAAGCCAGCGCAAGCATCGTAAGAGTTGAGTGGCGGAAAGTGGAAATATAATATAATATAATACAATATACCTCGTCCTGCGCGAGAATGGAATGTAAGGAATGGAAAGAACGAAATAGAAACAGAAATATCAAGAGGTTTAGAGCCCGTATGCCCGTATGCGCGCCAGGGGGAGAGTAGACCTAATGTAGTGGTCGGCGCGGTCGCCGGCAGAACATAGCCCACGGCCGTGATTTGGTCGCAATTCCCCTCCATGAATATGATAGGCTCCGCGTCGATGTCACCAGCGTCTTGGAAACAAAGGTCACCGTTTGAGGATAGAGGCGAAATCAATCAAATTTATTCAATCGACCCAGAATAACAAGCTTCAGAACAATTAGATGACACAACAGCCACTTCACCCTCAGAATCAGAGTGTGCATTTACTTGTAGATATAGCAGCTGCGCATATACTCAGTCAGCTCCTGGCCTGATATCACAATGTTCTCCCATCACTCACATGTAGTGTCCATCGCACGCGTTCGGGTGCCCGCTCGTGCTCCCATAGTTCAGACGCCATCGGTTGCCCTCGTCAACAAAGTCATCGGGGTTGCCCAAAGACACGTCGCCGTGCTGTGCGCCGTTCCTCGGGATATCTACGTCCGCGGATCTCGTCAGTCAATCGTGCACCCAACTAGAGGCCGCAGGACTCGAGTCCGAATAAAACTGGACTTACAGCAGATGTAGTGACCCGGGCAGGCGTTCGGATGACCGTTGGTGCTGCCAAAGTTGAGCTTGAAGCGGTTACCCTGGTCGGTCACCAGGTCCGGGTTGCCATACGAGGTCTCGCGCTTGGATAGCTGTCGAGGGGAGATGGTCAGTACAACATGCGAGACGAGTAGCAGTGTGGGAGAAGAAAATCCTACGTTCTCGACAGGAGAGCCGGCGACGAACGCAGCGGCTGAAAGCACGAGAGAGATGCAAGCAGTGGAAAAGTGCATGGCAAAAGGAGCTACAGGAGGCTGGTTGAGTAGACTGGGTTGGTGATGCTGGAATTGTACCATACCCTCTCATTTATATTTCGAGGCCGGTGGCTGTATTTCTTGGCTACTTTCTATCAATGCAACCTCGATCCTCGTCTGAACATGCAAAAGCTCGTTGGCACTGGTCGGACGGTTATCTCGGGGACTGTGGCATTCCATCCTGGCGCTCGCACTCACGGCCTAACTCGAATGGCGTTCTCTCGACTTCGATTCCGAATCGGTCCACAATTTCAAGTCCGAAACTGATCCCATCAGACTCGTGATACATCTATGATACCAGCCGAGGTCTAAGATTCAGCCTACCGCGATACCCGCTCAAGAATCACGCCGGGCAGTGTATATACCTAGTGGTTGCAGATTAATCGACAGCCACTCTATTCAACTCACGGGCAGAAGAACATGCTGTTGAATATAATACGCTTTTCTGAACTGTACATTACGCCCATTCGGCCTCATATGACTGAGTGTGGAGATTGTAGAGACTCAATATGTGTAATTCTTTTGCGCGATCATGATGACTTGAAGTTACGGCGCTCGATCTCTGAGGCTCTTTCGGGAGTAACGGCCGATAAAAATGTATCCTTCATTTTTGGCTTGGCATCGGAATTTAATAGAGACGCGTTGTCCATTTGAACTTTCAAGCATCTGAGTGACGATGCAGTGAGCAATGTGATGTGGCGAGGCGGCGAGTGGATCACATGGATCTCCAAGAAGCTTATAATCAGTGATCCTGACGCCTGAGAAGCACACCTTACCCCGCGATCAGGAAGCAAGTGGGGCTACACCGGCCATGTCGGCGATCGGTCAGCGTCTATGTATATCCCTGCTTCTTTGGGTGATTCTAACGGCAGCATGGACGGCCGGCTCTTCCACGATCTTAGAGTGATTATATTTTATATTATGCTAGATTTCTTATTCAGGTGTATCACTCGAGGGCAATATAGCAATAAGGACAGGCTCGAGCGTCCACAGGAAGGATATGTGGGGGCGGAGTCTCGCCAAGCATGCTTTCCCATTTCGGAAGCCAATGTGTCTTGGCATACCGTTAAGAAGCACGCATCATGTGTTACCTCGAGCATAAAATGATGAATTGGTGATTCTGCCCGAAAGATTCGAAGTGTTACGGCTGCGCAATTGAATCACGCCTCGAGCCGGGGTTCGACGTTTGAAAGGATGCCGATATGCTATGTCCCGGTTGCACGGTGCTCGGGCAGTTCGGTGCTCCACAGTGATTCGAGAACGAGTGCTGCTAATACCTGTGTACTTGCACCGGAATAAGATGCCAGTCGTAAAGTCTATATAAACCGACAGGAGGATCCACGAATATTCACCAATCCGGTCTACTCAACCAGCCTCCTATAACTCTTTTACCATGCACTTTTCCACTGCTTGCATCTCTCTCGTGCTTTCAGCCGCTGCATTCGTCGCCGGCTCTCCTGTAGAGAACGTAGGTTTTTCTTCTCCCCACTGCTACTCGTCTGGCATTGTGTACTGACCATCTCCCATCGACAGCTATCCAAGCGTGAGACCTCGTATGGCAACCCCGATCTGGTGACCGACCAGGGTAACCGCTTCAAGCTCAACTTTGGCAGCACCAACGGTCACCCAAACGCCTGCCCGGGTCACTACATCTGCTGTAAGTCCAGTTTTGTTCGGACTCGAGTTCCACAACCTCCAGTTGGGTGCACGATTGACTGACGACATCTGCGGACGTAGATATCCCGAGGAACGGAGCGCAGCACGGCGACGTGTCTTTGGGCAACCCCGATGACTTTGTTGACGAGGGCAACCGATGGCGTCTGAACTATGGGAGCACGAGCGGACACCCGAACGCGTGTGACGGGCACTACATGTGAGTGATGGGAGAATATTCTGATATCGGGCCAGGAGCTGACTGAGTACATGTGCAGCTGCTACATCTACAAGTAAATGCACACTCTGATTCTCAGGGTGAAGTGGCTGTTGTGTAATCTCATTGTTATGAAGCTTGTTACTATGAGTCGATTGAATAAATTGATTCATTTCGCCTCCATTCTCTAACGGTGAACTTCATTTCCAAGACTTTGGCGACATCAGCGCGGAGTCTATCATATTCAAAGCACGTGGGATTAAATCAACATCATGAGCGCGTCTAGACAAAAATGGAAGCCGCTCATACGCATAGCGTCCATTGCTTCTCGGCAAAAACTGCGCTCCCTTTTGCGTCATTCTTTGCTTCCATGACGGAGCATATTAGATTTATAGCGCTCGAGACACTACGGGACCACCAAATGCTGGTCCATGTGAGTGAACCAGGAGTGGACTACGAACCCTGGCATAGGTTTTCTTTCGCAGGCTATTCATTTCGGAAATTGATATCACATACCGAGGCCTTTCTTTGTTCTGGATGTTGGCGAAAGACTCGGCGGTCTCAGTGCGCATGCTGACTAGAGCCACGCGGTGGCTGGGTGTGTACTCGTGCTGGACACGCTGACTAATGCTTTGCTCACCCGTAGCGAGTCATTCGAGCCCCCACGTTGGTCGAAGCTCGAGCTCTTGGAGAGAAGCATACAGCTAGCCTAGAATAGCGTCCACAAGGATTATGACTATGTCGATTAACATGCTTCTATGATACTACTCCGGTCGCGCATCGATGCTTCGATGCGGGCCTGGTGCCTAGTTTCCTCTTTCTGACTTGAGCGACAAAAGAACAAATCGCTGATGGATGTCTGCGAGTCTTTTAATGGCTATACTCAATCGGATTACCCAGTTGAGAATACGCTCCGGCCGGACACCGGTAGACTCGAGTCATCTGTCTTCCGCTCGCGTGACAGTGGGCACGACATTCTGGTCGGAATCGAAAGAGGGCAGAGCACGAGGCTCGGTTGTCTTGTGCCCAGCGTATTCGGTCGGGTTCTTTTCAGCCTACATTCGCCACAGACAGAGCGATCCGGCGCGCAACGGCGGTTCTCAATGAAAAACGGACGGAAGATTGAAGCGCACGCGGATGAGTGGATCGGCTCAAACTCGGGATTCCGCGGATAATGACCTCATTCGGCAGGCAAGCACCTCTTATTGCGAACCGGCCGAGGCTCGAGCTCTGCCGGCAGACTCGACAGCGAAGCTTGGCTCTATCACCCCAAGATAAGAATTCCACATCTTCGCTGGCTCAATAGCTGGAGAAAAGAAGCGATATGCTCGGCTCGACACTCCGTGTGTCGGATGGAATAGAGTGTGGTGATCGCGCCGTGTTTGTGGTCGTGCGCGTGTGAAATGTGTACAGCATGGCGTAGGCCGTGGTCGATAGGGACGACGAGCATGGACAATGGCGTGACTGGTGCGTGAATGCAACCGAGTGGAATGAATTATGTGATGCCAAGTTGAGGGCAGGCGGGGTGGGTCTAGCAGAGGCAGGAATGGCAAGTGCCATCCGATGGTATCGGTCGGGCAGAGCACATGTCGCATCGCGAAGGTCTGGTTGCATGCGGTCGACGACAGGGGGGGAGAAGGGAAGCATGCGGTGGGCTCGCTCTCTTCTGTGCCTGCTCACGTGCTGCCCCGCCTTTTAATGCGCTCGCGCAGAGCTCCCAGTCGACACCCACACACACATTCTTTATACCATGCGCGTGCTCGTCGCTGCTGCCACCGCCGCCGCCGCCCAGCTCGTTGCTGGCGCAGTCGACCTCAAAAGCGTCAAACACGCCTCGACAGCGAACACCGTCCCTGGCGTACGTCCCTGACTATCGGACCCTCACCATATATTTTTACTCACATCACCTGACTAGTCATACATCGTCACCCTCTCCGCGGGCTCCCACCTCAAGCGCGGCTTTGCGTCGCCCCACGCCGAGCTCTACCACGAGCTCGACGCCCGCGCGACCAACTACCAGGTCAGCAAGGAATGGAACGACGCTGCCCTCTTGACCGGCGCTGCTGTCAAGCTCGGCAGCGACGCAGACTTGATCAAGCTCGCACAGGCGAGCGGTGTCGAGGTACGCATGTACGTTGGTCACGACCATGACGGGCGCTGATCATATTGCCTGTTTCTAGTCGATCACGCCCGTCTATCTCCATTCCGCTCCCCAGCCGGTGTTCAAGTCTGTCGTCGGCACGTCCAACGCGACCGCGGCCAAGGATGTATTCTCCACCCATGTCATGACTGGCGTCGACAAGCTCCACGCCGATGGGTTCTACGGCAAGGGCATCACCATTGGTATCATTGATACCGGTGTCGACTATACCCACCCCGCTCTCGGCGGCAAATTCGGCCCGGGTAACAAGATTATTGGCGGGTACGATTTCGTTGGCGATGCCTATACCGGCAGAGAGGGCACCCCTCCTCCTGCTCCGGACAACGACGTGCGTGCCCTCCCTCTTACCTCTCATCCCACTATTGACGCAGCTTGCGTTCTAGCCTCTCGACCAGTGCAATGGCCACGGTACTCACGTCGCGGGTATCATTGGCGCCGACCCCGTTAACCCATACAACATCTCGGGTGCTGCATACCAAGCCTCCATCAACGCTTACCGAGTCTTTGGTTGCGACGGTTCCGTCCCCGACGATATTCTCATCGACTCGCTTGTGCGGGCTTACAAAGATGGCAACGACGTCATTACGCTCTCTCTGGGTGGACCCGACGGGTGGACCGAGGCCGTGTCGGGTGTAGTCGCCAGCAGGATTGCCGACGCCGGGCGTATCGTTACGATTGCGGCCGGCAACGATGGCCAGTATGGTTCTTGGTATAGCTCGGGTCCGGGAACTGGCTTGAGCGTCATCTCGGTTGGAAGTGTTGACAAGTACGTATTCCTCCGTCTCGCTGTGCTTCTCGACTAACGAGATTCCGATAGCACCCAATCGATCTTTCAAGATGCGGTTGTTTCCAGTGGTCGCAACATCCGGTACCAAGGCCTCTTGCCCTTGGCGATTCCGGCCGGCTTGGGTCTCTATGCTACCTCGTCCGATACCACTGTTGTCGATGACGCTTGCAACCCGCTCCCGGCCACGACTCCTGACCTCTCGAACAAGCTCGTCATCATCCGCCGTGGAACGTGCACGTTTGTGTCCAAGCTTGACAATGCGGCCAAGTTTGGCGCCAAGTACTTCCTCATCTATGGTAGGTTGCTGGATGAGTTGCGCTTGATACATGCTAACTCGGGGTATAGATAACAAGGACCAAACTTTGTCGACCATTGCAACTGGCAGCTATACTGGCGCGCTCATCAGCCAAGCCGATGGTATCTTCGTAAGCACCATTTTTTGCTCACTCGCGTTCTTTGGGCTAACCTTTTGCGCAGCTCGTGAGCCAAGGTGTTCCCCAAGGCCTTACCGTTTCCTTCCCCGACAAACCATCGACGGTGACCGTGCCCGGCGGTGGCCTCATGTCCTCTTTCAGCACATACGGCCCGAGCAACGACATGTACTTCAAGCCCGCTGTTTCTGCTCCCGGTGGAAACATTCTTTCGACCTACCCCGTCCCGATGGGTGCATATGCAATCCTGTCCGGTACATCCATGGCCACTCCTTTTGTCGCCGGTTCCTCCGCGCTCTGGCTCCAGATCAAGGGCAAGACCGCTGCCAACGCCCGTGCTGCTCGAGCTGCGTTTGAAAACTCTGCGGTCCCGGTTCTAAAGGCTGCGGGTGGGAGCGTGCTCGAGACGGCTTCTCACCAAGGTGCCGGACTGATCCAGGTCTACGACTCGATCCATGCTACTGGTACTTTGACCCCGGCCGAGCTCTTGCTGAACGATACCGCCAACTTTAGGGGCGTCCATACGCTGTTGGTCAAGAACACGGGCAAGAACACGGTGACGTATACGTTGAGCCATGTTCCGGCTGGTACTGCCCCAACTCTCAACGGTATCGAGAATATCCGTGAGTGTTTACACCTCTGGCTACTCTTGTTTCGTTTATTGAAATGATTTTCCCCATCTAGTCGGCCCTGTTCCGCTTGTGAACAACTCTGCGAGCGTCACTATTATTCCGAACAAGATTACCGTCCCCGCCGGCTGGGCCCTACCTGTCCTGGTCTCGTTCAAGCCTCCTACCGGACTCGACGCCAAGACGTTCCCCGTCTACTCGGGCTTTATCAAAGCCAAGGGTTCCGACGGCTCGTCTCTCCAGTCGACTTACCTCGGTGTGGCCGCCAAGTTGAAGGACGCCAAAGTCATCGACAACACGGATGCCTACTTTGGCGTCAAGCTCCCGCTCGTGACAGACCCAGAGGGCAACCCGATCACTGGACCGACGACGTACAATATGAGCGGCACGGCCACTCCTCTTGTTCTCTACCGTCTGGTCATGGGCACGCCGTTGCTCCAGGTCGACTTGATCGACGCCAAGGCCAACGTGACGACCAACCAACGCCGCTCGGTCGAGTCTCTTGGCGAAATTGACACCCGCTCGGTCGAGTCCGTCGATACACTCGACGCTCGCTCGTTGTCGCTCCCGCACTCGACGATCAACAAGCGCTCGATCTGGGACTGGCTTTTCCCGTGGTTGAACCAGGGCTCGAGCACGTTTGCCAAGGTCAAGATCCTCGGCACGCTCTACCGCGAAGACTATATCTCGCGCAACTCGGCTGGTGCGACGGCGGACACGAACGGGTATAGCAGTCTGGCTGTCACGGCGTTTGCGAACGGAACGGCTATTCCCAACGGGAGCTACAAGGTCTTGGTCCGCGCTCTCAAGATTACGGGCGACCCGAAGCGGGAGGAGGATTATGAGGTGTGGACGAGCCCTCAGATTGATGTCAAGCGGGCGTAAGGGGGACGTCGAGTGAGATGTCGAGCAGGTCGTTTTTTTTAAAAAAAAAAAAAGTCAATCCTTTTCAATTCGTCTTTTTATTGGGATTTATATGTATTTACTGTTGTGTGAATTACATTGCCCCTGTGACTATTATTTTTTAGTCACGGTCTTGCGATTAGGATGTGTGTTGTCGGGTGGTGAGAGCTGTGGTTTACGTGAAGTCCGGCTGTGGTACTCGCGTGGCATAAAGTGACTTTGGTTAGTCATGGCGTTGAGCCCAAACGAGGTTTACTAGCCATAATCATTTGTGGTTGTTTCCAGGTTTGGTCAAGTGCCGCCGGGTACGGGATGCCGCTTCCGGTGATCCAGTGTGGCATGTGGCGCGCCATGGCTCTGACATCCGTCCTAAAATGTGTCAGGTACCTATAATCGATATACAGTAGAACCTCTTGATCTGAAATGACGTGGTAAAGAAGCACGTCAAAGAATATAGCGTCGTTTTCGTATGGGCCACTTGTGTGAACCAAGACCGTGTCCCTGTCTAATAGAGTCCCCGCATTTTGCCACCATTCATAACACGTCAAAATTAGTGCCTTTTCAAAACCAGGGGTTTCAAATCAAGAGGTCTTACTGTATATGAAAATGCGACAGCAGACGCCAATCCATTCATGCGGTGTCGTTGCCCCGATACGGCTTTTCATGTTTTGTGCTGGTAGCCGCTGGCGGTTACTCTCTGTCCCGTTCTCGGGTGCTTGCTTGTGGCCGCCCCGGGGTGGATATGAGGAAAGTATAAAACAGGGTGTGCGGGCTCGTCCTTTAGCCATCAGTTCATCGCAGCCTTCTCACTCTTGACCAGTCGCCTCTCTCTCGCCCATCTAACCAAGCACTCGCTCAATCTTCACTTTCGCAATGGCCACCAAGACTCTCAACTTTTACACCTACAACCTCCAAAAGTCTGTACCATTTCCAGCGCATACATACATGCAGACACTGACTCGGAACTACTCTCGATCGCGTTTCATAGGGACACCACTGTCATGCTCATGTTTGATCCTCCTCAGACCAGCAAGTTGTTCAAGGACCAGTTCCCGGTTGTCTGGAGTATGTCGTTTGTGTTATCAGGCTTATCCTCCAGGGGGCTCAATTTGCTTTTTTTTGTTTTTGTTTTACAGAGGTTATTACGTTCCGTGCGGGAGAACATGCCAAGGCTGTTGTCCGTTACAGCTCTCGTCTCGCATTTGGATATGCTCAGATGGTAGGTTCATTTAAAACCATTGGATCGATTGGCAGCTTCTAACATTGGGGGGGAAAAGGACGACAGCAATGCGGTTGACGCTGCTGCCTGGGTTGAAGTCAAGGTATGCCCCGGTCTCATTCATTCTAGACCCGTGAATCTGACTCGAACCCAGAGTGGAGACATCACTTCGCTCAAGGGACGCAATGGCGAGAAACGCTTTGGCGGCGTCAACAAGCGCGAAGACAGCAAGTTGCTCGTCTGCAAGAACAACACGAACCAGCGTGCAAACTTGAGCGTCGGTGAGTAAAGAGAGCGGAGCGTGTCAGGTAGTGAATGTACTCAAGTGGTTGAAAAAGGATTCGTAAAAGGTGATGGGATCGACCAGCGTTTTGATCCCGTTCTGCTCTGGACTGGGGTTGGGTTAGTTCGGGTTTAGTTCATATCGGACTCGAGCTGACTCCCGCTGAACAGGGCTAAATCGAATATCACTGCTCAGTTTACGCCTGTCCTTACTGCCTACGTGACCCGGGATTATAAAGGTAAGGAACGCGCGTTTGGTCATGTTGGTGCCGAACAACTGATCGATATCCGCTAGAATCCCAATACCTTCGCGGAGAAGTCGAGACTGAAGCCATCTGGCAGATCGACGTCAATCAGCTGGATGAGGTCACGAGCTGGAACTTTGTCGAAGAGAGCGATAGTGGTTCGTTCACGATCACCAGGGCTGGTGCGCCCTAAGTGCGGGGCGAGTTGAATAGATTGTCTCGGGGAGTTTTCTTTCGAACGTTTTGGTGTATGCTTTGTAGATTCTTCTCTAATTAGATATGGCTTCCTTGCGTCTGGAATTTTATCCGAGTTCATTAGCCCAATACAGAGCCATGGGGCGCGAATGGAAGAGGTTTGACGAGCCGATCGCCATCACAAATCTTCAGTTGTATTGATTTCAAGACCGGAAACTACACACAAGAGGGAAATGCCGGGTCAAGCCCAGCGAGAGGATCCTACGTGCCCTAGAAGCGACTAATAACCCATGATGGTAGAAAGCCACTTTCTGATGAAACACAGCGAACACAGCGCATCGCTGGCGGCAGGTATCGGGCGGCCATTCATAGAGTTAAATTGACCCTTGAACGCGTATTCTTCGGCGTAGTACTCATACGAATCTGCGTTCCGGACCGCAGAATCGGGGTGTATTATAGCGGCCTTTTGGCAATGGGCAGTTCCGTAGACAATATCCCCCGTATTGGCTTCGATATGAGTCGCTCTTTGCGTGAAATCAGGGAAGAGATAGCTGGACGCGTATAACTAGCTACTCACTCATGAATCAAAGTACCAGCTGAATTTGAAGGAAAGAGCATTCATCAACCCGTCATCTAAAGATTTCGGATGTTACTTGCCTTGGGTATCAAATTCATCGATCACAGATTCCTCCTCGAAAAATCCATTGCAAAGGTGTATTATCCACGGGGCATCAATATCCTTTTTGCCGGAATACGCCGACCAGTTTTGCTGTTCAGCATTTTCACTGCAAAGGCAGCTATACTATTATTATTGAGTTTTGGTCTTAGCCAAAGTCGTTTGAACGATATAGCATAAAACTCACTTGATATGATTCAAACGGCTGGATCGATTGATAAACACGTCTGACCCAAGCTCTCCTTTGCCTGGAATAGGCACCAAACCATTTTCTTAACAAGTCAGACTTCTTCGGACCATTAATTAAACTGTCCAAAGCTTTGATCCTCATCCAGTCCGCAAGACTAGCGGCCTTTCTGATGATTTTCTGCTGGTCTTGGTTACAGTGAGAGAAGTCGAAATCCGCAGTAGTGGAGTTGGTTGTGCGCGCAACATTGCTATCCCTAACCTCCATCTCGGATCCTCGAGTGTTTGAACCCGGTATATAGATTTCAGCTGTTGGTAGGGTCCTGAACTGTGCGAGAGTTGGTTTGCCATCTGCTGTGACAAGTTGGACATATGGAGGCAGCAGGACCTGGTATGTACCAGATTCAGAAATGCTATAGTATTTAAATACTATGCATCAATGGGAAAAGGGTCAAGTAGTTGATTCGTTACCGACTGATATGGGATACTCACATTCGAAGGTAATGCGATATCTGTCCCCTGGGCGAACTTCCAAGAATCTTTTAGCCTTCGCTGCAGCTACCGCATCCCACTTAACCTGAGCGATGATGTCAGAAAGTACACGATGGTCCAAGCGTGAATCTATAGTTACCCGGACACCTTTAAACCATGGATCGCCGCGACTTTTGTCCCTGTTAGCCAAGTAAAACCTTGGTAAAACATGCGTCGTCTCGATAAGAAGAGAATTTGGGGAGTTAAGAATTTGATACGACACTGTTCCTGCATTGAACACTGTAAACTCGAGAAGGATGCCTCTGGAGCTGCGAGTTTCGACTGTATATTCAATCAGTAATTGAAACGATCGTACTCGTGTACTAGCAAACCTTTGAGCTCAACGTCAACGTCTATAACACGGATTTCATTATCGAGCCAAGGGGCCGCAATGACCCTAAGGGCCAACTGGGCTATGAGAATCACTGAATAAGTAAATAGCATGAAGTAGAAGATGAGATGGTATGTAGGAGATGTGCAACCACGCTTGTATTTTATATGCTTGCGCTCCGCTGACGCTCTCCGTAGACGATAAGCGCCGGTGGATGATTTTTGATTCGGTCGCCCCCCTCCGATACGGGATATCAATACCACCAACCTTTTGCAGCTTAGTTGACGAAAGCCCCAGGCACGCATTATGAGCGCCGAAGAGAAAGGGGTAACATTTACAGATCTACGCACGAATCTATTGCACGGGCTTGTCGTCCCGCTGCGGTTCGGTTTCATCTGGGTAAGTAGTTGAGCCCCTATCGTAGTCTCGATTGTTCTGTCGCACCCGTTACATGATGGGCTGCAAATTTTAAGCACGGTTTGTGTAGCGTTCGTGCATAGCACGTGTTTATCAAGTCTACTCTTCTCGGCCCAGCCACCCATCTCTCTGAGCATTTAGCCATATGTTTGCGGCCCGCTTGTTGATATCTACACTATGAATATATGTATATCAGGTTATATGCGCGGAGCGCAGTGTGCCTAAGACGAGTAAAAGGGTATGATATATTCAAGTGTGCAGATAACTACCTACGGAGCGAAACAGAGCTCCTTATATACACGAAAAAGAGACGTTCTAGTACATCGTAGAACGTTACAGTAAGTACGAGATTCCTACTACACGAGTCATGCGATTGCTAGTTCATTCTAGTATATTCGACATGTACTTATGTACTTATACATTTGTATTCTACACCGCTATTGAACAATTCGCGATGTATGTCTCTCGTTGATAAAAAAAAAACAAGAGGCCAATATATGCACTCGTTCACAACAGAGACTGGCCATGCCGAAGAATCGATAAATATAACAAGGGGAACAGCCACCTCCTAAGGTACTCTAACTCGTGCCATACTCTCTTTCCATCTGCTGTTCCTTTGCAATAGAATAATTTAGCCCTTACTCCTCCGATTTTCGCAAGCGCTTTAGTCCATATACAGCATTGTCCAATCTATTGCTAATATAATGATGGCAATGGTGATAGTTTGGATGAAAAATCCACCAAAAAAACAGACCTGTAATACAAGTCGCGAAAAGGACACAGACAGCAAGCTAGTAAAGCCCATCGCTCCATGAGCAACGTGACTCAAAAGGTCCACTCCTCTCACAAAAATTGTCGAATCTCTCTCTCTTCCCTTTATCGGTCATGAAACACTAGCAATTTTCGTAAGCGTCCCACTCAAAATGTCATAATTTCAAACACGCTTACCTTCTTTTCCTTCTCAAGATATTCACCCCCCACGTTCCCGCAGATTATCTTGGTATCTAATGAATTCTTGGTCCCATCCTTGCGCCAACAATCGCATGTGGCTCGGTATAGCACAGTTACAATGTCCTGTGAGGCATCGGCGGGCTGCTGGCAAGGCACAGCTTGCACACAAAGTGCCAAACCAAGAAACAAGGTGGTGCTGCTAAGGACGGCGAAGCGCATCTTCCTGAAATAGGCTATTAAACAATTATTATCATCTTTATTTGAAAGAGTTCAAAAGGACTGACCTTTCGATGAGGTAAATTGAGCTGGAACGCGGATGGTGAGCAACCGATGCGACTTCAGCTTTTATGCTCGCGGAATGGGATGGTGTTTAGACGGAGCATACGGCAAACGTATGTTGCTTCGGTAACCGCAGACTGGAAAGGTACAAACCCGCATATTCTACGGGGTCGGAGTTGCATGGCCGGACGTCGGGTAGTTCCCGTGTGACAGCGGACACGGCTTTTCCGGAGCGGAGAGGCTCGTCCGACGTTTTGCCACCAGCAACCATCGAGCAAAAAGGGGTAAAAGGGTATTGAATGTCAAAAAAAAAATGGCATAGCCCGCTGAATGAAAGGGTTCATTGAAAGCATGTCTTGTGCCGAGTCGGGATTGGTATGCCTTGCTGTGATCCATGACATCTACCGCATGTGCCACCCATTCCCCACGAATTGTGAAAAAATGTGCATGCTAAGCCGGGCTAGCCCATGTTTTCAATAGCGCTGCGCAAAATTAAAAGCTACTCATCGCTGATAAGGGTGGTTGTGTGCACATGTCTCCCCAGCATGTGGATGTAATTGCGTCTGAAAGTTCTAAACTATGCTCAAGGTTGAGTGAGGTGGTTCCTATAGCGAAAACACGGTTCTTGAATAGAAGATTTATGCCTGTGGTTCGACCATGGCACCGACCAAACGAAATATCTCCTGGACTAATTCATGTCTACTCCATCTTCTCACGCACTGCATCTGATTAACCGACATTTAGTCTTTCAGATATTCAAGGCCAATGAACATCTACACTCAAACGTCAGCCTAAGTATTGGTACTCAAAGTGCGCGTCTTTCGACGAGATTCTTGATGTCTAGTACGGAGGCGCTTACAATGTCCAGAGTGTCACGAAACTATTGTCGTGACCGATTCATTTGCCTGCTTAATCAATCAGACGAACGTTGAGCGACTGGTTTCAATAGTATCCTCGTATCCCAGACTTATGCAGCAAGAAGTTGGTTCTGCACGCAGTTGCCGTCTGACCAACCCGTGTGAAGTGCATATACGGTTAGATGATGAGTTGGATAGAAGAGTTAGTTATTGACAATTCAAGGATTGTCTTGTTGCGGAGTGGATATAGTGCTTCTAGCTGAGATGATCGACAATACGCTGGTTGACACCCCTAACCCTACCCCGTTCAATCCTATTACAAGAAACCATCAACAAACAAGCGACCCCTGATGGACAAAGATGTTGCTCGAGGTAAGGGAATAGTATTGGAGTTAAGCACCAATGATAGGTGTGTTGGTCGGTTAGCCGGAACCATCTCGGCCTTTGCGCCACTCCCGAGTTGTGGAGATTGGTTTAGGTAACAGGGATCAACGGAAAAACTGCGTGGTGGTTAGTGGGAAGTAAAATCTGGAACAGCCTTAGAAGTAGGTGTATTGGAGGATCCGTTGATGTCGATGTAATGGAGATGGCTTAATTTAATCGTGGATTGTATTCTCTAATAATAATATGTCTTGGTTCCCTGTTGCTATTATGATCTTATCTCAAATTACAATTCCTCCGGGATGCTTGTGGTCATCATTCTCCACACAGGGTTTGCATAACTTGGCGACACATGATGCAACATTCAAATAGCGACATATGCAACGTATCTATGAATGGTATTATTCATGTACAAACCCCGCAACGTCTTTTGACGACTTTGAGTTATTTCATTGATAGAATTTAGGGTTAAGGATGAGGGCGTGCATCGATTCTAACACCTGACATCAAAGCCTCCATTATCCACTAAACCCACTCTCCCTTAACAGCTCCGTAGTCAAGGTCTGACGAGAGTCGATGAGGCAAGGAGATCATCGCGTGTATGCGCCGATATTCTATCTGTTCGCTTCGCTGGATAAACAGAGTCCCCACTTGTGAGTTCGTGTACCGGTGCTGCGCGGAGCCCATGATCCTAGTTGCAAGAATGCTAATTTAGAGAAATTTCATGTGTGAAACGCTTTTGAATGTTTTGGTTTTCAAAGGCGAATCAGGTCAAACACCTTCCTCTGAGGGGCCAGAATGTGCCGATAATGTAAGATTTGATATCTATATGCATTGTATCATTTCTCATTCACATTAATATGACAGGGCCTAGTGCTACCATAATTAAACCCGCTGCCCATTCTCATTATAGCATAATCAATAGCACGAGATACTGAGAAGATAAAATGAAATGAGATAATTGAAAGTTGTCTGAGCGCTTAAGTTTGATAGACTACGGAATAATAAGTATATGCATAGCTTTATCCGGTTATCAAAAGTCCTTTGGTGGCCAGATAGGAATACTGGTTACTATAGGATACCCCCGTAGGTAGGAAACTAATCACAAAATCGCAATCTGTGCTGACAATCCTGAGATAGATAAGCTTGACTCGTGGTAAGCAATCACGAGAAAATATCTATGCTTGCGCTAGGTACACAGCAATATATGTAGCGGAAAAGACTGCGCCCCGACGTTATCAAGTCATTGGCTATACTTCCTCGAACGTAAACATGCTATCGGAACTGGGGGGCATTCACACCAAGTAAGGACAAACAATGCTAAGCGCTCATCACCCATCGTAATCGACTCCAGTTGTCGACCATGGCGACCCTGCCCGATTCTGGCTTTCCTCCGGCGATTCCCTTGTCATACACAATTGAAGGGTGTAGCTCATACTCTTCTAAATACCCGCCTGAACATATTCTGGTGATTCGCATAGAGGTTGGATGCTTGGCCGGGTTCTCACCACCGTATGCTTGGTTATCAGGTTGACCGCCCGGAGGATGTGAGCAGCCGATGGACAACCGAGCGACATTTGAACCCTGACGTCAAAGAGTCTCACTGGGTTATGCTTCGTCTGGACCAGATGAGCGTCGTTCGTGCGTTGGCCAACCTCATCTTCTAACAATTTCATATTACTCACCCCCGTTCAGTGACAATTACTTTCGGCAAGGTCGTACCGTTTCCGGCATAAATTGCGCTCGGCTGATGGCATCCTCAGTTCAAACAACCACACCCATGCAACATCTCCTCATTCCGGGTCTTTGGTGGTCTTGGCACCAAGGATCACGAGATGCGCGAACTTCTGAGCGCGAAGCTCAACGATGACAGCAATGCCCAGACATTTTCACTAAACTTCAAGACATCGCCTTCAGATGTGGCGTTTCCGTGCCGTTATATTAAAATATGCCCCATATCGTGAGTATTGTGCTTAGGTCGGGCAAGCGTTCTAACTCCCAATAAGCGCACACGGCAAAAGCTACAACATGAGTATTTGGCATGTAGCACTGGCTGGAGTGTCAACGCCGCCTTTTGTAAAAGAAGTATATGAAGCCTTTCTCGCTGTGAGTATCCCCCCTCCCTGGACCCTGTATCACTTGGGTAATACTCATATATCGAATACAGCACAAGAATAACCAAACCCTCCACCTGATCCTTAAACACCTTCGTCGGAACAATTTCCTTGCAGCCCACTCCGCTCTACTTGCACAAACTAATGCCCTGGTCGAGCACCCTCGAGTTACCGAGCTGCACGATGCACTTGTCCTGCATGCAGATCTTGCCACATCCGAAGAAATCGTGGAGCGAATGGCGCGGGAAGACGGATTATTCGAGTATTGCGCGCGGGTATCTCCACCTGAGTGCGCTTGGAAACGTATTACCCCTCATGGACCCGTACCTCCAGCCAGGGGCGGCCATCAACTCTGCCTAGACTCAAATAATGGTGTAATTTACTTGTTCGGAGGCTGGGATGGTGCGTCAACATTCGCACCCAGGGATTATTGGCGATCAACTTGATTACAGGATCCAAGAATTTTGCCGATTTTTGGTCCTACTCGATTGTAGACTCTCAATGGACGATGCTAAGCGAAGACACGTCTGTCGATGGCGGCCCCAGCGCTCGAAGCTGCCATAACATGGTTTATAGCTCTTCAAATGGAAATATTTACGTTCTAGGTCAACTCAAGGAGGCGCCAAAAGCAGGATCAAGTCCGCACCCACAGAGAGGAGACGGCGACTTTTTCGTATATTCTACGCGCGGACCCGGGCGCGGAGTTTGGACAGAACTTAATTTCAATGGGCTTGTAGGTTTAATTCGTCTGCTTGTTTATTCAATCGATAAAAATGACAAAATCGTCAGGAAGCCGCTGGTGGGCTGCCAACTTTATCAGACCACCAGATGGCAATCGATGAGGAAACGAAAATGATGTACGTGTTTGGCGGGCGTGTTGACAACCCAACAGAGAGAGATGGACAACAAATCTATTCCGGGATGTATTCTTTCCATATGGATAACAAATCGTGGGCACATCTCTTGTAAGTTCCCAATATCCTAGCTTAATATCATGATGAAGAACCTTGTCAGTTCAGACCCCGCGCGGCCAGACGGGTCTCTTACTCGTCTAAATATACATTCCCGCATAGGTAGCTGTTCATGTGTTGCTACTTCTGCAGCTGATGAGCTCGATATTCCAGGCCATGGGATGGTCATTTATCCAGCAACCCATGAAATATTCATCGTCGGTGGGCGGAGAAGTAGTGGCAAGTTTCAGCCCGACATGCAGTCCTTCAACCCCTCCACTAGTGTCAGTCAAAGGCTGCCATTTGACTCTGCGATTGCGAATGCTGCGAGCGCACCACGAGTTTGCATTGATGAGGCCCTGGGAGAGATTTACGTGTGAGCTATATGCGTCTAGTTCGAGCCATTCCTGCTGAATCCAGCCTGCCCTCGAATGGAAAATAGATTAATCTGGCAAAACTCGGAGAGAAACCGCGATGTCCCTCATCTCCCTATTACTGAGCCAGCAACCTTTGCGACTTATCATATAGCACAGAAACGCTGGGTTCGATCCGAGCCGCGATTTGGCCCAGGCAGCAATACGCCAAGTGGAGATGTGTGGGAAGGACTCGAGCTTCCGAGGCCAAGGTCTGCTCATCAAGTAGTCTACGACTCCACAAATAAGGTGTTTTATATGTGTGTCTTGATCCATGACGTCGATTTCAAGGCTTATTCATTACGATCATAGGTTTGGCGGGAACCCAAGAGAGGACGGGATGCCTCGACTGAATGATTTATGGTCAATGAGGCTTATACGGCAAGTTTTGTTCCGTCTACGACAATTGTTCGGCTAAGTGATGCTACCGAACCAGGCCAACGGTTGACGAATTACTGAGGAAGGCTTTACTAGCTGTTCGCAAGTTCAGGTATATTACTAGTTTATTCCATATAAATTTGAATTGACATGCATTTCAGGTTCAAGAAGATGTGCGACACTGCGCCGCCCTTTGACGCGCTGACTTATCTTCAGACCCAACTGGCTGAAGTTGTGGATCAAACAGACGAAGACGAATCAGCGGAGCTACGTTCGATGCTGTCCTATCTGTTGGGCAAGTCTACAAACGGCACATCAGATACGGGAAGCCAAAAGGAAGACTTTCAGTCGAGCGAACAGGACAGGAGAGAACGGCGAGAGCTGTTTGATTTTTTGATGCAGTTTGTGGCGCCCGACCAAAGAGAGCCTGAGACGGAGCTCAGTGATATTATCGATAGCGTTTAGCCTATTTTGTATGCATATGAATGTATCATGTTGTATCATGTTACTGGGTAGAAACCCTCGTTGATAGTGGCCCTAACGTACAACAATTTTTTTAAATGTTGCAAGCTGGCTTGACCGCGTAGTTGAGTCTTGCTGCGTTAATCAAACTGTCGTCAATGCTGCAGCAGCACAAGGGAAAGCGAGGATACTCTTAGAGGGTACGGGCTCGCCACCGTCGACGTGACCGTGAGTAGCGAATTGCCCTATTGGATGACTGCCCAAGTTGAAACATCCTTGAACTCCAATCCAATTACACGCCCCACGCACGCACAGCTAAGTAATCTCGATACCCAAAGTCACGAAAGAAAATCCAATAAGGTTAGTGAAAACCACAAAAATGAAGCAAGGCAGAAAGAATAGGTCGTAAATCGTAGAAACTCGTAATACAACATGAAAGAGGAATAGATACACAAATATGCATCCGGCCACAGGTATGTGCAAGGAAAAGAGATGAATAAAACGAACGGATGAGCTCAGCTAGAAACCCCAAATTATTGTTCCTCTTCAACCAAACTCGGGATCACCCCCTCGGCTTCTATCGCAAAGCTCAACGCACGAGAGATCTTCCTCTGCTGCTGTGACGAAGCCGAGTTCGGTCGGCGAGGGGGCATGCCAAGACCCAGAGCTCGCATCTCGGCGTGCATCCCACTCGCAGGATCACCCATGCCGCGAAGCATCGGCATAGGTACTGGTGGTGTCGAGACCGATCGACCAAAGCCCATGGTTCGGAAAGACTGCAACTCTCGTTGCAGCTCGGTGATTTGTTTGCGCGACTGGTCCCGTTCCCATTCTGCTCTCCCCAGTTTCTGCAAATAAGGCTAAGTCTATGTTTGACGTCGAAACGCGTCCAGCTCACCTGAGCAACTCGATCAATCTCTGCCTTGACTTCATCAACATAGCGCAGCTTTTGCTTGGCGTTGGAGGTGGCTAGAATCTTCTCAGTCAGATTCTGCAGCCGATCGAGCTCATCATCGCCTAGACCAAGCTGGACTATTTCAGCTACAAGAGTCTCGTAGGCCTCTTCGTATCGGTCGACGCGGTCGAGGGCTTCCATCATTCTAGTGGAATGCATTATTAGTAAGATGGCGATGCCGAGCCGAAATGTAAGCCTCACTCATCCCTGTCCCCTCTTAACCCCTGTTCGACACTTTCCAGCTCGTTAATTCTCCACTGAGCCTTCTTGGTGTTTACCTTTTCCTTCCTCAAAGCTTCCTCGAGACTCCCAATCTGGCTCCTCAAGTCTCCAATCTGCTCTCGCAACGCCTGTTCCCTCGCCTGACTTCCGTTCAAGAGTACGGCTCGAGCTTCATGTTCGGCCAGCGACAGGGACACAGCTTCCATTTTGACCTTATAAGCCTCATAATCGACCGTAAGTCGCTTGTGTTCCTCCTCAAGCTGGCTCAGAGCGAGCTGGGATTGAGGAGATGGCTGAGAGGATTGGGACCGGACGCGTTCGAGCTCAGACTGGAGTAGTGCATACTCGGTCTGCAGACGCGAGTGCTCGATCGATCGACGGGCGTATTCGTCGGCGTCCATTGCAGCATCAACGAGATCCTGCTCCATAGATTCCTGTTCCTCTCGCAGCGTTGCGCATTCGGCACGCAGCCGGGTGATCTCGAGCTCCAGTGAGATAGTTCGCGAGTCAGGGGAGTGTTGGGGGGAGGAAATTTGGATGGTCGATGGTCCAGCAAGAGACTCAAGCCTGCGGATCTCGGCCTGTTGTTCGCGAACCAGCGCCAGCAACCGGTCCACATCCCAATGCCTATCAATTCCTTCAACCTCAACCCATCTCTCCAGTTGTCGAGCTTGAATTTCGTCTTTCAGCTCCGCAGTTTCGTCCCGTGCCATCCGCAAATCCTCCTGTAGATCTTCCACCATCTTCGCTTTGCCTTTCAGAGCTCTTCGAGTTTCTCGAATTTCTCTTTCCTTCTCCATTAATTGAGCGTATAGAGCTCCGTAGGCCAGGGAGTACTTTTCGACCAGTCCCTTTGCGTACTCCAGCTCCTCGCTGGCCTGAAACCCCGACGCAGCTCGCTCTCCCAAAGCAGATTCCGCCTCGGCTTCTGCTTCTCGTGCGCGCTCCTCGGCAGCGCGAACTCGTTCTTTGTACGCTCGAACTCGCTCATCATAAACCTGCACGCGTCGCTCGTAGACTTGGGCCTGATCCTCGAGTTGTGCTATTCTCGAGTCGCGGTCTTGAACTCGAAGCTCCAAGTCTTGCGAGACTCTTCGGGAGTTGTCTCGCTCACGGAGGCGGGAGGTATAGCTAATTAGGGTCGTACGAGCAACATCAAGTTGCGATTGGAGGGAAGCGATTTCCAACGTAAGCTAAAGGACAAGACCTGGTTAGCAGAGCAATTACGTCAGACGACTAGAACACACCTTGCGCTTCTCACTGGCATGGATCCGTTCCAAATCTTCAAGTTTCCGCTCGGCACCGTTGAGTTTGCCCGAGCGCTCATTCAACTGTTTCAACGCCGTCTCGGACCGCTCGAGCTGTCAAGCCCTATCAGTATCAACCCTCTGCCAATCAGTGATAAGACTCACAGCCGTCCTCAAGGCCGCTTCCCTCTGTGACGCAACACCTACCCCAAATCACCCAGATTAGCCAACCCAACACCCAACCACCCCGGAATACACCTACGTTGCTCTCGCTCGAGTTCGGCATACTCGCTCTCCCGGACAAGTTTCTCCCTCACTAGCTCTTGTGCTCGAGCTTCTGACTGGGTGGACCGTTCTTGAAGTTTGACCAGCTCCCGTTGGTGGTCCTTACGGAGCTTGGCATTTTCAGCACGCAAGGTATCGACCTGCGAGGCATGTGAGCCAACCGGATAACATAAACTGGGCACGGGAGGTTACCTGAGTCCGGAGGGCTGCTGCGCCGAGTGTCGGTTGGGAGCCAGAAACCTTGCGCACAGCCGGCTCAGGCTGGGCGCCAACTTTCTTTGTCAGTCGAGGGAGACCGGAAGCTACACACCATCGAACGAATAAGCACGGGAAAATGGGAATAAATAAAAAATGGAATAGGGCTTACGAGGGACGACATTCTCCTTCTCCTTGTTCGTCTTGAGGTGTAGGACACCCTGTTTGGGAGCATCCATCGTCGGGGTGTTGGGGATGCTCCGGGCTGAATCAAGTTAGAAAAATGTTGAATTAAGTATATATCTTACTCACACAGAGTAATGGCCGACTCTGTAGAACACCTTGTCGTTGTCGGCCGGCCCACAACGATCATCGTCGTGGGGGAGTTCAAATGATGAGCGCGTCAACAACATCACGTGACTATTCATCGCCTTTGATCGACGCGTTGGCCAATCAACGTCGAATATAAGTGGCAGTTGATTAAATGGTGTCTACCACAGCTCTTCGGGGGATATATATAGATGTATATGTGTTGGCGAAATTCTGGAGGATTTAAAAGGGCAACTGTCTCCAAGCGCCCCTACTAAGGTGCATGCATGGTGGACGTTGCCAGTTTGAAAGCCATGGGACGTACTGCATTGCATGGCTTTAGATCCATAACCCGCCCCAAGACATTCTCAGAGATCTCAGAAGAATGCACGAGTTGTGTGAGGGCATTGACTAATCAACTACTTCAAAAAAGCTGATTGCCTGAATTGTGATCAACCGAAACGGATAGAAAATTTGGTAGTACTACTAAAAGAAAATACAAGTACAGAACGAGACGAGAGTCCACTTCATATGGGAATATTACGATATCTTCAACCTCTCCGGTTCAAAGCCCTGCTCCATCCTACTGATCACCAATTATTAATCCACGTCTTCGCCAACTTCCATCGACCAAACCCATTGCTCACAGCGCTCCAAACCCCATGGTCTTCCCTATCAGCCGACGATTCATATTTCCAGACCCTCGTGACCGGACGCATCTACACCCAAGCCATACGCGTATACCGCTCCCAGTAGTATAACATCTCTCTAACCTTCTAGCGCCGTTTGCGGTTCTCGTATACCCTGGCAACTCTGGGGACCGCAAGACTGGTAGGAGCAACAACCCGGATGAGCGAGTCGAGAACATGGCCAGGGAGATCACCGGTATCCTCAGCAATCGCGCAAACAAAAGAGTGGGCGGAAAGGGAACTGAGGTGTAGAGGTCGCTCGCCGAAACGTGAGTTGGATTGGTTCCAGGTTGATGGCCTAACGAGGGAACCTCAATCTGGACCTGACCCAACCAACATGACGAGCTCGACCGCGTCCCCATGCGCATTCGCAACGAGACCCCACAGGACTCGTTGACGAGATGCGCTTCCGGTACCCCCACCTGCTGCTCGCCCGCTTGCTAAGTCTCCAGCTGAATCCCCGACTGAGCCTCCGAATATATCTCCGGTTGTTGATGCTCTACGCCATAACTCGATCCGATGCCTGCCGGTTGGGCGATTGGAGTCGGTGTCCGAGGGATATGTTGCATGGGCATGTCGATGAACGAGCGGACGCCGCGCTCACTGAGGAAGGGAGGGTCGAGAGCCGGTACGGACACGACCAGAGGCTCCGGAATGACGCGCATAAGGGAATCCTGAGTAACTCAGGAACATGTACCCGGGATGCGCGTGTCGACCCGGCTTAGCGTTACGTGCTGCCGGTGGAGGGTTGGTTGAACGGACGGATAGCGAGGTGGCGCTGTCGTCGGTCGTTCCTTTTGCTACAGGAGTGGGCTGGTTCCCCACCGAGCCAGTTCCTCGGGATGTGTTCTCTCTGATAGGCTCAGCCCCACATGTAAGTTAGACATCATGAATGAATATACAATCCTCACTGGTTGGAATCCATCAAGCGCTGAGATCTAAGAAGGCTACGCCGGAGTCGACGATCCGGCAGGAGGGTGGGGTGGGGTGGAGGAGGGTGGGTAGGTCACGTCTGCAGCCGACCCCCTCCACCCGATCATCAGTCGTGGTCGGGGGGCTTCAATCATGAACCGCAGTCGGGGGCCTTCAATCATCTACCTATAGCACCTAGTGCGTTTAATCAAAAAGCGTTGCTCAACGTGCCAGTGAAGCTGTAGGATATACGGTGGTCATCGGGGGAGTGAAAAAAGTAGGTAGCATTATTCATGCATTCAATATATTCACATTTACTTGTCTTAAACACACTGCGCTACGCGCATATATTGTGTGATTTTTAGCATCAATTTCTACAAGCTGAGTATGTGTTTGTGGGGGTACTTGAGTGTAATCAGGCCGGAACCAATCAGCGATAGTGCGGAAGAGTGGTCGATGATTATAAAGAAAGTGACTCTTGGATACTAACGTGGCCGTAAGTGAATTTCCCGATTCGGCCAGGACGGAGTGAGGCAAACTCATGCCCGAGTCTCATCGCCCATACATTCGGCGTAGCTCTTTTAAGGGGCAAATATAAGACTCAGGGGTCGGAAAGTATCATCCTGAACCGATATCTAGGCGATCTCCATGAGTATGTCGCTTCGTTCGAGCCACGTATTTTCGGGGGCTATGCATCTTCCATTGTAATGCATGTCCAGCAATGAGGCATATTTCATCACAGGGCGTAAACCGGGCGCTGCATTGGGTCTGGGCCCTAGGGTTTTCTGGGAATAGTGCAATGGACGGTCCGAGTGTGGTTGAAGTCGGAGGACTACAAGAGCGGAGCTTCCAGCTCAGATGCAATAGACATCCCTTGCTTGGAGTGAGACATAAACTCAAGCTAATCGCTGAATATGAGTGGCAAGACACGGTATGCAAGATCAAGATGTGTATGGGTGGTCACGAATTTTTCTAACATAAAAAGAATAGACCCGAAGAAGCCCATGCCGCCACCGGAGCGCAGGAGTCCCAAAGTCACGGTCAGCTGGAAATGAGATTCTGGAGGTAACGGCACTAACCAATACAGCTGAAAGGCCCCGGCATTTGTCAACCCACCCGGGGCGAGAGCCCAAAAGGGGATCTGAATGTGGTTTCCAATGATATCGGAATAGCATTTGGAGGACCGAGAAGTCCCGATGTCATGGAAGAGAACAGCATCTCGCAGCTAACCGGGTGCGTAAAAGTGCATGTTTTAGACAATATCGTGTTTATGCTCATAGGAATGACCCCAGTGTACATGCCCACTGTGAGCTCTTGGAAGCAACCAACTATGTCCTCGACATGAAGCATCGACCAACAGGGGACCTAAAGCAACTGGAAGAAGGGATCAAATGCCACCATCGAATGCTATTACTGGCTGACAATGGTGTCCTAGGGCAAAGTGAGATCACTACGTCTGGACAAAACCCCGAAGAAAGCACAAGAAGACTGAGGTTCTCGAACAGTCTAGCAAACCTGTTGATATCTCGCTTTCTGCGGCTGGGAAATCTCCTAGACCTAGAGGGTGCAATTAAACTATACGAGGAAGGGGTAAATCAGACACCCGACAGTCACCCAGACAAGGTAGCTTGCCTAAACAACCTTGGAAATTCATGGTTTCATCGATTTAGGCGCCTAGGGCAACTTGGCGACATAGATAGGGCAATCAAATGCCAGCAGCAAGTGATTGATCTCACGCCAGACAATGACCCTCACATGCCAGACTACCTTGAATCTCTAGGAACCTCGTGGTCCTGTAAATTTGGGCGGCTGGGGGACCCTGAGGATATAGATCGGGCGATTGCTTGTCAGATGAAATCTGTAGCTCTTACTCCGGACAGTTTCCCTGACAAGGCGATTTCCTTGAACAACCTTGGGAACTCATGGCTGCGTCGGTTTCAGCGGCTAGGAGATGTTGCAGATATAGACAAAGCAATCGAATGCCAGACGAAAGCAGTAGACCTCACTCAAGACAATCGCCCTGAAAAGCTGAGTCGTCTAAGCAACCTTGGAATATCGTTGTTGCGTCGGTTTGAGCAGCTGGGGCATATTGCAGACTTAGATAAGGCAATATCGTTTCAAGCGCAAGCAGTTAGTCTTCAACCGGCCAGTCACCCAAACAAGTCAATTTTCCTGAGCAACCTTGGGAACTCATGGATGCGCCGATTTCAGCGACTGGGTAACATCGAAGATATAGACAAAGCAATCTCATGTCGGCTACAAGCCGCGAATGTCACTCCGGATAACCACCCTGAAAAGCCAACTCACTTGAGCAATCTTGGAACCTCACTTTCCTGTCGATTTGAGCGCCTCGGGGATATTGAGGATATAGATAAAGCAATCGCATGTCAGGCGCGAGCGGTTGATTTTACTCCAGAGCGTCACCGCGACAAACCAGGTCGCCTTAATAACCTTGGAAGTTCATACTTACGTCGCTTTCAGCGATCGAAGAACCTCGCAGATATAGATAGAGCAATTGAATGTCGTCTGCAGACAGTCAATCTGACTCCAGAGAGTGACCCAGGCAAGTCGGGTCGTCTGAGCAACCTCGGAGATGCATGGTTGAGGCGGTTTGAGCACCTGGAAGATATTGCTGATATCGACCGAGCAATTGGCTATCAGGTGCAAGCAGTTGAATGCACTCCGGACAGTCACCCTAACAAGCCAAGTTACTTAAGCAACCTCGGAAATTCGTTGTTCCGCCGGTTTGAGCGGACAGGAAATATTGAAGACATCGATAATGCGATGGCACGTCATGTACGGGCGGTCGATCTTACTCCAGACAACCACCCCGACAAGCCAAGCTGGCTAAACAACCTGGGACAATCACACTCAGTCCGATATGCAGTATACAATGACCGATCAGATCTTGAGACAGCTTGCACAGAATTCAGACGGGCTGCGACATTGCCTCTAGTTAACCCCCGTATTCAGCTGACCAACGCTCGGGAATGGGCAAGTGCCTGCCTTCTGCTCGATCTCTCCCCTCTAGAAGCCTTTCAGACGGCCTTTACATTTCTTCCAAGTCTGGTCTGGCTTGGTCAAACGATGCAGGCTCGTTATTCAATCATTTCTAGCATAAATGATCTCGTCCCTGAAGCAACCTCCTGGGCAATATCTGTTCAGTCATACGACCTTGCCCTGGAGTGGCTCGAGCAAGGTTGCTCAGTCATCTGGAGGCAAACCCTGCAGCTTCGAACTCTGCTTGAAGATCTTGCTCTTGTCGATTCCCAGCTGGCCAATGAGCTCAAAGATCTGGCAGCCCAACTTGACAGTGCTGCTTCGGCCACTGGGACCCCCACGAACACAACCTCAAACTCTAGCATAATCCTTGAAGATCAAGCACAATATCAGCACAAGATTGCACTCCGATGGGAGAAACTTCTGATGGAAGCTCGTCAGCTTCCTGGATTTCATGACTTGTTGAAGCCTACGAAGGCGCAGAAGCTCAAGGAGGCTGCCAGGGACGGACCAATTGTACTAATCAACACTCATATTACACGGTGTGATGCGCTCGTCATCCTACCTCAAGTGCAAGATATGATCCATGTACCCCTGCCAAACATTTCTCCGGAGAGGCTGAAGCGCATGAGCCGTCAGAGTAGCAAATTCAACCGATCTGCTACCGTTGTGCGGGGATTCACCCGAAACAAATCTAATGACAACCTTGAAATGCTCACATCCCTCTGGCCTGACGTAGTAGAGCCAATACTGAAATCACTGCCCATTGTGAGCAATTATTTTATATTATACTGTCCACGATTAACTCGTCATTTTCTCAGAACGAGCAGCCCAACGTGCTCCCCCATGTGACATGGTGCACTGCCGGAGCCTTATCGTCACTCCCTCTTCACGCAGCGGGTTTGTACAACGAGCGGTCCCCCAAAGCATTCGATCTTGTCGTCTCCTCGTACACTCCAACAATCGGCGCATTGCTCGCCTCAGTGACAAGCACCCACGAGCAAGAGCCGAATGCTGGGCTGCTGGCGGTTGGACAAGATGCATCCGCAGGCCCTGGACTCGGTGCTTTACCAAAAACCGCTGAAGAGCTGAAAATCATCGAGAAGCACGTTGGCCCATCCCGCTTCCACCAACTCACGGGAGCAGCAGCAACCGTTAGTGCTACACTCAATGCTATGGAAGCGCATAGATGGGTGCATTTTGCATGTCACGCAACCCAGGATCGCTCAAACCCTCAACTCAGCGGCTTTCATCTCCACGACGGCATGTTGACTTTGGAGGAGATTGCCAAGCGAGCGTTCAAAAACAAGGGTCTTGCCTTTCTGTCTGCTTGCCAGACCGCCATGGGTGACCAGGACTTGCCAAACGAGGCAACTCATCTTGCAGCGGGTATGCTGACAGCGGGATACACGAGCGTGGTTGCGACGCTATGGTCGATTGGGGACAAGGATGCGCCGGTTGTAGCGGATGGGGTATATGGGGAACTTTTGAAAGACGGGAAGATGGATTCCAGGGATACGGCAAGGGCACTGCATAAGGCTGTAGGAGTATTGCGCCAGAAGGTTGGAGTAAAAGCGGTGGAGAAGTGGGCGCCATTTATTCATATGGGGATATAGCCGTGTAGCTGTAGCGGATGGGCTTGAAATTGAAGATTTGATTGTGTTCGCATCTAACTAGTAGGCTCCTCTCGTGTTCGTTTCAGGCTGTGAATCGGATGGGACCAAAGTACATATCGGCAAACAACCGACCCCGATTTAGGCGCCGCTGAACCAAACAGTGGTGTTGGTCTGGACCGTACCATCATCAGCTGACTAGCACATTCGATTCTGACATCTGGATATTTGTAAACTGTTACTGTTTCGACATGTCGGGTTTCGGCAATGGGAGTGCTAATCTTGTAGATGCCTTGTATCTATCGGTTCGCTTGAAATGCAAGAGATACGTTCGACAAGAACCTGCACACGATAAGATCGCTGGAGCATATACCGCTGAATACAGAATGTCTTTGGATTAACCTCGTTGTTTAATGCATTATGTTCAACCTCTGGCTCTGAAGCTGCCCCATAATTGAGCAAAGGTCAGTCAACTTGCTTTGTCTCTGGAGGACGACTAGGGCTTTTACGGTGGTCACAACCTCGCCGGTATTGGCTCGAGTGACAGAAGCTCCGTACTCGGATTGGATTAAGGCCGTGCTCCCGCTCGGCCGGATCGCACCGATTGGATTGTTACATTGTACGTGAATTGGATCCTTCGGTTTCTACACTAATCGAAAACCGCGCATGAGAGAATAAAAATAAAAATAGGACATGGCCATTCGAACCGAGTCGACCTAACTCTGCCGATTGGTTTATCCTGTGGTCTGGCCTGTTCTCTAAGAATGATACCTGAATCTCGTTTGTGGTTGGAACTCGTGATACTGTGGCTATTGGCTTGTACAGTGAGTGGCTTGTTACATTTCGCTCGTGGTAGGACAACGCCTGACAAGAGTTTGCCCCGTATAGGCTTAGTATGCACTTTTACGATCATGAATATATCCAAATTTTACCGATTGTTTGACTGTTGTGAGGCGTGCCGTCTTTCGGCCATGTAGACAAGGTGAGGATGGCCGAGACGTGAGAGCGGTCCGATGGTACTTGGTCCTCGGGTTTCGGCTTTTGGACGCCAAGGCGCGGTCTGTTATGCACAGATGAAGCCAGGGTTCCCGACGCTGCATCCGGGCTCTTGGGATATCCTGGATGACGAAGCCAGTTGATAGGAGGCGGGCGAAAAAATATATGAAACCAAGGGGGGCGCATCTTGGGATGCTCTGAGCGACGACTTTCCCTATAACCCAACCTCGCCGAAGAACCGATTCAACCTATACCGACTATGTTCTCGTTCACGACAATCTTATGTGCTGCTTTGACAGCGACTCTCGCAACAATGTTGCCGGACAAGCTGCTGTGCCGACTGTGGTGAGTGCAGATTCTGACTGAAGCGACGTACGGCTGAAACTCCCCAAACAGCACCCTGCTAGGTCATCTGAGCAGGGAAACAGTGGGGCTAGAACGAGGGTTTATGGTGCACGCTTGCTCGGTTGGATGTATAGGGGCGATACTATGGGGGAGAAACGAACGAGCGCAGTTTGCTGGCCACGCTGGTGAGAAGTCTGTTTGGATACGAACGTCAAAAAGCTAACAGGGGAGGCATAGCTCTCGGTTTTTTATGGTCCGTGGCAAGTGGATTAGCCCGACCATGTCTAGGCATTGTGGTGGAATGGCTGGAGCTCGACCCCTCGGTCAGCCAGGGGCTCTGCATAGCCGGCGAACTGCTGATAGAAGCGGCCAGCTGTGCTATATTCGCCGTCGATGCCTCGAAGAATATCCACGCCATCTGGCGGCGAGGCTCCGAGCGCTTCAACCGCTGGAGGACGGACTCGACGAACTCGGCGGCTCAGGGGGGACTTGGTGGGCGGAGATTTGAAATGAGGGTGTGGAAGCTGACATAAGATTGCAGTGGCTATCTACACCTCCCAGCCCGCTCGTCGAGTCGTGTACATCGACTTCATTGACTTGGAGGGTTTGCTATGGGTCATGATTCTGGCTAACGGCTGGATAGGTGTGGTGGTAAGTTCGTGTCTGACACAATTGGATGTTCGACGAATGAGGCAATCATCAGGCACTCGGCGAGGCTTCCAGGCCAATAGTTGTGAGTGTGCAAAGTAGAATACCTCATTGGGACTGACCACGGCCTTCCAGATTCGAGACTGCCGCAACGAGGTGTCCAGGGTGGTAGTGGGGTACTCCAGCAACAGCTCGAGGGAGGCAAGTGTTTTGTATGAAAGGCGCGCATTGGCTAACCCTTTGCTTTCAAGGTTATATTGTTTGTCCCTCATCTCCCCGCCGCCGTCTCGTCAATGCTATTGATCGAGGGTCCTCGACCGCGGTTGATGATCGAAGGTCCCCCACCACGGTTGCTGATCGAAGGTCCCCGACCGCGGTTGATGATCGAATGGAGGGTCTCGGCTCCAGGCGCAATCCACCCACCCACCCCCGTCCTACCCCAGATCCCAGTGTCCGATGGAGGCAACCGGTGAGTGCCTCATATTCATTCACTATGTGTAACTTATATGTGGGGTCGGGAACCAGCCCAATCCACCAGAAGCTGGCTCCCCAATCGCGTCTACGGGCGCCCAACCAGCTGCCGCCCTGAGCAACCCAGAGGCCGCCACTCCGCCAGCGGTACGAAAAGGCAGACCGGGTCGGCGCGCCCATTCGGGATATATGTTCCTGAGTTTCTCAGGATTCCCGTACGCGCGCCGTCTCTAGGTCCCGGGTGGCGCCCACACCAGCCCTCGACCCTCCCCAGTGAACGAACCGACCCCATCCACCCTCCAAAAAAACCGACACAAAAGACCCTTCAGCCGCCGACTCCGACATGCGAACCAGCAGACAGTGGATCGAGCAATGGTGCGGAGTCCCAGGAACCGGAGAACCAACCGAAGAGGCGGAAGGAGGATCAGCAGGGAATTCAGCAAGAGGACGTGTAGGAAGTTGGATAACCGGAAGCGTCGCCCGTCAATGATTCACCCCTCGCGGGGACTCGTTGCGGGTGACAATGGGGACGCGATCGAGGTCGGTACGTTGGATGAGTTGCTGCAACTCGTCCGACTACTCTCGCTTCGGCGAGCCGCCTCTACGCCTCCGTCCCTTTTCCGGCCCGGCCTTTCTGCCGCCTGATTGTTGAGGACTCTGGCGATCACTCTGGCCGTACTCTCCGTGGGGTCTCCGAGTTGCTGCTCTGCCTGCTCTCCGAGGTACTGCGTTTGGGGTCGAGCACGGGCGCCTTGTGCTGGGTGCCTCTGCTTTTCAAGGTGGCCTCGATGTGCGGGTTGTCAACTGGTAGGGAAGACTAGGGAGCTCGGGAAGAATGGGGAACTGGGTTTGGTCGACAGAGCTTGATGGAAGCGGTGATTAAAAATAGATGATTAGTGGGACTTGGAGTTTCGAGATAGATGGGTTGAAAAAAATGTAATAATTCGATATAACGGCTCTGTGATTGGCTTGTATTTGTATTCGTTAATAATAATGTAACTTGGTTTATTCCGTCTCGCATGGCCCAATCACTCATAGGCCCAACGTCTATCCGAACCCCATATTAGCTAAATAGACAAGAATCCAAAACCACCAATAAACTACTCGATTACTTGACGCGGATTCAACTCTTAACACACAGCTAAGTCCACATTCCAACGTGTGAGAGCCGTAGATTGGGGAATGTCCCAAAACTCGGTCATACATGGCAGGGCGAAGGATCTTCAGACGGATGCTCCGCGAGGCAGAAATATAGATGGATGTATGCCCAAAGGTTTGATACCTTTGCTTCACAAAATTCTCTAGCCAGAGCCGATTTCGTAAATTTGGCATGACCTGCTTCGCAATCATGACCTCTCGTCATTGGGAAATCATTTATTAAAAGGCATGATTCTAATTCCAATTCATTGTCCAGACATATACACGACAATGCTCAACCTAGGTACATCATACAATACATCACAACAAGGGAAACGATATAGCCAAAGAACAATCCATTGTGCAACGACGATCCGGCGTATTGCCCAGAGAGCTCGAACCTCCTCCTCCTGTCGACCCCCGAATCTTGTCCGCAGCCATCTCGGCCATGACCATCAGCGAGCCGACCGGGTTCCCAGTGGCGACACCTGGATATATCCCGGCATCGACCACAAACAAGTTGTCTACACACACACACATCCCTCGGTCAACTGAACCGAGCACACCAACGACTCGACTCACCGTGAACCACACCTTGGTATTCGAGTCGACGACCGAAGTCCAAGAGTCCGTTCCGATCCTCGTCGAGCCGACCCAATGACTCGATCCGCTCGCGGTGCTATCCACATGAGCTGAAATGGACGTCGAGCTGTTGGGCAATGCGAGTTGAAGATCTGGGACTTGCTGGTACGTCGAGAGGAAATCGGAAACTCCGCTGACGAGCACATCCTTGTCTGCTGGGTCGGTAAAGTATGGTTCTTGCAAGACCACTCCTCGCAGAGACGAGTCGATTCCTGACCGCACATCCAATCAGCCCAGACTGTGTCCTGACGACAGTAAAACCTCACCGATTCTTCCAACCGAGGTCAACCCCGTAGACACATAAATGGTGCAGAAAAACACGTTCGAGATATTGTACGTCGATCCGCCGGGCAAGGACCCTCCAGGTCGACATGTCCCTTGGACATACCTCGTCCGTCCGTCCGTCGCGTTGTACGCTCGCCAAAAATTGGCGCGTGCAGACGGTCCCGAAAGCGGACCAGATCGATCGGATACGTATTGGGCTGCATCGGCAGGGCGAGGGTTGGTGTACATGTTGCTCCAGCTATTGTACGAGTCCACGCTGGGGTGGGTAAAGACGACTCGGACGGATGGGTTGTCGGTTACGTTGATGCCGACAGGGAGGTTGATGTATTGCGACGAGGGGGGCATATATTGCGAGACGGTCGAGTTTTTTGCGGCGAGAGAGAGCATATCGGTTGGTCCGATGCCTGGTTGCAATGTGAGTATGCCTCGGGCCGGAAGGACGTGAGCCCCGCTTACCCGACTGGAACAATATCTTGGCAGTGCCAAACGCCCCAGCGGCCAAGACGACCCGACCAGTGGCCGGGGTGACATTAATTATTCCGCTGCTGCCGCCTGAAAGGTCGCATGTTTGAGAGTGTATACGCCCCACCGTTGATGATGCACATACCCGTCGTATCATTGGTCTGTACGCCTGTAATGTGGCTCCCGTTGCGAACAACCGAAACCACACTGGTGCGTGACAAAAGTGTAAAGTTTGGCCGAGCCCTCGCCGACTGGAGGTACGTGTCCATGGGTCCAGTTCGCGTTTGGTTTTGAATCTGAAGCAAAGAGTGAGAAAAAAATTGAGTAGTAATTGTTTTTACATACGAAATAGTTTGTATGTGTATATACGTGGTCCTTGTTGTTTCGCTGGTCATTGCCGATGATCCCGGTGTACCCCTGTTTTTGGAGTATCGAGCCTATCACGTCATGTACTTGGCCGAGGTAGTACTTTCCATCCCTCGAGGGATTGTCGGTTGAAGGAAGGCGAGCCTTGAGTTTGTCCAGATAGGTCGAGACCGACTGCCAACCGCTTGGCCAGCCGTTGGACGTAGAATACTCGAAATCGGTCGGATACCAATACAACCTTTGGAATGTTTGGTAGGTCGTCACCGAGACACTGCGTATACTTACATGCCGTTTATAGCGGAATTTCCTCCAATGACGCAACCAGTATGAACGTCCATATCTGTACCTCGCACAGTCAATCAGGGTGGTGGATACATGAAATGTGGCGCACCATCACACCACCAGTATTGGTTATCCCCTTGATACATGGCTTCGTACAAGCCGGGGATGTCAAAACGGGTAAGCTGGCCAAATTGAAACCATCACGGCTCCGGCACAACATCAAGCATCATACACACGCACCCGCGTCGAGTTGGCCCATGGCGCTACATCCGTCCCTCCAGTAGCGGCCGTGCTTGGTCCGCCGCTGAAACAGGGATTTAGTCGGGTTTCAGGACGCGGGTGTCGACTTGCTCACCGCTCGATCAAGAGCACCTTTTTGCCCGTCTCAGACAACCGGTCAGCCGCGATAATGCCCGTAGGCCCAGCGCCTACGACGATATAGTCGTAGAATGTGTCATTTTGACCAGCCGCAATGTCACGATTATCGATTTCCCCATGTCGTCCGAAAGCACTGGATCCAAGTCAAACACGAGCACATTCCGCACTTGAACACTCACCAGCCCCGATGAGGGGCAAGAGGGAAACAAGAGAGCGACGAAGCATGTTCGTGGAGCTCCCAAGGAGGAGAGTGAACACAGGAGATCAGCGAGCTAAATAGCTTGGGTTCGTGATGGCCGCGCTGAGGGCGTGGCCGTTGTTGATGGCACAGCCCCGGGTTGACGGCCATCCGACCCGGACCGGCGAGGCCGCGTCTTGGACGCCTGGGCGAGCGTGGGCGACACCTCTCACCACTTTCGCCTCTGGGACCGCCCGACGGAAACCGTCGACCAGCCAACGAGCTCGAGGCCAAGTGTCTAGCGCCACATCCCGTGGCGTCGGGACATCACATGACAGCCGACCGCTTGGTTCTGGCTACAACTTGCAATGGGCGCCTGTATGCCCGAGTTACAACGCCATTAGCGAGCCTCTAGCTGTGCGCCGTCTTTAACATGCAGAATACGTGTAATCTCGTCATTCGGTCTCATCGTCAGCTATGCTATCGCTATCCAGTAAACCCTAAATCTGTCGATCAGATGTAACTTCGCGCGATACCCCCTTGTGTCAGGCGTACTCGATTTTCCTATTCTTCACAGTACTCGTGCTGCCGTTTTGCTATCGATTCCCTTGGCGAGACCAATGATTTTATGCTCGGAGCCTCGGACCAGTCTGCTTGACTCCCCTTTACATCTATGTAGAACCTCGCCTTGATAAGCACGGTGATGGCCCTGCCGCCCCGACGCTACGTAGAACCGACGGCTTTGCCCATGCAATCGTCAAAAATAAACCCCCGATTAGTCTTTTCACCACTCGTGTCGAGCGCGTCCTCGCAATTCAAGTCAACGCTGACGAGTGCTGGGCAATCCATGCGGCTATCCTGACCTCATCCTTTCCACACATAGGCGACGACTGTGCTGTGACAGAGTATGTTACTGGGCGCAAATGCAAAGAGCATAGCTTTCCTACCATCACCATTGCCATGGAATGGCGCTCTTAGTCCCGAACCAATGACAGTACCCAGTCCTCACGGGGCGGGGGAGCGGCCATCCCCAGAACTGCTCTCCGACCTGCGGCATGGATCTGTTTGGAACCCTCACCCTCCCGGCCATTGTCCGGGCTCTGTGCCACGCTCAACGTCGATATTCGTTTTCAGTATCTAGTCTTGCTTGACTAAACTCAGGTGTGCGACGTACACTAGTGTCGAACAATCGGAATCTTGATCAGTACTGTGCCCTGGATACACTGTAATCGTTGGAACACCCACTTTAGATGTTCAGCCTTTAAGTCTCTGGTTTGGAGAAAAGCATTAGCGCCATCTGGGAAAACGACTAGATAACCTTGATGGCGTTAGCCAGGATTGCCGCTTGATCAGTACGAGAACATAACCTATCATGGAACGAATCGAGGTGAACAGTGACGACATGTATACCTCTGATTGGGTTGGGCGATGTGAGTAACAGCCATAGAAAGCGCGTACCTGCTATACTGGGACGCCAAGTGTGAACTTGTTCCCTCGCTCAAACTGGTTTTTAGGGCGCCCTTTGCAGTTCGAGGCTAGAATCGAAATACTTGCCCGACGGCAAGGCATGTTTGCAAAAGGCGCTCCCTCGAACGATGTTTGGTCCTCATCATCCGTCGCTGGGAGCACTTGCTGGACGGCCCGGTTATCTAGAATAAGGTCCCGGACGCTAGCCGTGACCTCTTGCAGACAAATAGCATCAGGCTCGTGCTCCTTGAGGAAACTATGTAGAAGTGCATTGGCTCGCGAGACGGGACGGGCGTCGGCATTACAGTGATTAGAGAGAAGCAAGACGTAATAGTAGGATTCTGCGCCACCCGGACGGGCGAGACCTGGAAAGCACAGGATCCCTGCGTCGGATAGATTTGTTGAATACGGAAAGCGATGCTGACATAGTCTACTGGCATCCATGGACGAAGGAGGGTCGATGGGAACGCGGGAAGCGCCGGCTGTACGCATTCAAAGTCGGCTTTCCATTTGTAGGCGCCTGCGATTTCCCTTTACCGCGAGTTCCACCTCTACAATACTCCTTCAAGGGGTTCTACCGGCCTCGAAATAAATCTGCTTCCAGAATCGGCCATCTACTACCTGTACATTATGTGGCTTGGTTTTCCCGCTGTATCCTCAAACCCAAGACAATGCCTCCGGTTGGCACGACACCCCTCGATCCAGAAACACTTGGAGATGGCCAGTCCGACAGCAACACCCATTTCATATGCAGGGGGACCCATTCGCAACCGTTGGTTCCCCATTCCCGCCCTAATGTGCGGTACGACTCACTTCAGCTCCTTTGTGACATATCAACTCTATAACTACAATTTCATGCTAGCTCTCGCTATTCACCCGCATACAAAGACAAGTATAGATAATCCCTCTCTGCGGCCACTGAGCCGTGATGTCGTTTCCCTAGGAGCGAGGGTGTCTCTCTGAACGACCTACATTGGCAAAACTTTTGAACGGATAGACGAGGTGTCGTCTACTCGATTGACCACGCTAGGACCAATTTTCTCCCCTTGGTCCCCCAGTGTTACTCATTTTATGACCCATTTCAGCCCAAATTTCTGACAAAAACAAGCATTGCCAAAGACAGATTGACACTGGCAAATGTGGCAACGGCCTTGTACGATGACAAGAGGTATGACAAGGTAGTCTCCCCTGACATGCTAGTGCTTTTGCTAAAAGGCGGATGTCCCTCCCGAATTCCCTTGGCGGAAGTAAGGTGAACTACGAGACGATTAGATAGGCATATGTATGCAGAGTTCACAAAGCTCAACCTCCCATGACTTATTCCGACTGCACTCGGGCCTCCCAATTCACTCGTCACAGGTAATTCGGAGCCGCCATCGTCTTGCAACTCGACCATCATACATTTTCAAATTCCCAGAGAAAAAGAACACCTCGCCCAAAAAAAGGAAAGTCCAATAAAACACTTTGCACCGGACCGACCAACGACTACTCCTAATCGACCCACACTGGCCCGGGCTCCGGCAGCAGTTCTGCTCGAGGCTTGTACCCCTCCTTCTGCATCCTATATAACACCGAGCGATGGACGTATGTCGGGAACCGTTTTTGACCGTGAATGACGCGTGCTGCACCAAGATTGATCCTAACAAGCCGGCCCCCACACACAAATCAGTCAAAAAGCCAGACGAAACTCAAAGAAAGCAACATACGAGAACCACGACCGCCATGTCCCATCGTGTCTCTGATACCTCTGTCGCATCGGCAACAGCTCCAAGAGCCACCACAACCACCTCATCGACAGTTGATCATAGATCGGCTGGATCGCATCTTTTTCGTCCTCGACTGAACCGAGCTTGACTCGTTCATCTGGCACGAGCGTCGAGGGAGAAGGCAGCGGAACGTTCACAGCCGTCGCATCGGTTGCCTCGGTTGCGTGACCATTACTAGGCGCGTGGTCCTCCTCGTCAACGTCGACGAGCTTTGGCTGGGGCGGCGTCGGGACTTGGACTATCGGCCAGAGGGTAGCCGGGCTCAGGCCGATGGCGTCGAGTTCGGAAGAATGGAAGAGAATGCCGGTGTTGTTGAGGAAGCATTCGCGGATCATCCATCGGAGCGGGATACGCGCGAGATCATGGGGTGTGTCGTTGGAGACTGAGCCACCGCCGACATCGCAGTGTGCACCGGCGAACCACACCTCTACGACCCAGACACATTAGCATCAAACGGGAGGGCGCAGCAAATATACGAAACACACCCTTGACGTCCGTCTGGTGTTTCCTTTCCTCGACACTCGCGAAATCATGTCCGTTTCGATGACTAGACGAACCCGGCTTGACATTGTTCTTGACACGTCCTCTTTCCCCGTCTGCATTGCCCCCACCCGAGACGTAGTTCCACATGGAACCAAAAGATCCTTCGCGTTGGGGTTTGTGGTACTTGGCGTGTTTTCCGCCTTCGCCTAGTTTCTCTTCAGATGCAGATGACCGACCCCATAAATTTGGTTTGAATTTGGCGCGACGCTCGTCTAGTGCCAGGGCATGGCGGAACACGCGGATGAGATAGTTGGATTTTGCAAAGGGAAGTTCGCGGGGGATGATGCCTAAATGCGATATGATTATCCTAAAAGTTGTAGCTACGAGGAGAGGAGACGCACCGACGCTGTTGACTGTATCGAATACACCCACGAAATCAATCTTGACGTCGATGGAAAAAGCGCGTTTGAACCCGTTGGACATTTTCCATCCTTCCTCGTCGTCTCGTTTGAACATGTGGTATGCAAACTTGACTTGTTCATGGTTGTAGGCTGGGAGCAGGCCGACCTATATATGCCATATTAGGACAGGCTCACAGGAGAGAGGCGGATCGAACCTTGTGGAGCATCCCAGCCAAGGCGCGAGCGGTATACGCCCCTCGGGAGAAGCCGAACAACGAGATACGGTCCCCCTCGGTGTCTGTCCAAATCCCGTTAGCTTTCGTCAACTCTTTTCGTAAAGGTAACCCCACTTCACGTACAGTTTTGCATCAGGAACTCATACCCACCTACCCAAATAGGGTCAATGGATCAGAGTTAATTTAGAGCGGGCGTCTGATCACTTGCCTCGGACGTGTGCACCGAGGCCGGTAGCAATGGCTCCGTCGATGGCATCTGATACCTTGTTGAGAAACGAGTTGGCTGAACCAGTGCTGTTGATACCGGTGCCGATACCAGCTTGGTAGTAGACCTGCGAAAGACAATCTAGACCAGGCACGACGAGGGTCCCGAATATACTCACCATTTGCCTCGATCGATCGTCTTTCTTCAACAGCTGGAAGAACCGAACGATGTTTGAATTCTGTCGGTATCTCGTCAGTGTTGCTCGTAGCCAGCTGGAGTAGACTCACATCGCTGTCATACTGGTCGCCCGTGCCGTCAAAGCACAGAATCAAGTTCCGTCCCTTGTGGACGTCGAGCACTGGGATGACCTGTGGGAACTCGCCTGCCTTGGTCGTGTCGGGCGGTGGAGCGCTCAGAGACGGCGGGAGGGAGTCGCCTTGGATCACGGTTGGTTCTGGACGGGTGGGGGCTGCCATGGGTGGTGACGGTGGGAGGTGGGAGGTACGAGTGCCACGCCGCTATAAATACGGGCTACGGCATTTGAGGGTCACTGCGTGGCGTGCCTGTTCGCTCGCGGTCGACGTGCAATCTGCCTATTTACGGTACACAGATGGACACGCGCTCATGGCAAGCTCTAATCAATCATGGATCATCCAATCCGGGAAACCGCACTTTCGCCTCACCGGTTCCCGTGCAGCATGGGAAGATCGCAGACAGAACAAGAAAGGGCGTTTATTCGAACACGTACTACAGAACAACATGTAGCTTCTGCCACTATCTAGAAGACCATCATCGCCCGCAGGCTAGAGCTGCTAGCGAAAGCAAAGCTGGCGTCTGTCTGCGCCCTCGAAATGACTCTCCATGTCGTGGGTGACGAGGATGGAGGTGATAAGGAGAGGGCGTGTCGTTGGAGGTGTCGCTGGTTTTACGTTGCTGCATGGGGCCGTTGACGAGATAGGGATGTATTCTACGCGTTTCGCACCTGGGTATACCGACCAACCCGACTGCTGGTGTTGGTCGAGTCTAAAAGTTTTGGTGAATTGTAAACAACGAGAAGCGCCGGGCGATTCATATCTGGCCACGTGCGTGTCTCTCGCGATTATCTTTTGCAATCTTGTCCTTGCCCGTGAAGCGCTGGATCAGATGCAAGTGCGACTGTGTGCATGCATCTTAGTTTTGGGACCAATTTGGACTGCTGTATTTACTATCGCCGGTCGGTCAGTAACGATTACCTTTACAGGCCATATTAAGTGCCGCTTGTGTAGCCTATGGCAGCTAGTCCGAGGAAGCGGAGCGTGTCTATTTATTGTTTTCACTCCTTGCAAATCGGTTGGGACACCAGGGTGGCATGGGAATCGAACGAATGGATATTGATCCATGAATTGTAGAGCATAAGATTCTGCCACTATCTAGAAGGCTGTCATCGCCTGCATACTGGGGCTGCTAGCTAAATCAAAGCTGCAGTCTGACTGCACCCTCGAAATGACTCTCCATGTTGTGGGCGACGAGGGTCGGGGTGATAAGGAGAATGCATGTCGATGAAGTTGGCTTTACATTGTTGTACTAGCTTTCAATCCGTATTTGTCATATTATAAGAGATGTCTGTACTTGATAAATTTTGCATAAATTCTGAGAATATTTGCTAGCTCGTGGTTGGTCGAGTCAAAGAGTTTCAACTGGAATGAAAAGCGCTGGGCGGTTAGCGCCATGTCACGTGCATTTGTCTCACAATCATCTTTTTGAGATCTGTTCTGTGCGATGGCTTCTGCTGTGGTGGGACTCGCTGCCCGACGATCTTTGCAACGACCACTCCCTATATTATGCAGAAGTATCACATACGACTCTACCCTCCCACTTTCCTCTCCACCCTTTGAGGCCCAACACTCTCAAAACAACAACTCGTCTGGGATCAGATCTCCGCTGTATGAATCAGATGCTGTCCGGCTTCCACACCAACAGTCGCCGATCACATACTTTAACAGAGGGCTCAGGATGCGCGCTGAACAGGGAAATGTAGCCGGGATCATCTACTTCTGGAACACACATGTCAATAACGGAATAAGACCAAACGAACTTTCGTACATCCAACTGCTGCAACAGTTGGCTGATCTTCGATTGTTTGAGCAATGCGTCAAGGTATTTGAAGACATGGTTGAGATGGGGCTGGGGGAGAAGTTGAGGGCTTTGAACTTGGTTATGCTTGTGCGTTCGATCTCTTATCCCGTCCGAAAACTAATCCTTCCAAAAATAGGCAGCGACGGAAAACCTCTTGTACATCACCCGAACCTACGATCTCTTCTCAAAACACCAACTGAAACCCGATACCACGACATACCAGCACCACCTCATCTATCTCGATCAAACAAACAACCTCGAGCGCGCGATGCAGCTCATCACCGAAATGGATAGCAAGCATATTCCGTCAACAAAGAGTGCATGCGCAGAGTGATTCTCTTGGCCGCGCGGCTAAATATGCCCAAACTGGCGATGGAGCTGTGTGTGAATGCAGCGAACACGCTCGGAAGGTTAGACGACGAGGTGTATATGGGTGTGTTGATCGGCGCTGCTGCGACTATGAACGTACGCCCTTCTTTTTGGGTCTTCCTTTTCTCATCGAATGATTCAATCGCCTTGAATCGTAGTGGAAAGTTACCACCTGGGCCTATGATGCACTCGTGCTTCACAACCCCTCCATCACTTTTACCGAGCCACTCTGCATCAACATTCTCAACCTCGCATGCCGCCAAGGCCACCCGGCTCTCGCTCACGCCATGCTAGACTACCTCGTTCGCGAACGCATCGCCATCCAAGAACACCATCTCGCCCCCCTCATTGGCTCGTACTGCAACTCTCAACGCAACGACCGGTTGCGCGAAGCCTTTCTGATGCTGGACAAATTCAAAGAGTACGGCGTGGAGCTCGTACCCGAGAACGAGAGTACTAGTGCGCTGGTCGAGGTGCTTGGACAGGACGAGAAGCATTTGGACGAGGCGTATGATGTCCTTTTAGGGTTGCCGAAGCCAGTGAATATCGAGGCCGTGAATGCCGTCCTTCAGGCTGCTGCTATCACTCTCGCCGATCTTCCCCGTGCAATCGGAGTGTACAAGAGCTTCAGACGCTCCAGTGCGAACCTACGACGCACACATACGACATTCTCCTCGCTGGGTGCCTCAAAGCCCAACACAAAGCCCTCGGCGACAAACTCTTTTCGGATATGCTTTCTAGAAACCTTAATCCCTCGATTCAAACATACACCCGACTCATCCTCCTTGCTCTAACACAGGAAGGATACGAAGACGCATTCGAGAAGCTGAAGACATGAAGGAACGTAAAATGACACCTCCTTTAAGCGTGTACGAAGCACTCGTGAGGAGGCTAGTCAACGAACAGGATCCGAGGGCAGACTTGGCGCTGGAGGACATGGAGGTGTGTGGGTATCGTGTGAGCCCACAGCTCCGAAGGTTTTTGTTGGGTCAAGAGAAGGCGGGCGAGGGAGAACGAGATCTTCTCGATCGAGGCGCTAAAGGTAGATCTAGAAAGCAAAATCGGAATGGCAAGCCTCCTACGGGCGATGCTTGACTCTCTCGCTGGAGCTGTGCTTGTTCTTTCATGCTGGAGAAATTTGATGCACGTTTTCATGGACACTCAATCTCGTTGTTTGCACGAGTATTGCTAAACAGCTTGTGGTAGGCGATGGGCGGGTCTTGTCAACAGTGCTCATAGGATCATCTGCTCATTTGAATATCCTTTAGGGGGCAGTGACTTATTTTGCTGGCCGATGTGGGCAAATATTGCATAGCGTTGACATTCCATCCCCGAATCGGAAAGGATTAGGTAGTGCTGGTTGCTCAACTTTGCTTTGCGCCAGGGATGCTTTAACGCCTCATCTTCTACCACGATCATGTAGCCTAGGACTGAATCGTTGTCCAATAGAATGAAATTGTGACGCCTGGTTATTCCGAATCAGGCAAAATGAAGAACTTATGCTGCAGCCTTATGTCGCTATGTCGTAGCGCCACGGTGCTTGATGACGTCCCACGCGGCGACATTGCACAGGATTTTAAACAAAAATATTCAAAGACCGTATCAGCCTCGATTTGCGGGCTGAGGCACACTGAAATTTATGTATTTTGGATGACGGGCTAGTCTAACCTTTCGGCGTCGGGTTCACGCTAAATGCATATAAACCCAGGGGTCCGTCGCCATACTTGAAAACCACCTTCCTTCTATTTTCGTCTTGGTAGGCATCGCGACAATGCGCGTGCGTACTTTGCTTTCCATTTGGCCTCTAGTCGGGACAGGTACGCATTAATACACAAAATGCGTCGAAGATCGTTATGGCTTATACAGATCCAGTTTTGGCTGACGATCAGTACGACTCTCAAACCCACTCTGTCACCGCGAGTGGTCAAAATGACACTTTGTACGACTACATCATCGTTGGCGCTGGTCCGACAGGTATTGTCATGGCTGATCGCCTGTCAGAGGCGGGCAAGAGGGTCTTGCTAATTGAGCGGTGAGTGATTTCTACTCGACCACGATAGACTGCTATAACAGCTTTAGCGGTGGACCGAGTACGGCAGAGACCGGCGGGGCCGATATACCTACCTGGGCCAACGGCACGCAGGTGTGCATGAGTTTCTTACGTTACGGCACCAGAGTCATGTCTAACTTGGTGCATATACACAGCTTACTCGCTTTGATATCCCTGGCTTGTTTTTGAGCCTGTATTCAAGGTCTGTTGGGAGATACTGGTGGTGTAATGGTGGGTTGCCTATCCTAGAGATACATAAACGCATTTATGAAAATCCTTTATTCGAAACGCAGACGTAAATACCCGTGCGGGATGCCTCGTAGGCGGAGGTGCCGCCATAAACGGAATGTAGGTTCCATTTGCTGTTCGAAATGTCATCCTCTTGAGGGTTTGCTACAGATTGTATTGGTATCCTACCGATTTCGAGTACTCTACTTCCAACGGATGGCCAAGCGGATGGCAGTCTGTTTCAGAGTACTTGGGCAAGGTCAAAGCTCGCTTGCCTTCGACGAACAACCCTTCGAGGGACGGAAAGTTCTACTTGGATCAAATGTACGACGTGCTCGGGTCATTACTAGATAAACAAGGTTATACTGGAATCGTCGCAAATGACGAGAGGAATCGCAAAGACCGGGTGTACAGTCATAGTAACTACTATGTAAGCCAAACGTTCTGGTCGAAGCAGTTTGGCTGATAACTCCTCTGATCAGATACAAAATGGAAAACGAACCGGACCTATGGACACCTATTTAAAGACCGCCAAAGCTCGGCCAAATTTCAAGCTTTTAACCTATACCAAGGTTTTATCTGTTCTGCGCAACGGTGATCATATCACTGGCGTGCAAACAAACGACACCACGAGTAAGTACTTTTGAGAAGTTACAGCACACAGACCCGTTGACGTATGTTCTGCGACGGTGCTAGTTGGGAACAATGGTGCTATTAATCTCAGCTCAGCAAACGGCCGAGTTATCTTATCGGCTGGGGTGTTTGGTACTTCCAGGATACTCTATCAGTCTGGTAAGGCAAATCCATTGAAGGATTTTTTTCGCCTAGCTAAATCAACCAAAAGGGATTGGACCAAGCGACATGCTCTCCATCGCCGCGGCAAACTCATTTGTCGCGAAGTACATGCCCCCATCGTCTCAGTATATCAACCTTCCTGTCGGCATGAACGTGACGGACAACCCATCCGTTTCTGTTACCTTTACCCACCCAAGTGTCGATGCCTACAACTGGGCCGATGTCGCTACGAATCCTCACCCGGCCGATGTGAATCAGTACATTTCCGATCAATCCGGTGTGCTGACCTCTCCTTCTACCCGTGCGAACTTTTGGAGAGCATACCAGGGGTCCGATGGGAGGACGCGATACATTCAAGGTAGTTGCCGAACTGGCGGATCGGTGCCAGTGGGGTCTTCGTTCAACGCCTCAAACGCATTTTCGTGCAGCATATATGTTGGTACAGGTTTGACTTCGGTCGGAAGAATTGGTGAGGCACTGTCTTGTCGAATGAAAAAAGGTGCTCACTATGTGGTCATTAGGTATCGATTCGTCTATGAATGGAACCATCTTGACAAATCCATGGTTGAACAACCCGGAGGATAAAACTGCACTTACGAACGGGCTCTCTGATTTTATCTCGACGTACCAGCAGGTACCCGGCCTCCAGTTGGTCACTCCAAACATTACATCAGTGGCCTCTGAGGATTATGTTGCGAAAACGGTTGGTGGTTCAAATCACTGGGTTGGATCAACAAGAATTGGAACAGACCCATCAACCTCGGTCGTTGATACAAACGCCAAGGTTTGGAATACTAGTGAGTAAAATAACTTTGTTATATTTCCCTGGCTTACCCCTTTATAGAAAATCTATTTATTGTGGATGCTGGTATATACCCTGGCGTCGCTACTGGAAATCCTACGGGATCTCTCATGGTGATGTCAGAAATGGCCGTAGATAAGATTATCAAGTTGCCAGGAGGTCCTTGATTGAATATTCAATGCGTATATCGAATGTTTGGTTTCTCATGCTATTGCGGAACGCTGCTATTCTTCAATGGATCACCGCTTGATGAAACTCTCTGCACATATTTATTCAGTATAATATAGTTTATTTGTTTGACATCCGCGGCCTGTAAGAGACCACCAGCACGCTAGTGGCATTTCAAATTTCGTAGTAGCAATAGTTAGATGAGTCTTGCTTCACAAATTTCTGCATTTCTGCTGGGTGCATAATACGTGAAGTTGTTTTTCATTCATGAATTAGCTTCGAATCGGTAAATATATTTGGCAAATCAATGCCAAGTGCACATCTAATATGGACACGGGTCCCAGGCATCCTAAAATGAACCTACCCCATCTTGACGAGGGATATATACGACTGAAGCCCAGCAGGATGAGCCGACTATGTATATTTTCCAGCGTCCATAAAAAGCACCAGCGCGGTTGACCCTAAGAGGGGGTAGACCCGACGGGAAACTGAGCAGGGGGATGGATTTACTGTGCGGCTATGCAAATATATGCGTTATCAGCCGCTTCACCCGACCAGCTGTGGACTCTGCTCAACCATGAGTTCGGAATTTCGCATATATGCTCGGCAAGTATTGTCTTTGACAGCCTTCTGTTGCTGATGGTTTCTCATGGCCTGCGAACACCATAGTCACCATAGTCACCGTAGGATGGCTATTCTGGTCCCTCATCATGTCAAAGTCCACGGCCCACTACAGCTGTTCAGATTTCTCCTCAACCGACATACCGGCTATGCCCTAGTACCTGGGCAGGACGATACCAGCGTCCAATACATCCTCAAGCCGCCCATGGATGAAGCACTAAACCTATTCCATAGCCCGCCACGTTTATTTACCAAGGCTCCCGGCAAAGAGGTATGTATTGCGGTATTGCCATCCGAATATAGGGCAAAGTGCATAATACACCAAGCAAAATTGATATTCGTGAGCCTCAGAGTGAGTGACATGGACCCCGAGTTGGTGAATGGCGAGCTCGTATTGCACTATGCCCGAGACTCGCCGTCGTGAGGAGTGGGAGACGGCCCGCCGTAAGATGTCTTCACATTAGGCCGAACGTCGTTGCGGCTGCCTGGCATGCGCTCAGTATGCCCTTTTTGGAGGACTATTCGTTACGCTTATCATTCGGTGATAATGTGACCTGGTTCTTTCAAGGCCAAAAGCATAGACATGTGCAAAGTACATGTGTCGGAATTTTTCAACAAAGAGCGTACAATACAATAAGATACAGAAATCCGTTTATACATGCCTCCATCTTACACCACCCCATCCGACCAACGTCGCAAACGCCTCGTCTCGCCCAGATAGGAGAAAGAACCGCTCCTCTACAACCTCTGACCCTTTCACATATCGTACGAGTATTCCATTCGGTGTTACTTTCTTCACACCTCGCAGCTGCTCAATATCCACTTTGATGACATTGGTCGCCGGTGAGGGAACAGGGGGTGTAGTAGACGCAAAGAGAGGGCTAAATGTGAGCATGGTGGATGAAATCATGAGCATCCCAGGGCGTCTACCGTGTTGAGCGGGGAAACCTTCATACAAAAGTGAGTTAGTGTTGTACTTGTGCCATACACAAAGTGCTCACTTTGGCCAGGCGCAGCGTATACGGTTCCCTGCACCTCTACACCCCTGACTTGATCCACCAGTTGTTTCGTCTTTCCTAGCCAATTCCACGCTCGCACCGCCCCCTTTCGAACTATATCTTCCTGCGGTGCAGGCGTTTCTCTCGTCGAGTTGGGCATAATATACGCCGCCTCATCATCGCTGTCCTCAGACCCGGCCAAAAGCGACGTCATCGACGGAGACCGAATCGACAGGGTGTCTGGCAGGTTCAAGTTGGAAGCACTGGCACTGCGCGCAACGTCCGTCTGGTCTCTTTCCTTGTTCTTCTTGCGCTTTGATATTCGCTCCGGTACGACGCGCTCGCCCCGCACTACTCTTCGAGAGATGAGTTCCATGGCGACCTCGGCGTCGGTGGGAGCGTCTGCGAACGCAGGCGGAGTCGTTGGCAAGAGTCTCGCAATCGGCGGGATGAACCAGAAAATGAACCCCATTGTTAGAGTGATGAATTTTGAAGTGTTTTGGACGAGGAATGTGCCGAGGAATAGCAACGTGAGTGCAATAGTATACCTGCGAGTTACCGCGGGTCGACGGTGAAGGAATATACTATTGCACGCACGGGGTCTGTCAGTAATGAGACGGAGAAAGTCAGAATAATATACTTTTTGATCCGTTCGTGTAAATCAGCAAGCTCGTCCGCCAGTTCCACCAACATCAACTTCCAGTCATCAGACTCGTCGCAGGTCTCTTCAGATTCGATCTCATTGGTCCCCTCATCCTTTTTAACTTCTCCAATCGCCGTCTTGGCCTTTTTCTGTTTCTTCTTTCCCGCGTTCTTGACTACTTTCGCTATGTCCCACAAACTGAGTTCACCGGATATTCCTACCCAGGTATGCCCCTTCGATAGCTCTTCCGAGTGCCTCTGCTTCCCTAGCTGCCTCCCGCCTCCTCTTGATTTCTTCTCTGGTCACAGTTCCCCCAGTTACCAAAGCATATAAAATCCGGCCCGTGACCAGAGGGGTCAATAATCCGGTCACCCAGGCGGTCCAGTATACCGCACAAAAGAACCCACTCCGCTTTGGGTCTTTCCATATGGCGAGCCGCCAGAGATGGACGATAACCGGGATATAAGCAGGATAGGCCGCCAAGTAGAGCCGTTCAGCCGAATTGGCTGCTTTACTAAGCTTGAAACGGCGTTTGGCTGGCGGAGGAGGGTGTTGGGGGACGTAGGGGTATACCAACGCGGCTATATATTCAAACGGCGTGCTCGGATTTTGCAGATTCGGCGGAAGGCTAACCTCGACGGTTTGTTTTGCTGGAGGCGCATCAAGGGATATCCAATCTTCTTCGTCGTTGTATGTTTGGGAAGGCATGTCTGTATCCGCATGGTCAGGGTGCAAAGCGACCTCGTTGACACGCTGAGGAGGACGAGATGGGCGTGACGTAATGGTACATGCGCTTGGCGACTCACCGAGGCGAATAGCCGCAGATACCTTTGTACCTCCTCCGCATCGTACATAGCACGAAGCTGCTCATCTGTCAGATCGTCGTTCTTGAGAGTGAGAATCGATGCGCCGCTTCCTCTTCGTGCGTGCTCCAACATAGCTGGTCGACTAGGTGGTGTCTCGGATCCACGATTTGGCGTCGCGTGTTGAACGCGCTGTCGCAGGCTAGGATGTGCCGGAGCTGGTAGGGTAGCGAATGAAGGGGATGGCGACGGCTGACGACTTGGGTGAATGGGCGGTGGTGGTATCAGGGGAGTCGGTGTTTCCGTGATTACATTATGGTATTGAGTTGGTATGTGGGTATCGAGAACAGATGGGCGGGGCGGTTCGCTATTCATAGAGCTCGGAGGCTCTGGGTATATTTGCGTCGGTAGCTCGGGCTGAGAAGCATACGGTGGCAAGGCATCTGTTTTCAGAGTGGATTCATGCGAAGCGTTTCCATCTGTCCTGGTGCCCCCAACCGTGGTCACAAGCAAGAGAGGTGTACCAGGACCTTCAGAAGATAGTAACGATGCACTAGATTCTGAACGTGTGTGGGCAAAATCGAGGTCGCTTGATTGTATGTCTGCAAGTTCAGGTTGCTGTGGGATATTCGGTTGGGGAATGTCAACGGGCTGAGTATCTAGGCCAAGAATCTGTTCGTTCGGTTGAGGGGGTCGCGGAGGTACTGGGGGAGCAGGCGAGACGCTTCGAGGTACAAAGGTGCTGTTTAGAGCACCAGCAGGGCCTCCGGTGGGTGGGATGGGAGTTCGTCGCCGAGCGAGCGCAGGATGGACCGGCGGGGGGAGAGGCTCGTTTTTATCCTGTACAATTTGTGATATTTCGCTCGACGCGCGAAGAGGCGGCGGGGGCGCCGGCGCGACAAAGCGGACCGACATTTGTCGCGTAGGTGGTGGTCGTCACGAATGAGGTGTGGGCGTGCCCGGTGCTTATGTCAGAGGATCAAACGCCGGCAACGCCGAGTTCTTAATCAGGTTCACTCTTGGTCTGAACTCGACCACGACCTTTGCCCATGCTACCGCAGCCGAGCAACAAGTCAAGTCGCTATCCTTCAACCCAAGACGGATACGACGATCAGACCGCCTCGTCTCGAAACACACCAAGCTCCGTAAACATGCCTTTTCTGGGCCGATTTTCTATGTCCTATTTATAACTACTGGTCTGTAGCACGGTGATATCGACGACATTCCCGAGAATGATCAAGATGTAGACCCAGAGCCCAACTTTCACCCTTCAGCCGAAGCTCGATTGGGGTCCAAAGTAAGCGGCCGACCGCGCCAACATGCGTCGTGTGAATCGTTTCTAACGCGATGAACATAGCCGTTAGACGCCCCAAGAGCCGGATTTGACGAGTACGGTGCCGAGCTGGGTCCAGATGCGCGAATATGGCCTGCTTATGTCAAGGAAGCCACGGCGTGGGACGAAGAAATGGTGGACGGATGGAACAGGTCAGTACCAGCCATGTCTTCTTATTTGAGCTTCATTTCCAACGGTTAAATATAGATCGCTGGATGTGATGCTCAGTAAGTCTTTAAGGCTAATCCATGCTATTCGAAATATAACTTAAGTGGTACTAGTTTTCGTAAGATTATATCCACGCCATACGCTTTGCCCCTAGCGCTCACCGCGCATCCAGACGGCGCTTTTCTCAGCCGTATCTACAACGTAAGTAAGACACATAAAATTAACTAACCAACCTCTCAGGCAGTTTGTAGATTTGTAGTCGAGAGTTTCAAGGATCTTCAGCCGGATCCTAGCCAGACCTCGGCAAATGCGCTCCTTGAAATTACACAACTCCTGAGGGCAATGTCAAACGGAGCAAATACAGCCCCCATAAATGCCAACTCAAACCCTGCTGCCTTTTCTCCCTCTGCCTCGGCCATCTGGATCAATGCTCTCTGGTTCTTGTCCTTGGCTCTCAGCGTCTCCGTTTCGCTTATTGTCATGCTCGCCAAACAGTGGTGCTACTCTTACATGTCTGGGCGATTAGGGCAACCTCACATTCAGGCCCGAACTCGGCAGAGGCGCTTGGAGGAGCTCGAACGCTGGAGAATGCCCGAGATACTTGCTTTTCTGCCTTCTTTAATTCACTTATCACTATGTACGTAGTATCGCTTTCACGTTGATCGTTTCGCTGAACGTCGTTCAGTTTTATTTTTTGTAGGATTAATCATCAACCTTTGGGGCGCACACGTGGGCGTAGCAGCCCCAGTTCTCGCAACGACCGCGATTACGGTCCTCTTTTACTCCCTCACCACATTCTTGCCGCTCGTATACGAGTTATGCCCATACAATACCCCTCTGTCACAATTCCTGAAATCATCCCCGGCAAATATGAATTGGATCCGGGATACGATCACTGCTCGATGTCTAGCAGCCGTCAAACAAATCACGAACCCCCATGGGTTGTGGGCCAACCTCAAGTTTGGCTTTTGGCTCTTCTTCTCCCCCCAAAGGCGGCGTCGACGACCTAGCCGACGTGAACGAGAAGCACTTATCGGAGACCCAACCTCGGAAGTAGTGATGGATCATCTCTCAAGTCGAGCTATCAGCTGGCTCCTCGCCAACTCTCAAGAGACCCGCTCGGTCGACATAGCGCTTCAAGCCATCGCCGGAGCCGACTATCGCCTGCCGAACCCAGCCTCTTTAGAATGCGGAGCCCATTCACTTCTTTCTCAGCGTTTTCGGGGCTGCTTCATATCACATCCTCAATCCGGGTTCTCGTTTCTCACCAATTCGAGTTCGGCTGATGTCGCATCGTTGTATGGTCGGGCGCTTGAATTCTTTATGAAGGATAAAAGACACGTCGAGCTCGTTGACAAAGTTTTAAGACAAGGTCCAGGTGGAGGATTTGCGATTCGAAGGGCGTACCAATGGCGAGTCATGTCATTTGCCACGGTTTGAAGGTTGTATTGATATCCTCACAGTCTGCAGTATGATCTCGGCCGTATTCGACCCAATCTCGCCGCTTTCGGACTTTCAGGCGTTAGCACATGGTGGGCAATGCGTGCACACCATGGCCAAATTCCTCCTGGAGTTTTGAAAGAAGCCCTTGGCATGCTCGAGCGTCATATTTCGTCGGAATCCGCCCTCCATCCCGCCGCTTTGGTTGCTGTGATCGACAAGATCTCGGCGGAATCATTGTTTTGGATGAAACAACTTGCGCCAAGAGAACGAGTCTTGTACCCTCTATCACTCATTAGGCTGTTGAATCAGCTAGACCAGGCTTCGCTTGGACGAGCTCGACCGGCGATCGCGACATGTCTTGCCGCATTCAGCTTTATTTTCATTCACTTACCAACCGAACATGCCCAGCCCAATTTCAGCAATAGTATGCGTTCATCTCCCGGGTTTACGTTCTTGTACTATTATGCGCTAGATGATGCTCGAGCTCGGGATTCGGAAGCTCTTCTCGTCTACGGTCTACTTTGCTTACTACGTGATCGGGATTCGTATGAATTTACTAATTCGGAAATTGCTACGATTTCACAGCAGTTGACCATGGCACATCGTATTACACCTCCGCCATCAGGAGTATCTTTCCCATTCACACCTCCTTCATTTGACCTTGGCACAATGGCGGTCAAAACGATACTCCAAACGCTATCGCCGGACGTTCGACAAACAATAGGGCCAGAAGCCATATCAGAGCTGATACGAGCCATTATGCCCTATTCTTACATGTGGGGAAACATGAGCAACTCGATCTTTACGACATTTGCCAACATTTTCTCCCAATCTACGTCCAACTTGCCAAACATAGCTTGGAACGAGTGCCTCGACCTGAATTGGACACCATACTATGCGATGGACATGCTGCATCTACTGGCTCACCACCGGACGTTCCAGCATATAGTCAGCCTCATAGCGCAACACGAATTCGAAATGGCCGCCGCTCCATTCGCTATACGATATACTCTATCCACCGCAGACAGATTCTCAAATTCAGGCGTGAAAGGCCGGCTGATGTTGCAGCCGGAAAGCACCGGGCCTTGTTACAAACCATCTCGTCGCATTTCGAGCACGAGGGTGTAGCAGCTCCCGGAGTAACCAACCCGTCGATTCTGGATTGGATTCCGGTTTGGTCAGAGGTGTGGATTGTGCAGCTCGAGGAATTGAGGGATATTGTTCCGAAGAGTATTTTAACAGCGGGGTTTTGGAGGTGATGGTGCGAATGAACACGGGGCATATTTCGGATAGAGCTAACAAGCTATATGCGTACTGTATAGCACGTGTATCTTCTCCACAGCGCATATAATACTTGTTGTCGTGAGAGACAAAATTGAGATATTTGGCCTCAGATAGCGCAAAATCAAAGTAGCTGTTGGAACAATCCGGGAGCAAGTATTCACGTGAATACGAACAGGTATCAAAAATATCGAACATAAATTTCGATTAACATACAATGTTTTTACCTAGTCGATAGAGCCAAGTCCCAATCATATCTAATCAATTCAATTCAAGTCTAAACAACTACACGATAAACCAATGCCCTATTTAGGACTTTACTCTGCTTTAGCCACCCGGTTTTTCAGAACAGACTGAGCCTTCAAAACCACCTCAGCCCACTCGCCATCCACATCCGAGAGCCATGTGATGGCACCACCAGCCCCATAACTTAGTTGATCTCTATGCGCGACAAGCGTCCGAATGACAACGCTGAACACAGCCCGATCATCTAGACTGAGAAAGCCGAGACATCCAGAGTATATGCCTCTTCGCGATGAAGTCTCTAGCGTATCGAGAAGTTGAACAGAACGTAGTTTCGGCGCACCAGTCATTGATCCTACGCCAAAATTAGCTTCAAAAAATCGATATGAAAGCATTTGCCATACCTGGAGGGAAACATCGTCTCATGCCTTCGACGGGGCCGACAGAAGGCGGGATCGCTCCGACTATGGTTGATACCAGAGAGTACACATTTTCATAGGTCTCAAGCGCAAACAGCTTGGTGACGTCTACACTCGACGGATCGCAAAACTCGAGCAAGTTTGCTCGAATCAAATCTGCAATCTGAAACGTAATCAGTCCTAGATTACACTCGGGTTTCTAGCGCATATGCTCACCATCAAATTTTCAGCCGTCTCCTTGGGGTCGTTAACAAACGCCTTTATTCTATCCTCATCAATTTTGAACCGAGCTGCATCGCACTCTGTCTTCCGTTGTCGGCACGCCGGAAGTTTGCATAGCCCTCCGCACCGGCATTTACTTCGCTTCAACGTGCCCTTGATCGGCTTCATGACCGCCTGTCGTCCGTTTTCTCCCTCAAACCGAATGAATAACTCTGGTGAACACGACATGATCGTTGTTTGGGTGTCCGGGAAAGAGATAAATGCGGCGTGGGACGCTGGATTCTGTGTCCGGAAATGTTTATATACTGCCAAATAATCGAGAGCTGAGCCAGAGGTGGAAGCGCTGTATTGCCCAGTGAGGCAAAGCTCATAGGAATTTCCTTCGGCGATGTGAGATTGGCAAGCCTTGATGGCATTCTTGTATGCTTCAGGGTTAGAATCATACGAGAAATGAAGTGGAATAGGGTCTATTTCTAACGGGGGAGCCGATGTTGGCTGGAGGGTTTCAAGACTTTGCTTCACCTGATCGATCCAGCTCGAAAAATCAGATGTCGACATTCCAACCCGAATTCCTAATTCCCTCTCGAGAAGAGTTTCATTCAAGGACTCGTCATTCTGCCGAACAAGCCCAAGGGCAGACCAGGAATTGTTCCAATGATCATAGGCCAGCAGTCGATCTACAAACATGAATTGTGCGTCCGGTGCATGGCTATTCGAGCTTGTGTCTCTCGGAGGCTCAGAGTATCCAGGTAGGGCTCCCGCCTTCATTTCGTAACCAAAATACCCCACAAACCCACACCGCAGGCCTTCCGATCCACTGCCTGCGTTTGTGTGCTTCGCCAAGTCGCTCTGCACACGATCCATCCAGTGCCAGAATGTATCAGATTCGTCTAGCCTGCTTTGCTTTCCCGTAGCATAGGAGATAGTATGAGTCGTAAGATCGTAGGACATGCAATAACTCTGTGAAGCGGGTCCCATATATGAGAATCGAGCAAATGTATCGCCCGGCGCAGAGGCAGCAGAGTCTAGCCAAAAGAACGGGCTGCTTGTAGAATAGCAGGTTGGCTCGAAAATGAGATCTGGGCGCGCGCGAGCGAATAAAGGTATGAGCGACCCAATATCATGTCTGACGACTTCAAAGGGAACGGTGCGGGGCAAGGAATATGGTGAAGGTTGTCGGAAAATGGACTGATTTGCGCCATCCGTTTGAGTAAAATCCAATACGCCTAGCTGACGCACTGTGTCGGGCAAAGGCAAGCGATCCGCCCGGCCGCGTTTTATCCAAAACTCGTCCACGATATTCATAAAGTTGCGCAGGATGCACTTTCCGGGATCGGTTCCGCTCATCGAACGCCGAGAGCAAATTGATTCAGGGTGAAATTGGACACCGTAAAGAGGGAGGCTTTTGTGCTTCAGACCCATGATTTCTCCGTCGCAAGGATTGGTCGCAATGACATCTAGATCGGGAGGTAATGCTACAAGACCCATCAGTAATGAGGTAAGGAGCATTGAAAAGGAGCCTACTCGAGGAATCGACAGTCAGACTATTATAACGAACCATGTTTAGCGGTCGGTTCGCTGGTAAACCCTCAAATAGTCCAGTCCCGTCATGTTGAACTGGCACAGTTCGCCCGTGTATCAGTTCACTCGCAGGGATGACCTTTCCACCAAACAAAGCAGCCAAAGCTTGATGACCTAAACAAACACCTAAAACGGGAACCGGATGGAGAGAGAGGCGCTCGGAAGCCATCGCAAGCAAGAGCTGTCCTCCCACACCGATATCGCTCGAAACGTGTGGCGACCCGGGCCCTGGAGAGAGGATTACGAAATCTAACCAGGGAAGCACGTTGGCTTCGAAGTCCTGCCAAGATAATTGATCGGCGCGAAGGACAGTGACGTAGGACCGGAGGGATGATCGAAAGTTGACATCAAGTAGCGACTCTTCTTGATCAAAGAGTTGAATTAGGTTATTGGTGTAAGAGTCGTAGCAATCGATGATAACTCCTCGTCTCCAGATGAACGGTGAAGAGATCCCAGGGTGGGGAGGTGGAAGAAACTCGGGGGAATCTAGCTGGGCTTTGGAGGTTCTGAGAACCGATGACGCATACGAACGCGGAGAGGATGCAGGAGTCAAACCAGGCGTGGTGTCGGGCGTAGCGGATGTGGTGCTGAGGCTTGGGGCATTCAAGAACGGATTTTGGACGAGAATAGATTGGAGGACAGGCTTCTTGGTCGGTTCAATGTTGATGGGTTCGTTGGTGCAAGTAACATCGAGGTACACCTTATACATTCCTCGAACTGCGTTGAAGCAAACCAGAGGATATCGTTCAGGGAACTGTATAAGGATAAGGTATACGTCCAGGGGTGAAATTGATCACACATACCCTGGCATAACGTAAAACATCCTCCTTGGTGATACGCCCCTCCACTATATTGCCAGTCTCCAGCAGCTCAGCCCTCATAATGCCCGGAATCAAGCCTTCACTCGCTATCGGAGTAACGTAAACCCCTTCCCCTAGACCATCCAGTTCTCTCCAAGGGACCGCAGCAGCGAGCTCCGAACCTTCAAGAAACACCGCAAAATTGGCAATGCTAGTCTCCGTAACGCGCCCGTCCGCATTCCACATCAATACGTCAAAGGGGGGCTCATGTGGCGCGTTGCTTGATGCATAGTCCGCATCTACGCGCGTCCTTGCTGATTCGTATCGTACCCGGTTTGTCGACTTGTGTAGTGCATGAGAAGGAACTTTTGTTGCGATCGTATCGAGGCGTAGCGAGAATACCCGGTCGGTCGTCTTGGGTAGTGATGTGGATGAGATCTCGAATCGCAAATCTTTCGTCAATAGAACTCGGACCTAAATCGGTGCTGATGGGCAAAATTTTAAGAGATGAATCGATGTACTTACTCGTTGACGAACGTTAGTGCCTAGCGTGGAGATGGCCTCGTGAAGTTCACGGGTGAGCTGGTCGGTATCTAGCGAGATATCTGGCTCCGAAAAAAGCTGTTTAGCAGCTGATTCCAGCCGCGTAAAGTGCCTCGAAAGAAGATAAAAGCCCTCTGATTCGAGATAAATGAACGACTGGCGGAAAGGTCGATTCACGGGCCCCACCTTCAGGATCATATAAGATTGTGGTCAATGGACATTCAGCGTTTGTGCCAGACATATTGAAGTTACAGCGTCGCACAGGTATACCGGGTTGTGGTGTTAAGCAAAGCACAAAGCGAAAACACTAGAAGACAAATGCGAGTTTGGAGATAAACCTTGAAAGTCGAATAAACTAAGATGCAGTGGTGGTGGGGTAGCGTGGAGTTGCTCGGATTAGTGATGGAGACATGGCAAATCATATGAAATCCAAAAGCATCCTAGTTTACCTCCATTGCCAATTTGCCCATAAGCGCCGGTACCTTGGGATTTTCTGGTTATTCTATGTATTCTCACTCATCTGACGAAGTTTTTTAGTTGACGACTTTTCTGGTCTCCGATTTGCCTCAGCCATTTAGGCCGCGCTGTGAAACCATCCAAATTTCCATCTGATTTGGATTAATTAAATTAGCACTGCGAACACTAGTATACAATTGCTTTGGAACAACATATAGAGCTGGGACTAAACTGTACTATTCACATTCACAGAACCCTCACGCACCACGTCGGTCATCACCAACAATCTCCACCACAGTAACAAGCTCCCTCTCCCCCTCTTCGCTCGACTCGACCCTCCGTCTGACCTCCCATACCTTTAGTTGCCCTCCGCTCATTCCCCACCCAGTCGCGTTTCCTTGCGGTATCTCAAGATTCCACATCGACAACTCGGTAGACGCGCCCTTTTTGGGGGTCGCCATCGCAATGAGCTCCAGGTTGGGTAAATGTCGAGCCAGGGAGAGGGCCATGTCACCTGGAGACAAGGCAAGTTGCAGGGGGAGCTGGTGGGACAGAAACAGATGGCGCAGATTGACCAGAGGGTTGTTCGGGGCGGAAATTCGGTCAAACAGTCTCTGTGCGACACGCACAGAACCAATTAGTTCTCTGCTCTCAACATCTCGATGTCACGAACCTCGATCCCCAAGAAACTGGGCCGCCCTCCTGGTAGGGTCACGCTTAGTGTTTTCACCCTGCCCAACGACGCAATGAATTCGGCCAAGACCACCACCGGGTCAATATGCGGCAAGCTTACGCCGTTGCCGGAGTACACCTCGATCCCGGATAAATGTTGAAAAGATGGGAGAAGGCCGCCAAGGTAGCGAGGTATGTCGGTATAGAATGCTGGCTCGGCAGAAGCGAGTTTGATGTAAGCAGCTTGGCGAACGAGGGCGTGGATGTGAGAGCCTAGTGGGCGGCGAGAGGTCAAGATGTTGATAGAGGGAAAGTGAACACGGCTATTCATGTTGTCAAAATGATGCCAAGACGTTGACGTTCAAAACCCGCAAAGATATCTTACCTGACATTCACCAACAATGGACTCCGAACAAGGGCGACAACCTGTTCCCTCGTCCTCATGCAAACGTGTTTGAATAACAATGGAGCGGCGACCTCTCTAAATCTCCTAGAAGCGCAGCTAAATGGTTTTATGTCCAAGAAACTAGTATTGAAGACGTTCAAGCGTGAGCCGGGGCTGTTCTTTGGGATCAACGAGGGCGATTGAGTCTGTTCGCATATTGTCAAAAGGACTTCAGTTGGGAGCGAGGTGTTCATAATGGCTCTTGGTGAATAACAAGGAGTCGCAGTATAAATGGCAAGAGCCAAGCAAACGCTGGGTCGTGTGAGGCTGGGGTGTTCGCTCTAAACGTGAGATCATCGTGGGGTTTATCTTATCTAAGGGCACTCGACCGCACAATCGGACCCTGAGACTGAACCTACGGTACTACTCAGCCTTGATTCAACCTTCACGTCGTTCTAGTTATACTCAGCCTTGGAGCACGTTTCTGAATATCATTAGAGAAACGCACAGTAACATTATCATCATCAATATAAATACAGAAAAAGACGAGAGACTTCTTTATTATCGAATCACACAGATTTTCCAGCCCATCCGCTCCCAGCGTTCCTCCAAACTTCCCCAAATGCTGGCCATCTTGTACATCAAACTATATCGCCCAAACCTAAATCCCCTATGACCCTAATTGCCTTAGCCTTGTATGCCTGTTGGCCATCCGCTTATTTATGCAGCCGGGATAGGGGGTATCTCCACCTTAACAAGCCGTGTATCCGACGGAAGGCACCCTAGTTAGAGCATGCGCCAGGTACTTCACCAATATGTGGGAAGGTTGTTTGACGGAGCTCACCCAGACTAATGTCAGGGTTATACGCCGTGCGCCCAGCAATCAGACAGGTTCTAGTGAGGAATATCGAGAGGACGGAGGCGTAGAGGTCATTGGTTCTTGGATCGATTGCGGGCTGAACATCGGCCGCGGGCGACGGCCAATCAACCTGCAACCTCCCCAAATTACCGACCTCGATCGCGTCCCCTTTTCTGTTCCCAACCCAGCCCCTACGATGCTTTGAGCTCCAGCTGCTCCCACATCCTCCCCGTTCTCTAGCTCTGGCTCCAACTCGGGTCCTGCACCGTCGGTTGCTCCGCTCCAGGATTCCGTACAGGCGGACGGGTGGTGATATCTGCTGTAGGTCTATCTGGATCCACAGTGGCGGTGTGCACAGTGGGGAAAGACTTACCTTGAGGACCTAGGTGGGCATCACGCGAGACCTCCTACTGACGCGCGTACGGGTATCCCGAGTAACTCAGGAACATGTACGCGCCCTTCACCCGACTTGTTCTACTCTTCCTCGCCAATGGAGTAATGGCGTCGCCCTCCCACGAATCGGCAGCCGATCGAGAGGTCTTTGCCTCGCTCCCTGGGGCTGGGGTGGGCTGGGTTCCTATCTTTGAGTGACGCACATATGGGTACCCTGAATAACTTAGAAATATATATGTGCGGCCCATGCGACGGCCTGGCGCGCCACTCGTGACCGTTGGAGTGCCGAGGTCGCCGTCGTGTCCCCTCGGATCGGCGGCTGGCTGGACGTTCTCCAGCCCAGTCGTCCCCGTTGACTCACCACCCTCCGCCCGAGTAGGCTGGTTCCCGATCGAGCTCTCTCCTGCTGCATTGTCTCCACGCACCTACATAGTTTGCATCAGCTAGACATCGCGACTAAATGTAAATCAACGCACTGGTTGTTTCTCACCAGGCGCTCGGGTCATTGGTTGAGGCTGGGCTGGGGCAGGATCGGCGGCTGCGAGTACTTCCGGCGCCGTGGGCCTCCACTCGATCATGAGCCGCAATGGCGGACCCTCGATCATAAGCCGCTGTGGAGCAGCCTCGATCAGCAGCACAACCTGGCTGACATAAGTGGGCCCCGGGACAAATACGACCATCTGCAAAGTATGGGGTAAATCAATGCACAAAACGCGACCATGTCCAATTACCTCGTGCAGCCCACCAACCACGCGCCCAACTACAACCCTCGACACTTCCAGCCTGGTGTTTCGAACCTGTAGAGGCGTAAATCAGTCCGCGCGAATTCCCCTCTGCAAACCAGACTCACGACCAACGCTCCAGACACCGCATCAAGCCCCTGTTCAGTCCGTGTAAGGCCACCTACCCACTAGTCTCACTAGTCGACTTACCATGATTCCCCTTGTATTTTGTTCTACATAGTGCATGTACAATACGGCTTCGCGGCCGACCACCTCGATGCAAATGATGCAAAGAGCGGTTTGGGAGATGTAAATCGCCACTGCAATGCGATGTCAGCCTCCACATTTGAATTCGAAATTGCCACCCACCGAACCGCCCATACGTCGCCGGGTTTGCCCTGTGAGCCCGCCAGCCATACACACAACCGCGACAGTGCCGCCATAAGCCGAGGATGAATTTGGCTATGTGATCAGCAAATACGAAGAATACCGTGTAGATTATGGCCACGGTCATGCATAGCTGGCGATTGTGTTGGCCTCCTGGCTGAATAGGGGACCGAGCTCGAACCATTCGACCACCTTGGCTAGATGGTCACAAATAAACTGAACCAACAGCGCAAATAGGACTCCAAGAGCTATTCAATCTCTGTTAGCTTTCTATACTTCGATCTGAAACCAACTAACTACTCACCCACGTCCCCCACAAACCCCGCACGCCCCTTTCCCTCCACAATATCACCCCAGCGCATTCAAACATCGCAGCATTCACTATGTATTCTCTCTCCAGCCCCCTCGTCTCTATTGTCAAAATTCCGAGTAGAAAGCTGTTTACTAGGTTTCAGCTGTATGTCGTTCTAGACAGACACCACACTTACCACGCCTGACTCATCAGCCAATCCGGCACTACTCTTCCACTACGGGCATGACTACCGCAGCCACGTACAAGAAAATCTCGAGCGAGAACATAGTTGAGAATATCGAAAGGGTTCTTCGGGAAGGTTTATCGGTAAGGAAAAGTCGCCGCTCAGAGGATCCTCGGGATGCCCCCCCCCCTCGTTTCATATATTTTTTTCCTGCCTCCTATCAGCTTGCTTCGTCATCCGGGATATCCCAAAATTCTGGACGCAGCGTCGACAATCCTGGCTTCATCTGTACACAACAGACCGCGCCTTGGCTTCTAAAAGTGGAAAACCAGGGATCACGTACCTTCGTGACCAACTCCCACGTCCTGGTCGTTCTCGCTTTGCGCACATGGCCGAAAGACTCCACAACTCGTGGAGTCGGCAAGCGATAGGTGACTATTGGGTGTATTCATGTTCGTAAAATACAGAGTAAACCTAGATGGCGCAGGTTCCGGTCGGACATGATTTTATCGCGAGGAATTCGGCAAGCCACTTACCATATAACCCGACAACCGCCCCATCGTGACTCCGTGTACCATATCCAGAACCCAAACCCGAGACCTCGAAACACAACTAGCCTAACCGGTTGCAAGTCGTAATCCTTTGGACCTTTGTAGCCCACCACGAACGAGATTCTGGAAATAATCACACACTTCTAACGCGACCAGGAGATAGACCCATCGCAGAACCAAGTCAACTCAGTTTGAATGGCCGGATCGTGGTTTGCCGACGGACGTATTTCGACTAGTGTGGAAACAATGGGAGCTGATGTCGTGTTCAACTTATTCTCAAGGCAACACGTCCAACTGATACGATTAGGCATAGTCGACACACGGCCATGAACGGCGCAAGTATACGGTAAAAATAGCGGGAAATATTATTGTTGTCGACTTTGTAAGAAGCTAATCTTCGGATGAACATGTGTCCATGGGCAAAGTCAAGTCGAAGGGGGTTGGTAATGGCGGGAGTTTGGAAACGTGGAATATTTGCACGTGACTTACGCCTAAGTCCTGATGCGGGCTGGAACATCCTTAGTTCAGCATATATGCAAGCTTACTCCTTGTAGATTTTGTAATGCCCAAGGTCGCATTGACGCAGTGCTGTAAGTTTTTTTTTGCTGCCCTGCTTATTTGTGCCGTCATCCTGATCACCAAGTTGCCGTCATATCTCCCCGACCGAATTTGGTTCATGGGCGAACCTTGTAGCTTGAGCGAGATTAATCTAGCGCATTAAAAAATGACAAAATCATTACATGCACCTTATTCTACTCTGATTTATTTAATTGGGACAACTAGAAATGTCCCAGGCGATGGTCCATGGACTCGTGATGATGAATCGCGAACAGCAACTGTAAAGATAAATGGCGTTGTTTGCGTATTGTAAACACATTCACCCACTCAATCCCAAATTTCTAATGAAATGGCAAAACAACGAATTCATTCGCATTCCTTTCAATTTGGCGCGCGGATAATGGTATGGGGATCGTCTTTTGATGCGGCAAATCGGGCGACCCAGCGTGACCAGAGAAACGCATTTCAGCCGACGAATGTTGACTGACTTACCGTACGGATGATTCAAGATATGATATCGGAACGCTTACCCAAATAATATGGTACCTTATGCTAGGTATTTTGTCAACCTGCCATGCATTTCGAGCTTCGCCAAGTCTTCTCCGGCCAGGAGGCCGCAAACCAAGATAACAACCGACGCAGCCTCTTGCCCAATTTGGAACAGAAGTGAATTACCTCCTAGCGTTCGGTTAGTTTGCTCCATTCAAAGTATGTCCTGCTGAAGTCTACGATGACTAGGTTTCCGTATCCCTTGATAATTCTGGTGCCCGATATGTGTAGGCCGATACCCCCGGCCCATCATTCGCTTGCATATAAATGTAGGCTCTACCCTCTTTCCACCCCTTCAACTCACCTTCGTTCAACGAAATCTGAATTTAAATAGCGCCGCAAATGCACTCGGCCATTCTGTGGACCATTGGCGCGTTCATAGCCCTTCTTGTATACCTGTTGTCGCGTATCGGAAGACGAGAGCCATACCTTCCGAACGGACCGCCTACTGTGCCACTGCTCGGAAATCTAAACATATTCCCGAGATTCCACGCGTATTTAAAGTGAGAACCGTATTTGGACGGATTAGTGTCATCATCTAACTCAAAGTGCTGCAGACTCACCGAATGGGCGCGTATATATGGTGGAATCTATTCGGTACAGTGTGAGAGAGCTTGCGCTATACGTAAACTTATTCCATTTCCGCTTGATTAGCTCAAGATGGGATATAAAACTATCATAGTTCTCACGGATATGAATGCGGTCAAGGAACTGGTTGAGCAACACTCCCAAGCTACGGCGGATCGCCCACCCATGTACATCGCAGACCTTGTTACCGGGGGGATGCATCTAGGGCTAGTGAGATACAGTGAGTTTCTCTTGCTCGTAATGCTCATAAAGCTAGGCCTATGTTTCATTCAGACGAAGACTGGCGCGTGCAGAGGCGTGTTAGCCACGAAATCCTCACGCAAAGCGCCTGTGCCAACCATGCGATAGTCCAACGGGCAGAATCAATACAGCTGGTACACGACTGCCTGACCGATCCAAATGTAATCATCTACCAGCGTTGATTGTAGATTTATCAGGCTGATTCATGACAGGACTTTTATCAACACACAAATCGCTACTCGTTTTCAGTTATTTTATCGATCTTATTCGGCAAACGCGCGCCGTGCCATGACATGCAAGACCTAGTTAATTTCTACGCGATGGAAAGGGTTTGGCAGAAACTTCTCGCTCCAGGTGACTTTCTTTGTTGCGAGTTATGCGCCGCGTAGCTCATTAATGATGGTTTTTTCATTGAAAATAGGTGCAGCACCTCCAGTAGATCTCCTCCCAATTTTCAAATATATCCCCAAAAGATTTGTCAAATGGAAGATTAATTGCGAAGTTGTACGGGACATGCAACGACAGCTCTACTGTGGTCTGCTGCAGGAGACACAAGCGCGAGTTGCGCGCGGAGACGAAAACGGGTGTTACATGGAACAGGTTATACTTTTGGGCTGTCTCGTCACAGGGCCAACAGTGATGATGTGACATATAGGTTCTATCCCGCGGAACGAGGTTCGGGCTAGACGATTTAAAGGCCGCATATATTGGCGGTACGTTGATCGAGGGTGGAGCTGGCACGAGTGCCGCCTGGACCAAGGTCCTTATTTTGGCGATGACCATACACCCAGAAGTACAAAGAAAGGCTCATGTGAGTCATTTGTTTCTACGTAGGCTCTCCATTAAACCGTGAATTAATCAGGAGGAGCTTGACCGGGTGGTTGGGCTCACGCGTATGCCAGTATTGGAAGATCTTCCTTATCTGCCTTATATACAAGCCATAATCAAAGAAGTCCATCGATGGAGGCCTGTCGGCCCTTTGGCTCCTCCGCATGCGACCACCGAGGAAATAATGGTAGGCGACTTGTTGTTTACGTAGATGGCTGTGTTTTGACACGACCCTGTGTAGTATGGAGGATATCGGATCCCAGCCGAAACAATAATATTTATAAACATATGGGGGATGTCACACGACCCCGAAAAATACGAAAGGCCAGATGAATTTTGGCCAGACCGCTGGATTCTCCACGAATACGGGTTGAAACTGGGTGCAGCCGAGTTGAAGCTAAACCCCGCCTGGTTTGGGGGTGGGAGACGGGCCTGTCCAGGGACACATTTGGCACACAATAGCTCGGTGAATATTGATCTAGTGTCTTGATAATTTTGCACTGACGAGCCGGTTTTCTAGGCGCTCAACACCATGAACCTTCTCTGGGCTTTCGACTTTGCTCGAATAGCAGATGGGTCGGGGGGAGATCCCATATCGGTCGACGTGCGCGATTTTGAAGAGGTGAGTCGAGAATGACGGCAACTCACCCTCTACCTACCATCTTACTTTGCGATCCTAGGGCTTCGAAGTGTGTCCAAAGCCGTTCAAGTGTAACATCACGCCGCGTAGTCCTCATCACGCTGACCTTGTTAAACATGAGTTTTCTGCTGCTCGTACCGTGCTCGAACGGTATGAAGATAAGACAAGTGATGATGATTGTGCCAAGCCATCTTCTCCACGTGCAGAATAAATTATTTCACATGCTTGAAACTGCGAATCCAAGTAGAAGCGTGTGCTGTTTGGTATAATCATATGGACGAATCCTACTGCCACAATGCACCTCTATATCAAACGAAACCTCGAATGGAGAATAGAAAACCTATGGGACAGAAATCCAGAATAGGAATAGCTGCTCGATCGCACTCTGCCCATCATCACCTTGACCTCCAGTGGCTACGCATTGGCCCATATAGTGAATATTCTTTTTATGTGCCAGTAATGTGAGCCCATTCTCGCCTGCAGAAACTCTTGCTCCTATTTCGATGGGAACTTTTAACCATCTATCATTTCGGTATGAGGATTCCTGGGAACATTTCACGTGATTAGCCAACGCTCAACACCGAACAGGGCCGTGAATCCCCACTTTTTGCTCATGTCGACCGCGTGTTTGCGTTCCTGTGTCGGCATCAAGCGTGGCACCTCTGTAGATCGTCAAGATCAACGCTGTCATTACCCCCGAAACACCCAGCGTCGCCGAACGTCCAGTGTTTTTACTCTTCACTCTGCAAATCATGCTGACAACCCCTCCCGCAGCACAGCCGAAATGAATTCGAATGCGCCCCATCTCCGCGACTCAGCATATCCCCACACCTCCACAATCGTAACCTACTCCCCACAATCGCTCAGTCTTGATCCGAAAAAGGCAAAGGCTATCCCAAGAATTCTTTCATAGAACGTGTCCTTGGCAAATTGCTCTGCCTCGTGACGAGAATAACTTTTTCACGTTCTGATCGCAAGGGGGACTTTTGGGATAGTGTCGCAGCTTGGCTGATCATGAGAACTTTAGGGTCGACAAGGTAGACAAGGTCTTGCGCGTTTGGTAGCTATGAGCTCTTGGAGACGCCAGGTGCCCACGTCTGGCGATCGATTAGTCACACATGTGTGCTCGATCCGCGCATCTATCCATCCACCAGTTGCTATAATTGGGGTCCATGTCAGCTGTACGTAATGGCGACTTGACACGTGTAATCGGGGCGTGATCTGTTCTCTAGCCGCTATATTGTGTCGATATCGCGAAGGATGTGAGATGATCGCGAGACAAACGCCCAAGCCATTCTCGACCACACATCTCGTGGCTAGTGCTCGTTTTCGCTTGTTCAACGAGCTCGCCTGGGGGTCTACTTTCTCAGTGGCCAGCAGCGTCGAGGCCAGTTCCGACGATGTGGCGCATGCAGCGAGCGGCCGGCACGACCCGCGCCACTGCGAGCGATGTGCGATCAGTGATGCCGTACAACGCGTGACCGAGGCTAGCAAAAATGGGCGTTCCTGGCTCAAGCTTGACACCTGATTCGCTATTTCGGCCACACAAATATCATGCTCTTATTGCCCCACCCTGCGCAATCTCTGCTCCGACCCCCGCACTCCCCACACCCGCACCGAGAGCAACGGCAGCGACGACCACAGCAACGACACCGTCTGGAAGAGTCGAGAGGAAAATCCCCGCGATGCAGGGCACGGTGATGTTTGCGCCCGAGAACCAGCTGAGTGCATCACCGGTCCAAGACCCGGTGGACCTGCCCCCGCCCGAGTCGCCGCTCGTGAGCACGGTGTCAAGCCGGCCGCACTGGACGAGCTATGACCGCACGCTGTTTTCGGCGTCGCCCGAGCCCGTCGAGCCGGCTGAAGAAGACGAGCTGACGGAGATGCCGGCGACGCCCATGTCGACGGGCAGACGGCGCGAGAGCGTAGTGAGCATGCGGAGCTCGAATGTGCGCTCCCCGACGACCACGGTCCGGCTCAGCCAGGTGCCCACCCCGGGCGGACGACGCCCGCCGAGCCGCAAGGGCACGATCGGGGGAATGAGCGTCGAGGAAGTCGAGCAGCGCTTTGTGGTCCGTCTTGGTCTTCTCTCTCCGTCTTCGGATGTTGCTGATACTCGACTTCGCGTAGCATCCCCAGCAGCAGGAGCTCTACGAAGGTGTGTCACCCATTTCAAATCCCTGCCCCACCCCCCCTCACGCCTCCCCGAACGTCCATCAGACAATAGCGAAGACGCCAACGAGGAGCTCGGTATCCGTGCGAACATATGGCCGGCCTATCTCGAAGAGGCGTTTGAGCGAGATTCCGAGATGCTCGACGCATGGCACAAGACGCTGGATGTCCTGCTCATTTTTGTGAGTCATCACTTGACCCCATATTTGGATATCAGACTGATCTAGCCATAGGCCGCACTCTTCTCGGGTGTCTTGTCCCAGTTTTTGTCCAACACGTCCAGCATGCTCCAGCCGGACAGCGCTGGCCAATCGGCGATGCTCCTGGCCGAGATGCTCAGACTGATGCAGAATCCGGGGAGCAATGCGACACTCACCCCGCCTGATCAGATTCTCGCCTTTACCGCTCCCTCGGGCGCACGATGGGTCAACGGGCTGTGGTTCACTTCTCTGGGGCTATCGTTGACTGCCGCACTCGCCGCAGTGTTGTCGAAAGAATGGCTAGCGGCGTATGTTTCAGATCGGCCAACTCAGCCCAAGAAACGGGCGCTCCAGCGACAGCGCCGACGAGAGTCGCTCGATCGATGGATGCTCCCCGCTATGATCTCCCTTCTTCCGATGCTCATGCACCTCGCTCTACTCGTATTCTTCACTGGCTTGATTATATTTCTCTGGCTTCTAGATCTCATCATCGGTCTCACGCTTACTCTACTCTTTGCCTGCCTCTTGGTTTATTATTTCGGAACGACAACCGTGGCCGTCATGTACCCCAATTGCCCTTACCAAACGCCCGTCGCGACATATCTCCGCCCCCTGTTCCACGAGTTTGGATGGGTCCGGGAGAGCGCCGTTAGCGCAGCCGAGATGACAGCGCGGGCGTTGGCTTGGCTTGTCACGAGCGCGGATGACAATCACACGCGTGACACGGCCGTTTTGGCTACCACTGGTGTCCCGGGGGGAGCCCATGCAGTGATCTTGGCTGAATCTGGAGCACATACGCTTGCGAGGACGAGGCTCGAGGATATGCTTCGCCGAGTGTCCACTGCAGCGTCAGTCCTGCCTGGCGGAGAGCTCGCGGCTGAAAAACATGCCCAGGACGCGATTCCGGACTGTCTTCACCTGATTCATGCGTATCTCCACTTGAGCTCGATTTACCGGTTTTACCGATTCGCGCTAGACGGCCATACCGAAAGGGTCGTCCCTGTCCGACGGCATTGTCAGTTTTTGGACAAGTGCGCAAACTCGCGTGTTCCGGGTGCGAGCGCGCTCGTCGTTGCGCTCCGCGTCGCAGACGGACGGGAGGATCGGGACGAGGAGATATTCCAATTGCTCAAAAAGCACGCGGACGGATCGAGTCGGTTGCCTAGCTGGGCGTTGCACAAGCTCGTCGTGAGTGGGGTGTACCATCGCATCAACCACCGAGCGGCGTTTGGGAAACGGCTGCTGCCCCATCTGCTCAAGATATACGTCAGGACAGAGGAGATGCCCCCGCCGCTGAGGCAGTCGTTTGTCCTCGCGTTGTGTGCAATTTGTGTGCCTGGATTTGATCTGTTCGCGTCGGCTTTGACACTCGAGGTGGTTCCGATGGATTGCAAAAGCGCGTGGCGGATGCGTTTGTCATCCAGAGCCTGACCCGGCTGTTTGATGCCCAATGGGACGACGTTGTTTCGGAACTTCGACCCGACTTGATGCTCCCTCTGTCGCTCGCTGCCCAGTCTGTTTCCTCGACGCCGGTGTACAAGGAATTGATCCAAGACATGCGATGGGACGTGGCGCTCAAAGCACCTGCGTTCAAGGCGGTCGCGTTTCCCTGTTTGACTCGGTTTACGGACACGTTGAATGATCTGCGCCCGCTCAAGAACGTTGAGCCGTACGCGCTCGAGCAGCTGCGGGGTGTGGCGCCCCAGGGCCTGTTTACGCTCAGTTGGCTCGGGATCGTCGATCGGGAAGCGCTTATGCCCTCGTTATTCCCCCGGTCGGCGATTCCGATTTTGGTTAGCATCGTCAAGGAGGAACTTTCGGCCGGACAGGACAACCCGCACGCGCGGGGGATTGTGTCTGGGGCGAGCATGGCGATGCGGATCGTTTGCGCGAGCCCGGAGCACCAAGAGTGGTTGTTCACCGAGCCGATGGCGGAACAGCTGATCCAAGTGCTTCAGCTCGGACGAGACGCCAAATTCGAGTTCAAGACGGACATGATTCGCGCCGCGACGGACGTGGCGTTCCAGCTGTGCGCCGCGGTCGATAAAGGCGATCCAGCCGCCCGCGCGATGGTTCGTAAACTGCTGAGGATGAACATCTTGGGTGCGCTTCGGCCGTATTTCGATAACCTCGGTTTGGGCATTACGCATATTTTGATTTGGACGAGCGTGCTGCTCAGGACCTGGTGCGCGGGTCATCGGGACGCGGTCGTGGATTCGGGTCTGGTCGGATGGCTTCGCAAGGACGCGCTCAACGTCAAGATGCACCAGAACAAGGACTATGCGGAGCTATGGAAGCAGCTCAACGAGTTCCATGACCGCGTGAGGAACCGGAAGCATCCTGCCCCCGCTTCACGTGTGGGGAGGGCGAGGATGGCAGACGAGGAAAAAGAGTGCGGGAGGCGCGAGTCGGATATGGTTCTCAGGTGGGAAGAGGCGTGTCGGCGGTATAGGGAATCAAAAGCTCCCCGTCAAGGGAGGGCGTGAGTGGGCTGTGCTGTTTCTATTGGGTTTAATTTGGGGTGTAAGATAGAGTTTGTATATGCGTATTGTACTTCATGCTTTGTTTTTGCTCGTTTTTATATACACTTATGAACTCTTGAATGCAACCAATGCGAGGGCCCGTAGAGAGCGAAAGGGCATTCTGTGATTACTATCTGCTGAAACGAATGAGACTTGGAGCAGTCACGAGCTGCGGATGACAAGGTTATTACCCGGAATCGATATCTTGACTCAGAATACATGCCTGTCGGACACCAGGACCATGCAAAAGATGCTGAGCAAGTGCGGTCAGGCTGGAATTGCAAAAGAGAGACGAAAAGAAACCTCACGGACTGCATATACTTGCTCGCCGGTCTGGAACGTCCTGTTTTCCAGCTTGCTCGGTCGCTGCGACAATCCAGGTTCTGACTCCGCCCATTCAGTGGACCCCACGCCGCGTTCATTATACAGCGCGTTTACCATTTATCATCGAGTCACCTGGATACTATTGCCCCCGAGATCTGCAAATGGATGCGCCTCTTCGTGAGGCATTGATCGACATCTTGATTAGTTTTATCAAAAAACTCGCGGGGGGGCTGATACTCAGTTTGAACTCTGACATTTTGACTGTTCCGGACAAGGGAATTGACGGGGAAGATGTGTCGTCGCTTGACACATTGGGCGTCATCCGGTGGGGATTTGTGTGTTTTCAACGCCATTCAATTTAGTGTTTCGCAGATCCGCCGTGTGTGGTTGTCCTGCAGGAGCCGTCATTTGAATATGTCATTTCGACTTGCCGTCTGATGTTGGAATGATCCATGTCTCTCTCGGCCGTATGCGCACCGTCTAGTTGTGAGGCGACCGTTGAATCTTGCAGAGGCGTCTAAAGTTCAAGGCACAATTACGAGAAGTACAACGAAGATGAACTTTATTAACAGAACTCACACGAGGTTCCTGTCACGCAAGCCCAAGGGGACGCGACTCGTTGGAAATAGATCCAGCCCTTGCCTTTGATGTTCTATTCAACTCGGCGGGTGGCACTCCCGAATGTGTACTGCAACGTTGCGGAAGCATGAGAGCATGTCTTGGCTGTATGCCCTAGTTGTCGAACCTTGGCGGATGCACTCTCTATGGACGGCCACGGGATACGCCGTGGTGGGTATATAATAAACCCCCACCTCGGCCCAGATTCTACATCAGCTCCTCACAGTTGTCTCTCGTTCTTTGTATCCCAACTCTCACACTCTCTTCACCAATGGCTTTCCAATCCATCATGTCTCGCCTCGCCGTCTTGGCGGTCGTGGTCGTTTCGCTTGGGCTTCTTGTCCATGCCTCTCCCATCGCTGCTCCAAAGGCTGAAAACGAGGTCGCTACCCTCGAGGCGCGCGGCGGGAGCTGCTACGGTAACAACTGCTATGGCGGTCTTGACCTTGTGACGTTGCTGTTGCAGCTCCAGGAGGCGATCGAGATCAAGCTCGCCCTGCTTGGTGAGGGTTATTTACATTAATACACAGCCGGTGGTACTCACGACTGTGGGGTGTCACAGACGGATGCTTGGGTGGAGGCGACTACGCCGCTATCCTCTTGGACATCGAAGGCTTGATTCTAGCCGCTTGCAGCGCGATTAAGGGATACAACTTGGGCTTGCTTGGACTGCTCTCCGGCAAACTTCTTGTCATCGCTAAAATCTGGTTCTCCATCACTATCGTAAGTGTCCGCAAAGCCCGTGGAATCAAATTTAATTAAAAGCTTTGACTAGTCCATTGCCACTCACTGCGGCAAGTGGTACGGACACGTTGACTTCAACGTCTTCTGCCAGTTGATTGCCAAGATCGACCTGGCCCTCAAACTCTGCCTGCTCGCCATCATCAACCTTGGCGGCATTTTCGGTGGTTTCTTGGGCATCTGCGTCGGCTTGTGAGTAAAATAAGCTTGAGCATTGGTGTTAACCGATAATAACGTACACGCGTATAGGTTCGCCAAGGTCCACATTGCTCTCTTGGTCAAGGTCAAGTTCTTCTTGTGTCTCGGCGCCCTCGGCATCCACTACTAAGCAATGAGGACTTCGGGCTCAGTAAAAGCAAAAGCTGCTGCCCTTTGCACCCGCGCCATCTGTTTCTTCTCTGCTTGTGGGACATTGTGCCTTATCTCTGACTTGACTGATTGATATCTTTTTCCACTTCTCTTTCTTGGTCTTCACACTTTGTACTTGTCTAAGTATGTTTGTGTTTGGCTCTTGGTACGGTCGAGCTGCTCTGTGGTTTGTAGTTTGAAAATCTAGCGGCTTGCTGTGCTTTAACATTGTTTCTCTGCGACTCCCGTTATCATGTGGCAACGTACGAATGCAGGAAGCCCGCACTCGGAGAGCTAATTAAGTGCAATCAGAGCCATTGCGAAGCTACGGAAGAACCTCGACTCGGTCCAGCTCCATGTGCCGATCGGTTAGGAGCCTGCGAGAGCAATCTTCTAGATTTTGACAAACGGTAGCAAATGAAGATTCGCAATATTCTATCTAGAGGCAAGCTATTGACCTTCGGAAAGAACGTGAGATCACTCCAGTGCAATGACGAGGAGAAGCTCCTGGGACTGAAGCTGATATGACGGCAATCACCGGCAGTACTCTGCCTGCATGGCAAAACGAGGATTGGCGATTGGGTATCTATCACACTTTTGCTACGTTAACGCAACCGCCAGCTCGGGGACCACCGTCAGTGACGGGTTTGATATCCGGTTTGGTTACATGAACATCATCCATGGAGGGCCGACGTACCGACAGCATATAAAAGCTTGGTCGTACATGTGCAAGGCTCCATCGCATTCTCTACACCATGCGGCTCGCTCACTCTGTACTCCTTGTAGTGCAGCTGGCACTTGCAGTCCTTGCTGCCCCTTTGCTCGATGAAGACGTCCCTACGATAGACGTCGAAGTTACCCTTAAAGGTTTTCTCTTCAGAAAAAGCTGTTGGTTCTGCACCTGATTAATATTGGATAAACAGTTCAGCGCCCTATTACCAAGCGGAGCACTCTCGCGTTTTCGGTGGTCAATACGGGAAGCAATACCTACCAGATCCTCAATACTCCAAACTCTCTTTTCACCAAATCGTCGTTCACTTTCCAGAGGTTTTACCTAGCAAATAAGGACGAACAGCGGAGTGATCCGTCGTTCAACGGGATCCAGGTAAGTATACATCCATGTATGATAGCACGCAGCGCTTATTGACACAACCGTCTAGTCCAAGTGGGACATCGAGACTGCAGTGAAGAAAGCAGATTTCTATACGTTTCGTCCAGGGGGTAGATTTGAAGTCTCCTTTGAATGTTAGTATTTCATATCCGTTGGCACAAGTCCGATTACTCAGATGTTGCTCTCATGCATAGTATTCGATCATTACGACTTTTCCAAATCTGGCCCTGGCACCTACCAGATTATGCTACCTCCGTATGTTCACCTTGTTGGGACGGATGGCCGAGCAACTCTCGCAAAGTTCAAAACTCTGCCAAAGGATGAGATTGAAATAGCGCGTCCGACGATTTGGCAACCAGAGATGGAGTTTAAGAACGTTGACGTTGCGGACACGGCCAACTACAGTACAACAGTTTTCAATTTTTTGAATTGCCCGCCAGACAAGCAGCAAGTAATCAGGGACGCCGCCAATCGTGCGGACAGACTAGCGAACAGTGCTTTAAACAGTCTAGCCAACAACCAACCATGGTCTGCACTGCTAATACGGTGGTTTGGCAACTCGAACTCCAGAAAACCAATGGTCAGAAATGCATATTACTTGATGAGGCCTTTTGAACAGTACACTGTGAGTTTGTGATGATTATTTAAGCCGCAGCTGCCTGAAACCATAATATATGGTAATAGTACGACTGCGCGTGCACTCCAGACCTGGATAAGAAGGCCTTTGCGTATGTTAATAGAAGGCTGTTTGGCCCTAGCCCAAAAAAAATCTATCTCTGTTCGGCGTTTTTTACCGAGGCAGGGGACATTGGTTTTGACTCCCGAGGCAAGCAGCGACAGCACTTTTCTCGTAGTTTTAGGGAAGCTAATCAGCGCTTCGCTTTCCCCTCGTGCAGCTGGCGTTTTGATTCACGAGTGAGTCATTTTCTAGCTATTTGAATGCCGTTTCCACACTGTCTGAATGAATTTACTCAAGAGCGACTCATCTTGAGGTTGGAACGTGGGACTTCCGATATGGAGTCACCAAATGCCGAAATCTAGCCCAGAGCTTTTTAGGACCCATATTCGCAGTTAGAAACGCAGATTCATACGAGTACTACGCCGAAGATCTCACCCCGAATTTCATGTTTTCTGTGGGCAGTGGTGCTTTGAGCCTATTGAAAGAGTGGCTCTCTATTATGATGCGCTACTGAGCCGCCATCAAAGTCCATTATGCCTTTCAATGGGCTATTTTTTTATCCTTGATTTCTTTTGTTTGTTTAGGCCGAGGAATGAGAATCTATTTCGGATAGTTAAAGCAGAAATATCGTCAGCCCGTCATGTGTAAGAGTTACGTCAAGGAGCCAACAAGAGCTCGGCGTTGGGCGACAGTTTGATGTGCTCTGTTGAAGCGTCACGAACGGACATGCTTCAGGAGTGAATAGCATAGAATGGGAGATGTGCTATGACCCGCCGGGGAGACCGCACAGTCGCGCAAGAGGTAGTAGAGGGGGATGCGAAGGTATTTCGACCTACAAAGTAGGATCGAACCCCTTTGGTATACATTCATGTCCTGTACATCAAAAATACGAATCCAATATATTGGTTCGTAACAAACTAAATAGGTGATAAATGGAGAAATTGGTATATATGCGGCACTCAATTAGGCCACAGAGCCCTCACTTAATGGCCACGAGTCAGGGGTAAGGCTGGGCCTCGTGGCTCACAACAACATGCGATAGGAACTTGAGAAAAATCACAGCATAATATTGGCTTTACCTGTGAAGAATCGCATTTGTTCAACATGCTCTTCTAGAAGCTCGCATTTATTATTTATATATGGAGACGATAAAGTAGTTTGAAGTTGAAGGTTAGAGAAAGTAAGAGAAAAAAAGGAACGGCAGAAGGGGGGTAGATGTGCCCCTGTTTACAGCCTATGATATTCCCTGAGTTGTGCTGTAGGTAAATTGACGTCGTTGCGCATATAGCAAGATGACTCGGTCACCTAATCAACTATTCGAATCATATGTTGATTCGTTCTACTAAATTTGAGTATTTACAAGATAATTCTACACCTATATTGAAAAGGGCTCATGTGCACCACCGTTGTGAATGTGAACAACAACGACAAAGGACATGAATTGGATAATTACAAGTTATTAGCGAGGGAAAGTGCGTCGAATCACAGAGGAAGTTGGGTCTCCACAAAATAAAAGGGATTGAGAATACTGGCCGCCTCAACAACTCCTCCGGCATATTTAGTTTAGGGATAATTTGGTCGACCATGCATACTCGAATTAGATTTCCTGATTCGCTCCTAAAATATTGGTGCAAAAAATTTCAGAACAGCTACTCTTGAACCTGAGATCAAGTCAATGTAGATACAAGTCGAAGAATCTTGTAGTAGCCTGTCTAAGCCGACTGCTCTGACAAATGCGACACCATTTTTTTTTTTAGCCCATGTTGAACGAACATGATCTTCTGCATGTAAACCCGATACTTACGCTTGTGATTCTCTAGTGTTTCTACCGTACGTTCCATTAGTATACATGTCCATCACACCAATGTACCTTCGGTTTCACAAGCGATGCATTCCCGTGTCCCCCCCCCCCCGCTTCACCTGTTGTACCACATATATAAACGAATGTATAGTCGCCTAAATCCTCAGCGACATTTCACCACTCTCACTTGCGATACACACATTACTTAAGAGCTCAATCACATATACCCGCTGCGCTATTATACATTGAAGCGCATACAATCCGTTTCGCTTCAACAGCCCAAAAGCTCACAGAACGGGTCCTGATGTAGCCAAGGCATGAATAATACACGTATAGATTGAAGTGACAGGTAGACTGTGGTTGATACGACCTGTAGGAGGGGTCGTACTTAAACCGATAGATGTAGTGAAGGGGATGATAAGGTATTTCGACCTGCGGAGCTGGTATGAAATCCCTGGCTATATGTGTTCAGACTGTAGCATACAATCGAATCTTTGTACAAAAGTATAGCCGTACAAAGGAGGAAAGGATATAAAGAAAGAAGAGAGGCGAAGTCTCGGCACTGCCTGATAGGATCTTAAACCGTATGTTCGCTGCCAATATTTGTCAGGGGTAAGGCCGATAGTTGTGGCTCGTGACAGTGGTGCTGAAGAGAAGGTCTCAAGATCGAGGTCGGGCATAGTGATGCCGCCCTGGAGTGCTTGATATTGATTAGTACAACTAACTTCCTTAATAATCTAATGGTCATCACAAAGCTCTTGAGAAGCCGCATCTAACCTATTTAAGCGAATGGGAAACAGCCAGACCCGCCGAAAATTGTCAGGTCTGACGAGTTATGCAAATATCTTAAAATTTGTCCTGAGGATGTAATCGGTGTGAAACTTATGCATTTCAATACCATGAATCTCTTGACGCAAAGATCTATTTCGAGAAGGAAGGTACTTGCGTGGTACAGAGAACAATGAGAGCGCCTACCTATGTTACATAAACTCAGCGCCTGGTTGAGGGGCTTTATTCAACCGCCGTCACAGCCTGCTCATATCTATAGTACTGTGGCTTTGCAGTCCACAATCATGGCATTTCTACTAAAGATTCCCCGAAAGGTGCGTGACCTCGTTGTGATATTTATATCCACTTCTGCTCTTACTTGCGACCATCAGCGAATACCTGGCCCGCTCCATAATACTCGCTCTTACACAAGTCGTGCGTCCTATCCTTGACCAAACATGCAAATGAATAACCAATGGATTTCCAGCTAGCCAGAGCTCCTTGTCACAAATCCCAGAAAGTCCTCCTTCTCCTGTACCACTAGTCAACCAGAGAGACATTGACGAATTTCGTGAGACCCTCCAAACAAGCGGCTGGCATCTGTGTCAAGCAACGAATCGATTTGAAAATCTGGGCTACAAGGCCACGCGCTGGACTCTACATCATCCGGCTATCTTTCCTTCATTCAAGCTAGTGATGCAATATGTGAATGGCATAGCAGACATTGCGAAGGTAGAGCGGGTATGTTGAATTTATCTATGTTCATTTAGCCATTGAAACTAACTGACACGCTTGCGCCGACTAGCACCACCCCATGATCCTAATCCATGATCGTGTCAAAGTAGACGTGTCCCTCGATACGCATGATACCATGGAGCGCCCAGCCATTCTCCCTGATGGTCAGGCTATTTCTGGACGATGGCCTGGGGTGACCCTAAGGGATATCCGAATGGCACTGCTTATTGATCCTCTGGTTCGTCAGCACAAAGGACTCAGTTCTCCCACCCCAGCCATATCAAAACTCAATTCGCTCTCACTTGATCAATTATTAACTGTCCAAATACAGCCACTCTGACCTGTATTTCGACCATCCACTGAGCAGCTCATACCCTTGCCTAGTTCCCTGTCAATGCCTTCAACTCGCCCAGATGTTCGCCTAGCTCGATCTTTTGCGCTTCGACTCCCTCCTTCATGTGCTGCTCGTTCGTACTCCCAGCCAAAGGAATGATGTCCATCGATTGTGCTAATTTGTATATTATTTGCTCTACGGTGCATTTCTGGGCCTTGGCAATGTTCATGATTAAGGTATTACGAAGTAGCGATGGGCTCCCAGTCAAAGTCCAGAACGACCTGAGAGTCCAGGAATGAATGAGACCAAGTATCAAGCGATCGGGACACCTACTCGTAGTGTATTCCCTCCTTTAGGCAATACTTATGCACAAGTTGATCCCACGCGTTGCCCTCATACCACCGATTTTGTACGATGTCCACCTTTCCTATGACCTGTAGCATCATCAAAGTCTCAACATCATATGTGTTTGACACCCCGATCATTTTTACAAGCCCTTCTCGCCTTAGATCACATAGCGTAGACCAGGCCTCTTTTGTTTGGGCTGGCGTTCCAAGTGGCGAATGGAGTAAATAACTATCGAGCCACGCCGTGCGGAGGTTTTGGAGAGAGCAAGCAAAAGAGGTACGAGTCTGGGTCGCAACCGGAGTAGATGGATCATACGGAATGGGCTGGGAGGTGTCGTGCCCACCAATTGGTGTGAATCTAAGGCACCATGGGTCCCATTGAGTAGATGTTCGCGGTCATGTTAAAATACCTACTTGGTCTGGATGAAAATATCACTCCGGGACAAGCCATGCTTCTCGTATGCCTCGGCCAGAGCTTCTCCAACTAGATCTTCGCTGTTATCATGTTAATAGTTTGCTCCACCCACAATGCTTTCATCACCAACCGATAGTGTTTTGGTTGGCACGCAGTATCAACCCCACGGAATCCCTCCAAACCTCAATTTCGACTAATTCTATCAAATATTTGTACGCTAAAACTACTTACTTGCGCAATAGCTTGAACAACGAGATCTTTGGTTCGAGCCTTCTTCCTGTCAAGGCAATGAGACGCGCCCTTTATGCAATCGCGCGAATGAACAAGTCACCAGGCAGTCCCGTAGATAATTTTCGGTATTGAGCTTCTGGTCGACATGCTGTGATCAGTGGAAATCCGCGATAGCCACTTTATAAAGTGAACGTATGAGTAAGGTTATCTAGCCGTATCTGATGTAATGGTCGGATGACAGCACCTGGCCGCAAGGTACCAGTACATACCTGGTTTTATCCATCGGGGTTGGTCTTCACCTGAAACCCGCAATAAAACTCAATAGCAATCTTTTTCGACTATTATTTAAGAAACAGAAGATCGGGTCTATTTAACTTCTATCGCAACATCGCAGCGGTGATTTTGAAAAAAAAAAAGTAAATAAGGTAGATGAAGTAGGTATCCGATTAAAAGATGAGCTTCTCTACCGCCTTCGTGTTGATCTATGCATTTGTTTAGATTTGATGCGTACAGTGCCAACATTATGGATACTCACATGTTTCTGGTTGACCTGCGAGAGGTCCGTTACACCGATGAGCTGCATGCTGGTCGTGAGCTCCCGCCTGAGTAAAGTGAACAACTTCTCGACTCCTTCTACACCCCAAGCGTTGGAGAACACGGCTCTTCAAGAAGAGGTTAGATCCACCTCAACGTCCAAGGCAAACAAGCTACTTACGGCCGACCGACACCAACTGCCCGGACGCCGAGAGCGATCAATTTGAGAATATCCGTCCCATGACGCACACCACTGTCCGCATATACTTCCATTTTGTTAAAGATCTCAGGTATGTTCTTGTGCATTTCCAAGAGCACCTCGACTGCAGTAGGTGCCCCGTCGATCAAACGACCCCCATGGTTACTGATATAAACCGCCTTGAACCCAAGATCCATGCATGCTTTTGCATCTTCCCATGACAAGATCCCTTTTGGAACTATAGGGAGTTTGGTCAGCTTCTGCAGTGCCGCGGCGGAGGCTAGCTGTGGTATACATTCAAGTAAGTAATTGCGGAGCATAAATAGTGTTGAGACGCACGCTGCGGTCAGTGGAGTAGTCACCACTTGATTATGCGGATCAACTATGTTAATATCGCTAGATTTTTCGCTATAACGAGGCTTTCTCCCACCTGCTGTCTGGGGCCTTTTGTCGAAGAGCACGAGTTCGTATCCCCGAAACAGTGGGATTATCGATCGTTAGAAAGATAGCTTTGTATCCAGACTGCGCAGCCTCGGCAAAGTCTTTCTCCAACCGAGTGCGATTCGCCCATGGATATATCTGCAGCGTCCGGTATGCGATTAGTTTTTGCCTCCTATGAAGCCATTGCATAACTTACTTGTCTAAACATAGTTTGATTGCTTAACATGGCAGCTGCCATCTCGGCCGTAGTCTTGCTAGACAAAATACTGGGCTTGTTACAATAATGAGAACCATTGTGATCGTTTTCCAGTATCACCGAGAAAACATACCACATAAAGTGCACCAGAATTCCCGGCACCTCTCACAAGATTCAGCTCTCCATTAACTGGGTCCGTAAAGCTAGAGTATCCCGCTGGGGCGATAAAGAATGGAACGGAGAACTTGGTACCAAGGATCGTCGTCCTTGGGGTGCCGCAAGTGAGATGGATAAAAATCTAGAGGATAGGTAGAACACCCACTCGGTGCTGACATTGGCGACATTTCTGCCCATCTGAGGTCGTAGTTTGATTTGCTTCCAGATGTCAAGGTTCGAATGATAGGCTATAAACAATACAGGCGATAAACAAATTTCACTCAAAGGGGGTGTACCTCTACTCACTGATCTCGTCCAGCGAGCCAGTACGAATATATGCTACATATACCGTAAGTGGCTGACCGGGGCTGGACCTCGAACAACCTACCATACTCCCTGTTCCCCAAATAATTCTTCACAGCAAGTTGCATATCATGCAAATTGAAAATATCGGTTAACGGAGGCTTAACGCCAGCTACCCAGGACGTAGTATTTAAACCAGTGTCTGGAAGACCTTCAGTGTCTAGAACAACCCCTCGCACAACCATGGCATATGCTGCGATGGTAAGAGGGCTGTTGGCAATTTTGCCGAAACGCATGGCGAGGGGATATACAGGAGGGGGAAAATCCAGCGGGGGTGGGACCGTCAACCGCATTCACTTTAGGATTTTTATATGCGCGAAGCAGTACAATTCACCCGCCGTCTAACGTCGTGACTTGCACCGACGATTTGGCATAGTAAGGAAGACACGGCGCACGATCATGAGGTGTCTGTGGCTAGAACCCCAACCCGTACGAGACTTGATTCAAACCTTATTTACAAGAACAAGAGGAAGATTTGTGGTAGCATGGTAGACGCGTAGTTACCATATGCGCACAGGATTTTGAAGGAAGCCAGGGCGAAAGGAAGACTTGGCTTCTACCCTCCCACATGCTCATAAAATATCTGAATTCTCCCAGCTCAACCGTGCTTGTCCCGTTGATTATCCGCAAGTCAGCCTTGGTTCGATGACGAGCCAAGTGGGAATTATAAGCCTGGTTTTGAACAGCAGCTTGCAGAGGCGCAGAAACAGTACTGGCGGAAGGGCAGGCTGTAGGGATCAAAATGGGTGGCCCGCGTTGCCGCGTGGGTGGGGCCTGCGCTGCATAGCCACCACCTACCGGTGACAAAACGTCGCAGATGAATTAGACGGATGTTATCCGGGAACCATAATCGTTTATTTAATTAGGCGCATAAATTTGCATTTATGCATGATGCTCGACCATGGGAGCCACATTGCCAAGTTCAGAGAGCAATGGAGTGCCGCACCGTGATCCGACCGCTCCGGGCGTAAGGACATCCGCTGCTGGAGGTGATTCATCGTCAACCGGAGGCCCGGGGAGGCAAACATACGATAAAAAATATGATGCAGGGAGATACCAGTGACCACATTGGATTCCTCCGACCATACCTCAGCATCGCTCATCGCGCTAGCCCCCTCGTAACCCCCTTGCGAAGCTTAGGGCATCAACTCATGGGCTTATCCAGGGCAACAGGGATAGCGTGGGTGGAGTCACTCGGGTCATCTGAGAGAGATCGTATGATGTAAAAATTTTGAAACATTTCAGATATCTCCGTCTATCGGTGTTACGTTCTTGTAGCCGGTGGGGTCGCACAGGAGAACCCAGGAATATGACGCATATCTGCTTCTTAGAACTGGGGAAGAGTGACGTCGAACACAATCGCATTGTGGTAGCTAGAAATTGACCGAAACATAGATAATCATTGAGGTGTATGCCAGTGCGCTGACGGCCAACAAGTGACAATCTTCTATCCCTGCTATTATCAGTATGCCGCGGTAACTCTATTCAACATATTTCCGTACCCTAGGGTTCATCGAAAAATTTAGCGTAAGATGCAGATAAATTACATCGTCGATCGACAGCAACGAACACTCACGTCCCGCGACGCATAGACTTCTGTTGGATTCTTGAACCCAAGCAACCACATATGGCACGTAATTGGGTCCCTAGGATTAAGTTAATTATTTCAAACAATGCGAACTTCTCTTTATACGTTTTCAAACACCGGGCGATTTGCCTAAACCAGATATTGAAAAGAGTCCCAGATTCCACGGTCTTTCTAAAACAAGGCGCTGATAGCCAAAGCAACTAACGCAAACGCAACGATAGTATCCCGTACTCTGCCATCAGAGTAATATTCCAACTTGTTCTTGGCTAACACTTATGGTGCCTTCTTCCTAATACCAAGCGGGACCTCTGCCGCGGCCTGTTATCTATCCACGCGCGGCCCGTAGTGGTTAGATATATTGATGGCGAGGGTGTCCTACATCTCGTTGATTGGCAATGAGAGGAAGGGGTGTTAACTCAAATAAGTATATTGAAATCGCGGGCCAGAAATAAATTAACCGACATTGAGGGCCAAGGAGCGTGTGTGACTAGATTCGACCAGCTATCACAAATATAAGCCGAGGAACAGCGATACACGCTTTCCGGAATGTCTGCCGGATGTACTCTCGTCCAGAACACCTTCTTCTTTCGGATTATTGACGGTTGAGAAAACAGCCTTGGAATTAGCCGGGTTGATTTCCGCTAAATTGGCGACCAAACAAGTTGAGTTTGGCCAAGATGGAGAACAGCGTCCAATACATCGTTGAATTTCCTTGTAAGCAACACACATAGCAGGTGGAAGGCGATCTCGATTGGTGGGAGCGCTGATTACAGCAGTCCCCTTGTTCGGGGATATTTGGCCAATAAATAAATAAATCTATCCGGATCGGGCAAGTGCAATAGTGTGTGTTATGTAGAGAGGCCTAGTCTCAGCAGTTGTGGGCAAACTTAGAGTTATAGTTCACAATGCCACTCATTCTGGCGGTCCGCGGTGGGAGCAACGAGCAATCACCGGGAACACTTGTGATCCAAGTCAATCGTCCTGAGAGAACATCATATTCCCGTGGTCGTTCCGATATCAGCCACGTTTATACATTGCGCTCGGAACTTCAGGTTGTTTTATTTATCGAGATTTGAACGATAGGCTATGGCCAACGTAACTGACGTTTATCATGTGATGAATCACGTACCTCAGCGCAATAATTTCATCCAAGGCCCCCCTGTGCAGAAGGAATCCTGTCTCTCCTCAAAACTGGTAACGTGAAAATTTTTAATTGCATATGCGTGTAGCATTCCGGCAAGCTCATATCCTCTGCTGTAATGCGGACGTCACGCAGCGCAACGGAAGTGTTTAGATCGTTGTCCAGCGCTCATGCATGTCAAGAACAGGTACCGCGACAGGTATGAGGAGTAAAAGAAAGCTAGGCTCATATTTCAAGCGAAGGGGCGGCTCCCCAGCGGATAGACGAGCAGGTAATACATGATTTATGGCCCCTTGTGACAGGCTGAGAAGCAGTATTTCGCGTATGATCTTGCATGCGTCGCATTCATTGTTGGACAAATCAGTTTCCCAGATGCTCCAGACGAGAGGCGTTAAAATCCGGACCAACTGCAACACACAACCTAACGTTGTCATCTCCTTCATAAATCGCCAGTCACTCAAGAGGCACGGAAACAGCGCATCATCGCTTGGCATGACTCAGAGCAGGGAGTGCGTACGCTCGAAACCATCTGATAAGACTTGGTAGGCTGACGCATGCGCGTGGCAGCCTTTCGTTGGCGCCTATTTTTTCCCCCGAACCAATGATAAATGAGTGAGACATGATGGTGGAATGAAAGACTCACACTAACAGTTACAAATAGGCCAAGCAACAAATTTCCGACTTGTACCTAACCGACAAGCATCTAGTCTCAGAGAAGCGCTTCTCTCGCTTGCAAATCTGCCTTGTGTTATTTGTACGCATTTCTTGGCCGGCTAGCCCTAACCCGGGACTGCACGTTAGAGCTCTCACACAAGAGGGGCTGCAACCGTCTCCCAACGAGGAACATGTAGCGAATGTCTACACATATCTTTCCAGGCAAGGAGGGGCGGGGTGCTTCAATTTCTTCTAGCAGAATTGTTATGTAAAAAAACAGTGCCAGATTCGTTTAGCGGGAGAGACAAGATATATCACTTATCAGAGTTGCTACAAGTTCGTGAAAGAATCACATTCGTGTCATGACGCCCGAATAAGTGTAGCTGATTATGCTAATCATTTGAGCAGAATCCCGAAAAAATTGGCACCGGTTGTAACCGGTCCCTAATGCCCGGTTGGTTTATGCGCTCCTGAGTTCCGGCCGCTTTCAACTATGTTCTAGAGCCCAGAACATGGTCTACTTCCCAACGAAGCGAGAGCATACGTGTTTAACCAGCATTCATCAGTATCTAACATTCGGGGGCTCAGATGGCAATGATAGGCGTACCAACCATCTAGCACAACGTGCACGTCGCTTGCAGTGCAGCCACCCGGAGCGATGCACCGAGTTGGCGTCGACATTCCGGCTCGGGTTTCGCTGGTTGCCATGCCATTATTGCTCCTCTTAGGAGACTGCGTTTATTTAGGTCTTGAATGACTGGCTACTGACTGGAACGAACAGTGATCAAAGGCTGTCGGGCAGGGTGTATGCTATATATGTATATATTCTGGATATCTGTTTGGCTGCGAGTGCGACATCAGGGGATTGCCACAGGCACCATCGGGATCCTCGCCGTGGGGAGCGAAGCACAGCCCACGTGACAGGGATGCACATGCTCACGTGGGGGAGGGGATCAACCCGGAAAACCAGAAGAAAACGGGAGCAGTAGCGACGAGGACCACCACGACGTCGAACGCACCAGCAACGACGGCGGCGCCCGCTTCTGCTTATCCGATTCGCTAACTACCGACACTCGCTTACCCCACTCGCGAAGCCTCGCACCCAACAACCATAGTCACTCTCCAGCTCTCATCGCCATGGACAAGTACGTCGTACTCATGAACCTCAAGCGACAAGAGACGACTGGTGAGCACTCCAAGGCGTCCAAGGAGCCTGTGCTGACAGCCTAACTGGTTCCACGCCCACTGCTACGACTTCTGCCTTGCCGACGAACACCACGCCCAATCCACGACGACGCTGAATCTTCCTTCCTCCACGGCTTCATCACCAACGGTCTCAACGCCCACCTTGACGTCCCGCACCGCCAACCCCACGACATTGACGCCATCAGGGTATGTAGCCTGTCAATATTCCCCGCACATTGCTCATTTTTTCCTTCCCAGAACTAATACAGGCACGGCTGCGTCAACACGTAGCACGGCTGCACCAAGCGCGACCTCAACCCCAGCAGAGTCGCCTTCACCTACCCCTACCCCCACTTCTTCACCTACGCCCACTCCAACATCACGGACTACCAACCCGCCATCGTCTTCGCCAGTCACAAGTTCGTCTGTCCCGCCAACGACAACTCCGACTTCGAGCGCCGCGCCAACGAGTACAAGCACACCGCCGACTTCGACTCCTGTGTCTACACCGTTGAGTACTTCCGTTGTATCCAGTACTCCGGTGAGCACCCCGGTCGTAACGCCAACTGCCCGGAGCACCAGCACGCCACTCTTCACTCCATCAGTGATCCCGATTGGGACCAACTCACGGACAACACTCAGCGTCCCGCTCACCCCGACGCTCATTGCTACCACTAGCAACGGCGTTGTCTATACTGTCACGGCGATTGTTGGTCAGCCGACCGCATCAGCCTCTGCCGCGGCTGCCAAGAAACCGTGAGTATACTCCTTTGATCAAGAGCCTTTTATGCACATCGCCTAAACTCTCGTCCCCTATAGGTTTTTCCAGCAGACTGGTGCGGTCGTCGGTGTGTTCGTCATAGTCGGAATTGCGGCCACTGCTCTCGTCGTGTTTATCATCACGCTCTTCATTCGTCGCCGCCGTGCCAAGGCGTTTGATCGTGAGGTTCAGGATGCCGCGCGCGAGGCTGCCTTGGCTCAGGCTCCGGTCGACGATGATGAATATGGAGGCGCGAGCTACAACACCCACGCGAGCCAGCCGATGAGCACGGAGCGAGATCGATATGGATACGGGTCCAGCAATGCGTCCAGCTGGGACCCATATGCGCGTGGTGTGACCGGGGCGACAATTGGTGGGTACGAGATGCACCAGCGACGAACGAGCACAGGCACAGCGCCCGGAATGGCAGGATTTGCGTCCGGAGATTCGTTTGCGCGAGCTGTCGGTGTTGATCAGCCACAGGGGTACAACCAACCGCAAGGATACGGGCCTGGCTACGGCCAACAACAGGCCTACGCCAATCAAGGCTATAACCAAGGATACAGTCAACAGCAGCAAGGATACCAGCAGTACAACAACACCTCTCCCCAGCAGACCTACCAACTTGCGCAGGAGCGTGGCCCGGCTCGGCCGCCGCCCCAGGCAAGGATGATGATGCCCGAGGCTCAGAACAACCCGCAACAAAACTACAACACGGTTGACGCCTATCGTTCGAGTCCATCTTATGGTCAAGCTCATCCGGGTGAGCAGGTTGAGTACGGACATGCGTATAGCGGAGAGGAGACGGATCGTCCACGACAATCGGAGGATCCGTACGGAGGGTACGAGACATATGATTACGGGAGCACTAGCAACAACCATGCGAGCGGTAGTGGAAACAATGCTAGGCCGCCTGCGTACGCCCCTGGTCTGGCTGGAAATGCGGGCGCGACGGGTGACCGCAAGGGAGGGGCAACTTTGGCGAGGGAGCCAAGCGGGAAGAGTGCGGATACACGGTACTCCCAGGATGATAGTGACGGGAGTGCAGATGAGCAGCCCACGAGGCGAGTTTTGAAGGTCCGTTCAAATCGCTGTGAGGATAGGAGTGAATAGGATACTGATAGCGCTGTAGGTTGCGAACCAGTGAGCTTGATCGACACGACGTTTGACCCTTGTGCGTGACGGTCAAACCAGAAAACAAGACAACTCTCGATACCCTTGAAGTGATACCTCGTCTCAATGCTGACCGACCCGTCTCGTTCTTTCTCTCTGGGATGTTTCAAACTCCAATGCACACCTTAATAATTTCTTCTTTTCTACCGTGCTTGGGGACGTTTCATTTCGCTGTTACATATATCCCCAATTCTTTCTCCCTCTGCTCAAGAGTCCGGATTGCGCCCGCCTGCGTATTTTCTTCCTGTTCTGCGCTCTAAGTGCATGTTATTTACCCTGCCTTATTCTCCTGCTTTTTTTCTTTTATCAGCCGTTTGTTTTGTTGGCCGGCCCCTAGCTGGATGTGTGTATTTTGTGTACTTGCATGCTGCTGTATGTGATTGACGGGGGTTTTGTTGTGTTTTAAAATTTGTGTGGCGCAAGTCAGGGTGTGGCGTCGCCACCGTTTTCTCGCCACCACAAACCATCAATCCGTTCGGCAACCACAACGTCTGGCGATACCCACCGCTCAAGACTCACAATATCCGCAACTATTACATGATTCAGGATGCCGCTTCAACTTTTAGAACTGCATCCTGAAGAGCGGGCGCTGCGAACGCATATCCAACGCCAGACACTCGAGTATGCACGTCACCACATTACAACCGAGTGAGTGCATAAGGGGTATTTCCTGCATTCAAGCGCCGAATATCGTTGAAAAGTCATATATGGTACACTGAAGCAGGCGTTGCAGAAGTATAGTCCGACCCACTTCATTCCTTATTACAAAGCTAAAATTCGTCTAAATAGGTCTTCACCTCGTCTCTCAACGAAATCTCTCCCTATGCACCGATAGACGTCTCATTCCCCGTTGATCCTCTCCAAAAGATTCTATGCGCACGGGATCTACCACCGTACGACGAACAGCTAGTTCTTTCCGGCGAGGAACGGGATGAAACGAGAAAGGTCATTGCCGAGAGTTTGGCGGCTTGTAAAGGTGGCGCATCGCAATGTGGAAGCTGGTGCGCGATGAAGTCTGAAGATCGTGCGTTGTCCGTTTGATCTTTGTTGGGTTGAAAGCTAACAGGATAATCCCAAGCAAACGTCCTAGAAACACCCCGCCGACCGCTCTCGCCAATTCTAACCGCCAGTGCACGTCACCAAACGCCCAGGATCCTTCACCGGTCCAAAGCGCAAATAGTGGGAATGCTCCCGATGGATATAGAAGAAAGCTTGGACAAGGTGCGCATATATCCTGTTGCCACGGAGGACGTGCAAGAGGAAAGGATTCAGCCCGAGCCTACCTGTAAGTTGGTTATTGGCTCAAAATAGAGGATCCGGATGAATTTGGGGGCAGGAACATCCAATATACCATGTCTAAAGACGAGGCAGACGAGTTTCGAGCGATTTTTACAGCAGCTACGAGCAAGATCAAGGTCAAGAAACCTCCGTCTGGATTCATAGGTTTTTTGCGCGCAGAGTCTCCAGTTCTGGCAGCATATTTCCCTAGACCAATGTCTCCCCCTCTCTTTCCTCGGGGCGAAAGATTAAATCTAGGCGCTGAACCTGTCCAGATGGGATTGGAAGAGGCTATCAGTTTGGCCGGAATCAAAAAGGCCAGAATTGAGGATGGATTTGGGTTGGATGAGATTGCACAACAGCAGATGCGGATGATAAGCGGAAAATTTGGTGAATATGCCTTTGCTAAAGGACCGTGCATTCTCGTCCTGATCTCAGCCATAGACTTTCTTCCGCCTTCCTCTCCTCTTCCTCCTCTGCATCATCAAATCGACTCGACTTCGTCTGACGCTGTGCAGCCGTCCTCCCCACCTCGAACGCCGTCGCGCATACAGGCTAGTGAGCGTGCATTCATGGTACCGTCCTCACCAAGTGTAAAAGAGGACAAGATCACGAAGCTCGGTGAGTGGACCCAAGTATGCCTGGGCTTGGAACTGGATTGACAAAGTCAATTGGCTAGACGAGATCATATTCCCAAGCGACCAGCAACGAGGAAGGAAGTTGCCGCCCCGAAAAGATGCACCCAGGTACATTCTACTCGCATTGAACTTGAACCTAGGCTAACCCAGTCGTCCAGGTTTCCAGACACAATAGAACATTTGCATCGTCCTATCCCAACCTATCCAAAGACAAATTTGGTTCCACTAGTTGCAACAATTCTGGTCCCAGGCTCCCCAAGCATAAGCAACGAGTCGATGGCCAGCCAGTTCGATGAAGAGGAAGAGATCGATGAGCTCGCGGATGATCATTCCGCCGCACCAAGTCGGGCACTGTCTCGCCGAACATCCAAGGCGACCTCCCGTCAAAAGGCTAGCCAACCCGTTCCCCGTCGGGCATCGCACAGGTCGGAAATTGATGAACTTGCGAATGATGATGCGCTTATTAACACGGTAATTGACCATTTGACTCGAGGTATCGGGAAGGACCCGTTCGAGTGTATCATGAAGGAAAAATTGGACGAGAGGGATGCGTTGACGTTTGATGGTAGGCATCTTCCTGATTCCCGGGGATCGTAGTCAACGATAGGTTCCAAAGTACCCGAACTTCCGCCTCCAAACGTCTCCAAGATCCCCATCGAGCCGGAACCGGACTCGTTATCCAAGATTGTAGGCCAATTAGGCATACATCGAGTGGGAATGATCAAGTCTCTGCAGATCGAGCTGGGTTGGCGGTCTGTAATCACTCTCGGTCTCTAATTATTCCTCCGTGGCTAAAAATATGGGCGCGTTAGAGTAACGATGCCTGGCCAGGCTCTTCCTCATGAGCAGGCCGCCGATGTCTTGAGCCAGCCGATCCGGAGGCTAAATCCATTATCAAACAGTTCAGAGCCGAATTGAAATCTGGGAGGGCAGATGTATTCTGCGAAGAGCAGAAGAGAGAGAGCATCCAAGATATTGGAACGAGCAAAGTATGGGGTGATGGGATGATTATGACCCGAGAGGAGCAAAAGAGAATAGATGGTGAGTCACAGTCTATGGGGTTCTATTAATATGACAATTCGAAAGTGCATTCATCCAGGCCAAAGGACATTGCTGGAAGAGGAGCCAACACCAGAGGTTGTGGATTCTCGGCTCTATTCTTTCGAAAGTGGTGATTCCCCTGGGGTCACGCCAACCAACCAGGTTGCGTTCGCTCCCTACTCGTTTGGGGCATATGAAAACCAGAATTCATCGCGGCCAATTGGAGACGGTTACCCCTCCGTGTCGACACGGGGAGAACCAACGGAGTACACTTTGACAGAGACATACTATCCCTCGATGGCACTAGCACAGGACCTACAGCCCTTGGAAGATGACCCGCTGCGCTCCAGCCCAGAGGGACTGCGCGAATATGAACGGGAAAAAGTATGGGTAGACGATAGTGGATACTTCGATGATGATATGGAAGGGGGTAGGGACGAGGTGGATCAGCATTGGTTTGAGGATCGACCGCAGCAAGAAATCACCCGACGGGCAGACGAAAGGCCCAGAAAGCACATTGGAGTGGACCCTGTCGAGCCAGATGTGGAACAAGTGATATATCCAACGGAATTTGACGCTCCAGAACCGATAGAGGTTCCTAGGTTGGTAAATGAACATTCCCGTGAAGTGAAGGGTGCTCTTGAAGTGGCAAGGGCGCTTGAAAGAGAGTTGGCCATGGATATTCTAACAATCCGGGGACCACTCCAACCAAACATTTCCCAGCACAAGCATTCTGCTCAGGACCAGCTTGCCAGATTTATGTACGTTGCTAACGGCAAGGTCCCAGACCTTACTCCCGCGCCAAACGAGCCAATCATCCCGGAAGCACCACCTCCCTCCCAAAAGGCACCCGATTTATATCCAATCCCAGAAGAAGCCAAGTCTTTCGTCACACTTTCTCCAGAAGGCTTGGATACAAGCAATGAACCAGAACCTTTCCGGATACTCGCGAATATGTATGTTATGCATCATCGCGCGCTCGTCTCGGCTCTCGAACATCCAACCATTAATCTCCAACTCATCGAGCGATCACTTTGCACGCCCTGCGATACGGTCTTCACTTGGGCGTGGCAAGATACGTCGACGGCTCTCCAAGGAGCTTCGTTTGTCCTGGATCCAGACACCGCGCTTGTTATTCTTCCCCTTGCGGAGTTGGCAAGTCCAGACGCCGTTCCTGCCTTGTCGAGGTTATTACAGAGCCTACTGACGCGATTCGAATGGGTCGGAGTTGTGTTGGAAGCGTACGCAAGACCAAGACCAAGGTCACTCCGAACGGATATAGAAGGAGAAGCAGATGGACTGGCACTCAACCCATTCACCCCTCCCGCCCTGAAATCTCTTTCGGCTCTCCGTCGTGCGCTTGCCCTATTGCACAACTCTCTGGGGCTTGTTCCTATCGCTGGAACGGGTGGAGTAGAGGTTGGAATTGGAAGGACCGTTCAAGAGAGCGCAAAGATTATTCGATGTGCTGTCGATCGCGCAGCTACGAGTTGGAGAGCGAGAGAAGGTCGGGAGAAGGAAGTGTGGGGTTCAAGAGAGTGGATTGGGGTCGATGAAAATGAGAACGTAGGACCTGCTCATTGATTCTGGTTGGGGAAACAGGCTACTGATAAGGACCGGGATGATAGGAGGAACAAGAGCTATCGACCGTCCCGCGGATGAACGTCTTTGCGGCTGTGATTATCCTGGCCCAAGCGACCGTGGATGAGTTTTTGAGCATATCGGGCGAGAAAAGGATGAGAGTGTTTGGGCCGTCGGTTACAGAGGAGAAGATTGTGCGTTGTCAGGTCTTCTCGTCGTGACGACACTGACGTCTGAGCTAGGCCATGCTGAACGAAGTGATTGCACAAGGTCAAGCACGGATGCAAATCATTCGGCAAGAGCCAACAGGGGCTCCCGAAGAAGATATGTAAGGCGCAGCTTGGGGCCCCGAGAGTGTTCGGGAGGATCCTGCCGCATGGGCGTAATAGAGCACCCAGGACGTAAGAATCAGGATGTGTGGGAGATAGGCCAGGACGTGTATGTATATAACCGAGTATAATAGGGCGATACCCCTGACGACGAGTGGTTGGTGGTCTACACCCGGCTGCGGTTATATGCATCCGAGGCAGAGGGGCGCGGGGGACTGGGCTGGTTTAGGTAAACTAGCCATTGACTCACGTGATTCCGTCATCGGTGACGCCATCCGGGGACCTCCTGACCCAGGGCGCAAGCTGCGATCCGAACAGGTATAAGAGCCAGGGCCGATGTGACCCACGTCCTCATTCCTCAGCCTCGACAACGACCGACAAGATACGATGGCCGACTGGAAAGATGGGATCTTGCTCAAGGCATGTCGATGAAATGGACAACGTGCTTGTGGCTAATGAGCGTGTAGGTTGTGAACGTCATCGTTTACTTTGCATTCCTCGGATCGAATATTTATACTATAGCCGGTGTATGTCTGCGCTCTCTGTCTCGTCGGGTCCACTTCCTAATTCCATTTGCACGTAGCCCGAAGACGCATACCGCTCCGGAAAGGAAACCTACTTTACCCCTGCGCCATGGGCGTTTGCAATCTGGTCCCTCATCCACCTGCTGTTGTTGGGCTACATCATCTACCAGTTCTTTGATAACGGCAAGAAGACCATTATCGATGGTGTTGGCTGGAGGTTCCCGCTCTTGGCCGTGCTCAACCTGATTTACGTCAATGTCTGGGTCAGTGCGCTTTATCCTTTGATTGCCAGGGCGTACTAACAAGGTGAGCAAACAGACGAAAGGCCACTACATCGTCGCTTTCATCTTTGCGCTCTTTGTTTCGAGCACCGTCTCGCACATTTACTATATTGTTAAGAAGTATCATTCGAGCGAGAATATCAATGATGAACGTAAGCACAAACCTAAATCCTATTTGACTTGCATCCTCATGTATTGTTATTTTTAGTATGGATCCACCTTCCATTTTCGCTTTACCACGGCTGGACGACCGTCCTCGTTGTTGTCACAGCCTTTGAGGCGTTTGGCGTCAATGCGTTGACACACAAGGCCGGGATCTTCACCAAGGTGTTTGTGTTCCTAGGACTGTGAGTTGACACGGAATTGTGCCGAGTTGAGGCCAGGTTCTGACGACATGAGGCGATAGGCTGTTCCTGGAGGCAACTGCCGCGGCTTATGCGTTCCAGTCGACCGAGGGTGATGTTGCGGCGTCGATTGCGATCACTTGGTCATTGTTCGCTATCTTTGAACGTAAGATCCATTCTTATTCGGGCGGCTATCTTATCTCTGATTGAGCTGAATCAGACCAACGCTCGAGCGCATTTGTACACTGGTCCGCCTTGGCGTTTGCCATCATTTCGCTGTTCAGCGTGTTGAAGAGCTTGTACGGCTTGGCCACCCGTGGGCGGTCGACGAGCGCGTTGCACGATGAGGAGCGTTCCCCGCTTGTGTCCGGATCGTAAGGCCCGAAATCCCGAGGGCCAGACGCGTGGCTGATGAGATCTCTTGGCGGCACTGAGCAAATGAAGCGATACGATTCCTGTTTTTCTTTTTCTTTTCCTTTTCAATAAGTTAGCTGTGCAGGCTGAAAACGCCGGAGCTGTTGTATCTAGTTTTGGACAGATGTAATGAATCGACGATCAGACCGTCTCTGTTGAGCTGCCCGACGTGAGACCCCAGCAAAAGTCGCGCATTGGGCTGTTTGATGAGACGCAGCCCAGCCGAGCGGTAGGTCCAGTGTCACGTGTATAGCCGGTCTGTATATAGCCCCACACTTTACGAGAGGAGACCGCCCTTTGGAACGATGGCTCCCCGTCGTACGGCATCGGACGGCCCAAACAGAGCGCGCCCGGTCGCTGGCTCGTCGTCGCACTCGCGCCCGCGGAGCCCGACGTCCCCGGCGAGTCTGGCGCCCTGGGCACGCGGGCGCGAACGATGCTCGCATCGCCCCCCGTGCCGTATGCCCGCCCGCGACTCCGCGACCGCGAGCACGGCCACGGGTGGTGGTCACCGTTCCTCGTGGGTTGCTCTTATCGTGCTCTGGATGATTAGCTGACATGACGTAGCCTACGCCGTTGACGAGCCCGACCCAGCGCCCGCCAGCCCCGGCTCGACCGTGCTGGTGACCGCACCCATGTTGCAGAGACGACCATCGACGATCAGCAACACCCCGTCGAACCCAATCACCCGTCCGCGTGCGCACATCACGGACCATGCGTCGCTCGTGTCCTCTGTCGGAGCTGAATCCTCTGCGGGCCCGTCTCGCTGGTTCTCATTTGCGCTGCCCAGGTTCAACTCGACTGGCGCTGCGCCTCAGCCGACGCCTGCCTCGCCCGTCGACGAAGAGCGGGATCATGATGGCGGAAAGAAGTTCCATTGGCCGTTTATGGCGGGATTGGGAGCGAATCTGGGTGGGGGACCTACGGCGGCTCAGTTGGAAAAGGTGGCCCAGCGCTTGGCCGAGGAGGAACAGCATCAAGAGGAGGAGGAAGAGGAAGAGGGGCAGGCGGGGCATGAGCGCAGGGACGATGAGGACATGATGGAAACTGGCGAGTATCTTGCCCCGGTTCGAGAGCACGCAGTCCGTCGAGTCGAAGTGCGCAGTCCCTCCCGCTCCGGATCACCTCACCCTCCAACGCGAACATCGACGAGGCTGCCACCGAGCACGAGTACGCCGACGATCGACCGCCTGCGAGCCCCGAGGTTGGACCGGGCCCGTCGCTTGCGCTCACTCGACACAACTCGCTCGCCCAGCCGACAGCACCCACCTCGCCAGCAGACGAGCTCCCTTCCCCCTTTACCGCTACACCCTACAACCCCGTCCGACATGATACATTCACGGCTGCACATAGCAAAACGCCCGGGTGGGCGAGTCCGTGGTCCCCTGCACGCTTGTTCCCTGGTTCGTCGTTTGTGACATCACCGTCTGGACGCAGGAAGAAGAAGAAAAAGGGCGATGATGAGAAACGGTGGGATTCGCTGCCTGGTACGTCCCACTTGTTCGTTTTGCTCTGACTCTTTCTTACGACAATGGGGAGACAGGTGCACCCGACAGAACTTATCGCGACACGGGGCATACGCGCGACCGCTCGTGGGGTGGGGGTGCCATTTGGGATCAACACCATCCGACGGTCTACACTCGTTCAGGCACACCCGGACAGATGTCAGAGGGCGGCGAGTTTGCCTTGGATGGTCGTGTGAGCAGGTATGCCCCGCTCCTTTTCCCCTTTACTGCTGGCATTGACTGGCCGGTGAAGGGGTAGCATGAGCCGAAGTACGCACAGCACAAACAACCAGCTCGCGAACGTGATCAAAGGCAAGAAGATGAGTGTCGGGAGCGCGCAGGTTCAGGCGGCTGCCAACCAACCTCAGAAGCGGAGCAAATGGATGAATTTCTTGTTGTACCAGGTTTACGTCCCCTTGGTAGGTTTGTTCATCTGACTATATGCGTCAGCCATGACTGACGATGGGGCATAGCTGTTCCGTCTGCTCAATCTGTCCTTGACTACTTCGACTCTGGCTCTGGCTATCCATGTACGGTTGATCGAACTCAAGTGGAACATTCTGGGTAGCATTGGGAGCTCGCCGTAAGTGTTAGTTCCATTTTTGTGCTTATTGTCTCCACCACCCTACCCTTCACCCCCGCCGTCCGCCTCTTCACACCCCTCCCCCTCTCTGCCTCGACCCGGCCACCAGCGTCTGTTCGCCAGGCGTGGGTACCGAGCCAGCGCCCGTCTGTGGTTCGGAAGCCGAGAATGCGGCACTTGTGCCGCGACTCCGCTTGTGCGGTTGCGCCCTTTTTCCTATACGCCGAGCGATCTTCGCCGCGGAAATCGTTCGGTTGTGGGCACGACGTGCTTTCTCGCCTGGCATGATCGGTTGCCTCGAGTCGGCTTGGCTGGATGGGTCGGTGGTCCGCTCGCTTGCTTCCTAAGCGCGGGTGTTTCCACCATGCGTTCTCGACTCGCCATCGGTCCTCGTTGGACCGGCTTGGCGTTGTCTGGGCAGGCGACGTGTTTGCCCCGTTTTGGCATCTTGCGGGCGGCGCTCTGGACACGGGACTAATGACGTCCCATTCGCAAGCCCGATTCCGAGGTTGAATGGGCACCACCCCATGATCTGAGTTGTTTATGCCCCCGCCGGCTTCTCGCCTCCACGTCTCATCGATTGCGCATTATTGGCCTTATCGCTCACCGGCCATCTTTATATTTTTATATTCTAGGACGTTAGTTATTATATTTGGTCCACCGACGCTAGTGCACGTTGTCAGTGCTATTTATGTGAGTTTGCTTGTGCCGGCCGGCGGCCAAAGGAGGGCGGAATGTACTGATCGGTTTTCGATGCTAGGCGGAATACTTTGGCAAGCCCCTAGGGTTGTGGCAGACCTCATCCAAGCTATTCCAGTACGTAGCATCCCGATCTAGATCTTGCATTGTCCCTAATCTAGATTACCCCTCTCACCACTATCTGCTATCACTCGATACAGCACGCTAGCCGAAACGCTGTTTATATGCATGTGGAGCGCCTCGCTCTCCCTATGTCTGGACAACTATCTGACTGCGCCCATTGTATGCGCTTCACCCAATGCGACCCGATGGTGGTCACACCTCAAGCCCCTTGCGCCGAATCCGCTCAACAGAGTGCCTTCCCCAGACGCAGCTTATTTACATGACGAGCTGTGTTCGTGTCAGCGCGCGCTAATCTCGTTGGTGATTTTTGGTCTGCGTAAGTTACATTTCCTTGTTTTTATTCCTGGAAAAAGAAGCAATTGGAGCTAATAACGGGGATACTGGATTTAGTGTCGTATATTGCAAATCTTGTGATTTCATTATTCAGGATCTTTGAGAAGGTCAAGTCGACTAGTGCTCACACTGGTCGGCAGGTTTGAGGTTATGGTATGGATGCGAGGACGCACCTTGGACGACGCTGCGAGAGACGAAGCCCGAGTGGGGTAAACGCACTCGCATCGATGAATCAGAGCACGCACTCGTATGGTTTCCTCCTTTTTCTGCTTTCTTTATTATGTGCCAGGAACGTACACATCCACTCACGCATATCTTTGTCTTCTTGTACGCACGCATCATTACACGCATGTAGATGTATCCATCACACGATTCCCCTGATGTTTCCTTTTCTATTTTCTTTCTCCTTTTTGTTTTATGATTTTGTTGTTGTGGTTCCTTTTTGTTTTGACGTTAATGGTGTTATATGCATGACGTTCCACATGTCTAATGTTGCCGGTGTCTAAACTCCATGACGAGCGTTGATGTCTCGTTTAATAATGTGATCTCATCTCCGGACGGCGAATAAAACATAGGGAATCGGCGCACACATGTGTTGCCTGCTGTCGAAGCTTGAACACCTTGTTACAGTACCCCTCAACGCCAATTTATTTTCCGCCACGGCCAACTCGTGTGAGATGAGCCCGTTTGAGCAGGAAGCACCCTTGTTTGCGTCATTTTTCGAACGTCCAGGATTAGAGGCCGGTGTCTGAGTTGCCGTATGGGGCGATCGTGCAGAGAGGGATTTTAGCTGGTGCGCTAATTGTGGCTGGGGCTTTGGTTACCATGTGGCTATTGGGGTTTGTTTATTTTTACTGTTTGACACGCAGACCGGCGGATCAAAGCGCTGGTGACAGCTGACAACGTGTCGAGTCAAGTCGGTGAGAGTGGTTGGCTGCACGTCAATCCCGGCGTTTAAAAATAATCAATAGGGTGAATTGATTCAACGCTAGAAGGACAACAGGGCGGGTTACAAACACAACAGTCGCTGGGACAACAGCAAAATAAAACCTATGGTTCATTATTTACGTATCTAGGGGTATTATTCGCTCAGGCTGTTGTAGCCTGCTGCTCCTTTGTCTTGAATTCGTCGCGCTCAGCCTTGATCGCGGCGGTTCCGATATCAGCTAGGTCCGTGTCCGAATACTCGTCCCCGCTATCCGAGGCCTCCGAGTCACTGCTCGGAACGTACGACTCGTCTTCCTCGTCCTCGTCGTCTTTGGCAATTTGAAGGTCCGCAAGGCGTTTAGCAACGCCTGAAGTTTCAGCAGTCGGAGAAGAGGGATCTCCGTGCTCTTTTCGTTCGGCACGCAAGTCTTCGAGCTCTGCGCCAACATCTTCCTCCTTTATTTCTTCCTCTTCCTCTTCTTCACTTTCCTCATCTTCCGAGTCACTTGGAACATACGGCTCGTCTTCAGGGTCCGAATCGTCGGGGATGACGCGTCCGACCGAGGTTCTGGGCGTCTTGCGCTTGACAGCAGGCACGACGGGAGTTGGGTCCAGTTCAGACATGATTCGCTCCAGGGTCGGTGTAGGAGGCTGAGCGCATGTACGATCATTGGCGCAAAACGTCAGTGCCTGGATAAGAAGAGTGCGCGTACACGCAAGTCAGTTTTTCATTGAACCAAACTGCGTCAGGTCATCGACTTGCGTCTTCAAAGTCCTTTGCGCTGCATGCGGTGACTGTGACCATGTCTTTTGACGTGCGGAGTTCTGAAATACGCGTTATTGGTTGGTTGAAAAAAACCGGAAAAAATTGTATCTGAGACTTGCCATGGATGACGTTCATGCGCTTGGCAATGTCGACATCAATATCGTACATGCCCCCAAACAAGAGCTCGACGGTTATTTGCTCCGGGCCAGTCGCCCATACGGGCTTGGTCGATGCGTCTGGGAGCTCAGAAGTCGTCGTCTTGGGTGACGCGCCCTTTTGGCTGCTCGTGGGGGAAGGCATGTTGGTGAGAATAGAAAGGTGGAGCCGAGTGTAGGTGATGTTGCTTGAGGTCGAGCTGACTGAAGTATATATATGCCCTATAAATTGGTCTCGAAAGAGTCGCGATGTGCTTGGCGGCCAGTCAACTTGGTCGCATGCGGTCGCGCCAGTCCGTAGAATCACGTGACCGCGATTTCCGGGGATTCTGTGATGGATTGGCGCCTTGCATCCGGCCCACACTGGCAAACTAACCGTGCGTTTCGCAGCGCGTCGGGCGAATAATGATAGATTTCAGCGCTTCGAGCCTGCATATTCATGGCCATTGGCACTGTGACTTCGCTTTCCCCTTACTTCTAGTTCACTTTGTTTCTGGAGCTGACTATTATCTACGGCTCCCCCCCGAAAACCTCTCTGTAAAAAAAAAACACCATAAATTTTGAAGACATAACGCGCCAACCTGACAATTCAAGGAGACCGGGGCCCACGCAGCTGTTTATGTATGTTGAAATCTTCAAGTGTGTGCAGATCACACAATCCGTTTGTAGAAATGTGATATCGTAAGTATATGCAAATGAGGGACGCAAGATAGATATAAACCGAGGTGGGCCGAACCAGATCCAATTATATCCCCAAGCTTCATGGATAATATATTTAAGCGCTTGAACAAAGCCAGAAGCGCATTATCATCAGGCGGTGACTGGTTTGGGAGGCTCATTTGGACATCAAGCTCCTCTGCTCCGGGAAAAACGATTGACAACATCGCTGATAGATCACTTATGCCATTTTGTCTGATGCGGAGCTGCCTTAGGCACTGGGGATATGTTCGGGCGTACTCCTGGTTGGCATCCGAACGGGGATGCATTGTCTGGAGCCAGAGGGTATGGGCGCTGGGCAGTTGGCGAGAGTGCTTTCAATATCACGTAATGAAGGGCAAGCACCAGTGCTAAGGTGAGGCTTGTCAATTTGAAAAAAATGAGTGAACCAACTAGCGGATATAAGGTTCATCACTACGGACTGAGAAATGGAGAAAGGCAAGTGGTATAACGAGTCATGTTCAGAAGTGAGGGAGAGCAGAATATTGGTCATACCAAGAGAGAACCCCGTAGAGATAGTAAGGCTTCCCAAATATGCGGCCCCTAGCTTTAAGCAGTTGGCAACGGCCCAGACGAATTCAGCCACCCGAGCAAGGTAAGCACAAGTATCTGCGCGTAGGGAAAGTTCAATAGGTCTTCAGCTTGAATATTTGATGTAAAGGCAGACACATCACAGCAAGGTTGAGTAAAACTCCTCCGAACGGGACGACTCCGGAATAGTCTTGGTCGTAGACCGCATTGGAGTATGAAAAGCGACCCGGCGCCATCGGGATTAGACCAGACTCAAGTTTTCTATGGGTTCACTACTCCACAATAATCCTGTACCAGACAGTTGAAAGTCCTCGAAGATCCTGCCCAGAATCTCAATTGGTAGTAGATGAATCGGTACGTGAGATTTCGAGCCATTCAATGCTGAGTTGAGTAGCGCTCGTGACGAACGCATAGGATGCTCGGTGATCGAAACTATGTCTAAAATTTCGTCGACGAAGTGTAGCTTCTATTAAGATTTGGGATGTTATACACGACACTCGAGGGTCGGTAGGGCCGCCGGACGGATGGCGATACAAGGATTATAGAATTCGGCGGTGGCGACCTCGAGGTGAGAATAAGCAGCTATCCAGCGGTCTATTGCCTTCATTTTGTGGAGTTGAACAACTAAAATATATCACCATAGACGATGCAAGGAATTGGCGGTGGCCATCAGGGTGGGAGAGCCAGATGATTACGTAAGAATCCATGCCCAGATGGTTTAGCCACCAGTATGTCCCCAAGGTGTATTCGTGTGCCCCGGGATTGTAGTCTCGTATTTGTAAACCAATCGAAGTGGCTTGTCCCGAGACCTTCGACCTCGCTTCTGCCTTCGCTTAAAACTCAATTATATCCGCGACTTGAAACCACGCAGCACGCTCAGCCAAATCCCAGAAATCTAGCCAGCATACACTAGCTCCACCTGACTAAAGATGCGCCCGAGCACTCACTAGATCCGAAGCAGCACGAGATACCCGGGCTACCAGCATCTAGTTAGCACTCAGAGGCATCGTTAGCCAGTGGGGGCTTATCACGTACTAGCTAGATATTCGGGGATTGGCTGAGCGCTGAAGGCCGGACGCTTCCAGCGCCGATCATGGATCCTACCTCTGGGCGGTCTGCAACGTCCGTCCAAAATACGTGAAGAAGGGGAGGCATATCCTAGTAACAAAGGGATTCGTGGTTGACCTTATTTCCGAGAAGGCAGTTAAGAAGTGCTGCCCATATGTTTACTATGAATATGGGCGTAAAACAAGCGAATAACCTATCGTAGCGCCTCCTATCTTGTAACTTCATGACACGTTTCGCGAAGGTCATTGGAGCATACATTGAAATCATTTGTCATGAAAATAAGGGCAACGACGAAACGAGATGAGAGGAGAGTTGGTCCCGCGGTAGTCTATTGAGCAAACGAATCCATTCCTGTCCATGCGAAAGTTTCCCCAGCGTAGATCCTCCAGACAGATCACAAGCCACCCATTTTGTCCCCCCCTCGGTATGCGTGATTGCTCGGGAATGGCCGAATCGCACACGATCTTAGAGGAAATGTGAGTACCAGATGTAGAAAGCAAAAGTTCAGCTCACAGCGTTGAGATGATCATGTGAGGAAAACGTCGTCAGGGCTATATAAATTCAAGACCGTGGGGCCACGACCATTTTCTTATCTCGCGGACTGGTACGTATTATATGGTATCCACTTGAGCAACTGCAAATATATGCACAGTTACGTCATGTGGCTGCATGCGGTCCACTGGTGGCTGTGCTATCTGTATGTGTGTGGTGGCTCTTCCATCCCACCATTCGCCATTTGGGCGCAGGTGGCCTGTGGGTCGATTGGTAGGAAGGGAAGCGTATGGGGGAACTAATGGAACAGTACATATGAAACTCTAACGCTGTCCTAGCTCAATCTCCGTCATTCCCGCCCAACCGCAGTCACTCCTGCTCAAAAGGTGGCGTTTATCCTCCCACCAACACGACGAGTGCGTTTTATCGGCTAATACTCTCGATTTTAATTATAATTGGTACCGAAAGGTGCACCAGATGCTTTAATAATCAGTCACTCAAGGCCCAGTCGGTAAAGAGGAGTCTAGACGAAGTTGTATAGTATGGCCTTGAATGAATTGGCTCCTGCTTATGAAGATTTAACCGTCGTCATATACATTCAGCCAGCAATTTAACCTACAGGCGACTTCGACCTTGCCCTTCCCTCTCTCGCCCTCGACCATGTTCATTTCGATGAGAACCAGCGCGCGAGTGCTTGCTGCAATATCTCTCCTGCAACACGTCTCATGCAAGCCACCCCCTTATTTCACTGAGAAAATGTCTAGGGCCTCGCGACGCCCTCTACGACTTGCGAACCAGGTCCTTGCCGACGAAGGCAGCTGCATTGCACATTATGATACCAAGGATATCGTCATGCCTGAGTTTGCTTCTTACGATGAGAAGAAGGCAAAGGTATACCGATATCGCAAGCAGATCAGCGTAAATTTGGGCAGTTGGTGCGTCGCATTGCCCTCATTATTTGCACTAGGTTGCTTAATATCTCCTAGGTTTGTCCAGGAGAACTGGATGATCCCATCGCTAGCTAAATGCGCAAGCGGTCCTAGAGCGTCCGAACTGGACGTTGCGAGTGGATGGGACAATCCGACATCTGCACGGTCAGCTCTGGAGAAGCACTGGGACAGTTGGGTCACAGAGGACGACTTTGCATGGCTGGCCAAGGCGGGGGTTAACACTGTTCGCCTGCCGATTGGATACTGGTCCTTAGGGCCTCAGTATTGCCTAGGGACTCCATTTCAGGAGGTGGCGTCGATATACGAAAGGTCATGGCCCCGAGTGCTTAGAGCTATTGCGTGGGCTGCAAAGCATGATATTGGCGTACTAGTTGATCTCCATGGCGCTGTGGGTAGCCAAAATGGTCTGTACGTTTGGCCATTCGGGCAACATTTATGCTCATTTCCGCTTTAGGTCAATCACATTCAGGAACCAGTGACGGGCAGGTCCATTTATTTGATAGCGACAAGAACATGAAGAAAACAACAGAAGTATTGGTTGAACTGACGAAGCAACTAGTGCCCATTTCCAATGTGGTTGGGATTCAGATCTTGAACGAACCGCGCAACGTTGCTTCATTGCCGGATTTTTGTGAGTTTGGTATGGGGTATATGGTCTCGCGACCGGGGCTGAGAGTTTTACAATAGATGCCCGCACATTGGATACTTTGCGTGGAATTTCTCCTGAGGCAGCCAAATTTCCATTTTACATTCATGACGGATTCAACCTGGAGCGTTTTGCAAAATTCGTTGGTAGCCGGAAGGATTTTGTGGTGCAGGATCACCACTCATATTTTGTATTCACGTAAGTCGTTGGAAGCAGTCCCGGACACATTTTTCACCTATTTTCATCGTTTATTAGACCTTCAGACTCATCCACGTCGGCCAAGGATCATACATCAAATATCAACGGTAAAATTAGCTCGGCGCTTGCCTCTGCATCCAAACAAGCTCGACGGAATATGGTTGTTGACGAGTGGTCTTGCGCATTGACCGAGGAATCCCTGTCTTCGCTCTCTTCCGAAATAAGAAGCAAGCCGCACGCAAGTCGTTCTGTACAAGCCAAGCCAATGTCTATCTCAGGCAGACTGCTGGGTGGAGCTTCTGGTCATACAAGACTGAGAACTGTGACGACGATGATGGGTGGTGCTTTCGAAAGGCCGTCGGGAGAAGTTTGCCCGCCAAGTTCTCGGTATGGGATGTCCCGGATGTACAGCAAGCCGAAGGTGGCGGTGGCATTGAAGCGAGTGTGTTAAGCATTGTCGAAAACCTAGAGGAAGACCAGACGGACGATGAGAATGAGGATTTACTTTATCGAGTAAGTGTTTTGGTGAGGGCTATTGAAATCCGGCTAAACTCCAGAAAGTCGCTCTCACCAGTGGCCCCTCACGCTAGTATGGTCGACTCGAACTCGAAACCGATGGACAGGGCATACTTTCATGACCATCAATCGGCCCCGTTCAAAGCTCTATCCGACAACTCGGGCGTACCCCAAACCAGAGACGAGATGACATCAATCCCATCCAAGCCATCAGAACCTGAGGCTATTAGTACAACCGTGCCAGACGGTGCCGAAACATCCATTCATGATCAGGAGTGTGGTTTCGGATTCTAAACCTCGCCCGATTCTCTTGGGCATGACGCGCATGTTCAGAATGGGCAGTCAAGCTGCCAAATCGGGTTCTACTATCGCGCGACAGGCGGCACGTGCCAGTTTTGTCCGCGGTGGCGACAAGAATGAGATTTTTACTCGCTCTAGCTCTCACAATCAAGGAAACGGCGACGGATACGCGGCTGGAATGATGTTCCACGAACAAGGTGGATCCAGGCTTGGGTTTGCGACACAGTATATGGAAGATGGTATTGCCGTACTCTTGGCGTCCGGGGATCTGCAGCGTGGGAAAGAGGAGGACTATAGAAAGGGGTTTGTGAAGGGGTTAGCGGAAGCTGAGGCGAGGATAATCAAGGACATGTCAATGAGCTGAGCCGGTCTTAGCATGTGTAACATAGAATAGATGGTGTATGCCTCGTATATCGAGTCATTTGATGTGCTACTATTAAGAACTAAATCCGCTTGTTGATACTATTGGTGTCCAATTGTGTTCTTGGGATCTCACCGCAGCTTAACACTTCAACCATAAGGTATTTATATGCGCATCAAACGCAATTCAAATTTAATTCAACAAAGGCAAAGCCCAATATTGGGCTAGAAACCAGATTTGGCTACTAATCCATATACAATCCACCATCCACAGAGATACATTGGCCTGTGCGTACTTGCAATTCAACACCTGTCCTCGAATACCCATCATGCCACGCACCTGTAATGTTCCGGGCTTCTGGGCTCGCCAAAAACGCGACTACGCTAGCAATCTCATCCGGAGTGCACTTTCTTCCCGTGGGGGTCAATTGCAATAACTTCAGGTTGGCAGGTCAAATCCCCAATGGAATAAAAGATCCGAGTCATGCTTATGACGTACCTGCTCGTCAGCCGGATGTGTCTTGGCTCCACCCATGACATCCTGTAGCCCTAGAGTTCGAGTTCAGCAACGACGATTAATGCAAGAGCCGTTGGATTACGGCTTACACATGTTTGTGTCAACAGGTCCAGGAGCATACGCATTGACAGTTATTCCGTGCGCACCCCATTCTTTGGCGGCTACATGCGTCAAGAGTCTTACGGCTGCTTTACTGGCACAATATCCTCCAAAGCCAGGAAACCCTTTGTGCGATTCCACCAAGGGCATAGGTATAATGTTGAGCCGATAAACAATATTTGAACATACCGAGCTTGGCTCCCACACTGCAAGCACCTATAATGCTTCCCCCGCCCGAAAGGATCATGGCACGGGCGGCAGCACGATAGGTTAAGAGTAAACCCTTGGTGTTTACATTATACATCTTGTCGAGGTCGTCCGTAGATACTAACAACAAAACTCATGAGTGACAAAGGTTCATTTTCAGGCGTTGAAATGAGCCTACACTCTAGTAGTGGGGCTGGCTTGGCGATCCCTGCGTTTGCGACCATCTATTAGGTTAGGAGAAATTATGAATCGGTTCTGGTCGGTGATAGCAAGCAAATTACCGTATCAAGCTTGCCAAGCTTTTCAACAGCTGTATTTACTAGCCCATTCACCTCCGATTCTACAGTCACGTCGCACGCTACTTGCAGAGAGGTTAGGGCTGATCCGTTTGGCAATGCATCGTAGAGCCTTAGACAATCTTTGTGTACGGATGAAAGGGCAGTTTGGTTACTGGGGAGATCGCTGAGCACTGTAGAGTATCCTTGGGAAGCCAGTTCTTCGAGCAGGGTTTAATGGATAAGCGTGTAACTCCTGTAATCATCAACATAGGCATACTTAACGCAATCGCTTTACCTAGTCCTAAGGTAATACTACTTAGCACATAGTCTGATTCGTGCGAGCTGCGCACCTTGTCCAGCGCCCGTGATAATGGCCACCGATGACGCGACTAACTGCCGAGCTACCATAATATGCCTACGTTAAACGATGTGTTTGCAAAACACAAGGAAAGGGAAAATCTGGTTGGGCGTCTCGTCAGCGGGAAGGGGAGGGGGATACATACCCAGGCAACTCTCACTATAAATAAGTGCCGTTGAATACGCCCAAGGCGGTAATAGTTTAAACCGAAGGATGAAAAATGATCGGATGAGTTCAGTATGGCAAATATATACATTCTGGGTCCGATCGACCGGACGTCAAGATAGGGGCACGTCTGCATGACTGGCCTTATTCATCGGAGTCTAGGTGTTTAGATATGACGCGGCGCGGCAGGGCCTCCATTTAGCCATACACGGCCCAGGTACAGGGGCAATCTACCCAACTCGCTCCAATTACCAATTGCGAAAAGGAACATCCATGGAAGATATTTTACTCCATTTACAAATACATCAGGATTGTACTAGACATCGAGCTTCCCCAGACCCGATCAATCCAAACTGGGACAGGGCTTTTACGGAGGGAAAGTTAGCAAGTTGTGGTTGCGGATAGTGCCGAATGAAATCTGCATCATGGGACTGGGATTAACCTCCAGGGTACTGCAACTATACCACACCGTTTGGGGCACATGCCTCCCAATGTACTGTCTTATTACGTTGTCCAATAAGAGCGATTGTGGCTCATTCGCTGTCCCCATCCATGACAGGTTCAAAGCCCCCACGGCCGAGACGCAAGGACGCAAAGTGCACTCACGCCTCATCCAGGTCATCCTCGGCCACTGCTTCTCAGGCACATACAACCTCAAACACCGCTCGTACAGGATAGACGGCACCCCTGACCCGTCGTGTCCCTGCGACAACACCACCCTACAAACGATCAAGCACATTCTCCGAGAGTGTCCCACCTACTCAGAATCGTGCTGGATCCTCCGAAAAGGCTCATCTTCTCTAGAGAGCCAAAATCTTTGGCACGGTGAAAGTCCTTGAGCTCCTTAAGGACTCTGGCGCTTTCCGCTTCCCTCACGCCCAAATGTTTAAGCTGCCTTTTATTTTTCAGGTTTACCCTCGTGATCTCGCTCCGTCCGTAGTACGGCGCTAGGCGGTTTGACCTCTGTCCCCATCCCACCCATTTGTGCCCCTCTTGCCAGGCATTTTGTTTGTCGTGTTCAGAATAGTTCAACCAACGTGTTCGTGTAGGTCTCTAAATATGTATGCCAAAAAGAAAAAAACAAGGGCTCATTCACGTGACCTTAAGCCTCCCCTAGTGTGCTAGCTAGTTGATGCCCTTGTATGACAAATTTATCGGTGTTTCGTCATCAACTAGCTGGAACACTCGGGTTTGTGACGAGCCCAGCATCGAATCTACGGACTGGATCGCGCGTGCAAAAATTGCCCTGGTTGTCTCCTTGGCTGTCGTGGCCCTGCCCTTTGTGACACCATTTTGATTGGGTATTAAATACTGAACACGCGTAAACAACGTTGTAGTATATACCCCTTCTGCCTGGCCCTGGTCCCGATCGGACAGTCTTGGTTCTAAATTGTCAACTGAATTCAACTTCATCCGTGCTCGTACTTGCTCAGCGGTGCTAGTCCAAGGTTAGCGCAGCCCGGATGACTCATAACTCAAACTGACCCCACGTTCGCCGATTAGGCGTCAAATCAACGGTGTTCACCTCTGATCTGGCAAATAGGCACCCGCTACTGTTGCGTGAGTCGTTAATATTCGTTAATGGAAGCATATTTAAAGCCAGGTGCCATTAGTATTGGATCTTCAGTCTCGCCAACCAGCCAATCTGTTCCCACACAAACTTTCAGTCTCCGGGAATGATCAACCGTCTAGACCACAAAGCACAGCTTGGCCCTCCACAAGCAAATGAACAACCAACATCAGCTTTATCTACCGAAACATACCTTGGACCATCTCTTGGACTTTTGGATGACGCAAGCACTGGATACCCTGTGACCGAATCGAAGGATGTCGAAATACTTCGAAGACTCAAACTTGCTATCTTGGAGGGTCAACACCCATACTTCAAGGCAAATGTAAACGTTTCCAGCCTCCAGGATCTCATACTACCTGCTCCCGCCCCTATCCCACTTGTCCACAATTCCACTGCACCTTCAAAAACACTCCCCGAACAAGCGAGTGCTGATCTCGGCAATACTGCTCGGCTGACTTCACCAGCCACCGTTGTCGAAAATCAAAACAAGAGTCACAAAAGTGAGACGACTGTGGATAAGCATCCAAAAGACACTGAAATGAAGAACATCGAACCCAACCCAGCCCGGATTTCTTCCCAGGATTCCGGTGCGAGCAACACACAAGTTTCTTCTGGTGACACGGCTGCTGCGAAAAAGGCAACTGTATCTGGTTCTCTATACACTCTTGGTCAACATACTCTCCTCAGTCCTGTCGAGCCTGGTTTTACGAATCGTACGTAAACCGTTATATCTTGGGGCTTAATACTAACATTAGACTTAGACCCTGGTCGTGGACGTAGCACCTCGGATGCTTCCACCGTCATTGATTTGGCCCAACCAAACGCTGAGGTAGCAATTCAAGCAAAAGACGAAACTGCTAGACAACCTGCTGGATCCCAACCGCTGAGCAAGGATCCAACCTCGTCTTCCTTGTCTTCTATTGCTTCAACTGCAACCACATCCACCGTGCTGACTTCGGAGAATGGAGCCGACGGTGATGATTCTGTTAAATCCAAGGACGGCGACCTTGATTTGTCTGGGTATGATCCTAAATACGGCAACAAGGCTGACTATCTACGACACCAGAAAGCTCGAGTCAAGATGAGAGAGTCTGTAGAAGAAAAAAGCCGTGGGCCAGGATCTCGACCGGATGAGAGACCCCAGCCTAGGAGTCCGCCTCGTCAAACCCAAGCTACAGCCCGGCGGAATACAGGCCCCCCAAACTTACCCACTCGTGAACTCGAATACGTGCCACGAACAGGTGCCCTACCCCTCCTTCACGCAGCTCGAGTATCCGCGACATCAGTCCGCGCCGCTCTTCAACCATGGATATGGTAAAAGATCATCCGCTACCGCCCAATGTCCGCCCGAGTCCACGTCGCGCAGAAGCAACTTCGTTTTCTCGGACCGCGTCGCCTCCCGGGAGATATGCTCCACTTTCACGCCCAAGAGAGTATAGTCCGAGCCGAGAAATTCGTCCTCAGTATCTTCCGTACGATGACCCTGTGTCCGTGCCAGTCCGCCCGCGCCCGGTAGTTTCCTCGCCCCCTCGTGGATCTCCTCCTCGTGAAGTATCGGCACCCCGAGCAACTGATCGGCAAGGAATGGATGACTACCCGGGTTCGCTTCGGCGGAATGAAGCTCGTAGCTATGATTTTCGGCCAGGAAGTGCTTCGTCTGTCTTTGCAGAGCGCCAAAACTCAAGAGACAATGGTGCTTTTGATGATGCTTGGGCAGTCTCTGCTCGTGGGCCACCTCTAGGACCACCGTCACGTGATAGCCCTCCACACCTTGAACGCACCTCTTTCACGTCGTCCAACCTCCTAGCCAATCCAACTCCTGGGTATCGGCCTCAAGTTACAATCGAATCGTCCGGTGCTCCGCGATATGCTGCATCATACGATCCTGCAATTCGGCGTCCTGACACATGGGCAGCACGCGAGTGGGATGGTAGTCGACCGCCTGAAACTAAACCCAAACTCCAAGACAGGTTTTCAATTCAACCTGCGTGGCCTCGCGACGGAGACAGAGATGATTTTCATCCCCGGTCGCGAGAGCGAGATGGCTATCGACGAGAGCCCAGCCCGGTATTTTCCGATGGCCTTCGAAGTGGTTTCCGTAGGCCAAGCGACATAGAAACTGGTATGAGGCCAATGAAACGGTCGCGACCCGACGAGGGGTACGCTTCTCGTCTTGGATCTGGTCCCGACAGGGCGCGCTACGAGCTGGATGGTCGCCCTTCGAGCGATTATTACGCTCGAGAACCAATTCGAAGACTCGATGATGATGATTATATTCCAAGAACCCGCTCAGCATACGATTCATGGGGCGATGTTCCGCCTTAGCACCCGCTTTGTGAGTCTGGCGCAATACCTGCGAACGAATCGCAGTTAATATCAAAAACGCTTTCGAATCGCTCTGTTTATATGTATTGAGTTTGCACCCTCCTGCTCTTCTATACAGATTGCTTTGCTATGTTTTCTTGCTTTCTTGCAGATACAATATCTATGTACATTCATATCCATGTCAAGCGTTAGAGGTGCTTCACAATAACATGCTTTCGCACTTGTCCTTTATTTGATGTGCTAGATGCATGCATATACGCATGATACCCCTGAGAACTTTCGTGAATGCAACGAGCCGGAACATAATGATAAGACTAAATACATGATATGAAAGCCCCAGAACCATGTTTATATCCACAAATTAACTCAGATTGGTACGAGTCGAGGGCTTGCAGTTTGTGTCACGTGCCATCTTCATTGGGCTTGAATTATTTTTCGGCCAAGCGCCAAACTCCATCAAGATCCCTTCCTCCACCTCAGCTAGCCACCCAGCCCGCCAAGCATATCCACAATGTCCGACAACCAGGCTGGCCCTTCTGCAATGGAACAAGACGTCCCTACTGAAAATATGACTTCCAAGGACTAGTACGTAGCCCCGCATCTAGTTCAAGCAATATTAGGGTCTTACGATCAATTGGGATCAGCTACGCGGACTCTTATGCGCATTTTGGTACGTCATTCATGCCTCGTTGAGCATAAAGCCTTATTCGAACTTGTACTTTTTAGGTATTCATGAGGAAATGCTAAAGGATACTGTCCGGACGACCTCGTACCGCAATGCAATGTATAACAATTCGCACCTCTTTAGGGGTAAAACTGTATTGGATGTTGGATGCGGAACTGGTATTTTGAGTATGTTCGCTGCCAAGGCTGGGGCCAAGCATGTTGTCGGGGTAAGCATCAAGTTCCATAGGGCGTCTGTCCAATTTACATCTGTAATAGATCGATATGTCGAACATTATCGACCAAGCACAAAAGATCATCGAGGCTAACGGTTTCAAAGACAGTAAGTCCAAACATGCGTTGTTTACCCCTATCGCTTTCCCGTGATCCGCGTCGCGCCGTTATTACCCGAAATCCCATTTCATTTGGTTGCCGCGGGAAAGGTTAAACGTTGAAATATATAGCTATCACACTCGTCAAGGGCAAGCTCGAGGAGGCCGAACTACCATTCCAGCAATTTGACATTATTGTCAGCGAATGGATGGGCTATTTCCTGTACGCACATCCCAGAAATCGAATATCTCTTGATCCGGGGTTCAAATCTGTTCCGGTTGTTTAGGCTTTACGAGAGCATGTTGGACACTGTGTTGCTGGCACGAGACAAATACCTGGTACGTTCTTTGCTGGTCAAGTGACAAGTGATGTTGAAGGGTGTGTGTTCAGGCGCCCGATGGGCTCCTGTTCCCTGATACTGCCACAATCTACCTAGCCGCGATTGAGGATCAAGACTACAAGGAGGAAAAGATCAACTGTGAGAGCGTACATCCCATGTCGCAGGCAACCGCTGACAGGATGTGACGCCCGTTGCGGCAACATCAGTCTGGGACAATGTGTACGGGTTCGACTACAGTTGCATCAAGGATATCGCTCTCCGTGAGCCGCTGGTCGATACCGTAGAGGTCAAAGCAGTCGTCACAAGCCCATGCGCCATCAAGGTTTGTGCATTACCCCGAGGAAAACACCGGTGTTTGATGGACAACATCCGTCATGCCGTTCCTAGCACATCGATCTAAGAACCGCGAAGAAGGAGGATCTGACGTTCACGACGGATTTCACACTCCGGGCGGAGCGCACCGACTGTACGTCGCCCGGCGGCCCGATCTGGCTGTCATAGATGCTTACGCCTTGTCATACCGCAGACATCCATGCATTCCTTGCTTGGTTTGATATTTCCTTTGACGCGGCGCACAAGCCGGTCAAGTTTAGCACTGGTCCGCATGCGAAATATACCCATTGGAAGTGAGTTGCGGGATCCCTTGTGATTCTGGTTCAGTCTAGTCGACACTTTGCCACCTCATTGATACCTCGAATCTGACAGGCAAACCGTGTTTTACACGAAGGACGTGATTCCCGTAAAGGTACGTGTATACGGTATTCCGCATGGATCAACTAAAAAAGAAGCACCGTGCGCAGGTAGGAGAAGAGATTGTTGGAACATTGTCATGTGCGCCCAACCAGCGGAACAACCGAGATCTGGACATCCACATTACCTACGAGTCCAAAGGCGAGCGACCGGTATCGGATTCGATCCAGTACAAAATGTGCGTCTTTTTGATTCTAAACGCCCTGCTCATATCGGCCACTGCCCTCTTTGGCCAGCATCTGTTTCACATGAACCAGCACTAACGTATGCCTAGGTCTTGATTGATATATGTGCAACTTTGTGATATGATACCCGCTCGCTCGTTCTTGTGCTGCATGGTCTACCCACTGCCAGGTATTGATTATTTTGCTTGTTACTAAGATATGAATAGACAAGAACTGTTTGCGATGAGTTGGCGTGTGGCAGAGTTAGAGTGGGCGGCGCACGTGGCCGGATAATCCGTGGTGGCGGGAAGCTTTGGCCAGGGCGGCCATCAATGGGGGTACAGCCACGTCGCGTGCAGAGGATCGCAACGCAGGTGAAATTCCGACGCGCGTGCAGAAGCGGGACGCAGTCTGATCGACATGTAGAACGTCATATATACCACGCTCGCTCAGCCCGACTTGCCCTTTCGTTCCGATTCCCCTTCCTTTATTCCCCTCCAACCTGTGGCCAATCGTTGACTCGTGGGCCTGGATGCCGGCCCTTGGTGTGCGACGGCCCAGCAGCGATGTCGTCGACCTGTCTGCGGGCCAGATCCAGAGCGATATCGGGCCTCCACCCACTTCACCCGACTCCTCCACATCAAGACACGAGGTCAGTCCGGTATCTTATCACATGTGTGATTCTGACTCGCTGTAGTCACACACGCGGTATGCTCGCACCTTGTACTCGATCCCATCCCCCACGTAAGTGCACACTGCCCAACTGTGCTTGCGCTGTTCTTGGCGTGATATCTTTGGCCATCCCGCGGCAATTCGAGCTTACTCCCCCTATTTCATCCCTTGGACAGGGACGCATCACGATCTTCGCGTCCGGTTAGCAACCAATTAACGCCCAAGCGTGCAACGAGGTTAGTTCCACGACTTGGATTGAAATCGATGCAATGTCTTGAAACTGAATGAAATACTTGATACGTAGCTCTCTCACGCACGCAAGGGATAGCAAAGAATGCAGCTGGGGGTCGGGTGGGGTCGAATGCCGCGAAACAAATAGTACGTATCCCCTCATTTCGGGTAGTTCGGGGATGCGATGCCGCATGAATGTTTCTTAAAGCGTATTGCATGGGCGTTCTATTGGCTTCTTGCCCGCGTTCATGATCAGATACCTGGCCGAGTATTCGCGCTCATGAACCTCGTGTAGTCCTCTCCTTTGAACTCCTTGACGACCTTTTGTTTCCTCCCCTGTCCTCGTCCTCGTTTCCGACTAACCTCTTTCTCGACTTTCATTATAGCTGCACCTATATCAATGAGAGAAACAAAGCAAGCTGATCGGCCAAACGTTAATCGCCAGGCTCGCCTCAGCTCGGACGATCCTAGGCGAGTTGTGATTCTCCTACCCGATGATGGTACGAAGCCATGTTCCGGTGACGAAAGGCTTGTAAAGCGGAGCGTACCTCCCGTTGGATTGCCGTTCGTGAATATCCCCACTTCGTTTTGACCGGCGTGGTGACTAAATGTAACGCCCTACCCATCACGCAGGTCTCCCTCCATGCCTGCGCTCCCCACGTCTCGATTCACAAATGCCCCCAAACCTGCACCCTCGAAATCCAGTTCCCTTGCGCAGACACGAATTTCTCACTCTGCTTCAGCCGCGGCTTCTTCCACTCAGCGTTCAGCATCGTCATTTAGGCCATCACCTTCTCCAACCCCAACGACTTTCTCAGCCGGAACAGTAATTGCGTTATCCACGGTTCTGCCAACCATCATACTCATTCTCCTCGTGATCATCATCTACTTGCTCAGAGCCCGACGAAAGCCTGTGTCCAAGTCCCGGTCGAGGCAAAGCTTGGAGAATGAGTTACCCCTGGCCGATGTCCGACCTGCGAAGGTGTATTCTCAGTCTGAGCCACCAGTCATTATGCTTTCGCGCCATTCAATATCTCCGTTCAACATTAGCCTGCCGGACCTGTCCAGATCGTTGTTCAACGGAGATACCAGGTCGAGGCGTAGCCCCAGCCCCGCTGGGTCCGAAAAGTCGCACCTGTCGTTAGACTCTGGCGTCGCGCACCACTCAGATGTCCAGCTGCCCGCTACACCCCCTATGGCCATCACCCGATCAGAGACACCTCTGACACCTGTGTTGGGCGTACCCTATTACTCTAGACCATCATCTAGGGAATCCAAGCCTGGCCAACAGAGGAGCCTCTACGCGGGCCGAACCAGCGCGGACAGCGGCGCAGAATCCAGCGTCGTGTTCGCCCGCCAACGGACCGAAGAGGGAAGCACCCGGCGCGCGAGCGGGGACGAACTCAGTCGATGGGGAAGCCGAGACGCGCGCACAAGCTCGAACGATCTGCCTGGTCGACCGAGGATGGGAATCGAGATTGCTCGACAACCGGGTGTATCGTACATGGAGCAATACGGTGCCTTGGGGAGGCTGTCGACAGAAGCACATGAAACCCATGTACCCAGGAGGTCTGGATCCAGAGCGCTGAAGCTGTTGGGAATCGGACCAAGTTCGATTTATGGCTCTCCACCACCCGCGCGTACGCATTCACGATCCCATTCCCAACCCGTCACTACGTACGGCTTGCCGTTGTTGCAGCTTTCACCTCGGGCGCATGCGCTCCGAGTCAGAAGGCAGTCTCCAAGAGAGGCTAATCCTCCGGGTGATGATTCAAATAATTCGTCTGGACGATTACGCCGTTCGGGCAGCAGAGCTGAAACCCAACGCATACACCCACAATCTCCTCCTTCTCTTTCACGTACGCCTTCAATTCGCCATTCCACAACGCCCGAAGCGTCGAGCTCCCGATCGTCTCGTGAACGACAGCCCCTGAGCATTACGATTCCACCCCCAATAGGTACTCCCATCCGTCCAGTCGCCGAGCTGATCGCAATGCAATCTCCACCCGCCCAATCTACCCCACGCGGTCGTGCCCTCCAGACTATTCCCCGCAATCGCTCAGCATCTCGCACTCCTGGTGTAGTTAGCCCCGGGCAGCTCTCAGACCTTGGTGCCTTGGAGCGTAGGAACGCTCCACCCGGTCGATCCAGGGGTGCCAGCGACTCCGAACCCAGCCCAGAAACACGAGAACGAGTGTTGCGGTTACTAGGACGCCTACCCGAGAATCCGCAGGGTGAAGTCGGTGATCAAAATGATGACGGGCGAGACACTCTTCCGAGGAGCGAGCGGACACCGAGATCGCAAGGAACGGGCCGGGAGGTACGACGCACGCGATCTGAGAGCGAGCTTCTTGGTGCATTCATTCAACAATCGTCCGACACTTAGCGTTGGCATGACATTTATCGATCTTCCAATCTTGGTTCTTCGCATTCTATTTTATTTTTTTCTTGGGGTTCTCGGGATGATCTCACCCTCTTTGCATGGATTGCATTTCTTGATTTCTTGGCCATCACTTTCGTTGCATTTTTTGGTTCAACTTGTTTCTTTAATGGTTTCGTCCTTGCCTGGTGGTACGATGTAGCATGGTTACTGTTCCTAGATACCCAACCGGTATCCTGACGTCTTGTACAATAGTCCTATTCCTATACATCCAGCATAGTAACAAAAGATCCCGACGTCGATCAGAACGCCCCAGACGACGATCGATCGCGCTCCCTACGCATAGTAAAGCTCACAAGCTTTCTCAAGTCGCTGAACACCTCACGACGTGGTGTCTCAGCTGCGCGTGGTGAATCGACGCTAGTCGGCGGAGTGTTCCCTAGTATCGTGCTGACCCCTGTTCCCGGGACCGGGTCCATATCGAGTGTCGTGAGGAACGATTCTGAGGCCAACTCGGTTCGTGTACTCGTAATAGTAAGCAATGTATCGAGCAAGTTATTCTGCTCTGCCTTGGGGGTCCCTTTCAAGTCCAAAACCTGAGATTACAGGATTTTAGCTGCTAGATTTTGTGTCTAGGACAAATACTCACTTTTTGAAAGTTTGAGAACGATGAATCCCCAATTAAGAGGATATAATTCAACACAAATGCCTCCGCAGGTTCCTGTGTGTCACATCAAGTCTCAGTCGTATTCATCGCGCAAAGAGCACAGCTACGCCTACCACGGGTGTAATGATGACTTTTAGAAGAGTCTCAAGCCTAGAAATGCTCCGAGACACGTTCCGAGCATATCTGCCCAAACCGCAAAAAAGCTTATACTTAGATGCTGTCGGGCCCAGTAAAGACAGCCCAAGAAACCTACGTCGACTCAGCACCCGAGGTGGGTCCCGGAATTTTGAGAAGCGTGGATTTGAGAGATTGAAGGTCCAAGAGAAGCTGATTGCCAAGAGTAGCCACGGAACCATGAGGTGCGTCGCAATTAGTTGCTTGAGGGAAATGACCAACCTGTTCACCACCAAGCCCCTTAATAGGACGACTCTTCACCAAGGAATTGGTAAATTTTGTAATCAAGACGCTTTGAGGCTTCAGCTGGGTGACTTGAAACTGAACCAGTCCAGAAGTAACTTACTTGGACGCCTTGTCACAAAAGCTCCGGACATACTTTTTAGGCTCAATCTTAGAGTGAACAACCTCCCCCACCGTATCCAGCGAAGCAGCTAGATCGTTCGCCCAAGCGGAAGTCCCGCTCACATTTTCGATGCTACCCCAATTGAATTTCAATAAGGTCATAAAGGCCGCTTCGGTAGCCGAGTCTAATTCCCGTAGCATATGTGATATACAGGTTGAGATTACCCTGTGGGTTTGACCAGGTGAAGTCTATGCTAAGTGAGAGAGTAGTCTGCACATACTGGACGAATAGGTCTTGCTCGTCTTGAAGTGATATCTCCTCGGGTCCATCGTTGCCGATTTTGTCACGCATCTTCTCTTCAAGCTGGAAGGACGGCGTCCAAGGCTCGCACTTATTATGGAGCGAATGCAGGATCCACTTACCTGAATCGATGTAGTCTGACAATAATCTGCCGTGTTCAACAAGAGGCACAATCTCTGTAGCTCGGTGGGATTGAATCGACCCTCAAGCGATCTACGCTCCTTGTCCGATCTAAATGATGGTTGAGTCGCCGCATTTTTAGGCAGCTAAGAGGTATTCCGGCGTACTTCTTTGTAGCTGCTATGAGAACCTCCTCTTAAAAACCGACCACGAGATGATTAGACGCAATGTGAAACCCGCACGTAACTAAATCCTGACGCACCCGCATATACTTAAGCCATTTCTTATGCATCATACACATCTGCGTCATGACTCCTCCACCACTTCTACCCAGACTTCCACCGAATAACCGCGCACAGTCCTCCATCCCCTGAGCGATAGCAAAGAACAGTTCGGTACTGGAAGGCAGCACACTTGGCGGCGGGGCATCGGGATCTGTATTGGCGTTTGGTGTGGATGACGCTTCTAGAGATAACCGAGCATTTGTTCCACGATGAGCTGACAGGAGGTCAGTTATAACCCTAGAGAATTATTTAATGGGTGTATAAATGAAGCAGAGCGAGATTGCATACTTGTCCTGTGCGTCAACAAATAAGCCCATATGGCTATCAAATGCTGAAGATATTGTTTGTCCAGTGCCATGATGACCAGGCACGGGAACTGCTCAACTAGTTCCTTAAACTGAAACAAAACCATTATCGATCAACGCCTAACTTGGTGTGAAAATATTCACCGAGACACCAAACTTCCGTTCCATAGCACTTTCAAACTCGAGAGTTTCTTTCAATGCCTCGAGCAGCAAGTTCACCGTCAACACGGGTACGTTGGCATTTACTACTGCGGCCTTTTCCTTTTCTCGTTCTTTGGACCCAATACCCAGACCCAGCCCTGTCTTTGGTTTAGTTCCACTCCCTGTCGCGCCAAAGGAGTTGGCTTTGTCGCTAGCGTTTTGAAGCGCGATTACGACATCCGCCCTCGTCGCACTGGCAAAATGAGCTGTAAGGTGTTCTCCCACTCGCCACGCTTGAGGGAAAGCTCGAGCCCGTTCGGTATCGTGGGCCGTCATCACACGACGAAAGTAAGCAAACCGACGGGAAATGTTATCAAGTTGGCCCGCCTACACGGAGAAAATAATTATGTATTAGTGGTTATCACAGTTTGTTCTCATGGGGACCAGACCTCGTCCGTGGACCTAAATATCCTCCTATACTCTTTGAGTTCTAGCGAGCTATATCTATCTAAGATTGTGTTCCTACATAAGTTATGTGTTAGTGGTTGATCCAGATGCATCATTGGCTATCTACCGAACGTCATCGCCAAGTACGTCGACAACCTGACAAGCATCACTAATGATGGACGCCTTGATTGGCCGAGCAGGATCTTGCAGGAAACTACATATAAATATACATTTTTTTAGTGCCAGCGGCGAATCCAAGGGAACATACATACAAATCGTCAAAGTCTCGCTCCGCAGAAGTTCGGACTAGGCCTTGGAGCTCCTGGAGCCGGCGCGTGGCCACCGCAATTCGTTCGATGGACGAGTACGGCTTGAAGAATATTGCTATCTCCTTGACTGCCTAAATTCCGATCAGCATGGAAGAATACGAGGTCGCTATCTACATACAGCTAGCGTCTGTGCGATCTCTGCATACTTCTTGCCCTTGATTAGGCTATCCAGCTGGCCTAGAGCATTTACTGCCCAACCGAAACGGTTAGGCTGCCAAGAGATGATTGTACACACAAACTCACCAAGCATTTGGAATCTCTTCAAAGCAGTCATGCTTAGCGCGAGATTTTTCTTGGCCAAATCCAGTACTTGTATATCCTTCGTAATATCGCGTACGATTGCTTCACTCTCAGCCGCCTTTTCCCTAATGCGACTCATTTGGGCAAGGAGTTCCTGATACACGTTAGAAAATTGAATAGCCGGAGAAACTAGAGGCTCTTACGGCTATAAGCTCTTGGATTAGTTGCATCCTTGCAGGCTCTTGATCTCGTGCAAGTTCCGCCCGCAAGCCATCAATCTCGTCTTGTATCTGACGAATATCATTGTTTAGTTGTGTCTGAATTGATTCGACACGTCCAAGTGAGGCCTCTGTAACATGCGATTAGTCGAACTTGTCAATGTACGAAAAGCGATACAAACCATCGGGAAAGAGCTCGTTGAGAGTAGCAATAGGATCAAACCCAGTGAACGCATCCGCAGAGTTGGTTGGAGGGAGATCTTTGGACAGTTAGCCCATTTTACACTCAACCATAATGATGTACCTAATATGTTTTGGATATGGACAGCAAGCGTGGTGGGCTCAGACATGTTGGCACGTGATAAGTTGATCCATGTGACAAACCCCGTTTGACTACCGATGCGGTGAATGCATACAGGCGCTTCATAGATTTTCTTGCAACAGCCACAAAGCTGAATCGGCGCAAAATCCATGATTTCATCTGAAAAAAGTTATTGCAACAGGTGGTCCGATTTGATTTTCTAGCAAGTCAGCATACAGAAACGGTTGGGCATGTTTCCCGCGCAGATTTGGTGTCCATTCTGAACTCTACATCTTGGCAGCATCACCACCAGGAAGGCGGTAACCCACAAGTACCAGTCTTGATATCCCTTCGGCTAGGAACGTAACAGGAAGGGTTGAATCGCAAGGTGAAAAGTCTGGAGGCGATTTGGCCGAACTGGCTCGCTTTGACCGACTATTGTGCGTCAATAGGGGGAGAGGCCGGAGCCCCAATGCATGCGTTTTATAATAATATTTCTGCCCTGTATGATCACATGCGCGACGCCGCTAATCCAAGGAGTGCATACAGCTTGCTTGGGGATCGCATATCAAAAAAAAATCGGATGCGCCCAGTATATGCGGTTCACATTTCAAGACCTGAGTTAAATGTAGTCCGCACACAGAATTAGATGTGCTTTTGCAGTTTGATCACCCGAGCCGTTGAACCGGCCCCGACAACCATTAAACCAAGGCTAGTCACTTTGAGACAGACTTCGACACAACATCCTCCCAATCACCAAATGACTAAAGCATGACACGTCGTTATCAAGGTCCATCTCTACTTCGCATGACCAAGGAGAGCGTTGAAGAGGCGAAATGGTACATACATACGTGAACGTTACATGTTGGAGAGTTGGCTTCGTTTGTAGCATGTACTGTAGCCCGAACGAAGCCTTGGAAAACAAAGGTGGTGGGTTCGACGCTTGGCCAACGATCTGCACGAGATGCTCCACTCCCTATTCCCCACGTGCTTTGAAGAGATGAAGCAGAAGGCACCGCTCATCGCTACTGATGCGGTGCCTCGGGTCGTTGACGGCGCCGGATTGTATCTTGTTTCGTACTAGTTTGTACACGTCCCTCCGCGTGAGCTTCGACGGCATGAGCACTGAATATGCTGAGGCTGGTAGCACTATAAGCTGCGACGTTGGACTTTACGGATTCAACTCGGATCTGGTAGGTATGAACGGGACATCCTTAAGGGGGCAAAGCGAGAACGCACGGTCGTTCTAACAGATGACCGGCCAGAACGCAGGGCTCTGGGTCTATGGGAGCCTTACGGGGGACAATAAAGATTACATTATTATCAAGTGTCTTGGTAAAGATGGCAAAACGATTGGTAGTATTGCGGGGCTGGTGTCGGTTGTGTTTACGGGTGCCCTTACGTCTGATACTGAGCCTTGATACCTATTTTCCCGATAAAAATGTGCCTCTTTTCAACACTCGACTCGCAAAACACCCCAAATTCTGGCAATTTCGTTCTCCAGCCCAAACAAGTCAACCAGACAAGCAAACAACCGAAAAGCGCCCTAGTGAATTTGAAAATCGAACTTGCGAGATCAGACGTGCACTTTCGCTCCGCATTCGAGGCGAGGCGGTTCTATTTATTCCCACAGACGCACTCGTTCAACTGGCGCCGGAACTGTCTACTCGACCTCGACGTTATCTGCTGTATATGCCATTGATTCTCTGCCCACGCTTCAGAGCATCCTGATCTCTGGACTGAGCAAATCCTCCCCCCCCCCTCCTCCTTGACGACGACATGAACGTCTCCCATATCCGACACGCCTGGTTCCCGCCTGCGATACCCAAACGCAAACTCGCACTCGACAGCGACGCAGATGCCGAATCCGAATGGCCGAGCTCGTACAAACCGCTCACGCCGGGGCCGGGGCCGGTCCCGCGTCCTGCCAAACGCTTAAAGGCGCTCGAAGGCGATTTCGCCGGGCTGACGCTCAACAACGGGTTGAACTCGATCCCGCCGTCGGCTGTGAAGCCGGAGCCGATCGTCACTGAGCCTTTGCCCTCGCCATCGCCCTCGCCTCCGACGGGCGACCACGTCCACCAGGGGCCAGAGTACGTATCCGAGGCCGAGCCGTACATCTCGAGCATTTACGAATACGCCTCGCCGTATCCTACGACAACCGGCAGCAGCGTCGTCTCTCTCCCGTTGCGAGGGGATGTATCCGAGCCGAGCGGGAGCGACGAAGAAAAAGAAAGAGCCAATGGGAGGCAAACGGTGACCAAAGTCGGGTCTCAAGATGGAGCCCCAGGATACGTCATATACGAACCCGAAGTTGGCTCGGAGAAACGCAAACGAGCGCTGGCAGACGACGGAGAAGGCGAGGCGAAAAAAGCCGGCAAAAAGAAATGGTTCGAACCTGAAAAAGACCGTACGTCCCCATCTCTCCAGCCGTCGATCTACAACCACTCACGCGCACAAAGGGATCGTCATACTCGATCTCGAATCGTCTGAAGACGAATCAGTCACCCGTTCACCCCGCCGCCGCCGGTCGGCATTTTCGCTCTCGACTCCGTCGGAAACCACGAGCGGTCGCCCGAGGTCGCAGTCTCAGCCGGATTCGGACAGTGCCGAGTTTGTGATCAACCCGGCGTTGCTATCGCATTTGCGTCCACTTGGCTCGGCGCCTGCGATAATGAGAGAGGAGGATCCGGGCAAGGCGATTGTATTGTTCAGGCCTGCGCCTTGGGGGACGGGTGTTGCGCCCCTTGAGACTGGGGGAGAGTCACCTATTCCTTCCCCTGTGGACCCCTCGGGGGAAGACGAGGCGGTGGAGATGGAAGCGTCCCCATTGATTGAGGACGAAGATGCCATGGATATAGATTCATGACAGGGAGGGACAGTGAGTTTCTGGGTGATATGTATCGTTTATCTAGTTTTCTCTGCATGGTTTGGCAGCTTTGATGGGACTGTTTTTATTTATAGCTATTCGTTTTGGAATGAAATACAAATGTGTCGGCCTTGTGATATACTGGAAGTAACGTGTAATCAGGAGCACGAACCCGCCTGTCAGACCCATGTTGAATCGATAGCAGTGGTTAGTCAGACCCCAAACAGAGCGTCGGGAATTGTTTGGTCAGGTTATAGGGCAGACTCGAAGCGACACGAGCAACAAGCCTTGAATTTCTATTCTACAACAACAAACGGCGATTGGGTTTCCTAGTACAAGCTAAAGTGACAAAGAGTGGAAATACGGACATAAACAGAGATCATTGCCGGACGGAGGTTGTGAGCGAGCACCGTTAGTGGGTCACGACATCGGGCGCAGGATTCGTTCCGGGATGAGCTCCTCCTTTTGATTCGAGCGCGGCGATCTCCTCGGCCGTGAGGAATCGGCCGCCGGGACCACGCGGGCGACGCATGGCATGTCTGTGTCTCGACTCGTGAAGGTATGGCTGCAACACACATTAGCCGTTGAATAACGGTTAGAATGAAGCTCACCTTGCGCTCCTTGGAGAGCCTGTGCAGCTCTTCGAGCCGAGCCCGGGCCGTGCGACGCTTGAGGATCCGGTGGTACTGCTTGGCGTTGACGTACAGCGGCTCCTCGTCGAGTGCGTCGCCGTCCTCTTGCTCGGGCTGGTCCTGTGCGCCCGGTTGGTCGCCTGTGCCCGCCGATGTCGTGCTCTGACTTGGGGCGTATTCCTGGGGCGGATACGACGCCGCGTACTCGACCTGGGAGGGTGCATAGTCGCCGGTCACAGTCGAGGCCGTAGCGCTCGGCGGTCCATAGTCGTTTGTCGCCGATTGGGGTGGCTGAGATGGAGCCTGGTACTCGAGCTCCGAGACGCTGACCGTGCTCGGTGATGGCAGGTACTCTGACGGTGGATGGAGCCCGGCCGAGTTGAGCAGCGCTGCGTCCGACGTGCGGCGGACCTTGACCGCGACGTCGACCGACGCTGCAGACGGCGTGCGCTTGTGCCGGTTCTGCTGCTGCTGCTGCTGCTGGTGATAGAGCGCAGAGGCCGCAGCTGGGTGGGTGAGCGGGATGAGCGAGGGGTCGAGCGGGAGGTGCGAGTGGGGTGGGAGATGCGGGTGCTGGTGCGGGATCATGGCGTGCAGGCGCAGCAACGGGGGCTGCTGCTCGCCCACGTCGTCCGAGCCCGGATACGAGGTCGAGCCCGGCGTCGATGGGTTGGCCGCATACTCCTCGGCGTACTCTGCCTCTCGGTCAGCCAGGACAGCGCGCGACACAAACAGACCGCGCTCACCGACAGGTGGTGGATATGAAAAGTTACCAAAGAATGGTGGGTCAGGTTCACTAGTTGCCCCGCTCATTGTGATTGGCTGCGTTGGTGACGACTCGGTAATGTGCGGGAGGAGTGCACACCAATGGTGTTCGCGTGCGAACACAACACGTGCCAACTACATCTAATCTAATCTGTTTACGTTTTGCCACAGCTCCGGCGAGCTGTTTGCAGGATTAAAGTATACAACAGTACATGCGATGGTATCCGTCAACGTCCTAGAATCCCCACTGCTTTCTCTGAAAGTCGAGCAACACCGGGACAAGATCTCGCAACGCGAAATCGGGCCAGTATACATCGGAGAAATGAATCTGGGTATCTGCACAGGCTTGCCACAGCAAAAAGTCACTCAATCGATGCACTCCGCTCGTCCGTACGAGTATGTCTAGCTTTGGGCTATCTCGAAGCTTGGTGTACAGCCTGGCTTCTAGTGTCTCGGGTGTGATATCGCTGCGATCGAGATGAGCTTAGTCCTTCTGAGAATTTGAATGGGGCTCACTCGAGTTCAATTTCCCCGGCCTGATGCGATCTGACGATGGATTCTACGGCCGAGGTAATCTCCTCGCGAGACGTATACGGCATACATATGTTCAAGATTGCACTACTCATTCGTCAATACCCGCCCAGTATGTGAACAACACACAACTGACCCGTTATGTTTGGCAGTCATCGCCTCGGCCCTATGCACAACCTCCAACACATCAGGCGGCAGCAACTCGGTCTTGCCCAACACATTCAACCGAACTTGGTACTTGTCCAGTAAATCCCTTTTCGTCTGTTAGTTTTTTTCCCCTCGCAAAAAAAAAAAAAGGCATAGACAAACCCACCCATGTGAACAAAGTTCCTCCATCTTGGATTTTGCCAGACTCATCAACGTGTCCACCTCTTTCGGAGGCCTCTTGAAATTCTCGATCGAAAACGCGTATACCGTGACGCATTTGATGCCCAGTTTTAGGCATATTTCTAGCATCTAACGGACCACGGTGTTAAATTCTACTAAACACAAGATACAAGGGAAACGTACACGTCTGAGCGCTCCGAACCCATCCAAATGACCTCCTGCCACCTCCATCTGCTTTTGTCGCGCATAGCGTCGGTTTCCATCCATGACAAACGCGACATGTTGCGGGACGGGCCCCGACGAGAGTATAAATATGACCAGCCGAGTAAGAATATCAATAATATAGGTAAAAAGCGACATGGCGCAGGCGCAAGTCCTATCCGAGACTGGCAGAAGTTATGAGAGGCGGCGAGAGAAGATGCCGTAGCTGTGGCGCAGCAGTCGATGTTTACGTGGACACACACGCTCGCTGGCACGTGCCTTGTCCAGGACCTTGCATCATTCAAATTATAGCTCAAGCGCAAAAGGATAACGGCTACCATCCTACTTCAGAAAATATAAATTCGCTAAACTTGATCCCGCCAAGATGATCTGTTTCGTCTTGCGATAGTTTTATCAAAGGCATTTGCATTTTCGCAATTTCGACCATTGGATCAACTTCGTTCGCCAGGTATAGCCTTATCCTTCCTTTTCAGTCCCCTCGTAGATGCTACCCATGCGTGCCCTAAGTTTACTAGAGTTGGGTGGGTCATCAAAAGTGATCCCGTGATAGACATCGAAGTGGGTCGCTTAGTACAGGCTGTTGCTGTCGACAGCAGATGGCTGAGCTAGATGATGCTTTCCCGCCAGTATCGTAGGGTGCTCAAGTACTCGGGGCGAGTCCATATTAGACTCATTTTGTGGCAACCGATTTCTCCGAAATAAGAAAGAGAATCACGACGATGCCCGAGGAGCCTCGCTGTAGGCGGGAGAAACCAGGATTGTAGCCCCTGGAAGTAATTAGGCACTGGTAGCTTGATCGTACCGAATGCTACCACCCTTTGTTCCTTCGTGGAACACATTTGTTCTGCCCTTTATGAGCGACCGGCATGACCCATACCACTGCCCAGTTGGCTGAGTTCGGCGAACATTTCGGGCGTGATGGGATGTCACTGCCATTGAGCTGGCGAGTGATGATCAGTACGAGAGCCAACCGAGATCCCAACCATTGTAAAGGACTAGAATATATCACATTCATTCAATCGGTCATTGTATGCGTGGATCAGCAATTGCCTAATTAACAAATTAGAGTACAATAACCCTCTACATCCAAGCTCGGACAGAACGTGGTATGTCTGTAGCCAACAAACGTCTCTAACATCCCAAGACACGATTGAATCAGATTTTCCTAAATGTAAAAGTACCTTTAACCCCGACAGTCGCCATCACACCCCCAGCTCTCAGAATAAGGTCGGCCACTATGGCACCATCCTCCTTGTTAAACAAAACAATCTTGATTGCTCCTAGCCCCACTTGAACCCCATAGATCTGAAACGTCAAATCGAGCGATGCAAGGCGGTCAAGTGTCAAGGGGTAGTAGACATCAAGGTCGCAATTTGTCCGCTCAACGTAACCGGCACCCACGCCCCAAGAGTTCCCAGAGCCCACAATATCGTCATCGGGGAAACCCATTTTTACGCTCGTGCGGACGAAAGAGGTAATTTCGCACCAGCCTCCATACGTTCGATAGTCGAAGATGCCGAATGATGCGAATGAGTTTGCCTCCTGATTTGAAGGCGCCTGCTTGACCTCGGGTGCTATTGAGAGTTTGGTACCGTAATCTGTCTCCTTTAGCCACGCCTCGAACGCAGAGGAGCCACCGGAAAGTTCAATGTCCTTCAAGAGCTCGAGTACCCTAGGCAACGTACAAGCTAAATCGATAGTAGGTATGGTGCCAACCCAAGTAAAACATACCTTTTCGCAGCCTCCTCTCTGTCGTTTGCATGGCCAAAGAGAGTCATAGGGGTGAGGTTTACTTTGGCCGAGGTCAATTCTGACATTTGAGGCGTTGGGAGTGTGAGAATTGGGTGAGATTAGTACTTGGTATATTCGCTGTGCTTATATGCTTCCCATGCGAAACACTGCCCAATTTTCTCCGAGCGGCATTTAATACCTCCGAAGGGAGAAGCATAATCCAGACCGTGCAGTGCGTTGCCGTGTTCGGGCTTGTGAGTACCGATCGACAGGTGAGCGTACCGAGACAGCAGTTCCACCACCCAATGGCTTCCACAAGGGCTAAAGTTAAAGTTAAGCCAAACCATATCATCCTAAACTCGCGGCAAAACATATGATATTTATGTATCTATAGAGTAACGCGTCACAGTTGAACGAATTTGATCGGAATTGCGTTAACACCAAATCTCCCCACGACCTGACTATTGGACAATTGGATCTGAGCCACCGTCTGGCTGTTGAGCAGTGTTCCTCGGTGAAATTTAATCACATCTCCATCAGGAAATGCGTGAGCACTGAATAATAAATCCTGCATGGCAGTCAAGACCTCAATTTCCAGGCCATCGTAGAGCGTAATTGCTTCGCTAGTGGACTCCCAGCGATCTTGACCAAAATTGATCGCAAATCCGCTACCTTCGCCCACGAAGATTCTTGGACCATCGTGTACCGCAACGCTAAGTTCAGAGCTTGTGAAGCTCGAGATAATTGCGACGTAGGCGATGTAAGTCTTGCCAAAGTGACTGGGCATCCTGGTACACAGACGTCGAATCAATACTTGAATGCGATGATATGGATTTATGACCTCTACTTACTCGTTTTGCGACGTTCTGACGGAATAGGGGGGTTAGGTACTGTACAAATATTCAGTGTCCGCATACATATATGTAGGTACGTCCTGCGGGGTCGTGCACCCTGAGCCCGGCTCTTGATTCCCGCTCACCGGAGCTTGCCACCCCCGAGCTCGCAAAAAGAGAGGAAGCTGATCGGAAGGCATTGCCGTGTCGGGCTCAAAGGCACCGATGCGCGCGTGGCTGCAGGTATTGTGCCACTTGCCTTGCGGAAGATCAACCGAACAGATAGCGAGATAATTACAATGAAAAAGTTTATATCATAGCAAAATGGAGGTGGTGTAGCTGACATCAATTATCTATTGTCTCCTGATAAACACCAATAAAGCATAATGGGACCAAGCCATCAGTCTTTAATGCAGACCCAATCATTTTGGATCAGATCGGAAACCGATACAGTATATCTAGTGCTATTTCTGAGTGAATCTAATATCCCCATCAACCAGTCCAATGTTTGCTATGATTCCCGTCGCGAATACCTGAATCTTTGCTATCTCTATTGGCCCATCCATAAAACGAATGTCTAACCCTCCTGCTAATACTGCTATTGCACGAACTTGAAACTTGAGGTCGAGTTTTGTCAGGTCCTCAATGGTCCTTCCACCATATATTTCAAGTTTGACATTCTGATCCAAAGAGTAACCGGCCCCAAATCCAAATGAGCCCCCTTCGCCGTGCGCATTTTTTCCATGCTCGTTGATAACGTCCACGTCGATTGTGGTATAAAGGAAGTAAGACTTTGTAGATACCCATGCTGTGTATACGTTTGCTTCAGTAGCTAGGGAATTAAGCTGGGAGTCGCTCATTTGGGGTTCAAGTGGAATACTGGGCGTAGTGCCGTGGTTGGTTGCTTTTAACCATGCTTCAAATCCAGCAGAACCGCCAAGGCGTTCAATATCTTTGAGTATTTTAAGCGCTCTAACTAGCTCGTAAGCATTACCGCTGGCAATAATAGTTTGTAATCGCAGACTTGCCTTTTCGCAGCCTCTTCTCTGTTCTCTTCATGGCCGAAGAGCATCATAGGCGCAACGGCTGACCGAGAGGGAGAAGCTACATCTGTAGTCTGAGACATTTGGTCAAGGAAAAAAATGTTTCGGAACGCTTGTCTAATGGGTGATCAGTGGCTAGATGAACATTCGCTGCATGGGATTATATATGCGTGACTCGGGAGATGCTGTCATATCCACAAAGAACGGGCTTTGGTACTCCCGAGGCCGAAACAAAAGAAGTTAGCCGCCGGGGGGACTTGGCCGTGCTCGGGAGGGCGAGTACCGATCACAAGTACGCAAGCATTCCAAATTCATGAAACAGCGCTGGGTTACGACAAGGTGTTACTATATCAGATGTGATTATTTGATTTCTATCCCCAAAGTCCCACTGTGGATGATATAGCGTGAGAGTTGGGAGCGGGCCAGGATTGAGAAATCTCTTATTCTGGCACCGCCTGGTTTCCTTTTGAATGCGGTTCTTAAAGGGCTTATTTGGATGAATCATAACGAAGAGCTGACCACTCCTCACCTCTAATTTACCCTGAATGAGACGAGCTCGTATTTATTAGATACCACATTATTCTGAGGGATTCAAGGGTTGCATACCGATTGAGTTTTTAAATGAACATATCGTCGGTTTTTATATGTTAATGCCTCACAACGGCTCTCAGCAATGTCAGCAGTCCGGAGTTGGATAATTACTGGCTTCAAATCGGAGAAGGTTTTTGCTACATGATTGGGCCATTCAGTCCTTCAGAACATGGCCTCTGGTTCAACCGTTAATGGTGCCCACCGCTCATTAAAAAATGGTATGTGACTTGTGGTGCATTTTTGATCGCAGAGACCATTTCTCGACCTCGCGAGGTCTTCCCTCTGCAAACGGGTCTAAATACAGAATCAAATGCTGATTCATTAGGCTTGATATCCCGTGTGCTATCTCGTGAGCTAGTGCCCTTTGTAACCTATCTTTCCCCTTTCGCGGGATGCAACTTCCAGATTGCGTGTGCACAGACAGCGAGCTACCCTCACTCAGAAGATCGAATCAACGTATGTTCACTCCAATTGGAAGACATGATAGTTCCAGAATGTTTTCCGAATATGAACGTCGCATTTTACGTTTTGACTGGTGAGCACTTGTACTCCTTGAAGCGGTTTATACTTGTACAACCAAGTATGTCGAAGATATATTGATCAGAGGTTTGCTCAATGTGTACATCTGCTTACTAGAAGGTTCGTCCTCGGCATTGCTAACGTCGTGGGAGCCGTTATATTGGCATCAATCAAGAATTATTTTAGGTTTAAGCCTGATTACGATTTAGTTCCAGCTTGTTGAGTATTAAGCATTTGTCCTGACGCGTTTCCTTATAAACTGGCTTAGAATGACGCTTAATCGTAGCGTTCAATCGGCGAGAGTCTCGACGGTTCGGTGTAATCAATCCAAGAATAGTCATCCAAACCTCGTGATTGGGGGAATAATGTATGATTTAGACCAAAAGGGCATAGGATGCCGATCAGTCACGTGCCTCGCACATGGAGACCGAACCCGCGTAGTCCGCCCCACATGGACAGATAAGAGCAGCGCCTTGCTGTATTTATACCCTCACAGGCTGACTCGCGCCCACCTATCACTTAACGACCACCATCATGGGCGCCGCTCAATCCAACACCGCTACTCCTCTGCCTGCTGCCGAAAAGGCAATCGACGAGCAGCGCGCCATCGACGAGCTCGCTCACCGCGTTGCCAACCTCGGCACGCTGGGTACTCCAGTCTCGGCCGATGGATCACTGTCGTTGGACTCGCTCAAGTCGTGGCGGGAAGAGACCAAGGATGTAGGTTTGCTTGATCTATGTTTGCTCACGTCGCTGCTAACCATTCGGTCGCGTGCAGGATGACAAGCTCAACTTGGCACGCACTATTCTCGCACACAGCAATATCCAGGCAGCTATCGCTTCGCGTAATGCTTATGTTGCCGATACCCACGTTTTCAACCTCACCGTGCCATTTACGACCGGTCCTGTCACCAATCAAGGTTCGAGTGGTCGATGCTGGTTGTTTGCTACGACGGTAATGCCTATTTCGCACCCGATAAATGTAATCCCGCCGCAAACTAACCGACTCTGATAGAACGTCCTACGTTACAACGTCATGCAGCAGCTTTCACTCGGCGATTTCCAACTCTCGCAATCCTACCTTTTCTTTGCTGACAAACTCGAGAAGGCTAACTACTATCTTGAACTTTCGATCCACCATGCTGATCTCCCTCTTGAATCACGCCTCATCTCTCATCTTGCGACTTCGCCTATTGGTGATGGTGGTCAATGGGACATGGCCCGCAACTTACTTGAACGGTATGGCGTCGTCCCGCAGGCCATCTACCCAGAGAGCTATTCAAGCACCAACTCGGGTGGTATCAACGCTACGCTGACCTCCCGGCTTCGCGAGATGGCTCTGACTCTGAGGGAGCTGGTGAAGGGAGAACAAGTCGGTGGAGCTGCATTGATGAGGGCACGGGCCGCGAAAGAGGAGTTCGTGGCTGAGATCTGGAAGGCAATGACGGCTACGATGGGTGTACCTCCCCAGCCAGATGAGAAATTTAGCTGGGACTACAAGGATAAGGACGGCAAGGTGAAGAAATGGCAAGGTACTCCACGCGAGTTCTACACGGTACGTATACGAAGCTGGGGTCTAAGTTCAAGCGGGCTGACATGCTTCTTGCAAGGCGTTCGCGTCGAAGCAGTATCCGGTATGTATGGGCAGCCTGCTCTGTCATACCCCATCTCACGAATATCCTACGTTTAGCCTCTGCAAGCTTTCTCCCTTATCAACGACCCCCGCAACGACTATGGAAAGCTCTACACTGTCGAGGCTCTTGGAAATATCTGGGGCATGCGCGGTGTTGAATGTAGGTTCTGTTGTGCTCGTCTCTGGTTGAAATACTCAGGCCTGCGTGTGTGTTTCAGACGTCAACACTGAATCCAAGAGACTGAAGGATGCTATTATCGCCGTAAGCCAACATCTGAGAATTGTGCGCAAGGATTCTAAAACTAAACATTCATAGTGCATCAAAGCCGGTCAACCAGTATTCTTTGGATGTGATGTGGGCAAGTATCTAGACCAGCCCCATGGAATCATGGATCTCGACATGTATGACTTCAAGGTATAGTGGCCCTTCTCACATTATGTACTATTCGCCCTAAGTCGTTTTGCAGAACGCTCTCGGATTGAAACACGGCATGTCTAAAGAACAACGTCTCCGTACGGGCGACAGTGCTATGACCCACGCAATGGTGATCAGTGGTGTGCACCTTGATGCCTCAGGTGCCCCTGTGCGTTACCGCGTTGAGAATAGCTGGGGAGATGCACTCGGCGACAAGGGATATTTCGTTATGACTGACAAGTGGTTCGATGAGTGAGTGCAACTCTTGTCGTTGAAAACGACAAAATTTGGCTAACATGCGGATTGTAGGTATGTGTTCCAAGTGGTCGTGCCTCGCCAGCTTGCACCAAAAGACTTGATCAAGGTCTTGGACGGTGGGAAGCCAACGGTGTTGCCTGCATGGGACCCTATGGTATGTTCTCGATTCGGACCTCGATATTGATTATTTCATGGTCTTTTGTTTCCACAGGGTGCCCTTGCTTAAACGTAAGACCGTAGGCATATAGTATATACGTTTCAGGGCGGTCATTGCGGATACTAAACGCTCATGCATTACGATATTTGCGATTGTATCTCAAGTTGATTCACAATACAAGCTTTCTACTTTAAGTAGTGGCCCACTGTGAGCCGGGGTCCCTTGTTCCAGTTGGCTTGCGACCATGTAGAATATTGCGACACATTCATTCTCAACTAAAAGTACCTGTTTGATATTATTGTCGGGCTTTCTGGGTTATAGAGGATCAGCGGTCTGATCCACGTATGGCCCATGAGCTGAAAAGGTACTGGCAAAACTAATAGGTTCACCATTCGAGGGTAGATAGACATCGCTGTGAACAAGATGTGCAAGCATATTTGATTGAATACCAAAGGAGGGCCATGACTACAAGTGTCTAGCAACAGCCTGCATGCATGTTCCACACACTTACTGCTTGCGGTAACGTTTGTGCCGCCAATACACCAAGGTGACAATTCAAAGCAAGGTGACAGCTATGGGTTGCCAAGATCAAACACCTCTGATACCTGTTTACACAATTACAGGCTATTGAGCACAGGTAAACGTCTCATGCTATGCGATCATTGAGAGGGGCATACATATTTAACGCCCTACTCATGTGATCATTGATGCTGCTAAGCCCCCTGATCGACGACCACTCCCTTTAACGCTCATGCCGTTTCGTCTCATAGCAAGAGCACAAATAGTGCCAGCTCCTTAGGGACTTCAATGGTAGACAATTTGTGGATCCCGCCTCTTAGGCGAAAATAGGTGTCATGAGGCAGGTTTTATTGAAAAGCTAGCTATCAAATTCTAGCACCGAACGTAAAAGCGGTTGTAAAGCCAAGCGACCTCAGCGCTATAGGGCCACGGCCTGCAATACTACTAGTCGTCTTACTACCTTCAGCAAGAAATTCAATAATAATATCATCTTCATTGTGGTCTGTAAGGTTCACATAGCCTCAGGGGCCCACAGTCTGGTCGATTATCCGTTGGAGTAACCGTGCATTCTCAGCTGACCTCCTCAATGAGGTCCCGTTCATGGCGGCCATGCCCGAGTTGAATTGGTAAAGACCGATGCCATAGCTTATGGTAGAGCCGACGCTCAATTCAGTCTGTAACAGGTCGGGATCATCAGCACGAACTATTATGCACGTATTCCGTCCAAATCGCCAAGTGAAATGGGATGTCCGTGTCAACTTGGATCAGCGTGGCTGTGATACCACGCCGGCTGGTACACGGAAGAACTCGGATATTGGGCGGCTTTAAGCAATCACAATTACCTTATTTTGTAGGATATTTTCGACATTCAAGCGCTTCGGATGATAAGAACAATGTTGAAATGCCAGAATCGTGGACAGCCGTCACTTGTTTGTAGGCGTAGGTTCACGTGAGTCAAATGCCATTGGTGGAGAATGTGGCGATCGAATGGCAACACCAGAGTTCGGCGACAATCATGTATTCAATAAGAGCGATCAAATTCATTGACCAAGCCAACAATAGAAAATGGTGACGATATGAACCGCATACAATTTGTTAAATGAACATGCTTGAGTTTCAGACAAACGGGGTTGTGCTAGAAGTTATAAACTAGCAGCGAAAACTTTCCCTCTTGGCGTATCTAAAAAAAAACTATAAGCTACCTTGTTATGTTAACAGAATCCCTCATACCTTTTTGACTACGACTGAACGATATATCAACGTCGTTTAGCAACTCTTGAGAATATTGTGTTTGTGAATTTTACTTACTACGCTCCTCATCAATCATCACCGTATCCCAGAAATCAATGTCTTGCTCGAGCTCAGTAGTGAGCTCTATTTTGACATACTTCTTTCCCGCAGGGGCTTCTGCTGAACAAAAAGCCGCTTTCCCTGTGAATTCCTTGATCCGGTCCAGAGATCCGTCCCCAGGTGAGTATACCTCGCCTTCAGCAGCCGAGTCCAGCATCCGACGTGCTTTGAGTCTCTGCGAGTCGAAATCAAGAATAACAATGCTGCTGGTCTGTTCGGTTGGCGTATTCCGAAACGCGACCGATCGTTGGCCAAACATGTAGCATTCATTGCCAGTTCTGAAGGTACGCGTGTCGGCCCATGAAACCTTTGGCGCCCAAGTAGACCACGGAACGGTTAGACAGCCGTTGTGTTCAAGGGAAGCATTGAGAATTTTGGAAGGTACAAACAACGTCCCGGAAGACTCTGCGAATCCTGCTCCTTGAGTAGGCGTCCTGTGGATGTCTATACAAAGCAGGCGATCCCGAGGCTCCAAGTCATAGATTTTGGGGGATGAATTCAAATGGGCATAAGAGGATGGCGATGCTACGGTTGGCGAACATCGTATCTGGATGGTCGACTCGCCGTTTTTACGCCTTAGAGGGGGTAATACAAATGAAGCAGCATGTCGAGGCTCGGAAGATGTTCTAGCATGAGGATCAAACTGGTAAACGTTGAGTGAACCAAACGTGTCGTTGGGGACATGGTCCTCTGTGTCGTAAGACCGCGAGAACCGAGGCAACACGAATGCGTTTTCAGAAATCAACGTAAACGATGCATTCCAGCCGCCCACAGTGTGCGCACGCTATGATTGCCAAGGATTAAGAGATACCGTGCAAATAAGGCAAAACAATGCTTACAGTAAGTTCGATTCCGGTAGTCCAATCCCATATCACCACATATGATGGCGTGGTTCGCGCCCTCGAACGAAACAGGATTGCAAGCAGGTCACCCGAGATCTCAAAGTAGAAAGAACGGTCGGGTGGTGGTTCATTACGTGGCGGGTGATACGTAAGGACGGACCTGCCAGGCTTTGCCCTCGGGTGCACCTCGTTTGTCGTCATGGTCTTTAAATGGATCCGGCAGACTCTTTCACTGACCGGGTCGCTTCCAAGAGTGCCAAGTTCGAGTAGTACGAGCAAGTCCTGTTCTGGACAGATACCAAAGTCTCGTGTGTCAACACCCAAGTCAGAGATACACCACTGTTTATATCCGGTGCCCCGATTATTCGATGGCAGCTGGTAGAAATATAGGCGTCGTGTAAGTCGTTCGTAATCACCGAGCGGGACGCCTCGGACGTAGATGCCACCAGCGTACTCATAAGTAACGCCGTGTTCGTCAGCGTTCAATTCATACTCCACTGGTGTGACAGTACCAGGGCGATTCCATCGTGTTTTGTGCGCGCGTAATATATCAAGTTTCTGGGCATAGGAGAGATCTGAGCGAGTGCGAGGAGGTTCGACGTATCCACATGCATCTAGCTCCAAAAGATAGTGGATATACGAGTTGCCGGTGACGATTCTTCGGAGGTAATGGCAAACCTAGATAACCAAATAGCTGAACGAATGCCACAGACAAGATGGTAACCTCAACGAACCTGGGAGCAGCGGATGATCGAATCTGGGGTAGCAAGCCTCATTATGTGTATTATTATCTCTTCTGGTAAGATAAAAATCATCGAGACAGTCCGCAAGTGGAGGTGCTGGCGAGGAGCAGGCCGTCACGTGGATCCATCTTGAACGGATCTCTGCTTCGCTGACGTCAACCACGCCAGGTTGTATGCGTTTGCTTCTCAGACGTGCATCTTTCTATAACGAATGACAGTTGGCAGATTTCGGACGTATCACGTGCGAAACGAATGTCGTTGAACATGCATAAAGGATCTGACTGGTAGTGAGAATCTACTGTGCTAAATGGCTAAAGTAGACAATTGCATTGACGAGAATAGAACCCACAGTACATTCCATTTATAGAAATTCTGTTGATCACATTGACATCACCTTGCTTGCTTGGTCAACCCCCCCCCCCCCACGCCACAATTGCAACAGATCAAAAATGACAGGTTCCATTCTGCAAGCCAATGCCTGAGTTTAGCGCCTAATCTCGGTAATCGTTTCGCTGAATGTTGGGATTCATATCTCCTCCCTTTAGTTTCAAAACCATACGAGGGACACCAGCTATTCGCTAGTGTAAAATATCTCATAGTACTGTGTATTACTAACGGTACAACCTGGGACTTGAGCCGTAAGAACGCATTGGGCTGCGTGACTTGAAATCATATTTGCACATAACTCTACATCAGCTACCTGAGCGTTTTAAAGTAGGGCGAGAAGGGGATATGCTATAGCTAATGGAGGTCGGGGGCACGAGGCGTGGGTGGAACCAGGGTACCCCAGGGACACCTGGTCCAACAGGAGTGGTTTGTCTGGGCGATCAAGCGAATGTTAAGTCATGGGCACCATTCCCCACTAAACCATGATGGGGATTTGCGTTCATCTGTTATGCTACCTAGATGCGTGCTGAATGGACATCCAGCATACTCATGCCGGGGGGGGGGATGCTTTCAGACCTCTGGCGAACTGATATCGCAGTTTGCTATAGCAGTTTACCCATTCATGTGTAGTAGGTGACAGATATGTATCATGAGTAGCAGAAGGGAAATAAATATACACAGTGGGAAACTCGGCACGGCTATTCTGGTGTATTCAGCCCTGCCATTATAATTAGAGTTCAGCAGAGCTATATGCGCTTCGAGGCTGCTGTATTTTGATCTCAGACGGGCAATGACGCCGATGACCGCCCAACAATACACCGCAGCCGCTTTACTTGTCTGGTTGCGGCAGAGTCAGAGCCGAGCGCACCGCCAATGCGTGGAGACGTGCCATGGCAAAGCCGAGAATGACTCTGACGCTGCGGATTTACCTGAGCAGAGGGTCCAAGAGCAATTGCGTTCCTGGCTCAGTGCCAAGAGTGGGGCGTCCTACGTCAACGGGGCATGGTCACAATAGTAAAAGTTGAATTACATGGAATCTGGCTGTAAAATAGCGACAAACACAAGAATAGACTAGAACATCGTCAAGTGGATGTTCGACGTGGACGAACATCAACAAGGGGACGCGCGGGGGATGGGCTATATTAGTGATGGTCGGGCGCAACGCGTTGGCGCGTTCTTTGGACTTGTTGGGTCACGGGGCGGAATGTTGGCGCGGCGACAACGACGTCCTCAACGAGCTGGAGAAAAAGAAAGAAAACGGAAAGAAAATTTGCAGATGCTTCCAGCTAGAAGCTCCACGCAGTCCGAGATCGAATTGTGGCGCGCAAAGGGGGGAAATGGTGGGGCCAAGTCACGTGGGCTGGTATGTTGGGCGGTGGATGTTTGATCGATGTTGGTCCTGACAGTCACTCCTTGGACACATTTATGAACTGCACATAAGACGACAACGAAAAAACACGACCCATTTCTGATATTTACGATGCTTGCGAGTACGCCGCCGCCCTCCCTGCGCACGCCCCGTATGTCGCCCCCGCGCTGCGATTCCCCCGCTGACCACCGCCCAGCCGCCCACCCGCGCCCCCAAACACACAACCCGTACCGACGACCACCCGGCTCTCCCCTCCGCGCAGTGTCGACGCCCACGCCAGGCACGGCGAGCGGAGCAGACACGCCGATGCACTCGCCTTCGCCGCTCAGACAGCGAATTATGCTCGACCAGACCCGGTTTCCCCGCGTGGTCCATCGTCCGGCCTTTCCCGCTCTCTCCTCTCCCAGACGACCCCAGCTCGATTCGGCCGCTGCGCTGTCTACGCCGACGAACAGCAGCTTCCCACCCCGGCGACCTTTGACTCGGTTGTGCTCGGATACGACCTTTGCCCAACCGCTGGTCCCATTGTCCGATTCCGACTCGGACGCGTCGGATCTAGAGCTGGATATAGACGGAGACAGCGTTATTCGTGATATCGGGATCGACCATGACGTCGAGATTCACGACGCGGATCCCGACGAGGCGCAGGATGTGAGCATCCTCGAGGTCGACGACGACGACGACGAGGGCGAGCAGAGTTGGCACACGGCCCCGCCGTTCACGCCAGGGCTGTCTGGAATATTCCACCACTCGGATGACTTTCCCCACCGTTCGAATCTGACTCGCACCCCGAGCACCCGTCCGACCGCGCTCATCCCTGATGACATGCAACCTCCTAAAGCCAAGCGTCGCTCGCTCGACTTTTCTACCGCTGCTTCAACCATGCCCAAGTTTCTCCTTACGCCGAGTCGAGCACGACACCGTGAGCCAGCACCCGAGCGCAGCTCGCCACCCGAGACTTCCTCGCCTGCTTCGCCCACCGCCCGGAAGCATCGCCTAGGCTTGCCGTTACCGCGCACACCCGGCCCAGAGAACCAAACATGGCACGGTGGCATGGACGCCAACTCAGAATCGATTAGAAAGGCATGTGTGTTCCTCCCTTCCATTGTTCACTCGACTGATTGTGTTTCATCTGACAGCTCTCATTGATCGACGACGAATACAATCTCGGCTCCGACTCTGACTCTACTTCTCAATTATTTCCTATTGTCAAAGGCAAAGGACGCACCCGCGACCACACCTGGGATCCCTCGACGCGCAAACTCAAGGGGACGCGGCGCTCAGCTGGGGGGATCTTCGCGGACCCTGGTGCAGCGACGATCCCTATTCCCGAACAGGTTCCTAGCGCAGATCCGACTTCGCCATTTGTCCTCCAGAGCACAACCTCGAACGCACCCGAGGGCTTTGTCGCTCCGTCCTTTTCCCTGAGCGCGTTCTCGCCCCCGAGGACGTCGTCGCCGTTCAAGGCCAGACCGGGTAGGAAGGGGGGATTATTTGAGAACGAGATGAGCTTCGGGGTGGGAGGAGAGGAAGCCGGAGAACTTGGGAACGAGATGTTTCCACCGATTGCGACAAGCTCACCCGACCCGAAACGAGCCCCGAGGCGTGCGCCGCTTGCGTCCGTCCCCCGGTTGAATGTCGAACCTGGTCATGTTACCTTTTCGGGTGTGTCGAGCTTGCTCAGCGGACCATTGAAGAAGAAGTACAAGGGCCGGGGCTCGAGTGTCATTGGAGACGAGAGTATATCTGAGGAAGGCCCCGAGCTCGGAGGCAAGCCACACACTCGCGCAAGGACCATGTCGTTCCCTCGCGGAAGCCGGCCAAGCGTCGGTCTGAATTTCAGCCTACCCAAATCCGACGACGACCTCGTTACCCCTCAACTGGGTCCCGGAACTACGAGCGCGTGGCCTGACCTCAGCAACTCGGACGAACAGGATCTCGATGACGAGATTTTCAAGAGTATGGTTTCGCATACCTCGTTCTCAGTTGAAGCGACAGGTGCTGGGGGAGGTGGGAATGGAATGCCGGATACACCTGTGAAAAAGGCGGTGTTTGGTGGTGCTGGCGTGAATGTCAGTGGCGGGCCGATCACGATGGGTGGTGCGCGTGGCTGGATGACGAGTTTGCCAGATCGTAATGGAAAGATGTTTGGAGGGCGCAATGGTAAGCTCAATTAAACTGCGCGCCGAAACGACAATTAATCACATCACAGCTCCTCGACCTTCGCTTCCCCTTCATTTCCCTGAACTGGCGCCCGACTCTCCCGATGAAAGCCCTGCCGCCGGACGCAGCAAACTCCACACAATTGACAGCAATGAGTCACCCACAACGCGTCCCTTTTGGCCTGGTGGCGCCGATGAGTCACCCTCGTTCCGCCCACGTCGCAAGTCGAGTGAAGCGTCTGGTCTCGCTCGTCGCAAGTCGGGCGGTGGTGACATTTCGCTCAACCTTGGGGCACGCAAGCAAAAGGTAGCTGATTCGCCCAAACACCCGCCAATGGGCCCTCAGAGGCGATCGTATGGAAGTCTCGGATTGGGTCGCCCGGGTGGACGGGAACGCGATCCGATCCCCAAGTTCTCGTTTGACGAGAACCAGGAGAACGAGCTGGGATTGAGTACGGGCGATGAGAACAAGGCCGGAGCTTCTCTTGCGGCGTCGACGAGCGTAAACTCGTTCTTGGCTCCAAATTCGCTTGGTGTCGTGCCGTTTGCACGCCGAGTGAGCAGTGGGACCTTTTCGAGTGATGGCGAGGCGAGTGTGAGCGGTACGCCAACTCGCCGAGGTACTACAGCGACGCGGGGTGGATTAGGCGGGCCCTCGAGGCCAGCGCAACCTGTGGGTGCAAGACTTGCACCAGGACCCGCGGCACGACCAGCGCTATCCGCCCGAAGTTCGTTGCCGTCACGAATTGGAGACTTGTTACACCCTCGCCTTCCCTTTCATCACTCGCCTCTATCGATACTCCTTCCGCCCCTGCTCGCAAGATCGCACGTGCGTCGCCAATCCTGTCCAAAGGCAAACGGTCAAGTCTGTCTGTGCCAGCGTTCCATCCTCCTGCAGTCTTCGAGCCCGAGCCAACGGTCACACTTGGCCGACTCGAACGTGAATACACTACCGTTCAGCAGATTGGCAAAGGCACGTTTGGTCAAGTCCTCAAAGTTGAAAAGGATGGTCGGCTCTTTGCTGTGAAGCGGAGCAAGGCGTTTGAAGGCGTTCGACACCGTCGACGGATCCTCGAAGAGGTGGACATTTTGCAACGCCTTGCCACAGGTGGTGGGCATCCAAACGTGCTCAAGTTTGAGGACGCATGGGAGCAGGATGGACGGAGCTTGATCCTGACCGAGATGTGCGAATTGGGCAATCTGGCGGACTTTTTGGTAGAATGGGGCGAGCGGTTTACGAGATTGGACGAGCCGAGGGTATGGAAGATTACTTCGGATCTGAGTCACGTAAGTCAATCTCGCGTTGCGCTTCAATATGTATTCTAAACTTATTATTATTATTAGGGCCTGGCATTCATCCATGCAGCGGGTGTGATCCACCTGGATCTCAAGCCTGCGAACATGTTTGTTACGATCGAGGGCCGAATCAGGATTGGTGATTTTGGCATGGCTGCACGTTGGCCTCGACCTGAAGTTGATTCAGATGGATTCGAGCGCGAAGGTGATCGAGATTATATGGCACCAGAGATCCTTCAAGGAGTCTATGGGTTCGAGGCAGACGTGTTTAGTCTCGGTATGACGTTACTTGAATGTGCGACGAACATTATCGTACCGGCCATGTGAGTCTGCTCTATTTCCTCCAATTGGTTTGGTTCTGAACGGGAACTCTAGGGGCGAACCTTGGCACAAGCTCCGCAACGACGATTTTTCGGATGTTGACCTGGATGGATTCAGCTCTGAGCTTGTTTCGCTCATCTCTAGCATGATGCGACATGATGCCAGCCAGCGACCAAGCATGTCCCTCGTGTGTGCGCATGAGTGCATCGCACGAACCGAGTCGATCATGACGAGGGCCATCGAGCACGCACGTACGTCGTCGACAAACGTCTTCAGGGCGTCGCCGTTTGGCAGTGAAGGCCCAGCGTTTTTGGACGAAGTGCTGGGGCGAGCACAAATGGACATGTCCTAAGTCCTAAGCCTTTGAATTTCCTAGACCGATAGGGTAGTGAACGGACTCTTACTATGTGGATAATTTCGGCCCTGGTTGTACCTATGATATGACTTGTCTTGTTCTCCCGACTTCTTCCCATGTCAAGTTGTGCCCCACTTGTTCCCCATGCACCGCATCTTGATTCGTGTTTGAGTGATGTCGCATACGCTTCCCGATACCTGTTTTCATGAACATATTTTATTCTTTATGCTCTTTTGTTATTATTTTGTCTTTGTCGGTTTGGTCCTTTGTTTCAAATCGTTGCTAGTTGAAAGTTATATGGAAATACAGTATATGGTTTTTGTGTTGTTTGTATGCGGGCGCATTGCCTTAAACCATTTAGAGCGGTTTGTAAAAGGGATTGAGTTGGGCTCGTTACCTCATTGTCGTCTGCCTTCAACCACGCTCAGCAGGGCGTTAATCAACGTCGTGAGCGTGGGCTCGCACCGTCCAGAAATCCTCAGCTAACCATTGCTCTTGCACTTACGCATCACATCGCAGAGCTACGTTGTTCAATATCAATCATCAAAATACCCGTAGTCGATTCAGTCTATGGCTTTGGTCGACACCTGGGAAGTTCCTGGATTTGTCCATTCGCTCGCGATCTCACGAGACGGCACCCGCCTTGCGGCTGGCGTTGAAAAGATGTATGGTTATGGGATAAAGGCACTGGACAGGTAATACACCGCGGGCTAAAGGGACACGGTGATGAGGTCTGTTCCCTACCCTTCTCGCCGGACGGTCGCACACTCGCTTCGAGTTCAACAAAACACATCATTATCTGGAACGTGCAAGATGGCACCACGGCGCTTGACCAATTCAAAGCATATGGTGGTCTAGACTCAGTAGCGTTCTCGCACGACGGTCGAATCCTTGCATCCAGTTCATTCAATAACACCATCCGGCTATGGGACGCGCACACCGGCCAGAAGGCAGGGGTCTCGATCCAAGCAGGTGATCAGGTATGCTCGATGGCCATCTCCGCGGACGGCAGAATAATTGCAGGGGTATCCCGGCGTGTTATAGCATATGATATGGCCACTGGCACCATGCTCTTCGAGTATGACAATCCTTTGGCCTCGTCATGTCGGTCATTAGCACTGTCGCCTGACGGCCGGTTTGTCGCTTGTGGACTCGACCTTGGTCAAGTTCAAATCTTGGACGCAATAACAGGGAATCCAACACGGGAGCTTCTGACAAGCCACTGGGAGTGGATCCGTGGAATTGCGTTCTCTCCTGATGGCCGGTACATTGCGTCTGGGTCGGCTGATGCTGCAATACGAATATGGGATGCCGAGACTGGTACCTTGCAGATAGGCCCCCTTTCTGGAAGGAGTAGCACAGTTTTTTCGGTCACATTCACTCCCGATCGTAATCAACTTGTCTCGGGTGGGGTTAAGAAAATCAATATCTGGAATACGGAGGGTTTGAATAGGCAACAGGGTAATCGCATGGCTCACGCTTTCGCAACGGCGACCCCAGAACCCCAGGTTGGGGTCGTCAGCAGCGACCGCTCTGATAAACGTAAGCTTGTGTTGTTTGGACATAATTAGTGTGTTGACTAGAAACTGAACATAGCCGCTGAGGTGGATTGCATCCCGGAGGATGGCAGAGGGAACAAGTTTTTCGAGACGGGGGATGGCGATTTCAGGTTTCGTGTACGTGAATCAGCCTACTGACGACATTTATGAGTACTAAAAGAAGATGTAACAGGTTAGCGGCACCATACTCCACACTCACAAATATTTACTCAAGCGTTTTGCCCGCTTGAAGTGTCTGATTCAACAAGATACTAATGATCAAGCTAATGAAGAACTATTACTGGATGGTGATCCTACTGACTTTCTAAACACCTTCAAGATAATATATGCGTCGTAAGTTCGTGAGAGGAACTGAAGCTCGTCAATACTAACGACCTATGTAGCCCGATTGAAGGCCTGCCAGACTTGGACTCGGCTACGCTAGTCTCAGCACTTCGAATTGCTTCCGTGTACGACTACCCAGGTTTGCAGACGTTTGTCAAACAAAAGCTAGAGGACGCACAGCTTAGCGCAGTAGACCGTATTTGTATTGCGCGCGAGTTCAAGTTTACGGCTTGGGAAGCACCTGCCTACGAGGAATTATGCGCACGAGACGAACCAATCACAGAAGACGAAGCAAACCAGTTGGGTATAAGCGCGTTTGTACGAATAGCCAAGAGTCGTGAAATGGCGAAGCAGAGAAGGTACCAGGATGAAATAGGCAGAACTGAACCGCGCAGGAATGCAACACAACAGCGTGATTCAAGTGAACTAAACACTGTAACTTCACCTCTAGACACCACTGCGTCCACAAAGGAGTTTGCGGCAAAACATAAAGGCGGGGCTCAATCATGTACGGGCACTCCATCGGACTCTTTTCCCCCTAAGCCCGGTAATGAAATCGAGGTCGAGGAGAGCAACAGTAGGTATTGAGTTGTGTATACAATCATTTGTTAGCAGTCAAATTTACCATCTCAGTAGATCAAGTTACACAAAAGCCTAAATACACTTTCATTGGGATATCTTCGCAGAAGCGGCCGGACGAATCTAGTGATACCGTCTCTGTTTCTGGTTCGTTCCAGTACAAGATGCCCGGTTGTCAATGCTGGAGGACCGCAGGCTCTGATCTTCAAGGCGAAATGCAGCAAGATGTGGCACTGGATAGAAACCCTGGCTGTACAATCTCTCCATGTGCAGCCGGTGCCCTTGCTGAACTGCAAGCCACCCAGATTGCACATGTTGCTATCACAGCCCGACTCGAATCTACTATCCAAAATATCAAGTCTTCGATACTTAATCCCGGTTCAGTATAGCCGGGATAGTTGCCTCAGCTGAAGCAAGTGAGTTGGTGCTAGCGTGGAGCGAGGCTTGAAAGAGGGAAATTTGGATGTATGGAAATATATGAATGTAACCAATGACTAATTAACGCCTAAGCACACCATATCTTAACGTACACATCTTAATGTACACCGCACCACACCCACCCACCGCTACTACATGGCCAAAGACAACTCAATGATGAGCTCCCCAGTCTCCATGTCAGCGAATTCGCTCCTATCAAATTTAGAATCAACGGCGAGCATCAAGGCCGCTCAAGGTAGTCCTGGACAATTTACGTACAATCCGTTGTGACTGTGAATGGCTACGCAGCTACCGAGGCGTATTATATCCCAGAAGACTCAGATGGCAACAAGCTGTTTTCACTCGGAGATGGAGATTTTAATCTCCGCGTGCGTCAATTGGCCATAATCGTTGCCGACAGCGACAAATACTGAAGATATACCAGGCCAACGGCGCAGTGTTCCATACCCATAAATATATACTCAAGCGCTTCAACGGTTTAAAACATTTGATTGACGAAACTCCGCCGACGAAGACTGTGATGAGCTATCGTTGGATCACTGTGCTACCGACTTTATGAAGGCTTTCGACATATTATATGCTTCGTGAGTACGAGATATTAGCCGCGGCCTTCCCAAGACTTGACGCAAGCACGCAGCCCGATTAAAGATTTGCCGGAATTCGACTCGGAGACGCTTGTCTCAGCACTTCGCGTTGCCAGCATATACGACTACCCCACATTACGGACTTTTGCCATTCAAAAGCTCGAGAATTCCCATCTGAGTGCCATCAAGCGCATTCAGATTGCACGGGAATTTAAATTTAACACTTGGGAAGCACCGGCTTATGAGGATATCTGTGCTCGCAACGAACCGATTACGGAGGACGAGGCGAACATCTTGGGTATCCGTGCCTTCGTTCAGGTGGCGAAGATCCGCGAAAAGGAGCAGCGGAGGAGGGCACGAATTGGGGTTGAAAATTTGAAGTCACACCGTACCGAACCAGACGCATCGACGACGAGTGGGCCGCACGTTGCGGCTCCAGCTTCAGACGCGGCTTCGTCAGGCAACGAAAAGGTATATCTCCGAAGTGTTGTAGGGCGCCTTGATGCTTTGCGCTCCAAGGCTCACAGCAGATCTGAAGCTAATAACACAAGCAGTGAGCAGGAAATCATTTAGCTTTATTTCTTGGCATTCAAACTACTCGCTTGCTAGGCGATTTGTTGCAGGGTTTCAGTTCTTCCCCTGGCGTGTCGTCAAAACGGCGGGCTGATGAATCAGGCGGATATACTACAAATTCTGGCTCACTGGAGTACAATATACCGGATTGTCAATGTACGGCCCCAGAAGATTCCAGAATTACTGGATGGTCTAGCACCCGTTCATATGCTGTGGATCCGGGTACGAAATGCCACTGCACAATCTCCCCCTGCGCAGCCAACGCGCTTGCTCGGCTTCAGACAACTCAAACCGCTCATACTACGAGTATTGCTCAGCTCGAGTCTACAATCAAAGATATGAAATCCTCCATGGTTCCCGCCAAGGGGGTGGTAATCGAGAAACCTCAGTCTAACCTGGACGAGGTTACGTTGGTGCAGACTGAGGTCCGAAAATGGCTCGCCTCGAAGAGCGAGGAGTAAGATTCATGTATGCACCAATGAATAATATTTGTTGATTCTTCTGCGTTGGCCGTATATTTATTGTCGCGCTCAATTGCCACCAATGGTTTTCTTCTCTTGCAAAGTGCACTACCGAGTCTCGCACAAAGAACCCTTGTTCTATTTGAACCAAAGAGCCTGAAATGAAAGACGCTGATTTCTAAATAATATTAGGATTCTGTTTGTTATACCATAAAAGCAACTACGGATCGCCCAACTTACGTCTCATTGAATGGGCACAATGCCAACGCCTGACCAGCTTCTCTACGCAACAACCAGTATTTATTAGAATAGCCGAACCACAGCACACAGGATGTAGATTGTTTCGTTTTATGTGATACTTGCTATGACGATGATTTATCGTGCAAGGGTTGGTGCCACTAGCCACCTGATGATTGACTCAGAGTGGCAAGTCAGAGCGGGCCGATTTGAAATGGGTAGATCCGCGAGATGAGTCGATTTGATATCAGGGATATTTATTCGCCCTTGACCTAGGCAACTGCACTCAAGGCAGTATGTCTTTTCCACCCCACGAGAGTGAGTATGTACTACTCCTGTCGAAAAATTGCGGCTAAAATGGTTTGCAGTCGGAGCGCCTTTCAACTTTCCCAAGGAGGAGGAAAAGGTCATCGTGTTCTGGCGCGAGATCGATGCATTCCGGACCAGTCTAAAGCTGTCTGAAGGACGGCCCGAATATTCATTTTTCGATGGGCCACCGTTTGCGACTGGACTACCCCATTACGGCCACTTGTGAGTTGTTGTGGCCCCTCGGGAGGTTGTCGTGTGCTCATCGGATCCGGCTAGGCTGGCTGGAACAATCAAGGTAACCTTCCACAACAAATCTCTGTTCAAGCTTTGAACCTTGAGGGCTAGGATATTGTGACTCGACATGCCCACGCAAGTGGCTTCCACGTCGAACGTCGTTTCGGGTGGGATACCCACGGCTTGCCCGTCGAACACGAGATCGACAAGAAACTTGGCATCACCGGACGTGAAGACGTCATGGCAATGGGGATTGACAAGTACAATGCCGAGTGTCGATCCATTGTTATGCGCTACTCGTCTGAGTGGCGTACCACTGTTGAACGTATGGGCCGATGGATTGATTTCGACAATGACTACAAAACATTGAACATCCAGTTTATGGAGAGCTGTTGGTGGGCGTTTAGCGAGCTCTATAAGAAAGGGATGGTATATCGTGGTACGAGGGTGATGCCTTATTCTACTGGTTGCACAACTCCTATCTCGAATTTTGAGGCTGGGTTGGATTATAGGGATGTAAGCGATCCCGCTGGTGAGTCATATCTACTTCTTTGTAAGCACATCTGAACTATTTGGTTGCAGTCACCGTCTCATTTCCCTTGGTGGACGACCCATCGACTAGCTTGCTCGCGTGGACGACAACCCCATGGACATTACCCAGCAATCTCGGCCTTTGTGTACACCCTGAGTTCACGTATCTCAAGATCCATGACCCGAAACACGGACGTAACTTTATTATTCACGAGAAGCTCCTTACCACCCTATACAAAGACCCAAAAAAAGCCGACTTCAAGAAAATCGGTCAATTCAAGGGCTCTGATATGAAAGGATGGAGATACACGCCATTATTTGATTACTTTACAGAACAGGTGGGAGCCTCAGGAATCTGATTGTGGCTGGACCTGATGAGGGCAATTCGTAGTTTGAGGATCGTGCATTCCGTGTGCTCAATGATACGTATGTCACAGACGATAGCGGAACTGGCATCGTCCACCAAGCTCCAGCGTTTGGTGAAGATGATCACCGCGTGGCATTGGCACATGGCATCATTCGGAATGACGAGATGCCCCCCTGTCCTATCGATGATGCTGGTCGGTTCACGAAGGAGGTTCCAGACTTTGTGGGCCAATACGTCAAGGTATTCTGACAAATATTTCTATTATGTCTAGTCTAAGCATTTGCGTAGACAGCGGACAAGGAAATCCAAAAGGTCTTGAAAACCAAAGGCCGGCTGATCGTCCAATCTACGTTGATACATCAGTATCCGTTCTGCTGGAGGTAAGCATACTTGTACGATATAGGCTCCATCTGACCATTCAATTCAATTGAAGATCGCACACTCCACTGTTGTACAAAGCCATCCCGTCCTGGTTTGTGCGTGTCCAACCGGTAGTTGACCAACTCGTAAAGAACAACGCAGAGACACGATGGTATGTTCACATCTGCAAGCAAAAGCTGAACAAATGTGACCATGTTTGCGTGCAGGGTACCCCAAAGCGTTGGTGACAACCGTTTTGGAAACTGGATTGCTAACGCACGAGATTGGAACATTTCTCGAAATCGATACTGGGGCACGCCAATCCCGTTGTGGGTCAGCGATGACTTTGAAGAGGTAGGGTTTGTACCCTTTTCCTGAAGATTCATAGCTAAATGCGGGGTGCAATAGGTTGTAGCGATTGGCTCGGTCGCTCAACTCGAGGAGCTGTCGGGTGTAAAAGGAATCAACGACATCCACCGAGATAAGATTGATCATATCACTATTCCCTCGAAGACTGGCAAAGGCAACCTGAAGCGTATCGACGAGGTGTTTGATTGTTGGTTCGAGTCTGGGAGGTACGTTATATCTTGCTAGTTCATCCACACTTGGTGGCTAATTCAAACAAAAGTATGCCCTATGCACAGATCCACTACCCATTCGAGAATAAGGATCGATTCGAGAAAGCGTTCCCAGCTGATTTCATTTCCGAAGGAATCGATCAGACCCGGGGATGGTTCTACACACTACTCGTCCTATCGACGCATTTATTTGGAAAGGCCCCGTGGAAGAACTTGATCGTTAGTGGGCTGGTATTAGCTGCGTGAGCAAATATCGTACGTATTTTGAAGGGAAGTCCAGTCTGATTGAAATTACAGAGATGGAAAGAAGATGAGCAAGAGCCTCAAGAACTATCCAGATCCAAACTTGGTTATAAATTCTTATGGAGCTGACGCGACTCGGTATATTTTCCTTCCCGTCCTCCTGCCTTTACCCTTGCTCACTCTAAATGTTTTTAGAATGTATCTCGTCAATTCGCCTATCGTCCGTGCAGAGAATTTGCGTTTCCGAGAAGAGGGTGTTCGAGACGTGATCTCGCGTGTCCTGTTGCCTTGGCTCAACTCGTATCGGTTCTTCCTGGGCCAAGTCGCACTGCTCAAAAAGGAATCTGGTATTGATTTTGTGTACGAGGCGCACAAGGCCCGCTCGAGTAATGTTATGGACCGATGGATCTTGGCAAGATGTCAGAGCTTGATTAAGCTTGTCAGGGAGGAGATGGCTGGTGAGTACTGCATCTTTCTGGCGAAAGAAGGTGTTCACGAGGAGCGCCTGTTAGCGTATCGGCTATATACCATCGTTCCAAGGTTGCTTGAGCTTATTGATGAGCTCACGAACTGGTATATTCGATTCAATCGAAAGAGGCTAAAGGGAGAAGATGGTCCCGAGGTGGCCGTTGCGGCACTCAATACACTGTTCGAGACGCTCTTCACACTCTGCCGCACAATGGTGAGACTATTCCAGCCAAACCAAACAGTTGGGCTCATCTGGCTCTCCTCTCCAGTCTTCGTACACTCCTTTCATTACCGAAAACATCTACCAAGGGTTGAGACCGTTCATCCCCAAATCTGCCGATGTGGCCGATGATCGATCCGTACATTTCTTGCCGTTCCCCGAAGTTAAGGATGAATACTTTGACAGCGATATCGAGCGTCAGGTGCAAAGGATGCAGGCCGTGATTGAGCTCACGAGGACATTGCGCGAGAGGCACAACCGCGCACTCAAGGTCGGCTTATTCTTACTTTCATCCAGCATGGGTGTATGCTAACCGTGCATATCAAATAGACTCCGCTCAAAGAACTCCTCATCTTCCACCCAGATCAAACATACCTTGACGATGTTCAGCCACTACAACGATACCTTGAGTCTGAGCTCAACATTCGCGAGTTGATCTTCACCAGCGACGAGACACGTACAGGAGTCAAGTACCGCGCTGTTGCCGATTGGCCCGTCCTTGGGCGTAAACTTAGGAAAGATATCGGCAAAGTCAAGGCTGGCTTGCCGAATCTTTCGTCTGATGATGTCAAGAACTATGTGGCGAACGGGACGATCGACGTTGCTGGTATCACCCTCGTTGCGGGTGATCTTGCCGTTCAGCGATTCGTCGAGCTACCCGAAGATGGCACGGCAGCGACGAATACGGATAACGATGTCGTAGTGGTATTGGATATCCGTATCCACCCCGAGCTAGAGGGAGAAGCCCTTGCACGCGAAATGATCAACCGCGTTCAAAAGCTGCGCAAAAAGGCAGGTCTGCAGGCTGTCGACGAGGTCTCGGTTTATTACAAGTTCGCCGACGGCGAGGGCGAGGATATCGTCAAGGCTATCAGGGAACAGGCCGAGATGATCCAAAAAGCTATTCGAGGCCTGCCCGTGGACGTGCGCAACGAGAGGCTGGCGCGGCGGTGTTGATTGAAGAGGAACAAGAGATTGCGGAGACCAAGTTTACGCTCTCGCTCGTCCGAAACTGAAGTGAATTGAATCTCAAACATACTACTTGAATTTGTGACATAGATTTATTGTTGAAGAATATATCAGAATTTACTGTAACATAGAGCGAACACCAGACAACGACCCGAGCGAGGCTTCTCGTATCAAAAGGAGAAGCTTGCCTTGTGCAGGACTTGAGCGAGGAAATAGAAACACAGGACAACGAACAAGAAATAGTACGATATCAAACACTACAATCAACAGACCTCAACGATCGCCAAGTATCCCCTCGCGGCCCATTTCGTCACCAGAGCCCTCGGAAGGCGCCGGTTTGTACTCGAGCTGAGCTAGTAGAAGTGGCATGACTAAAGGAGAATATGTCAGTATCATCAGAGGGCATCCTTGACGAGGAAAAATAACCGACCTTCCTCTAATTAGCGTCGAAATAAATCAAGTCAGCGAACGAACGAGCACAGGAATGAAAATCCGCACCATATCCAGGATGACGCCCACTCCGCAACTCTTGGGTGACCTGCCTCATCGAATCTCCATTCCGAATCTGAGCCCAGTTGGAGAGTGCAAAATCCATTTGAACCTACAGTCCTAGTTGAGCGTATGATAATGCAAACTGTGGCTCCAATCACCTTGCGAATGTCACCAAACGCTGCAGAAAACCCGGAAAACAGCTCGAATGGCACGTTTTGTATAGACATGCTCTTGGAAATATGACTAAACGCACGCGACTTGAGTTCGCCCAAATCCAGCTCTGCGCAACGATGAGCGGCCGCATACATTCCCATGAACCAATTCACTTACTGTCAGCCAGCCGGTAAATGGCTTTGGCCGAACACGGGCTTGGCCGTCGGGGTTATTCGCCTCCCAGTCTCGCACCCATCCTCGACGACCTCCACCTGCCGAATCTGAGCGAAGGATGCCCATCCCTGGCGAGTTTAATGGTGCTCCGTCGGATGATATCGGGAGGTGAGGGACTGCTTGGGCGAATGATGAAGCTGGAGGGGACGAAGGCATAAACTGTGACTTGAGTGGCGCGAATACAATGTATCTAGAAACTATGGGTGAGAAATCCGTAAACTGGGCTGTCACGATTACCCTACCAGTATACAACTGCATAAGACAGTGATATTGAGCCACGATATATAATCAAAGCAAGAACCATGCACTCACATAGTACAAGAACGACTTGTATGTAACATATGCTACATCTCGGACTACAACCTGCACCTTGGGCGGCCAGGCAGCGGTGGGACTGATATAGTTGGTATATTTGGTGCGGCTGCAGGTGCGGCCGGGACGGGCACAAGCGCAGCAGGAAGTCCAGGAACGTCTGATATCGCTCCAGAATCGTCTGCGTGCTTACCTGCCGCCACATCCGCGTCAGATGACACTTCCCAAGCCATGTCGTCGAATTCGGCGTCCTCTTCATCCGAGTCTCCGCCGCGTTAGAGTACACTGTTACATACTTTAAACCAACATCAACCGAAGACGCCCACAACACGACCTGGAGTAACTTACATCCGGTCTTCAAACGATGGCAGCCCAGAGCTTGTGGTACCCATATCCGGCGCGGCTTCAGCAAACCCGGAACTGAACACTACAGGCCGGCCATCAGCCCCCACCAGAGTATTGCACAACACTCTATAAAAAAAAAAACTCACTAGTCCGGAAATACTCTGCCCGTCCAGCCAAAAGCTTCTTGCTCGCATAAATGCGCCGAGTCTTCCCACCCCGCCGTCGGGGCGGCAGTACAAACTCCACATCCGAATAACAAGGGTCGTCGAGCAACGAACCGACTGAACTTATCAGATCGCGCGGTACCGTCTGTTTGCTGACCGAGGACGTGGGAGGAGCAGGCGAATCGGTGATTTGGCAAATAATGAGAAAGGCATCTGCGCCTCGGACCGAGTTGGGAGAATAATAAACCGCGTCGCGTCTGGCGAACTGGGCCCTATGGGAGTAAACGTCTGTGAGTCAAGAACTGGGAAGGGTCGGGGAGAAGCCACACCAGCCCCAGTTAGCAGTCTAGAAGCACGAGCTAGTTAGAACACGGATCAAATGTATAAGCGTGAACGAACCTTCCAAGAAAACGCATGGTTGTAGGCCTCTTTGCTGTTAAACTGAGTCGTCTTGCCGACACTCCTATTCAAGCCATCAGAGCCTGCAATCTACGGGACAGGCTAAACGACTAACCGAAGCTCAAAGGTAAACTTGTACAACCCTTCTCGTTGCCATCTGGTCGCATCGCTCAGCCTGTTGATCGACCGAACAGAAAAGTGGTGCATACTTTCCATTTACGGCCTTTTCCTTTTCGTCGGCCGTTGGCTACGATGGGTAGTCAGATACCGCCACTTTTCGGCTATCAGAGGATTGTAGGCGCCTCACCTCACAGGATAGATAGAGGCTAATATATCCCCCTCCTTCATGCCCGCTGTTCGGATAAAATAGGACCTAAATTGGATGTTTGGCGATTTATACAAGAACGATAGGTTTTCAGCATTGTTAGACTAACCTGCCAACGACTGGGTGGCAAGAGAAAAACACAATCTCATCAGCCAACATTAGGCTGAAGAACGTCCAAACCACCACTCACCCTCCACCAAACACTGCACTCTTCACAACCTTGCTCTTTTGTTCTCCTCGACTTCCCTCAAATAGCTGCTTCAAGTTTCGGACAGTCCACTCGAGCGTGACCGTCGAGGACTCTTGAAACTCGGCAACGTTGGTCGTGTTGTTCATGGACGTGTCCATCGTAATTCCCGGGTCTCTGGTCGTTGCTCAGATCTACGAGGTCGTGTGAGATTTGTTAATGTAGATTAGGGTGATGGTCGGGGGGCAGGCAAACGTGAGGAGAGTGGAGCGCGCCTCGCATGGAAGTCACGAGGCGTGTTATGGTTCCCGATTCAGGTAATTTGAAATACACCCCTATTCAGGGGTTTCTCCCCTTTCGCACGGCGAGTCCAGATCGAAAAGAGTCTATGATTATTTGTGGAAATATAACACGAAAGACACCGCAAAATTGAACAAATTAAACTTCGGCAACATTGGCGTATTCCGACTCGACGCCAGGCTCCATGAGTGCAGCGTGGCCAAGGATGAGGATTGCGCTGGACCCGACGAGCCAGAAGAATGTCCCGAGCGGGCTTGACCACCAAAGAAGGGGGAGGCCTAGGGCATGATATTAGATAGAGTTTAGCTATGAGGTTCACGAATTGGTGCATACCGATAACGAACAGACCAGTGTACTGTGAAATGGAAAGTCAACTTTTTGGCATGTGTCAAAACAAAAATGACCTCACCAAAGTCTTTTGGTTGACGGGAGAATCTCCTTCTGGCGCCCTGTGTCCAGATGTCAGACGCTGCTGAGACTTAACATCACCCAGCATGCATACCATTTGTTAATCGCCATGAACCCTAGTGGCGCCCATGAGCAAGCTCGTTCATAGCAACGGCGCAAGTGCACGCACCTCCAATCAAAAATCCGAGGCTGATCAGCAGCCAGTAGTTGGTGAGCTAAGTGTCGTGTCAATTCAGCAAGTGCACCTCAAATTCACCACAACGGCTTACTAGCGCATAGACAGCGAGAATGGCGATGATTACTCCATAGTTGCCAGAGAAATACCGAGTATTGTAGGAAATTCGTGACGTTGCCTGGTTCATGTCCGCAGGCCTGCCCGATCGATTAGCGTCTGCACATTGACGATACGTAGAACGTACCGGGATACCCTCTGGACGTCAAAGAACTCTTGCGGCCCTCGCAGTGCGCTCAGCCTCGTCTCCTGTCCGAGTCTTTGAGCGTCAATCGGCAATCCTACAACAACCTACTCACGCGCAGGCTCTTGAGATACTCGGGAATCTTCATAGCAATCTCCATTGTAGCTGTTGTGAGTTGGTGGTAGGTGTGGGTAGATCTGAAGAGGTGAGCTAAGCGCTAAGCCCGACGTGTCTTTTTATTAAATTTACATCCGCACCGCAGTCGATCCAGCACTGCCATCACCCAACTTCCACGCGCTCACTATGCTGCGCCGCGACCCGACAGCCATCGGCCTCACCGACGATGACGTCGGCGACGTCAAAGAGGCCACCGCCAAGTGGCTCCAGGCACACGGACGCCCATCCAACACCGAGGCCGCCAACCCAGATACGTCCGAAGCACCCGTCAACGCACTCGAAAAGGCGAAACAAAGAAAGCAGGGAAAGACAACTGCGCAACGGATCGGGCTGCAGCAATGTATGTCCTGATTTGAACCAGACTGATGCACTGGATTGACACATTTGGTTGCGCAGGAGCTCCAGTTTATGAAAGGGCTATGCATTGTACCAGACTATCTCGACTCGACAGCATGTGAATTCCATCCTCAGTCGAGATTTTTGTCATGTCGGTCTCCCCCAACTGTGCTTATTTTGACAACACCGATATCTGGGTCACGAGTGGGAGGAGTTTCTGATTTCTGTTGAGTGCCCGCCGACCTTTTGTGCCGCGTGGGCACTCACCGCGATCATCTCGTCGTGCTCTGGCAACTTTTCGAACTTCTCTGCGTCTTCGGGGGATACGTCTGTAACCAAGTCAATATTAATTGCCTTTTTTTATTCGAATTGAAACTCACACGTTTCGATAACATGTACCTTTCCATCCACAACCCCCACGTCTACACGGGTCTCCGGCATAAGTGTAAACTAATGGGCCTTGTTTCTAACTCACCGTGTGAGATCGAGCCTGGAAGGTTGAGAAACATCGACCGAGTGTTCTCCATAAGCTTCCGAACATCCTCCAAGAGTTCGGGAGTCTTGGGCGTCAAGGTTACATACACGATAAACTAGGCAGTCAATGTTGAGTGAGAGGTAAAACATGAAGATACAACCCTCTCACTCGATTGCTGGCCATGGTCACAGTGATGGGTGATTTCAGAAAACAGACAACAAAGGCTCGCAACAATAACGGCTCAAAGGCTCGGCCATCACCCAACATGGGAATACCCGCCGAAGCCTAATGCATTCACACATCCGATACACCCGCCGGGTACTTTCAACGACTCCCCGGACGCCTTGACGCTTGACACTAAATATGGAAACAATTACTGCATTTATCCTGTTGCAACCACAATAACCTAAACAATCAAGCCAACGACTTGGGCAATCCCTCGGCGTCCAACAAGGCCTCCTCGTCGCCCAACTTCCTCGGCCCGTCCCCAACCCGCGTATGGATCAGCCCTTTAACAGCTCCAACCTCGTACTTGGCAGCCACCGCCGGATTGAACCCTTCAGGCAACGCAAGCTCTCCAGGCGTCTCCTGACCTTGGCAAACATCTGGAACGGATCAGAGAAGGCTGGCTCTGCGGAAAGTAAAGCGCAATCAAGTTGATAATCTCCTTGAGATTTTGCTCGGGAGCGTAAATAACGGCATTCGGACCCGCATCGTACGTATACGCCGCCTTGAGCTTTCCTCCAGCCGCGACCGACGCGCGGTTATACTCGACAATAAGCGCGATAATCGCCCGGCTCACGTCGTTCATATAGAAAATCGGAGGAGCCGTGTCCAGCGCGACAGCATGAAACTGGTTCGAGTCGGCCATAGTAATAGCCGCAAACGAATCAAAATCGCGCGCTTTGATAGCAGCGACGATATCCTTCATACGTTGCGGGACGACCTGCTTGATTCGGTGCTGCAAGAGCGGAGAGGTCTCGACGGTCCGCTGCATACCGGCCGTGGAAGATGTTCCCTTTTTCGCGTCGTTGACGACGCAAATGAGCGCGTGAAGTTCGGGCCAATGCTCTTTGGGCGCGATCTCGACTGCAAACGAGTCCGAGCCGTCAGGTTTAGAGCCCATTTCCCAAGCGACGTAGCCTCCAAAGAGAGAACGACAGGCCGAGCCGGAACCTTGGCGTGCAATAACGGATAGTTCGGACGGAGTAGCGGGTAGCTCGTACAGCTGCGCCAGAGACGCCACGAGCGCAGCGAATCCAGACGCAGACGACGCAAGGCCGGCCGCAGTCGGAAAGTTGTTAAACGACGCAATGTGGACGTGGTATTGTGAAATCTACAAGGAGCGAAACGGTTAAAGTCTTTGTCGCGCATGGTCGAGTTGTGAGATACACACACACACCTTGGGCTTGCTGGAATCAGACTCTTCTAGCTTGGCCCTCAGTCGTTTCATCTCGGTGATACATGTTGCGAGCCGTCCGCCTGGCTTGATCTCGTCCTCCTTGCCGTTTAGCCAGAGCTGGTCCCTCTCGAACGAAGGATCCGCGCGTGAAGTCGTAGTCGATCGCAGATGGTCTTGATCGAGCGTCACGGAGAGCGAAGAGTTGGTCGGCAGGATGAGCTTGGTATCACGTTTACCCCAGTACCTAGCAGAGTCGCGTTAGTTAACAGACAACGAGCAAGGAGCGAATGCGTACTTGATGCAGGCAATGTTTACCGGAGCAGTAGCAGTTGCTTGATACACAGTCATGTTGATTTTCTGTAAATAAAACGCGTCATTTGAGTCCATTTCGTCAATACGGCTATAGAAAATACCTCTTTCACAGCTCGTCGTCAAAAACAGGTCGTATCACGACTTTTATGCGTCTGAAAAACACACGTCAGACCATAGCTAGAGAAAAGGGACGCGCTTATATAACATACGATCGAGGTAGGCTAAACAAAAGGACTCCTTGTCGGTCGAGACAATTGGCCCCAAAAATCGACAATGAGGAAGAGACGCGAGGAAGGGTTTTCCTTTTTCGGAGGCTAAATGTCAGTCCGGTGGCGGTGCACATCCGAGCTTCGACAGGGTTTTCAAATTGAACTACTCTTCCAACCATATCTTTACGACCAGACACTTGTGCCTTGATCACCGAAATTTGGGTTCAATATGGCATCTGTGAAACAAGAGTCTGACTTGACTATGGTGGATTTGTCCTCGGCTCCAGCATCTGGTCCAGCTCCAGCTCCTAGTCGACCGACAAAAGGCTCTTTCAAGTTTAAGAATTGGGACGAACACTTGCTAAATTTTCTAGAGGCTGTGAGATGGTCCGAAAGCACACTCCCTCGAGTATCTGATAGCTTCTAGGCAGGGCTAGACCAAACAGCCCAAGCATTCAAACTTGATATGCTCGTTATGAGTCATCACAAGGAGAAACGACTACTAGTGGCTTTGGAACAATTTTGCTCAACAGCACTGGTGGGAGACTTCTCCGCCGAATATTCCCCATCATCTAAACCGCATTCAGGGAAAACTGCTCTGTCGTCTGACGACGTAGAAATGACAGACGATGCACCAGCAGACTCGCTCGACGAAATCAAACGCCGGTACTTGCCCCCAAAGGTTTCGACGCCGAGTCAGGCAAGCAAGCATTTATTCATACGTCATAGCCACTTGAGACACCCCTTCCAAATTAGAACACAAAAGCCATATCTCGATTCCTCGCCGACGTCCGATCCCGCACCGACCAAAGCAACCGAGACGAATTAATCCATCGGAAACCACCACCACCACCACCTCCTCCAATCACAGACCCCAACGCGAAACCCGGACCCGGAAACGGCTCAGCCCGCACAGACGCCGTCAAACTTAACCGAGACGTCCAAATGAAATACGACATTGTGAAAAACGAAGACGGGCCGCTGGGAAAAACTGTCAAGTCTAACACGGGTCAGGACCAGACTCAACGAGCGAGGCCGAGCACCGAGGCTGTTTCACGGGCTGCGTTCAACCAGCGATTCGAGGCGATAGAATCGCATTTGGCGCTGAAATATGGTGGGTTTACCATTTGCCGAGGAGGGAGGGGAGGAGGGGAGGAGAGGCGCTGGTTGAGATATTAACCGTGATTCCAAGTACCCGCGCCTCCGGCTGACTTTATGCTCCGTGTCAAACATATCGAAGAGCATATTATTAGACTCGAGAAGGAGTACCCGCCATGGGCTGCGCTTCACTTTAATCAGCCCCGCCGAGGCGTAAGCTCGCTTCCCCAATTTTCTCACCAATTGATTTTTACATATTCTCCCAGTGGCCGCCGCCACCACGCGAGTCGATTATCGTAATCCCGACTCACCTGACATCATCGACCCGCGAAACCAGCCGCCCGAGAACACGCCAGACGAGGAGCCAGCGCGCGGCAAAGGCAAAGCCCGAGGAGGCGGCCGACAAGAATCCAGCCTTCTCCGAGCCGCACTCGACAAGCTCCAAGTCCAAAAAGCGCTCGAGGGAGACATGTAAAAAAAAAATCCCATCCGGGCTCGATCATGATATTAGCGCTTCGTGTAGTCTAAAATGGACCTGATTCGGGATCAATAAGCGCACGCGCTGGGCGACGTACCTAATCTGACGCGCACAGCCAAGATCGACAGCTTGTTTGGGAGACATTGACAACTGAAGTCGGTAGTCTCGGCCACGTCGATCAGGCTCCGCTATCATTGACATTCATCTCGCGTCTGTCGCACAGCAATGATCGACTCGTCAGAAGCTGGGCGCCAAATAACCGCCGCCGACGTTCAGTCCGATCGATCGAATTTCCAAGGGTCAACTGGTTTGGTGCCGACCACGATCATGGGCAAAAAGAACAAGAGCAAGGACGACAAGGACAGCGGCCCCCCAACGACGGTGCCGAACAGGGATATCATGCAGCGAATGAACTTTTTGTACCAAGCGAGCGTGTGCCTGCAGAACGCGGCTGACCGTACACCGTCGGGATCGAAGGTCGCGGAACGCGGAAACGAGGTCATGCGCCGACTGGCGCGCAAGCACGTGAAGACGCTCAAGAGCATCTCGAACGGGGCCGTGGTGAAAATGTACGTGCCTCTCCCTCGGGGTTCCACGCGGACACGTCTTGGTCCGCAGTACGAGCCCATTTATTCATTCATATGCTTGGCATAGCGACCCGAATATCAAGCGCGTGCTTTGTAAACGGTGTAGCACGATTCTCGTTCCTGGATCCACTGCTTCCGTGCGGATCAAGAGTGAGTCTATTGTGTATATGCGTATGGAGCGGACTGGTCTCATCTCTGGGCTCCCAACGACACCCAGCATCCGGGCCGCACGGAAAAATCGTGTCCTACAGTTGCTTCTCGTGCCAGGAGCGCAGGGTCATCCCAGCGCCTCCGACCAAGTCCCTTGGCAATTCAACACAAGAGAACGAGGCTAGTGAACTATTGCCTAGAGACACCCAAGCGCCAGGGGCGAGCACGACCCAGGCGCAGGTCGGACGAGCGGCTCGGAGATCAAAGCAAGCACGTGTGCTGCCGTTTTTCGCACGAATGGATGCCGGACATGTGGTGTACAGAGGCTCGGAACGCGTGGATGACGCGGCGTGATGCCGGCTCAGTCTTACGAGATCGTCACAGACTAGATGTGGAGCGACCATGCCGCATGTGGAGCGTATATCGCGCTGGGCCAGTGTAGATATGGGTGTGGGAAATTAGAGCAGTTTGTATTTGAGTGTATGGATCAGACACTTTATGGCGAAGATGATGTGTTGCTACATAGACTGGATGGGATGAGGTAGAAAGAAGGAACGAAAAAGGACAAGGCAAGGGCCGAGACGTACACTACATTCTCGAGAGGGGAAGGTCTAACCAAAGCAGAGGAAACTGAATACAAACGAAAGGCGGGTGACAAGACACCAAGACAGAGCGAAAAAACACCGGTGAAACAAGAGATGATCTGGTCGAAGCCTTATGGATATGCCGAGAACGAACTAGATGATGATGACGATGATGGGCGGGACGATTTTCCGATTGTGCGTTCGTACGCGACGGCACAGGTGAGGCGCGCACGGGAGGGCACGGGAGCGGGCGGTCGGATTTGAGGGCTGCCAAGCGGGCTCGCCATGCATCTGGGTGCGTGCAAAGCAGAACCGCAGCAAGGACGAGGAATCGTAGAGTTCTTGTGCCGCGTGCGGGTTCGGGCTGGACTCGGACGTGTCCGAGTCGTAGCCTGCGTGGCGGTTGTACGGGTTCGGAGACGCGGGCAACGAAGTGGTGTGGATGAATAGCGTTGTGCCCGATCGGCCCGGGGCGAGCTTGAGGGTGGCGACGAGCGCACGTGAGGGTGTGGTGCACTGTCAGCAGAGCCGTCAGCATCGGACCAACCCATTATATCATTCTGACCACTCACGTTCCAGGCACCCGACTCGAATCGCCAGCGCAGGGGAATGGTCGAGCCAGAGATGTACATTTTGCGTGTGCGGCCGGAGCCGCTGGGCCGGAGCACGTCGTCCATGAGCATCTTTCCGTACGAGGTCGCGACGACGGTCTCGCCCGCCTCCTTTGCACGTTCTCTGTCGCGTGCCTCTCTGGGCCATGTTATTTGTGCGATTTGGGTGCGGCTGAGACTGTGGCCGACGCGCGAGAGGGTGGTGACGCCGCGGGTGGTGAAGAGGGAGTAGGCGGGGGTGCCGTCTGCGTCGGAGAGGACGCCTTCGAGGAAGGATGCAGAGCTGAGGCGGAGGGCGGCGCTGACAGGAGGAAATGCCATGGCGAGAGTGGTTGGGATTCGGAGAGCCAGGCGCCGCAGCATTATATCCAGCTGCGGGGGCGAAACTTTGGCACGACGAATGTGACCGAGTCACCCTGAGCGGTGTGAAATTCGACGACGATCCCAATCGGGCGCGCAATCAAACTGCCGCTTTTGCCAGGCCTGATCCGGGCGCCAATCACCACCCCAGCAGTCTCAGTCTCAGTCACAGACACATACCCTGGCAACCTCTTGCCGTCCGCGCGCGTCCGGGCAGCCGACAGCGGCGGCCACAGCGACGAGCCGTGTCTGGGGGGTGGTCCATCGGGTTCTAGTTGAGCCCTGACCAATCGCGCGAGTCGACTAGCGCGGTCAGCCCCAACCAGCCTGGGCGTGTGCTTCCTCGATTCATGCGGCCAAATGTTGTCCGTGCGCCCGGGCAAACCGCGGGCAAGAACCACCATTGGTGGACACCCCGAGCGCTGGCCGAATGCCGAGTCCGAGCACCATCGGAGTCACTCTGACCAATGCGGCCAGCGAGCCCCGCAGGGTCCCGGCTGCCTTTTCCAGCGCGATCACACGCCGCACCACATAATTACGCACATCGTCCTGCCGCACACGCTGACTCGCCGAGTCTTTCATTCCAGGAACCCGATCCCTATACATAGAAGCCCTCCGGTCGGTCCTATGTCTTTCCGGTCGATGTTCCCGCGGGCCCATTTCATGCGGGCCCTCACCCAGCCTATCCGCACGTGTTCTGACGATACGCGCCCGTCGCAAGCGAGATTGCCAGTCGTGTGTTTCATAAACATACGCCACATGTGCCATGCCTCTCTGCTCTCGATGTGGAGGTGTCCGTGGCGTTTATCCTGTCCGAGCTCAGATTGGCAGCTGCAAGTTGCCATGGCGTAGATCATCGTCCGTCATGCTTTGCTAGGTGACCGACTGATATCACACATGTCCGTTCAGCTTTGTCTTTTCGTTTGGGACAGCAATATAGCCACTGATTAGTGAATCTCTCCGCCTTGCCAAGTGGCCGCACATGCATCCACATGGTTCTCTGCACCCTTAGCGCTCATATTAATCCCGGACTTTGATTGCGATACCGCCGGCAGGTATACCAAGGCTCACAGCACGAACTTTGATGCTTTCATTAGGCCCAATGGGTAACATGCCCGAGCACTGAAAGTCGCCGCACGAGGGTAGCAAGCCGCTCTCGCCAGGGATCACAAGGGCACAAGTGGGAACACGTTAAATTACTTGAATGGTGAGGTATTCAGGTGATTCAACTTCCGCCCGTGTCGGAATCGCATTTCGTTGGGTCTGCATCAACACGGAAAACTTCTGTAATATTTTACGTTGGATTATGCAACGAACTGGAGCTTGGCACATCCGGTGAATAGAAAGAGCATACACGTCGCCGAACAAATTAGAAGGCGCAGGTTGAGACATGTAAGACGTCTAGCAATAATAGCCTAGCTGCATTCCGTCCAAGATGTACAAGGTTCGGAAAAAGCAATTTCAGCTGTCCCTATCCTCCAAAATATGGAATATCCTCGGAGAATAAGCCAAGGCGGGTTCACCGTTATCCGCATCGTCTTTTTTGCTCTAAACGTTTGAACACTGAATAGATCGGCGCTCAGTCAGGGACATGGGTCGAGCCTGAGAATCCATCGGAAGTCGTATTTTACTCAATGACAACGGCGGCGCTTGCGGGGTTGGATCCTTGTTGTGATCACGTGCGTCGGAGAGACGCGCCACACTCACTTCTTGTCCACCATCCCTGTTTGACGCGTTTGCTTGTCTCTATCGCAACCATGTCGGATGTAACAATGAAAAAGCCCGATGAGTCAGTTGACCCAGATGCTGGTGGTATATTACCGCGTACTAATGTCATTTTTCGCCTTGGCGTTTGGCCTTGATTAGGGAAACGACTACGGGCGCTACTACTCAGACCATTACTACAACCAGCAACCTGGATTCGTCTCCTGTGGGAAAGGGAAAAGAGAAGCAGCATGAAGATGATTCTATGGAAGTAGAGGATGAGGATGAGGACGAGGACGAGGAGGAAGATGAGGATGAGGAAGAGGAGGAGGATGACGATGCAGAAGATGTCAGTACTCGCTCATTTCTCCCTTTGCTAGCCCACGACCCGGAATCGTGCATTTATCGCTTCACATCGACATACCGATATCCAGAAACGCTAACGGCCCCGATCACAGTTCTCTGAGATTAACCCAGACGCAATTATCCCATCTGGTGGCAGACGCTCGCTCCGTAACCGCCAACCAATCGATTATTCGTCCAAGGAGGCAATGGCCAAGGCCGGAATCGACCCGTCCAACATAGACGACGACGAATGATCGGGCGCTTATCTTTGGGGGGTGGTTGCTCTTGGGCATAAAAAAGTCGTGGATTCACCGTTGTTGCGGTCGTTTTGGTGTACGATGGTGTAGATTAAGGCGTTTTTATGCGATTTTTATGAATGGATTCGATGCGTATCGCGACTCGGTTGTGGCTGGGATACAGGGATGATCATCACTTGGCGGTTCTGCGTTCCACCTCACTTGCGTAAACCCTTGCGAGATCATGTACACACGGCATTTACATTGTACACGCCACATCGAGCTAGCAGCTACCCAGACAAGAAAGGCCTTACGCCATCGTGATGACACTAGTGGCAAGCCATTCCCTTGCCTCCAACCCCAGCGTTGTTCAAAACAGCCTCGGCATCCATTTGAGCCCCAAAAATATAGTGACCGAGCGAGGCTCCAATGACGACGGCGAGGATAAGGTATGCCTGCAAAATTAAACGCCCATGACGATCGAGAACCTAAACCTTGTGTGGTAGATCTCACGTTGTATGTCATAAAAACGAGCTAGATACGCCACGGCGGGACAGTCAGTCCCGCTGATCTACCTTCCAGTCACCGAACTCGACTTGCCATCAAGAAGAACGAGAGGAAAACAGAAACTCCGTACAACGTGGCCCGCGCCAGCCTATCAGCCGGGGACAAATTCGAGCTAGAACTTACGGTCAGTCATCCACGTACACGCCGAATCCGCAGTCCCGAGCCCGAGCCTGAGTCCGCAGTCCAGCCCCGAAGCCCGAATCCAGTTTTGGGACCTAAAAAGAAAGAGCAACAAACCCAAAGCAACTTACAGAGAAGGTTGCTTTAGTGCCCGTGGATTCAGCGGCGACTCTTCGTCTGCTGGGGTGTCGAGGACACTCGCCTTGCCTTTGGAGATCGAGCGCGCGATGCGAACGTCCAAGATGGTTTGAGCACGGCGAAGCCATTCGTACCCTACCCCGAGTGCAACGATCACGAGAAATGAGAGCAAGAATGTAAAGGTTGAGGAAATGTGCTAAGTTGGCGTTAGTAACGTTGATCACGCAGATCATGCGGCTAGGATCTGTGTGGCGTACCCAGCTCTTAAACACGACGCATGTGTCGACGATTCTGGGGTCGGGTAAGAGTTTAGGTTGGTTAGATTGAGGCGATTGTTGGGCGAGCCAACGTACTGTGTGTTCCACAGCATATGCATAGAGCATTTTGGCCCCATGTCCATGCCGCCATGCCCGCCGTGGTCCATACCGCCGTGGCCCATATCCATATGATGCATCGAGTGATCCATTCTTGGTAGTGTTTTCGAGGTGTTAGATCACTGTTGGCTTGGAGTGGAGCGTAGTGACAGTCGTTGCTGTGGGAATACCGACCATCACGTGTGCTTTATAGCACCATTGAGCGCCTGCGAGTGCGGCCGAGTGCGGCTAGTTCTTATCTTGGTGGTGTGAGGGGCTGTTCTGGCGTGGAACGGGACAACAAAAACGTGCTGCGCATGGTGGGGTGATATAAGCATAGATACAGGTACAGGGGCTCATTTGTCCGAAACTGTTCCTCATGAATCATCCGCAGACCAAGCGTTCTCCTTTACGATACGTTCTTTCTCTACAATGTACTTTCCTATGAGGTTCTTATCGGTGAAGAGGTGTCCAAGTTTCAAGTCGGCGCAAAAATAGCTCACCCTCTTTGTATTTCTGAGCAGCTCATGCGCCTTCAAGTATGTCCATCCTATCGTTGTTCCACATCCCATACAGTAAATGTCGGCTACTGTGTGTATCCAGTCCTAACAGAGGGAATTCAGCGCAAATTACGATTGTCTCGCTATTGAGAGGCGCAAAAATCACTCACAATAGTTGCCTCCCTTCAGACTTTCCGATTTTCACATTGATAACCGAATGCATGAGACTGCCACCATATTTTACGGTTATTACCACAATCCTTTGGAAGGCGCCTAGCGCAAACTCACTATGCAGCTCCCTCGCGTCCAGAGAATGATTTCGACACCAGCTCATCTTGTAACGCCTGAGGAACAAACAGAGTGAGCTTGTTCGTCGGTTCTGTGATCGTGACACGCACCAGAGGTGCCGAACATTTTAAACAGCAATATGATGGGCGGTCATGAAAGATCGAAACCACTTCGTCGGGGTTGGTAGTTGCGTATACGATGCTCTTTCGGCTGGGCATCGTGGTAAAAGGGATGTGGTTGAGATGTAATGTTCGCTATTATCTCGCGAGGAGGCTTATTATATTGCGGCAGACCTCGCGGGCGTGCATCCCAGAAAGGTGATGTGGGATGAGAGCCGGGCTCCACTTCCCAGGCGCCGGATAACATCATGTAATATAGGGGCACGTGGGCCCCTGACATCGCCACCGTTGCTCGTTCTGATTCGGACCTTGTGCGTTACCTCACTGAGCGACTGGTGTGTCAGCTAGGTTGCGTTTGTCCACGTAGCTGGGGTTGGATAAGTCTGACTCGTCTTTGTTACTTGTGCTAGGGTGCCTTGCTCTTTGGGGGTTGAGGGCTGCACGGACACGTATACCGCTGGTTACGCTATAAATACTCCTGGGTGACCGCGACTACTTGTGTACCAGAACAGGATGGAATACCTTCGAAGCATCGGTTCTGCTGCTGCTTCAACCCTAATACAAAAATCTGGCCTTAACTTGCCATTCACCCTGGGGGAGCGGGTGAATAACGTCGGTGACACGATTTGGACGATTTATGATGCGACGAAAAAGGTATGTAGAATTGTTTTTTTTTTTCCGAAGAAAAACTATATGTAAAAGTTTTCAGGACGATTCCAGTGCTGTATCTGTATTCGCTTTTGAAGCGACCGACCCACAGCGACGAGACCTGTTTCCGCTAGCCAAGAATGCTTTGCGGAAGCTTCGTACGACTCGACATCCGGATATATTACGCTTCATCGATGTCGTTGAAACTGAAACCAGCATACATATTGTAACTGAACGGGTCCAACCCCTATGGGCTGCCCTGGAGCGATGGAACAACAAGCCGGCAAAGTCACGCGAGGAGTGGTTGATATGGGGTCTGCACCGAGTTTCTGTTAGTAGGTTGGGGGCACCTAACTTGCGATGCGCAGCTCATGAGATGTTCTAGACAGCACTTGGGTTCATCAATGATGCGTGCCAATCTTCTCATGGCATGGTTCGAGTTGAATCCGTTTTCATCTCGCCTTCTGGTGAATGGAGACTCGGCGGGCTTGAGCTCATGAGTAATCCCACTGACCCAGCCGCTGTGTTATACGTAAGTAGTGGCCCTAAATATTCGGATTTATTTGAATATTAGGTTGAGCACAGTCCATGGGCGATCGGGCACGAGCATTCAGATGCCCTGAAGTCTACAAATCTGGGTGGAGCATTCTGAAAGAGTAAGACGTTTTTATCAACCCAAGGGTTTGCCTTTTGATTATTGTGCTCCTATTTTAGACTCAATGTGGCCGCCATCGACGCGTATTCACTTGGAATTCTTATACACATTGTTTTCAACGTCAAGCGCGATTCGTATGACCAACTCCCTGAGACAGCCAACCCACCTCATCCGCCTCCAACTCAAGCCCAGAAAGGTGCAATTCCTAATCCGTTGTTCCCACACTACAAGAAATTGCTCCATCCTACGGCTTCGGCTCGACTTGCGCCTTCGGCTTTCTTGGCTGCTGGCACTGCTCCCGGATCGTTCTTTGCAGAAAACCCATTGTTCCGTATATGCGAAGCGTTGGACGGGTTTGCACTCTCAAACGAATCCGAGAAGAATACTTTACTGAAGTGAGTTGGATACACGAACAAGGTACTGTACGTAGTAACAACCAGGTCAGGACGATCAAGGAATCGACGGCCTCTTTCCCATCTGAATTCACTCAACACAAGATACTACCCGCCCTCCTGAATTCGCTCAGCCATGGTGGCACCACTGCCAGTGCTATCCTCCCTGTTATCTTCGCTCTAGGAAAAGACCTCCCACCCACGGAATATACTGCAACCATCGTGGGCCCGGTGGTAAACTTGTTCGCAACACCAGATCGTGGTACACGCATGGCGTTATTGGATGGGTTGTCAGAGTTTGCAGACAAACTCGACAAGAATATGGTTGTGAATAAAGTGTGGCCTCACCTAGTGAGTTTTCTCTACGGCGCGACTTTGGCCATGGCTCAGCATATTGTTGCAGCAAACTGGTTTTACGGATACTGTGCCAGTGATCCGCGAGGCGACGGTCAGGTCAATTATTCTGATATCAAGCAAGGTATACAGCCCACTCGCAGTATACACAATTCCTTATCGCTTATTTTCGGGTGTCAGCTATCTGATAGGATACTCAACAACGACCTTCTTCGACACCTCGCAAAGGCCCAGCTGGACACCGAACCGTCTATCCGAACAAACACCTGTATCCTTATCGGCCGGCTTGCGCCTTCTTTGGGCCCTAATACGAAGGGAAAAGTTCTGGTTCCAGCATTTTCGCGAGCGATCAAGGATACTTTTGTGCATGCTCGAGTAGCCGGACTTATGGCCATGATGGCTAGTGTAGAGTGTTTTAGCGGAGAGGATATTGCAGCGAAGGTTCTACCGGCCATTACTGGATCACTCGTGGACAAGGAGAAGCTGGTACGAGATCAGGCGTTCAAGGCAATGGAGATGTTTGTGAAGAAGGTCGAGGTGTATGCGTCTACATTGGTGAGCGAATGATGGTTTCGCCTGAGGCTTTTTGGCTGATTAACGTATCGTAGCCCGAGACTGTGATCATCCAGAGAGTGCACAGTCGATGCCAGGAGGCATGCCGGCTTCCAACGGTTTGGTAACACTCCTGCTGCAACTGGCTCATCGGCCGCACTGGTGACCTCGGCGGCAGGGGGCAGCTGGCGCGCTGGCCGGCTGGGCTATTAGTTCCATAGGACGCAAGGTATGAAGGCTATCTAATTGAATATAGGCGATGATAGCTCATTCATGTAATTGATTCTAGCTTGCTACCTCAGAGGCGCAAGGAAATCTTGCGACCGCCCCATCTCTTGACCGTTCAGTGTCTGCGCCTCCACAATCATCGGACTCACGCTCTGGATCCGCCCATCCCTCACCGGCAGCATCCATTTCCGCCTTGCCAACTCACGGGAAAGCTATGCAATTAGGTGCGAAGCATTCCTCCAAAAGCCTACCCATTGACGACGGTGACGGCTGGGGTATGGACTCGAGCACTGGCGACGTGTCGCACGCGTGGGGAGATGGTGATTTAATGGATGTTAATGCCGACGCTGATGATTGGGGTGCGTCATTCAGCTTTTAGACGAGTTTATCTGCTAATATTGGCGGTCTAGGTGCATTTGAAGAGGCTACACCTGAACCGGTAAAGCCTGTCGTTTCGCCAAAACCAGTTCGTCAAGCCGTGCTTCCAACCAAATCACACTCAGCGGCGGTCCCCTCACGAGCCGGCACCTTGTCTCCACCTAAAGCCAAACCACGGGCCTCTTCACCTCTTGCATCTCCGAGTGTCGGTGCATCGAATACGTGGGGGTCGTTTGAGGATGAAAAACCTACAACGCCTGATGTGGCAGAGCCGGTCAAGAATATGAGCTTGGCTGGGTTAAGCAAGGAAGAGAAGGCAGCGGAGATGGCGAGGCGGAGAGAAGAACGCAAGCAGGTGAGGCCCCATGTTGTTGAGTGTCAAAGCGATAAATTAACATGCGGTTCATAGAAAATAGCACAACTCAAGGCTCAGAAGCAGTGCTGAGTTTGAGGCGACGTATGCCAGCAATGTGTCATATTTTAGTACAGAACGCTATAGAATTCCTAGTCATTACTGTATTGAACTCACAGTTTGAGTGGGTTCCTGCGAACTCAGAACCATAGCCTAGGTAGCACTTTATGGTTCGGCAGCAGAGCTCGCATCCGAGTTATTGACCTCAATGCGCACTAATCTCGGTACTGTTTCGAGACCAACTTCGTCTTGATTTGGGGCATCCCTTTGATCTTGGCTTTGGCCGGCTGAGGCTATAGTCACGTCAGTTTGTCGTCACAGTAGGTAGGTAAGGTGACCTTGCCAGCTAGGCCAATGATTCGCCAGACGTTTGGCCAATTCGCGAGCACAGAGCCAATGGCTACCGTTGACTAATCAATAAAGAATATGATAGCGTGAGGGATGAGCCTACCAACTCCGCCATCAGCCATGAGATCTGTTCTACTGGCTATCTCTTCCAGCTGTTGCACCATGAGTTCGCTTGCAGCATTCAGGGCCGTGACACCTTCGTACTCGGCCTTTTTATCAATATATCTCTGTTGGGCATTTGATGAGGCTTGTCCCGAAGCTATTGTTGATTGGCGAGGTTGGCCCAGAGATGACATTCGATGCATATCGAGAGATAGGGTATAGTGTGCAAGTTCGTGGTAGCTCAGTCAAATGCTCTATACCAGGGGACAACCGCCAAGTTCGCAAGGGTGGTCACGGCGTCTAACACGTGGAGGACAGGATGTGTTGTGGATGTTGGTGATGTAAGCCGGCCCGAAGTATGTGCTTGGACCTAACCTCTGCCAGCTCAGTTTTAAAAAACCACTTCAAAACATAAAGAGCTATTTCTAATTCCCTGTGAATTATCAGTGATATTAAGTTCCTGTTTTAACCCCATGGAAGCTTTAGTTCATGATCCATATCTCACGCCAACCGCGCTTGACAACCTGCGGTACAGCCTGGTTTGTTTTTGGATGTGACAGAACAGCAACTCACAATCGGCAACTCTGTTTAATAGTTTTATCGCTACTCGGCTGTAGACAAATCTCCAATCACGAAGTATGGTAAGTATATGTCTTTTCGTTCCGTAACTGCTCTGACAGACCATGACAGTGCTTCGCCATTGTAAGGAAGCCTTGCACTTGCTGTTAGAATACAATCTGGATACTACGGCCTATAGGGTGGGACTATGCGGCTACATTCTTCCCTCCTTGGATGGCGCCTAATCTTATCACTTTGTCTGGATTGTCGTTTGTCTTAATCAAGTAAGTTGGCTGAATTGTGCATTTAAGTATTAATCTTGAACCTCTCCAAAGTATTGCGTGCATTGTAAAATACGAGCCAGATTTGACTACTCCTAGCCCTACTTGGCTTTACCTGTCCTTTGCATTAGGATTGTTTCTCTACCAAACCTTCGATAGTAAGTCACGCTCCAGCTTCAACCAACTTGAACAAGAGCAATAAGTTACTTTGGGAAGACGTGGATGGTAGGCAAGCCCGCAAGACAGGGACTTCCTCGCCTCTAGGTATGTGGCGATCCCAAATTAGCTGTAGATCATGCTTCTGAGTACGCAGTGAAGGCCATGTATTTGACCATGGCATTGACACGCTGAACTGTCCGTTGGGAGGTCTCGTTCAAGTAGCTTCCCTTGGCCTGGGTCATTCAGTTAACGGGGCATTCTTCGTGCTCATCGGCTCTGTGCCGATTTGGTTGGTGGGTTCATGCTCGGATTTCAGGCTTTTAATGTAGCTAATTTAATCGCAATGCAGAGCACATGGGAAGGTTGGTTTCTGTTACCTTGAGGGCACGAACCTAAAACATAACAGCCTCTGCTTTACAGAATACTATACCGTAAGCTTCGAGGCAGCACGCTTTTAATATATGCAGAGCTTAATTTTGCACCAGGGGACACTGTATCTAGGGTATATTAACGGTATAGTGCCTTGATTTAATCTAATATTCCGGGTTATCAACAACGCACAGGGCCTACCGAGGGCATACTTATTGCGATTGGCGTTCACCTCATATCAGCTTTCTTTGGTAAGCTCAGGCATGTACCTGGTTCACGCTCAGAACATCTAATAGACGGTAGGGCCTGCAATATGGCGCACATCCCTCAATTTACCGCAGCTCCTGCCTTGGATACCCAAATCTGCAACTATAGTAGAGTGTTTCAACGTTGTAGTCTTCCTCGCGGTATTTGCGGTGCACGCTCCTGTTTGGTTAGTGCTTTCTCATTTCTTGACATGCAATATTCTATAACAATTTGCAGTTTCATGAATGTCCATGAGGCCTGCCGAAAGAAGAACATAGCGTTTTCTTCAGCGGTGGGTACTAACGCATCGTTCGTGTTTTACATAACAATGTGTTGGCTATGGATTGCCTCTCCACACTCGGCTCTTCTGTCTCCCGGTGCATCTACAACGCCGCACCTCGGGCTCATCGAGTTCACTCTCCTTGTTGTCTGCACGTTTGGAAAGATGCTACCTCGCGTCATCATTGCGTATCTTACGCGCGGGCCGTTCCCCTCTCTGCTTCCAACCGTTATTATTCCAATTATAGGAGGAACAGTGCTCGCGAACGTTGGGCGGTTAGGCTTGTGAGTCCATAGCTCCAGTGTAGCTCAAATATTTGCTGATCCATGACACATAGCCATATCTCGCCGGCAATTGAAATATGGTATACTCATGCTGCGTTGTTATTCTCCTTCGTCTCGTGGCAGCTATGGGCTTTGGTTGCGTGTCAGAGGTTTTGCAGATCTTTGGGCATATACTGCCTTACAATCAAGCCCAAGCTGGCCCAGTAGTAAGGTCATGTTTCGAGTTTGCCCAGCCTGGCAAAAGTCATAAGCAATATATTGACAAGGTGTATAAATGTTGCAAGGAATCACAATGGGTACAACGCTGTGATAAAGACCCCACATATATGCGTACAATGTGATGTCATATATCCAAACCGCCGCTCCATGCTTCGTCTGGAGGATTTCGTTTGACGGTAACGACGCCCTTCTTGTCCATGAAAGCTTCGTTGTCGGAAGCCTCCACTTTAGCCTCATGCAATTCTTTCACGAGCACCTCGCTTATCCCGAGCTCATCCTAAAAAGTACTAATTGATAAAACGCCTCGCTCTAACATAGAAACGCATTACCTTGGGGATCCAGATCCAAGGAGCGTCTTTGTAAGTGCTAGGGTGGTCGAACGCAAAATCATCTAAGTCCGAGTCGGAATCCGAGTCGGAATCACACGATACACTGCTCTTGAGTGCTGGGGCAGCCGGGGCAATTAATAGCTTTCTTTCTTCTTTCTTCTGAGATTTATTTGATTTATCTGACGCCTTGGATTCGTGTGACCCATGCGTATTTGACCGACTCAAAAGCTTTGGGGTTGGGAGCTGGGGTGCTGTAGATGGTTCGCCTTGAGATATGCTGGTAACTGGCTGCGGTGCTGGCGGGGCAAATTCTGTCTCCGGTTTGGGTTTGGTTTCTAATTTGAGTTTCTTGTTGACCTTGCGGCGAATCAGACGCTTAAGATCTGTTTATGGGGTAACGTCAAGCACTGGATGTACCTCGCACGAAATAGGACTCACGATCCCGCCTAAAAAGGTCCATTTCCTCTGGAACGATCTCGCTCGGCTCTTCGTGCTTTTTTTGATGTCTTTTCTGGCGATCAAAAAGGTCCTTTGTAGCCATAGACATCGGCAAGAAATCCGTGATAGCTGCAACGTGCTCCTCGTTGTAGTGGACTCATTGTATTTGTGGCCTGGAAAGTACTCACGGGCGAACGATTTGCGATATAGAATTTGAACAGTAATGGTGATAACGACGAGTATGATCATAAATACGCCCAATACGATGGAACTAATCTTTCCACCGTCCAAGAAGAACAGGCCAGCCAAGCAAAGTTGTTCAATATACAATCCTACAACTGCAACTGGATCAGCATCATAACTCCCCCGACTGTGAAACCGTTTCACTTACACAAGTTCGAGACCAGCAGCGGGAACTATACCAGCCTGTCAACGTGTCTGAAATTATCACTTCAGGTTACGACTCACATATAGTCCGCCGGTCTCCTGTGCCTCGGGTTGATCATAGACCCATAGGAATACTACACAAAGCAATGGTGAGTAAGACCCCACATTTTTGTATCCCGCCGAGAAAGTGTCTCGCCCACTCACAAAACTTCCATGCAACATAGTACAGTGCAAATGCTAGCATCGCCAGACCATTGATAATCGGCGATATGATCTGGGCCCGGAATGTGATTTTAGTGTTAGGTCGTAGCGCCCCGAAATGGGCGGCTTACAAACAAGAACCAAAACTCACCGAATAAGCCAGGGCGATCGTGCATATGAGAGACATCCTTGGAAGGATCGTCCCAAAATCCGCCTGGGCAGTCCGTCAGTACAGGTTCGAACAACAAGGTCGCATTGGATACACACGTTGGCATAATGAATGTGAGCTCAAACGCCTGTCTCGGGGTGCTTCCAAATAGGTACTTCTTAAGAAAGTATACTACCAACGAGCCAACTTGGGCCAGGGCGCCTGCACTCCCAGCCAGACCATTGGCTACAACATATGTAAGGAAGAAGATGCTTGCGTTGGGAAGTCGTTGAGCGAGAAGTGTGACGGCCTGAGATGGTTGTTGTAGGATCTAAAGCGACATATTGAACTAAGATATACGTTAAGCACAGACCCATCTTACCGGAACAATGGCAGAGGTCAAGCCAGACGATACGGTCACTGTCAAAAACCCGTGTCTATGGTGGAATGTAAAATTAGCAAGTCGTCATATGTTAAATAGGCCCACCCACATAACCAAGAACAAAAAATATCGCTTGTACAAGCTGATAGAAACCAATGAATGGCGGGGATGCACTCAAAGACGGCCATCGCTTATCGTAAAACGTTAGTAAGTGTAATCATTAAAGTCCAAACCTCTCACCTCTAAGGTAAATAGGAAGGAGGATAAACAAGACTGCGAGGAACACAGGGGGCAGTACTCCTTGGATAATACCCTGCACAACGCCAGGAACTGATCTAGATATGAGCCAATGTCAAGATTGTCGAAATAAGTGCCTACGTTTGCATATCCATGCAAGCCAGCGCGCCTTGGTGCAGAGCTGGTCGACATTGGACAGAATACCCGCGAAGGCAGTCGGGATGAACCACTAAAAAAACGGGTTAATAAGTCGGTGGAAATGGGGGTCGTTTCCACGCTCACAAAAGCAATAACGGCAAATGTCAACAGCCAGGACAGCACATATCGCACCCGAACTTCATAAGCACCCTAGATAAACTATGAGCACTGGGAGCAGCGGGTAAAGTATGGACACCCCTGAAACTCACATCGTCAATATTGTCCCATATAATGTCGTCAGGCGCAACCTCGATCCATTTGTGTGACATTTTGAGCGGTTCGTGGTAGCTGACACACTGCGCTAACACATGTGCACCCATTTGTAAGTTGCATTGAACAAAAGCGCTCCCATGCGGCTTGCATTCCGCCAGCCCCTTGCGTTTCTCGTTCACTTCAATATTCAAACGAGCTATTTCGTTCTATATTGGTGCCTTTTAGCTTAACAGACGCAGTGAGGTTTCAAAACCCGGCTGACCTTGCACCAATCAATCGTGTCAACCTTTTGTCCGAAGAATGGAACCCATCCCAAGCGATGAGTCGGACGAGGAACCATCTCCATTGCTTGCTGGCACTCCGATCTAGGTCCCGTTATTCCAGCATCCGCTCCACTCACAGCAGCTGACGCATTCCTGGAAGTCACCCCATCCGGAACAAGTTGACCGGTCTTGTCTGTAGGCGTAGTCCCAGAATGGCGAGGTGTGGGAGGAAGTGGCTGGTTGAGTAGCGAAGCCCGTACAGGTGGGATGTCCGTGAGTGGGTATTCATCCGACTGTCGTGTGGGTTGTGGTCGATTTGTAGATTCGGGCTTAGACTCTGGATCGCCTCCGGCCTTCTCCAGTACCTTTTGCTTCTTCTTCTCCTCTTTGAGGTGAGCGCGCCATTTCCCCACTATTGCTCGCATGTACTTGACCTCTGCCTTTTCGAGTTTTTCGCATATCTTCAAACGCTCGTTGTAGAGCGCGGGCAGATCCTGGTGTGGAGCAATCGTTATTCGGTTCACGCCAAATGAGCCGAATTGCGCTCACCGGCTGGTCTCGGTATATCCAAACTTTATTGATCCCACCGGGTACGAATGCACAAAACTCACGAAGCTCCTTCTCCGAGCATAGTTCATCCGGCTACATAAGCCCGGTTTGAGGTTGAGCCCGAGATAAGCGAGGGTGTGGGGTTTGGCGTACCATGGACGTGATGAGCACTGTCTTTGCTTGAGCGAGACGTGAGTGATATCGAGAGATTAGGAATTGGTGTCGAGCGTGGACAAAAATCAGCAGTTCCCGACGAATTAGCCAGAAGACCAAAACTATGCCGGTAAAAAGTCAGTCCCGATTTGGGGGTTGAGAGATTTACCTATTAGACTCACAGGTCATGATATAGACGAGTATGACATGAGCGATGTAACGCTTGTGCTCGGAGCCGATGATGCTAGTGAAGGGGAAATTGGTCTTGACGAAAATACAATTAGAGTGAGGTACGCACTTGCCCCAAGAGAGCTTCGCTAATCCGTCTTTGTAACTTTCGCCCGGCATGTTGGCAGCGTCGATAGGCAATATAACGGGCCATGATATCAGGGTAAACAAACCGAATATCCATATCATAAGTCGCAGGAAGCGAATAAATAAATATGCATCCAATCCATTTTTCCGTATCTTTAGGCGGTGTTGGTAGGAATATCGGCAAAGCGGCGACCTCACTCACAATATCCTCGGTCGGAGCAAATATGACCGCCGGTAGCCATCTCCAAGGCCCACTGGGCAACTGTACTGCACGTTTGCTGGAGATAATATATCATATTAATGGCGGGTTCATCTTATTTTGGCAAAAGTAGCTCACCCGGGGGGAGGAAGCTCCGTACGGGGACTATATATTCTAGACATGGTATTCTTCAAGACAACAAAGGCGCCAACTTGGATACCAAGCAGCGCAATGTTCGTCACAAAAGCCGTTCCAAACGTCTGTGACGAGTTATTGGACGAGGTGGCCTTATTCGGGTCGATGGACATGGTGGCAATGTGGTATAGGGTACGGTGGGCGGAGGTATCAGGCGACGCGCGCCACGCCGCTGTCGGGCGGTGGTTGTCTTTGGGAGGATGACAGACATAACCGCATGGTTGACGAAGGGACACCAACTGTGCTGCACGTGGTTTCCCCGGCTAAACGCCGGTGCCTCGAGTGCTTCTGTCAGGAAGCTTCCGCAGAGTGCCACCGCTCGATGAATACGTCAGTGGCTCATTAGCATCCTGGGCTAGCACCGATCTTCCCCAGAGCGCACTGAAACACTATCAAACGTTGGACAGACCAAACAGTTCGGAGTTTGCCTTGCGGAGACGTAAAACTTCGAATTATAAGTGTGGGTCTAGGTGCAAGGTACAAATATAAACAAATTTTTGCTACAGGAGTGATGGATATCATCGCACGGCGTTGAGAATCGAACCAGGTGACACCTTCACCTGCAAACTGAAACGTTGGACTGCCGTCGGAGCACGAATCATGCGCGTCCCTGAGGGCACTGTCGGGTCGGGCAAGGCAAAAACAGCGGCAACTCGGGCCTGAAAGAAACCTTTGGACAATATTAACTCCGGATAAATGCTGGAGATAAATCAATATTCTCACCCGTCTGTCCCTGCCTTGGGAAAAGGAAGGAGCGTATGGCGAGGCGGAACCGGCAACGGTACACGGTGGTGTTGGGAACAATCTAACGACAAGAGAACATCAAGCAAGATCCAGTTGTAAGTGTGGCCAGACTCACGTAGGGTTGCTCGAAAAGAATATAATCACTTAATTTATTGGATGCAGTATGTGCAGTTTCACTAGAGAATGATTAATATCACGGGCTTATGGACAAGAAGGTTGACTTACTTCAAGTTATGCTTGGGCTCCCCAGACTGTAGGCTGACTTCAAAGGCATAAAAGTACCTCAGCGCAGCCGGATTTGCAGATACATCAATCTCAGCCGTTCCGTCAAAATACCGTGTAACACTAGAAGCCAAGTTTAGTTGGATGTACTCAAGGAAGGAAAATAAATAGAACTTGCTCGACGCCAGCGCTGATGTCAAAAACGTCTGCATGCCGCTCCATCGCAACCGCCATAGGGATCTGAGTGCAAAACTCGGAGAACGCCAGTGGGGAGAGCGACATCTCGCCGTAATCAGGGGGGCCTTGGGGTTCGCAATCGGTGGGGGATGAGGGTGACGCTTGCCTGTGAGGTGGCTGAGAAGCTTGAGTAGACAAGTGTGCAATAGAATAAGTACGCGTCCCGACGAGAGAGAAGAGATTATTAGATTGGGTAGTTGTGTGCAGAAGCCTGGCGATAACCTACCCTTATATAGCTCGGATGCGGTCAGGACCTTCATAGCAGTGGTCGATGAAAGAGACACGAAGGCTGGACCGAGACAAATGCAGTATAAACTCCGTGGCACGCTGTTTGGTAGTGATGCAAATAGAATCGTGTGTACGCTTTAAGACGGGCGTGTGGAGTCGCAGGAAACCGCTTATGGTGGATGGAATTGAAAAAATAATTCGAGCTGTGCCAAGGCCGAATAGTGGACGGGCTTGCTTGGTCCAATTGTGGTATATTTGAGCGAGCGAGGAAACCAGGTGTAGCAGCCCTGGGTCATTACAGCGACAGATGCGTTCCTACCGCGCTAGATTACCGTTTGCCAGCCACGAGGGGGTAGCAGCCCGAGGTACAACCACGGCACTAGAAACGAGAAATGCGTCAGATCGAAGGAAAACTGCATCATCGGCGATGAAACTACTCGACTTTTTCGTCAAACCCGAGCACCGGCGGCCCAAGTGAGCCGGTTTTTTTTTTCCCCACACTTCTCCATTCAAGCTCAGCGTGACCCATGCCAGAGTTCACCGCCGCTATCCCCTCCTTGAACACGTCAATTTCGTACTCTAGTGCGGTAAATTTTGATTGTTACGAAGTTGCTAAGGGAGTTGAAATGAGGCGAGGCGCACACAGTAATTTCAATTTTACCAGCTGCTAACTGTATTGGTCATGTGAAGAGACTGCGGGCACCCTATTTGTCACCACATTTGGATCAAAGGCTAACGAGCACAAGGTCGCTCATTCCGACGTCTAGTCCAATGGCGGAATACATGCGAATGATCTAGACAGGCCTCGGCGCACTTAATTGGCTGGCTATCGTTTGACGACTCCGGAGCAGCAGCTGATATCGCTGCCGCCCATAACGTGGATGCGGTCGTACTTTATCTGATGGAAACGCTCATCACCGTGTGCGTGAATTCCGAAATGAAGGTTACACTTCGGTTCAGAGATCGAGTCAATCGCTCGGGTAAATTATCTAGTCTATTCCAGACTAAGCGCCAGTATTCACACCCGCCGACCACTCGGGGACCAGATGGGCGAAGCTATTAACACGTACGCCGATATGTCGACTGATGACCGCCGTTGGCGTTCCCCGGTCCACCCAATGTGTGCCACAGAAAACCTAAAACCATCACGAGAGCGGGCCCGGAGTTACGTATCGCCATCATCGCCACAAACAAACCAGGTCTGGCCACGTGGTAGCTCTGATCGGTCCTGATCGGCGCTCCCTCCTGATCATCATTCGCTTAAACGTGGCGCGTCCCTTGGTGGTTTCCCGCGGTCTGCCGATGTCGACTTTCTGGTGCTACTATCGGGGGTGAGTGTACTTCATTTCATGCAGAGTACTGAGTTCAACTCGGGCTCAGTGATGACCAGTCTACGAATGGTTCGTTGCGCCTGTTGAAATATCGCTGAGCAGACTGAAGTAGAGCAAGGCGATACCAAGCAGGCTATCTTGCTGAAACAAAGCTCCAGGGGCATCCATGGGCGGTATCAAAATCCATCCATTAAGTTCGAGCAGCCAGCAGAATGGTGAGAACATCTATATTCCCTGGGCTGACTCTTCACGATATGATTGGTTCTATATTGCGCAATGCAGCAGAGCATTCCTCTTAAATGAAATTTATCCCTGAATGAAGATAGAACGGCTGTAACATTTTGATAGCCTAGAGCAGTCTTACATCCGCGGCCACCTAAAGCAGCAATACGTGTATCCATGGATGGTATATCCGAAATAACAAAGGAGCCCGCAAAGCGTGCGGGCGATTTTCGGCGAAGCAGGCTGGGATGCCGTGTAGAACAAATCCACGGTAGTGGGGCCCCTGCCATCTGAACTGCTGACGCTGCGCCATACGACTGTACTTTGCCACAGAGTTATCAGCAGTGCTGAGTACGATGTGCGCGTTTAGTAGGAAGGGGAATTTGCTGAAGCATCACAGGGGGCATCATTTAAGAAGTGGCATATTAGCCTGGGCCCTTCCGATTTGGGTGTGCGACTAAACACTCGTCCGTTCAACCGAAATGTAAAAATAGCAGACCACTAGGCCTGTGTCTTCTGCAAGATACGTTCGTGTATGGGCGAACCTTTGGGTGGCTTCCCCAGGGTCAACAGGCATCGTCATTAAATCATCATGATGAGGTCACTAGATCGCCTCGCGCGTGTTGGTGCATCTCGGCACGATAGTCTGGATGTGTAGGGCAGTGTTTGTGCCGCGCGGCCGCCGCGCCGGCGGTATCCCGATCTTAGCAAGGCCGCCAGCTTGAAGGATAGAAGGGTGCTTGTAGTTTGCATAGCCATCAGTGATATGTTTCGTTTTGGGGTTTGTCAAATATATACACTAAATGTGGTTGGATGGGCAACGCATTCCGCCGAACCATAGTCTAGACGGTATTCTTAGCTCTTGTGCAATTTGGTCCGTTACTCATTCCACGGATGTGTGTAGTCTATCATTCTGTTTAGTTTTCCTGTATGGAATATCGGATCAGGCGGGTAGAAGACCTGGGTGTGGCGATATGTGCTAGATCTAACTATGTATATTATTTGCATCACTGTCTTTTACCCATAGTATCGCATACCATGGATCTGACTGAATCCAGCACCCATAGAAACGATCCTGATGGTCGAAGCTCAGCATCGCATATACCTTGAGCACAACCCAGAAGGTAAAGCGACCAAGGCGTAAGATCATTTAGCATATCGGATAGACAGGAGTAAACCTTGCGGTGACCGAGCCAGAAATCTCCGGTTTTCCACGGTGCAATAAATAAGCTTTTTGTCCGGATGAACGTTTGAGCTGGATGGAGGTCTTGTGGCGACCGAGTATGAGGATTCTAGTGTGTGAGTCGGTGAGAAGGAAGTCGGAGTTCAAGGGATCGACGTGCCACAGGTGGAGAATCTGACATCCATTATGCTGATGGTCACTTGGGTTGGGGCGTGTACAGGCTGAGCCAAAGGAAACGGTGGGGCGTTCGCAGCATAGCAATCGGGTGTATCTGAATGTGCTAGAGTTACGACACTTGTCAACGAGTTGTTGTAATATAGCTATGCCCGATCGCGAGCGCCTCCTGAGCAATACGAATGAGTTATGCAAGTCAGAGGAAGTTGGCTATTTTGAGGAGCGGATATCTGTCGGGCCTGGTGACAACTGAGATGAGAATGATGCTGTTTGATACACACGTTGTTGATGGGTGCACGACGAGCAATAGTATCGACTCACGTAGAGATTGGGGTGAGATAGAGTGCATTGGCCATCCTGGAACAGGTCTTTCCGCATGAAACATGGCCGACATATGGGATGATCAGATGGCGATGCGGGTCACACGCGTGTGTGTCGGTTATGGCGTATTTGGAGTGCGGGGGGCGGGATGACGTCGTCGGGCGTGGCAGTGTCGGTGGAGAGGATGAGCTCGCCCACGACCGAGTCGCGTCTGTCGAGTCTGCTGCAGAGTGCGAAGCGCCGAGTGCAGCCCGCCGGTGCGTGTTTTGCGGTGTTGCATGGCCTGCTCCGCTCACAGCCCCGATGTTTGGCCCCGGTTTGTCCCCTCCCTCCGGCGTCTGCCTCGCCCTTGTCGCCGTCGCCGCGTCGCTCATGCTCGCCGCCTGGACCCGGTTCTGGAACCGTCACACCAACCCGTGAGTCACTGCCTTGGCTCCAGGCGCTTGCTCACAACCCACAATCCAGATCAGGCTCAGATAACCCAAAGTACCAGACCAAAGCACATCCCACTCTCCCCGCCGCCGACATGTACAACAACTCGGGCCCTCCTGTCGCCGAATCTCCCGACGCCCACTCCCAGGCCGTCACCACCGCGCCGGGCGCAAACACCAATGGCGTCAGTCATGCGGTCATCTTGCTCTGCTCCGTCTAACCTCCCGCACAGGCCCTAAACCAGCACTCGGGCTCGCCACACGGCTACGAGGTCGGTGTCGCTCATGACCGCGGCCAACGCCGCACGATGGAGGACTCCCATTCCTTCATCGTCGATTTCGCCGGTGTCCGTGGCCAAGGCTACTATGCCATCTTTGATGGCCACGCGGGCAAACACGCTGCAGAGTGGTGCGGCCAAAACTTCCACAAGGTGCGCCTGTGCAGGAGCTCTGGCAGCTGACCATCACACCTAACCGCATGCCGCTAGAAATTCTTGACTATGCTCGCCGAGCATGACGAGCCTGTACCGGACGTTCTGAACCGAACGTTCCATCTGGTGGACAAAGAGCTTTCGGAGATGGCCGCCCAAGGGACAACGCACTCTGGGTGCACTGCCGTGACCGCTTTTTTGCGCTTGGAGGATCAGGATGGTAAACCTGTAAAGGGTGAGTGGGCCTCGCCCCGTTGTCCACCAGCTTCGGGTCGTATCGGACCTGGTCCGAATAGATGTTGGCATTGCGCATCACTTTGCCGACGGTGTTTAGGGCACCCGCGTAACCTGCAACTCCGGCGTTGTCGAGCGCGTCCGGTGGAGCTGCACAGCACAACGCAAATTTCCCTCTCCGATGACAAATTGAGGATCGGACTAGGCACTAAACCATAATTCTGCATAGAACCAAATGCTCAGACGCGGCGAGTTTTGTATACCGCCAATGCGGGTGATGCGCGCGGTGTATTATGTCGCGCCGGCAAGGCCGTTCGCTTGACATATGATCACAAGGGAAGCGATAAACAAGAAGCTAAGCGGATTGTCGATGCTGGTGGGTTCGTCCTGAATAACAGGGTTAATGGTGCGTAGTTGATCGGCTTGGTTATTTTGCACGCCACTCATGCCAGTTGGTAATTAGGCGTTCTTGCTGTCACTCGATCTCTCGGAGATTCTGCCATGAAAGAATTCGTAGTAGGAAGTCCGTACACCACTGAAACCGAGCTCTCGGATGAAGACGAGTTTGTCATTCTCGCCTGTGACGGGGTACGTTTCATCTCTGTGCCTCTTGCTCTTTCCGCGCCCGCCATCGATTAATGCTAACTCATTTTGTTTAGCTATGGGACGTTGCAGATGATCAAGCCGCCGTGGACATTGTTCGTAAAGCAGCTCCGATCTCCGCCCAAGAGGCAGCCCAAACCTTGCTTCAGCACGCCCTCTCCAGCTTCTCGATGGATAACGTTAGCGTATTGGTTGTTCGGTTTCTCCCCAAGTAACCAAGGAGTATTATCGTATGCGATGACCGAATGAGTTGTGTTATATGAACTACTTGTTGGCAGTGTCCTTGTACCGTTAACATATCTGTGAATATTGTTGTCTCTCTGTAAAGTGTTTCGTTTCGTTGCATGATGGCTGGACTGTCCATTTAGCACTCAATTATAACATCGAGAAGCCCGTTTGATGCTATGATGTGATTAGAAGATGGAACAAGAGCAGGAATGTCAGTTTATGGTAGCACAATTATATCGTTTGTGGGTTCAGCTATCACGTGATATTACCACCCTTCCCCTTTTGTCCAGAATCTTCTACTTGAAGCAGTTTTATACTTTGATTTTAAAAAGTTCACAAGAATACAGTTCGGTTATTCAAAGAGTTGCACGAGTTGTACCAAAGTAGAAGTACCAGATGAGGCGGCCATTTTGGCTTTGAGCTCGGATCGTCTCCTACCCACCACATCATGTGGTGCGGCAGCGTATCTGACAGATCGGCCGAGGTATACCACGCGACTGCTCCTGCTCCATGAATAAGATGTATGCGAGATTAGTGGCCCCAGCGCCTCTTCGAAGTCGCCGGGCGCTAATTAAGTCCATACTTAGTCATATTGCACACTTGCCATCATTAAATGTGGGGAATCCCAACGGCGCGGAGCACGCCGGCCTGAACTGACCGATGCTGACAGCTATTGCTCATTATGATACCATCAAACCAGCTTTCATATTATCCCTTATCTTTGGCTCTCCCGTGAGAATAAAAAGGAGGCTGGGAGGAGGCCACAAGTGTACCCTTTTCCCATCCTCCCCTGTTAGGCGCCCGCATTTCTCTTGTACGATATGACAGCCGTGTACACGCCCTCTAGTCCCGTTGCTTTGTCAGACGAGACGAGTTTAACCATGTTGCCAGCTGATGTCCTCCTGCTGATTCTATCGATTTCAACTCCTACGACACTCAGACGATGCCAGGAAGTAAGTTACTCCACAAACCGTCCAGAGGCGGCTGCTAACATTTGATTTCCAATTGAAATGATAGGTATGCCGCTTCCTGAGGGACCTGGTTCGCTCGGACGTGTACCTCCAATACCTACTCCAGCTAGACGTCTGCGGCTACACAGAGCCCCTCAACCCTCGTAGGGATCTAAGTTACACTCAGAAGACGGCATTACTCCGGGACCATGCTTTCCGATGGCGTAACCCCGGTATGGTTACACCGAGCTACCACGAACTGCCCGCTGGCCGTGCGATTGGCGCCCACCCTTTTGTCAAGGGCACATTGGTCTGGAAAGTCGATGCAGATGGAGAAAACGATAAGATCCATTTTTATCAGCTCGCATCAAGAAATAGGGGTACTCGGTTCAAGTCCTGGTCGGTCGACGTGGCTGAATTTCGGGACTTTGACACCCTCTGGGTTGATCCTGAGCAGGATCTGTTGGTTGTCGTGACGAAGGCTAGTCTTGTTTCTGGGAGAACAGCCTACGAGCTTCACCTCAGGTCTATGGCGACCAACCAGTCTCATCCAATAGTTGCAGAAGAGCATTCTGTGCTTAGCTATTCTACTACATTCGAGTCGATGCGCGTCGAGGTTGTTGGTCGTTGTTTGACTGTTATCGCTGCTCCCTCGCATCACAGTGCTGCAGATGTTGTGGTTTGGGATTGGACAACAGGAGCAAAGCTGGTGGTAGGTTTCCTCCTCCTCATTTCGAATAAACCGATGGGCTGAAATATGGTATGAAGCATCTAGGCTACGAAGGTAGCTCTCAGGTTGAGCTCCTTTCGGAAGGATGTCTTGTTGTCGCGCAGTCGCTTACCTCTAAATCGGCTTCTTCCAATAATTCTCCAGGTTGCTTGAAGCTCTATAGATTCAGCCTGCAGCCAAATAGCCGAACAGAAGAAGCCATACATGCAGCATCGTTTGAACTTCCGTTCAACTCTAGCGAAGGCTCTTCTTCCGAGATCAAGCTCTCTCTGGCACCAAGCACCGCTGTTGCTTCTTGCTACCCATCCGCAGCCAGGGTGTATGAACAGCCATCCTTGGATCGACTATTTCGCGTGGAGATGAAGGTGCCCTCCAAGTACTTCTATCACGGGATGCAGGCACTAGGGACCATATATGCGCCCGTGTCTACGCTCGTGAACCCCATTTCGTACTCTATGTCTGGTACAACGGGTAGTCAGAATGTTTTGAATATTCGTTGGGACGACTGGAAGCACCAAGTGTCCCTGGGTGGCAACGCCGAGCCTACTGCCAACAGCTGTGTTAGGATGTCCGCTCGGCGTGCGCTGATTACTGAGCGGCAGCTAGGAGGCAAGCTATCGAATCCGGACATAATCGAGTTTCGTCAAAAGCGGCCCGCTGTTTCGAGTACAGAACATAATCTTCAAGCCGAATACCAAAAGCCAAGCGGGAGCGATTCGGGCGAGATGTCTGGGCGCAGTTTAGTGTGCACAAGCGCAAACCTGAGCGTGAAGCCAGCTTCGCCAAGCTCGATGATGGAGTGGTGTGACCAACCATGGATAGATGGAGAGCATGGTGGGTAACATTATTCATGGCTCGGGTGCCGCAGAAGCTAATAGTTGGGGTTGTCCTTGTACTAGTGATCATGCGAAAAGTAAGCCTTATGGTAGCGATATGTGTAAATTTTGACTTACTCCATTTAGATGATCATGGAAAGGTCCACCACCCGGCACGTACTGGTATCCTATGATTTTGATTAATAATTTCTGTGGCGTATAATTAGAAACGGTATGAAACGACGTGAACCGTAAACCAGCGGTATGCTTCAGGCCATGTCAGATATGGCTGGGGAGTTTTTGTATAGTTAGGATCAGGCACATTGAGAGAAGGGTAATTTTACGCCTGACGAGTTAATTCGGCTGTATTTGGATCAGGGTGAGCCATGCGAGAGCTTCAGTGCGCCTGTGATACAGAACCGAAAGACACCAATTATAGGATAGGTTGAATGAGTTCAAGTTTTTTTATAAGTTGAGTTAGAATAGCGAATCGCGCAGTGTGTGTCTACGAGGCGTAACATGTCGTATGAATAAACTAGGCGTTCGAGAGAAGGGCGATAATAGAAACACGCCACGGCGACAGCTCTAACAAACGGTGGCCGAGTACTCGCTCTCGCGTGTCTGCGGGCTGCGACTTACGCATGTGGTTTCGCTATGCTCTCGGTATTTATATTTGTTCATGACGAAAGTGATCTGATGGCTGATCTGGAGCCAAGCAAAGGGTGCATGGGGGGGGAGCGTGGCATGACGCCTGCATTCATTGAGTGTAGGCAGGCCCGCTGGCCGCATAAAATAGGCTTTATTGTAAACACACTCTAAATCTATCTAGGGCATGTGCAGCGTCGGCAAAATCGTGATGGTTATTTAGCACCCGGTTTGCCGTTTAAGCACGAGGAGCACCCACATAGGACAAACTAGGGATCAAGTAACAAAACTATCAAGCTGCTAACTAGATTCAATATTTAGTTTATAAGCCCCTTTAGGGAATCCTTTGTAACATAGGGCAAATGGAATAAGTAGAATAAAATGGTTTCGGATGCGATTGGCCACTGTCGTGCGCGATGGAGTTGCGCATATACCCAGAAAGACTGTACTATGCACGCAGTAATTCTAGCGTATTTGTCAATTTGAGTCAAGAAATGAAGCGATACACGTACAATATGTAGCGTTGAGCCACAGGGGGCCAAGCACACCCGAGCGTTACAAATAGGGGGATAAACGATGACTGTTCACGCAAGGTAAGACATCGATGTGAGCAGCGCCTGATAAACCGATAAATGTAGCGCATATATTGGTTGAAACAGAAGTGTTGACCAACACAAAGCGCATTGGTATATGGGACGAGGCGTAGTCCGAGCTTCAGCTGATTAAATTTAGGGACCAAGTGGCATGCAAGGACAATCTTGATCGCAACGATCACAATTATGCATCGTCCATTCCTCGAATCAACCTCGGGATCTGTAGAGTCTCTGTCTAATTCAAGACACACGGTCGAGACGTATTCATCTCATTCTCCGGCGCTAGTACGATAGAGAATGCAACATTTACGCAACATGGAGAAGCTTCGGGATGCAAAAAAATCGACGTGCGCGACGGCGAAATAGATCAGGTAAGTGATTTGGAAGGCATGGTAAATCAATGATCCGTTTGATCAAGAACCCAGGGCTCACATACTCAAAGAGTCTTTGTTAGTGACACCTCTCTTTACTAGACAATGTCACCTCTAAACTCTTCGGTTGAATTGTCCCTGTCTAACTGTTCCAAAAATACGCTCGCCAATCTCCTTGACTTGGTGAAAAGTTCAACTTGCTCAGCAGGATCTCCAAAGCTTGCACGCGACGAGCTACTCACTTTGTGGCACGCACAGTTCGAAGAGTGGGTCTGCGCCAGAGAAACGGCCGAGCAATGGGAGTTACGTCTGCATGGTGTCAAGTCCATCTCGCTTCTAGAAGGAATTGAAGAGGCCAGGGAGGAGCTAGGAATCAGGTTCAGGCAAGTGCAAGGTCCGCGTGCAAAGTCAATTTCGGGGATGTTAGTCTTGTTTATCCGCAAGATACGAGTGGAGCGCTGTATCCCACACCTTGAATCTGAGAATGACTGGGAAACTGCGTGGGTCGATTGAGGATGAACTGGTAGACCACAACTGGTCCCACATCTACAGCAGCCCGCCGTCTCTCCCTGTGTACTTCCTGCTGTTATGAGTGCTGTATCCAGCGTAGCTGAGCCCAACTCGGGCACAAAGAGAGCCAGATAAATCTTGGTATACTGTAGTTTCAAGAGGTCTCGATTTTGTTTATGCGCCGACGCCATCGGTCAAACTTTCCTTCCAGCACAGCGGAAAGTGGCTCCACTTGCATCATGCTAATAAATCCACAAGTGCAGTCCATATGCAAGGAAACCAAACTACTCACTGAAAGCCGTGCCTTCAAGTTAGAACTCGACGTGTGGATTCGAGAGCTAGTAGATAACATTAGTACGTCTTGATTGTGTCAATGTGTTATATTGTAGCAGACATGAATGATTATTTCCACAGAAGCACGCCCGTGTCAGTGTATGACCGACGAGGAAGCCATGTATCACGCCATACCTCTGGTAACTACAGAAAGGTGGAATGATGGCCGCCAAGGCGTTATTGGCCCCACTTTCACGCACGACAAGCTAATCCGGTGCCGCAATGCAGAACCCGTTGCAAGCAATTAGGAAATAATACGATTTTAAAAGCCTTGAACCGTTCTCGTACATTATCTTTGACGAAGCATTGGGCAGCGTTCAAGCCTCAACCCCCACCCTGAGCCTGCACGTATACGACTTTCTCTCTCCCCAGGTGAACGGTATCCCGGCGGCCGCGTGCCAAAAGAGTTGCAGTGGATTGATTTATCCTTGGCGCCGCTTCAGTCGCAGACCATTCTATATGTTGCATTGGAGCGCAGACGTCGAGCATCGTCTCTGGGATCACTGTCTATTTTCGCCATGCAACCAGCACTTTCCGTCCCTGGTGGCTTGTGATTTCCACAGCCTTATTTTGAGCGGTTGCAAAAATGTGTGGCGGCGCATGTAGCCTGCTTCGAGTGAGGTCGATCATCATCCTCGGGATGATAATCAAACCTGCAGGAGCTATGCATTATCCGGGTGTATATGGGCGCGCTTTGGAATCGAGCCGCCGCGATCATCTCTGCAGAGATCCGGGTACCAAAATTTGATGATGCTCCAGAAGCGACCAACTTGACTCATCGTTTGACACTGACGTGCCACTGACTCGCCAATGTCACGCCCCGCATATCTATTTGGTACTCTTTTGAACTTTGTATTAAACTATTCACAACGACAGATCGAATCCAAACGCCAAAAATCTAATCAATACAATAACATCCGTCCGCCCAGATCCTAGTTCACAGGTCCAGCCAACCGAACCTTGTCCGGAACCTCGCGCTCGTACAACGAAAACGCCTTGCGGAACATGGCGCCGAGCTTCCTGACTTCCTTGTTAAACGCCGCCTTGTCGCTCCACGCCTTGCGCGGGTCGAGGATCTCCTCGGGCACGCCGTTGCACGCGGTCGGGATCCAGAGACCAAAGACGTCAAACTTGACATAGTCGGCCTGGGCGAGGGTCCCGTCGTGGATGGCGTCGATGATGGCGCGGGTGTATTTGAGCGGGCAGCGGCGGCCGGTGCCGTACTTGCCGCCGGTCCAGCCAGTGTTGATGAGCCAGCAGTTGGCCTTGGTGGCCTCCATCTTTTCGGCGAGCATGGTGGCGTAGCGCGAGGGGTGGCAGACGAGGAAGGGAGCGCTGTAGCAGGTGGAGAAGGTCGGGAGGGGCTCGAGGACGCCGTCTTCGGTACCGGGGGTCTTGGAGGTGTAGCCGGCCAGGAAGTGGTAGCTGGCCTGCTCGGGGGTGAGCTTGCTGACTGGGGGGAGGACACCATAGGCGTCGCAGGTCAACATGATGATGTTTGTCGGCTGGTTGGGCGACGAGCAAGGGACTAGTGTGTTGTTAGTCACATGCAAATAGAAAGCAAGGGCACAACTCACTCTTGGCACCGGGAATGTACTCGATCGGGTAGGCGCAGCGAGTGTTTTCGGTGATCGAAATATCGTCGTAATCGGGGATACGCGAAGCCGGGTTGTACACGACGTTTTCGAGGATAGAGCCGAAACGGATGGCGTTGTAAATCTCGGGCTCCTTTTCGGCGCTCAAGTTGATGCACTTGGCGTAGCAGCCACCCTCGATGTTGAAGACACCATGGTCGGACCAGACGTGTTCGTCGTCACCGATGAGCTGACGGCGAGGATCGGTCGAGAGGGTGGTCTTGCCGGTTCCCGAGAGACCGAAGAAAAGAGTGACGTCCTGCTTTTCAATGCCGACGTTGGCCGAAGAGTGGAGCGAGAGGGTCTTGAACTTGACGGGTTGCAAGTAGTGCTGCGGCCGAGAGTGAGGACTCGTGCGAACGGCGGATCGGGCGCACTTACCATGACACTGAAAACACCCTTTTTCATCTCTCCGGCGTATTCGGTACCGAGGATGACCATTTCCATGCGCTTAAAGTTGATCTCGACCGAGGTGGTGGAGGTCATGCCGGTGGTGAAGCGGTTGGCGGGGAACTGGCCGGCGTTGTAGATGATAAAGTCGGGCTCGCCAAAGTTGGCGAGTTCCTCCTCGGTGGGACGGATGAGCATGTTGTGCTGGGGGGGGGGGCAATGGGTGAGTGCAAGTCACGCGACCGGAAACAAGGACGGACCATGAAGAGGGCGTGGTAGGCACGGGCGCAGACGACGCGGACCTTGATCCTGTAGCGCGGGTCCCAGCCGGCAAAGCCGTCAAAGACGTAGACGAGGTCGCGGGTGTTCAAGTAGTCGATCGCACGCTCGCGGTTGATCTCGAACGTGTGCTCGTCCATCTTGATGTTGACGGGGCCCCACCAGATGTCGTCCTTGGAGGTCTCTTCGTAGACGATGCGCTTGTCCTTGGGAGATCGGCCCGTCTTTTTGCCGGAAAAGTTGATGAGCGCACCCGAGGAGGAGATGACGGCACCTGCGGGGGGTTGTCAATAAGCGTGCGACGCGATCGACGCGGTGTGGGGTACGCACCCTCGTATCGGACGGCATCCTCGTAGAGCTGGGCCACGGGGGCGTTGCGCTTGAGGTGGATTTTGGACATGTCGAAGCCGGCATCGGAAAAGTACTCGAGATCCTTGCCGATGACTGCGCGGGGGGGTGAGAGGAGGTCGGTCGCGACGCGCACACACACTCACGGTTGTTGTCGGCGATCTCCTCGTACTTGCCGGGGTAGCCGAAGATGTGGGGGGTGACATGGGGGGTGGCGAGCAGATGGGGCATCATGGGTGGTCTGACAGGGGCAAGTGGGCGGGGGGCGGCTGGCGTCTAGGGGCGGGTGAGCAGGGGATATAAGGGCGCGGGGGGCGTGTGCGAGGGCAGGTGAGGCTGGATGCGTGAGAGCGCGGTGGGGACGCAGGCAAGTACTCACGGGAACACGTGAACACGGAGCTCGGGCGCAGGATGCGATGCCCACATCCCGCACGCGCGCCCCAGCCTTTATCCATTTCCGCTGTCCTCCCCGGATCACGCTCCAGTTCATCCAGGCAGCGCTGCGAGCAGCCAGCCGTCTCCACCCGCGTCGGATCCTCCCGGGCCATCCGTCCCGCCGGCCAATCGGATGTCCCTGCGCCCGCTCCGTTCCTTGCTCGATTGGTTCTCCAGCGGGCGGGAGCGGACTACGCTAGCACCGACGCCCATCGCGAACACCCCCACGGCCCGGCCCAGGCGAGTCTCGCGACGATGCACCTGCGGAATTTTCGCCTTTTGCCGACCCCGCGCGCAAGCACAAAAGTCTCGCAAACGCCCGTATCTTTTGCCTGCATCCAGCACATGCACGGTAGGGTTGAGCCTATAATTGGACCAAGAAGGCAGCATCCCTGTCGAACCCGTCGTTGGCCAGCAAACGGCGACTGGGTTCTTCGCACATCCGAGTTATTTTGATTCAATTGCGAGGCGCTGGCGAGTAGTTATTTACGTTCATATGAGTCTGCACTACCAACGAGGCGCCAACTGTAAAGAGCACATTGGGGCTCGTCCTCTAATCGAGCTGCCGTCCCCCACTCCAATAACAAACTTACGGCACACGACACCTCCATGGCGTGCTGGGGCCTTGGCGAGACAGATCATATGACATTTTTTGATCCTGTGGCTCGTATTCGTCAAACTGGGAGCGTGCCCAGTCGCTATTGGAAGATGTTGATCAGCTGAGGATGTGCAACTATCTCGGCTTGTGGAGCAGATGTGCACGCGACGATCGCCTATATGCACCAGAATAGACCCTGTCATTCGCCGTGGCGGACGTCCGAGGAGATGGATCGGAGCGTGTGTACATCATAAACACCCGACGAAACGAAGAATCCAAATCCGTCCAAAGTCGCACCAAGAAGAGATACCCCCATGTCAACGACGTCATGTCCGGGGTTTATTTGTGCACAGACCGTGAGACATGGTGAAACACAGCCACATCAAACGCCAAGGCTGTATTGAATGGCTCGGGTGCCTAGGCATAGCCGAACAGCCACACTCGCCTTCTCCCACCACCGAGGTTTGCTCGACAACCACCCGGCCAAGAGCTTCTCCCCAGTCATGACCGAGTCGACATTCAACTTTGTGCGTCCTTCGATTTCTCAGAAGCTAACCTTGTTGATCTCCCCCGCCAGACCGTCCCCGACACCTCGCCCATGATCACATACGCACCGTATGTGGGAGCAGACGCCACCACCGGCGGATGGGCGAGTGTTGTCCGACGTACGTCACCGACTCGGGCGGACAAAACTCGTACATCTGTGACCCGAACAGCGCCCACACCACGAGTTCCTTCAAGGCCAGCGTCCGATTCAATTTCGAAGGTAGCACGATCCCTCCCGCGCCATCCCATGGTCCCAGCTGACATTGCCAAAAAAAAAAAAAAAAAAAAGGCGTGGGGATCTACCTCGTTGGAAACACGACCAACTCGCTCGGGTACGATATCTCGCTCGACGGGGTTCAGTTTCCCGGGAATCCAAAGCCGGATTCGCAAACGTTGTATTCGGCGACGGGGCTTAAACCCGGCGCACATTCGATTACGCTAACTGTTCGCCAGCCTGCATCGACTGCGAGCCCCGGGTCGGTCACCTTCAAAGAGGCCATCGTAGTCGCTGGCACAGGGTTGATGGGTGTGTCATGCTGTGACTCGTTCGAGCCCCCGAGTTGATGCGTGCTAATTAGGGCGACTGTGACGAAGAACGTGGTCGACGACGGCGATCCAAACATCATATACGATTATCCTTCGGGCGGAAACTGGACAACCGGATACACCTATCCTCAATCCACTGGCCCTCCTGGGAGCACGACCTTTCACGAGAGCTACTGGACAAACGCCACTGCCACCCTCAACTTTCAAGGTACGCCCCCCATCAATCTCTTTTTGAGCTATGCCTTAAATGGAACAAGGCACTGCGGTGCTTGCGTATGGCGCATGTTACTCGCATTCGAGATTTGCTGCATATTCTGCATCCGTGGACGATGCGGCTGAAACTTTGCTCGACGGAACGGTCAACTTGTACTCGACGGGTGGTGATGTAGGCTGAAATCCCGACTATATCGCCAACTGTGTTTAGCTGACCTATTCATAGGTAAAGCAACGTTCTGGAAATTGTCTTCGGTACTTCAAGACAGGTTTAGACCCAGCACAGAGTCACAAACTGGTACTCCGGGTCAAGGATGCCGGGCGCGTGGCAGTGGACTGGATCGAGGTCTATTCCGTTTCAGGCGGCTCGGCGTGAGTCCAACCTCAATAGCCACTGCCTTTTGTCTTGCCAAGCTGAGAGTACATGTCTATAGCACGAATAACAACCACCAGGGAGGATCTGGTTCGAGCTCCAGCTCTTCGTCCATGGCCGGAATACTCGCAGGCGCCATCTCGGGCGGTATCGTGCTCGTTCTGGCTCTGTTGGCGCTCGCGATATTCATTCGTCGTCGCAAACACACTACGGACCATGTCGAACCAGAAAAAAACTACACCAAACCACAAGGTCCCCCCGGCGGATACGTCGTCACGCCGTATCAGCCGGCCCCCCAGGTTCATTCGCCGGTGCCGGTACAGCCGCTTCATACTCCACCGGTGGTCCCGCCATGGCCTCAACCTCAGACGCCCGCGCCCACCGTCATGGGAGCCGGTGGCGCCATGGGAATGATGGGTGCGGGCAACCGGCTCTCGATCGCTTCATCCGGTGTACCTCTCATCTCGCCTGGACTCGCCTCCACATACTCGGCAAGCTCGGGTCCAGGTTGGTCCCCGGGTCCGGGGTCGGTGTATAGCAATCGTCCATCAAGCATGGAGAACCCGGGGTATACTACTCCGAGTATGCCTTCGGCCATGAACATGGCTGCGGTCGGTTCGGGGAGTAACATGGCCGTGGAGGGCGGAGCGAGTTCTTCTCTGTTTGACGCTGCCAGCTCGATCCGCCAAGGGATGATGTCCCCTGGTCCGCCGGCGTATGATCAGATGAGTTTTGTGGCGCCTACGCCTGCTCCTTCGGGCAAGCATCAGAACCAGTGAAGCGGTTTGTGGCAGGACTTTGTGGATTTTTTTTTGTCTTGTGCGGTCGGGTGGTATCGTCGATTTAATTTTTGGTGCTTGATTCTGTGTGGGTTGTATGCTCTATTTATGACGCATGTTCTTATGAATAACGACATGTTAACGGACCATGAGCAATGGACTTTTGTATGGTGTCCCTGCAGGCGTTTTTACTCCTCACGATGAGCGTTGAAGGGTTTAGCTGGGACAAGGAACGGGGAAGGTGCGTCGCTCACGGCAAACTATCCTCGAGGACTTCTGGTGGCCCATTGACCTAGGTTTGGAGGATTCTCTGTCGTGACGTTTGTTCATGTTCTCGGCTTGCACTTGGTCCGACGTCCATCCCCCGAGTCTAACGGCAAGTTGACAAAATGCGAGTAAACCATTGCAGAGTCCTATAGCGGAAAAACAAACAGGCTTTGTGGCAAGCTTCTTGGCGCTTATGACGACGTCATCAAGCGCTCCACACCTTTGCCTCGTGTGGTCCCGGTAGAAAGCTTAAACCAGGACCGAGGCAGAGCTCTCTCCCATGCCGCCTCCATGCTCCTCTCGCACGTCCCCTTGCTTATCACGGTTGCATCTGCCGTCCGCGCCTGGTCGTATCCAAATGACGGAATTGCGACCATGACACACTACACCATGAACGTGGCACGTATTATTATTACACTAGCCGCACCTAGCCCAATCTGATGTTATTCAACAGGGAACCATAGCGAGCTGCGGATGTACTGGTGGGAGCACATATTATCCAACCGCCGCCCTTTCCGCACTCGCGTTCGGGAGTGATGGAACCGTTGGATTTGGACCGAGCTGTGGTGAGTGATCGAGTCGGTGTCGGCCTCGCGTCCGAGAAAAAAAAAACACATGACAAACGCGTTCGGTGCTCGAAACTAGGACGATGCTTCAATCTCACTCTCTTGAACACCTTTCTTTCCACCCCTCCTTTCTACCCTAATCCCACGAAATCGATCGTTGTGAAAGTGACGGACCAGGTGAGCCGGGATGCTCGTCGGCCGGTCTGAAAAGTAGGGTCGAGTTTCTAAGAAAAAAGTCATTAGTGCCCTGCTATTTCCCAGTGGTGCGACGCGACGGAAAAGAAGCCGAATGCGTGAGTCCCTCCTCGATCATAACCTAACCACATGCCATTCACCAGGGGGATACCTCCAAGCGGCGGAATGTGGTTGAACTTTGATCTCGTCTGGCCATCAGTAGCGATTCCCGATAACTGGTTCCCCTCAGACGAGCGCCTATACGGTACGTCCATCCCTCAATCCGTCGTAGCACCCGTTTTTCAAACTCGTTCGGAACTTGATAGGGTACACGGTAAGCCCAGGCTCTCAGACAAGTGTCGATGGTGATCCCGGCATTTCTCACGCATTTTCCCCCCCTCGATCACCAGGATTTTGGTGTATGGAACGTAAGCTATCAATCTGTCTCATGCGTTGATGCTTGGGCCGGGGGACATGATCCTGCTGCGCTGGGAAGCGTGAACAACCTAGGTAATAGTGTATGCTGCCCAGCCGATCCACTCACACCCGTGAGTATCTATGTTGTATGACATCCTCCCCGAGCTCAGTTCGTCCGTGATGCTGTAGAACGGCACAATATGCCCATCGACCGGTGGCGCGCCGGACACGGGAACATCGTCAGCCATGCGAACCTTTTCAGCTTCCGGGTTCATCGCTCTTCTGGCGATCTCTGTCCACTTGACCAGTCTAGCATGGGAGTTACCCTAGATGAAATCGAAAAGAATATACCCACAGGATACCCTAGGCTGAGCTGTTTTATATTACGAATTACCCAAGATGAGATGTATTCCCCACTAAATGCAGTTCATATACCCATGCCAGCTTGGGAATTAATTACGAGGGCGAGATCATCATGTTCTGGTCGTCAAATTCGGTCACAAATATGCTTTACGTCGTACCCATTCTCAGGCACATCGCTTTGTAACCCATTTTTCACCAGCATTGCCCTGCAGCCAAATAGACTCAATAGTGATGACCAGCCAGAAATTTGGTCACAAGTATTGGAGAAGCCGTTGCTGGTGCCGTGTCGCAGCCGGTAAATAAACGATCCAATGCTATCAACACAAGTATTGAACAAAACGTTCAGGACTGTGTAGTACAAATAACAACAATCATGATAATAAAAGCGGAAAATGACGCTTTCAGCCCGACGAATGCATTCAAGGAATCAAAAGGGGAATAGACGCCCAAAGTTAACATTACCATGCTGTTGAAGGGATCAACTCAGTTGAAGGTTCAGGAATAGGAAAAGGTAAATTACCGGCTTAAAAGGCTCTACGAGATCGACGATGCTTTTGTGTAGATCTATGCTTCATGCGAGGTGATTGGTTCCTCTTCTTGGACCGGATACTGTGATCATGTGTCAAAACGGCAGCAGACTCTGGTATGGTCGGGCTAGCTGCCGCGACCGATGTAGACACATTAGTAGCGGCGTCCCTGGCCTCCATGACCCCATTCCAAAGGTCGTTTTGAGCACCATCAGAGAACCCATAACTGTCAAGGTACACAGGAGGATCATTGCTGTCATTAAACATCTGGGCTTCAGAGGTAAGTAAGTAAATGAACGTGTTGGCTATTCTCTTACATTGTTTCCTTCGGCTTGATCCCAATATATCGGCACCTTGGGGCCCTTGACACACTTGCTCTTGTCGTCGGCACACTTGACGGGAACTTTCCCTTTCGGAATTGGTATGTTGCGCGTCGAGCCGCTAATCCTGCATTGAAAGCCGTTCATATACACTGACCACTAAAGTTGAGCTCCAGATACTGAAATGGCCGACCCCACTTACTCTCGTCCGATCCACCATCTGCTTGGTGCTGCCATAGCCAGGCACAGATGCATTTGCCGTTTGGACAGGGTGGCATGCCGGCGGGAACTACAAAAACAGTGAACCAACGAATATAACGAATAGCAAAATGTCACGTACCTTGAAACTCGGTAAAACGATCCCAAACACACCTGTGGTTCACGCTGAACACCACCATATCGTCTGGACTGACGTCATGGACATCAGATTTGTAGGCTATTGCCATGCCACAACCACCCAGGGCATTGATTCCTAACGAACCAATGATGAACCAACCAGGTTGTCGCAGCCGCTCGAAACATACCAGTTGTGTGATATTGCCGACTTGAAGATCCAGGGCATGGATCGTTGCCGTTCTGGCGGTCGCCCGCGGGACCGCTTGGCCAGTATGATGTCGCATCCTTGTCGCAGGAGACCTCAATTGTGGCTGTCCCACCGGCAGGGAATTCAAATACGTCGTCGGGGTGAGGGGGCTGGTCCAAGTGACCATGCATCCACCATTGGCTGAATGGCAAGCCCTTTAGAGGTGACTGTGGTCGATTGTCGCGGCCATTATACCGCGGTGAATCGACCTCCGTAACGTTAAATCCAAACATCGAAGGGTGCCAAATCGCTGTATAACACCCATAACTAGGTTAACAAAGACAGGAGAAACTGATGGGACGCTTACACGCATGGGCACGGACATATCCGACAAGCGGCAGGATTGCGAAGATGGACTTGCTAACCATTGTATGGAGCAATGGCTCAGGAATAATGAAAAAGGCAGTGTTTATAAGGAATTTTGATCAAAGGAGTGAAGTGTGCGAAGCGAAACCGAGGATGATGGTCGCAAAAATCGAGACCCAGGCAATAGGGGGCCGATAAATACCCTGGCCCATGTTCCTAAAATTCTATTCGGCCAAATAATGTACCCCTTTTAGAGTGCTCCTTGATAAATTAAACTAAATCCCGATCATCACAAAGTAGACACCAAAGGAATGATCGGGGCCGGCTCACGCAATCTTGGGAGCTGAAATCACCTCTATCCTGTTCATCTGCCTACGCATTCCTGCCCCTGAGTAATTTTTTACGCAAAATAATTAGTAGAATTGTTCTTAATGAGTTATGGCGAAATTGCAGGATCAATGTATGCGCGCCAGTATGCGTTATCCATCAAATGCCGTTCTTACGCAGCCTTCCGGGGCTCCCGATGAGCTGCAGTTACAAAAAAAAATACCCTAACTGCTAGACCTAACGCCCTCTAAATATTGTTTGGTCAATTTATACTATCAGTATAATATGGCGAAGAAAGCCTACGTTCGCAGGGGTTTGGTCAACGTGCTTGAGAAAATATCTATCGAAAAGTCCTTCTGACCTGAACTCCCATATTACCCCGAGGCGCGCAACAGATGGGTGTAAACGCTTACACGTAGGGGCACAACTATCAAGCGCTTTGCGTCTAGGCCAGTTTCTGGCCTCCCCCAACCGTGTATTGACATCGGCGATTTAGAACTACAACATCCGGGCCATAAGTGAAATGAGTTGCTGCCATCCGAAACCCTATGATGTTTAAAGGAGAATAAATCTATCTTTACGCCGCTTTGCGAAGAAAATGAACTAATATGACAATCACCAGCGACATACGGAACTTAGCACGAGACAAGCAGAAACGATCTCACCTATACGCACTAGGTAGATCGAAATCAACTTGGACCTATTCAATAGAGTTTCCCTTCCTAACTTAAGTCTCGACACCGAGTATTCATGGGGGTAGATGGTCCACAGGAATTGCCAAGCGCGACGATAGCCACAGCAAATCTTATTGGACCTTTTCAACCCGATTTTTCCAAGACCTTGAGCTATTTTATTGAACGCATACATCCATTGTCTTGTCGTTGGAGTGCAATTGATGAGATGATAGGATCGACAAGTGTGGTAGGTTATGGTAAGGGCGAGGGGTGGTCGTCTCGAGTAGCTCCTTCCATAGTCCCGACGTAGTGGAACACCACCTTAGGGGTAGCCCTTATGATGTATTCATAATTGGGTCAGAGGTATGGTACTACTGTGTTAGAAAGTGTCAACGATTTGGATGGTGGTGTATAATATTTCCGACTGACCGACTCACACTCGTAAGTGTCCGGTTTGTTTCGTGGCATCCTGGAACTCATGTGATCTGGGTAGTGCGGAAATGGTGCATAGGGCGCAAGGGCATTCTCACCAGCACTAATATTTATACATTCTGGACTCATCACTCTCCTGCTGATATCTGACCAGTTGAACAGTCGGGCATATTGGGAAATGCCTTGGATGAAGCCGGCTATAACCGTAGGATGCCTAGGCTGAGCTACTTTGCTTTACAGGTGGTCCAAGATTGCGTGTATTCCATACTAAATACAATTCATATAACAAATACCGGTCTGGGAATCAATCATACCGGCAGATCACCGCGCTCCAGCTATCAAGCCCGGAATAGCAATATGCTCTACATCATACCCATCCCCAGGCCGGCGTTTCCATATGCCATTGGTCGTAGGGGAGGATGGGGTTTTGCTTCAAAAGTAAAGTATTCACGTTCACCGCGGGCATCAATTCGAACATATGCGCCCTTGTTGCCAACCTATCGATAATGGTATAAGACTTGTAGGACTATCTTTAAAATATGGGCTTACCTGATCAACATAGTTTGGTGCGCTAAACACTGTAGTGCATAGGCCCTCGTGTTCTATCGCGTAGCCGCCTTGACGAACTTCGTGCGAGCGAAGGATACCAGTTACTCCGTTAAGTTCGCACCATTTTCGCGTTACATCAGGTCCGAATCCGAGACCTGACGTTACAAGAGTTAAGTTGAAGGCAGAATAAGTTCAAAGGTACTTACCGACACCCTGTTCGCCGGAATCACACCAAGTTAGCGAATTAGACCAACGGGTTGGAGATCTACTCACCCGTTTACTTGGTCCTCGGCCTGGTGCTTCCTGTGGGTCCGTCCATAGTAACTATACCCGTAATGAGTATGTGTGTATTCCTATTGACCCAATCGACTTGCCTCGCACATCAATCCTTCGTTTCCAGGCTGTTTCCCTAACCTATGTATCTTCTTGATATCGTCGAGGGTAACGTTGTCCTTGGAAAACAGGCCCCCGTGGACGATGAAGAAGCGTTTTCGGCCTTCTGGGATAGTATCGCTGTCCCCTTTGATGTGGAAATGGGTGGAAGAGTAGGGCATACTAGGGTTGCGAGTGGTACTAAGTTATTCAAAGTTAGTTGCGATTTCATGGTCTGGATTTCTGAAGTGACACCCACGAGCAGTAAAGACCTCGGCCCAGAGCTAAATTCAATTAGTACCCATCTTTTAGGAGTCAATATCGTTGGGTCACCAACCTTGTATGTCATCTCTCCATGCTTATGCTTTACCTCGCTAGAGTCTGGGGTTTGTACCCGTGGGACATTTGTTTGACCTAATAGCACTTACCCTTCAAATCCATATACCTAGGATTATCGTGTTAGCCCAGCAGAACAACACAAAGTTAACAGAATGAACACCTTGTTCATATCCTGCAGGCAATGGATTGCTTCAGCTACTGAAAAAATACGCTATACGCATAAACATGCCTTCGTTTCGTGGTTGCCCCTATTCAGGAATACACGTTTGGGGTAGAGCCCTTCGGTACCCTCTTATTAACTATTCAAGTTGCTTCTTTTAAACTGACTTACATTTATATGCGAAAAGTGTTAAAGCCACTTCGACGGACCAGGATCCTCGATCGACAAAGTCGCCATTGAAAACGAGTGCATGCTTTTCGGACGGGGCACCAGTGAGCGAGAGCAAATGTATGAGGTCGTAGAATTGGCCTATCTCGGGTTCATCAGCAAACAGGGAGCATATTGTCAGTATCGAGCCTGGCATATACCATGTGTATCCCCAATGATATCACAAACTACTCCTTCCTGTAGACCTAAATTAGTACCGAAGTTAGGTTGCTTTGCATTCAAACGTACCTCAAGCTCATATTCAACCAGTGAGTCCTCCTTCGCGAGCAGATCGTACGACGCCAGAATAATCTCCCAAGCATATCTCCTAGGCAAATTCTTTCCATCTTTGAACGCCTCAATCATCGAGTCCATAAATGCTTGGTCGATCGTAAACTTTCCATCCGTGCCCGTCGGTAGACGAGGACCTTTGTATCCAGCGTCGATTTCACAACCACCTTGCTCGATGATTTCACGACAACGGATAACGTTGGAAGCTTCCTCTCCTACTTCAATAGCCTTTTCAAACTCCATCCTGCGCACAAGCTATGCAGAGGCAATCAGAACGGAGCCAGTCATGTACAGTGAGGGTATACTTTGACGGTCGCATCTAACTGAGTCTTGGCAGTCGCGTTATTGGGCTCGAGTTGGACAGTCTTCTTGAAATCTACTACGGCCTTCTGGGGTTGCAGAATAGAGAGATAACATAGTGCCCGTCTAGGTCGTGCGACCAATTCAGCCAGATTAGAATGTCACCCCGCCTTTGAATGAGAGGACGTACCGGTAATAGGCTTTTACGTATTTAGGATCAAGGGCGATCGCTTTTGCTAAAATCCAGCTTCGTGTCAGATCAACCAATGACGAATCCTGTGGCTCAACAGCTTACTTGTGTCGTCAATTGCGTACCCGTGCTGTTCAATTTTCATCCTCATGTACGCACCTAAAAATAGGATTAATCATGCATCAAGATAAACTATCTTTGTGAATTACTTACGATTGCAGTACAGGGTCGCATCAAACGGATTATGCTCAAGTGCCTCGCCATACTTGAGTGCTGCTTCCTCGAAATGATTTTCTATTCCGCCGCATCGTTTTGTTCATTCTTTACGCAAACTTCCACCAATGAACCCACTTACGCTGAAATGCTTTGTTTCCCTCGGTTTTTAGTCTCGCAGCTTCAGCCTTATCCTTCTCTGATATCGACGACGCATCCCGGAGCGAGAGCTCGCCCATACCTGCGTCAGGTACAGACGTCGAGGACGTGGCACGCGAGGCGGGCGACGAACTAGGTTCAGCCGATGGTGAGCTCATGGTATGGTGGTCTTGGAAATGTTACAGTAGACGCGAATCGCACAGACTGGACCCTGCACCACCATTTGATTTGCATTTGGCGCGCCAAGGTTTGTTTGTGTACCTAGTTAAATATCTATTTTGCATGTCAACTGTCTAGGATATGGAACACATTTATTGAACGGTAGGTTAAAATGGGCAATGAGTCAACATGGAGTCGCTTAGAAGAGGAAATGAATCACACATGGGACAATAGGGAGCGGGGTTTAAAGATATGCACAGGTAATGGTATCAATGAGTCTTAGACTAAAAAAAGGATCCAAGAAAATCCGAGAATGAAACACTCAGACTAGAATACGTCTTGCGAGTTGGGGCAGTTTTGCACGGTATGACCAAACCCTTCACAGTCTTCACACCATTCGCTTGAGACCGCGCTGGCAGGTTTGTTCTCGTCGACGTGGAGCAGAGGACAGTCCATACCGTCGTGATCCTATAAATTATTATGCACTCAATCAACGGGTTCGAAAACATGGAGTGCACACGTACCAGCGAATCGCACAGCTCGCACCGATTCAACTCGCCCGAACTGGTGATCACCGAGATCTCGGGTCGACCGGCATTTTTGGCACCCTTAATCGTCCCGTTTGTTCCGCCATTGACAAGCATGGATTCACCACTTAGCTTGGACGAACCACGCGTGGCACGCGCAAGTTTTTCTTTGTATCGCTCGAGCTCGCGTTCGAGGTCATCTTCCCGATAGATCTGTGTATGCTATATTAGAACGAAATCAAAGACCGGATGTGAGGGCTACGCACCTTGGACTCTACCAGATTCTCGAGCTCCGTAATCTCCTTATTAAGCTTTATAATCTTTATTAGTCTCTTACTCTGAAACCTAACCTCAAACACCCACGTCAAGAACGGCACGAGCATGCTTCTGTTCCAGCTCCGTAATCTTTGTTTTCATCAGTTCATTTTCAGTCTAGCCATCCCAACGCATGAGTTTCACATCATCTTAACTGGCCTTATAAAACATACCTCCACCCTCTTGATCCTCTCCGCGTCACCCCCGGCCTCGGCTGTGCCTTCCTTCGGCAGCCGGTCGTCAATCGTGGCCTCAAGACGCCGCATCGCAACTTGGAGCTGCTCCGTCCCACTCTGGAGAAGCTTGTTCTCCTGTTCGAGCATCGCGCACTTAGACGTCCACTGGCGAATTTCTTCTTCGAGTCCAGAAATGATGACCCTAACCAACCCGCAGCCTCAGCACATCTGACTCATGGTATATAAGGGTCAACAAGTACGCACTTGAGCCCAGCGATTTGCTCTCTCTTTCCAGGTCCGCCCGATCCTTTAGACATTTTGGATGAATCCGAGTCGACGCTGTTCCGTCGCGTGTCCGGACTCTCAGCGCGTAGCTGTTCCTGACTAGCCACCTTTCTCAGCGTGTCGCGACTCGACCTCTTCAGAGCCTTCCCTTGCCTCTCTTGAAGCTCAGCGATCAGCTTTTGATCGGCTGTCTGCTTGATCGTTGTGGCTTCAACGAGTTGCTCCAGCTATTAGCCCCATTTCGTCAACCACCTTGCCCAACGCGAATCACCGAACAGACAAACCTCGAATTTCTCCTTCTCCAAGGCCTCCAGCTGCTCATGCATCTCAATCTCGACACGTTCAGCGGTTTCGAGCGCCTTTTTGGCATCCTCCAACTCCCGTCTGAGTTGACTGACGAGCACGTTGTCGTCTCGAGCCACAGGCGTTGCGTCGCCACCAGCTTTGAGCGCTTCGAGATCCTATAAATAGCCCATTAATCACTAAAGCTTCAACCAATAGAGGAAAGGCACACGAACCGCAACCTCAGCCCTCAAACCCTCGACCTCAGCTCGCGCACCTTCAAGCGTCACAGCATTCTCCCGGAGAGCTTCAACGAGCTCTTCAACCCTAGCTTTGAGCGCCAAATCCTCCTTCCGCAGCAATTCCATCTCCTGTCTAAGAAGTTCGCAGTCAGCCCGGGCAGCAGCCTCGGCCTCTTTGGCCTTGGTCACCCGAGCCAGAGCAGCGTTCTCCTCCTTATCCAACTGAGCACGTGCGTCTTCTAGCTGATCCTCGGCGAGTCCCAGTCGGCGCTGGAGGTGCGAGACCTGCTCCCTCAGCGACTCGTTATCGATTTCAGCTGCCGTGCTGGCCTGACGAGCCACGGTACCGGGAGAAGCAGCGCGTTGAGCAAGCTTAGCCTCGAGCTCGGCAATCACGTCCTCAAGTTCATACCGACGGGCCTCCATTTCGCTTATTCGCTCTTCATAAAGAGCGATCGTTTCTTGCCCAGCATGACGGAGTTCCTCGACCTGTTGACCCAACTCACGACGCTCAAACTGGAGATCCGTATCCAGTCGCTGTACGCGTCCTTCCAAGAGAGCGATTTCGTCATTCTTGGCCTTGAGTGCCGCAGCGTGTTCCTCGGCCACAGACGACTTGCTCGCAAGTGCCTCTTTCAGACTCGTAACAAGTGCTTCGGCGTCGGTACGTTTGCTTTCCTCATCTTTGATTCGGGTCTCGAGTTCGGAACGGGCCTTATCGGCCGCCTGAGACACGCGTTCCAGCGCATCGAGTTTCTCCTGACGCTCCTTTAGGGCTTTCTCGTGACCGCGCTCCAGCTCGGTAATCTTTGCGAGCGCAGTTTTCTTGTCCTCTTCCAGCGCGACCGCCCGTTCGATCGCCGCGTTCAGAACCTCTGCTTCTTCCGCGATCGACGCTGTCTTGGCGCTCACCTCGGCCTTGAGCGTCTCGTTCTCCTGCTCTAGACGCGCAATCCGAGCTTCCAGTGCACTCGAGTCCGGCGTTCCTCGTGCGACTGGGCTCGCAATTGATTCGTCATCATGCGCGCCAGAAGCAGACGACTTGCTAGCCAAAAGGAGAGCGATATTCTCTTGGATAGCCTTGTCGTTCATGTCCAGGACACTCATTACGCTCTGCGCATTCTGAGGGTCAGCGGGATCATCTACAAATGTCTCCGAGCTTGCATGTGAAAGGGTAGGGGTGACTGTGCTTGGTCTTGGGACGCGACGAGGAGATCCCATCGGTAAAGGAGGAGGCGGCATATTTGTCAAGGGCCGTGCTTTGGGCGTTGGCATGCCTATACTCTGGCGTGTCCGGGGTGTAGGAAGCGCGCGTGGGGCTTTGGGCGTGCCTTGGGGAGTTGACGCCGAACGAGTAGGGGATGAATTAGTAGATGGTGACCCGTTGCGCATACCAAGCTCATTGGCCGTCATGCCAACGTACTTGCTCGCCCGAGAGCCAGGGGTGACTTTGCTTTCGGGATTGGGGCCAAATGGATTGATCTTGCGAGAGGCCGGGGTAACCAGTGAGCGAGGGGCAGGTGCATGAGATGGTGTAATGCGACCAGACATAGAAGGGGTCGTTCGCCCCCCGTAAGCCTGGGACGAAGCCATCGAGTTGACAGACGCGGGTCGAGCATAGCGGCCGGGGGCTGCAGCAGAGAGCTTGTTCGGAAGCGTAAAGACTCCACACTTGGGCGCACATGTAAAATAGTGAATTCTGCAACAAAATGTCAGCCTAGGCACAAGCGTGAAACGATAAAACCCCACCCATTGACTGAGCCGTCGTTTTTACCACGGCCCGCATAGGCAGGAGAAAGCTCAACACCGGCCCAGATCCCCGACTTGCCCTCTATCTCGCCCATAAACTGAAGAGTACCCTCCATACCGAGCGACTCAATCCGAACTGCATCACCAACGTCAAACTCGTGTCCGGCCCTGCTCAGACTCCGCCCAACGTTGGACGCGCGACTGTCGGGGCGCGACGATGCTAGCGACGCGCGGGGAGTGAATCCGACTTTGGAGGATGTTGAGGTTGCCGATACTGCGCTCACGGGCGTTTTGGAGCGGGGTGGAGGCAGCCGATTCGACGAGCTCGAGGCGACACTCGGCGGTCGTGCGATGCTCGCCACGGACCGCCGGCCGTTGGCGGAAAACGGGGGGGAGAGGGACTCGGCGGAATGTCGCGCAGGGTCGTTGGCTCTGATGGCTTCCTGGAGTGCTTTGCTCATCGCTTCGGTGTCGGGGCCCGACGAACGGGGTGCGCCCATCGTGTTTGAGCCCGTCGACGACCGAGGGCGGGTGATGCCCGGCGTCGGGATGCCGGAGCGCGCGCCGGGGCCAGGGATGCCCGACACGCGGGGGGCGGGGCGTGCTGGCGTCGTCATCAGTGGTGTGGACGCAGTGTCGAGGTTGCCTCTCTAGGCTGTGTTGGTCGTCGAATGTCTGGACAAACGCGTCCCTCTTCGGCTTAGTCAGACTCATATAAGTGGCGCCCCTATTTAGGCAAGTGCTGGAACCAGTACATAACAATCTCGTTTAGCAGTATATACAGCAACGAGCCTACGCATCCGTCTTAGCTTTCTTCGAAGTCTAGACCCCTTGTAAATATCGCGTCTATTCTTTAAACAGGGGCACTTACAGATTCCGCACCACCAAACCGCGCCTCGCGCTTCTTTCGCTTCTCGTCTTCTGTCGGATCGACTGGCTCAGACGGCCCAGCGATGTTAAACCGAGCGGCTCGGGCAGCCAGCTTGGCATCCTAGCATTCCGCATTTTAGTTTAGTTCTACTCGTAGACGAACCCCGACTCACGTCGTCGTTGGGTGCGGCCTCCTTTGAGCTAATCTTAACGGGCTTCGACTGTCCCTCCGCACTGTTATTTCCCCCTCCATCACCAGTTGTCTTTCCCGCATCCTTAATGGGTACACTAGACTTTCCTTTATTTCCTCCCCTCCCCGCGCTAGTTCTGCCAGAGCCTCCGCCACCCTGCGCCCCACCCTGTGCTCCACTCGATGCGCCAGTAGCGGTACCGGGGTTGGCCCTCCCCTTTGCACGAGGTGCTCTAGGTCCCTTTTCGTCGGCCGGGGATTCCTCGACCAGTGGAATACCAAACCGCGCCGCCCGGGCTTTGCGACGCTCCAATTCGAGCTCTTCAGGAGTCTTGGCCGACGGCTCCACAGAGGCCGGCTCGCCGGTGGTCTCAGCCGCAGCGGGACGGGGGTTCGTTGGCTGCGCCTTCGGCAGGAGCATCTTCAGCAGCAGTAGCCGTTTCTTCCAGCGTCTCGGCCGCATGGGTGTCATGAGCCGTGGATGTGGCTACTGCCTCGGCAGGTGCAGGTTTGGAGGCATCTGCCCCGCCATCCCAATCGAACCTGAATATTCAACTCGTTAACACAAAAGAACGGCTTGTTCGCCAAAGGACTCACTCGTCTGGAGGCGCCAGCTGCCAAAAGGTCAATACCGCTGCTGACCACAACTTGAAGCGAAAGGGCAAACTCACCAATTCATCATCATCTCCCTTGGGAGCCTCACCACCACCCTCGACTAGCTTGAGAGCATTGGGAGTCGCCAGAATCTTCGCAATGAGATCTGCCTTGTTCGCTTGGAGGGGATGGGTGTTCCGGACTTCGTGAGGAGCTCTTTGAGGTCGGTGACCTTGAGCGCTTTGCTGCGAGAAGAGTCTAGCATTCAGTATTCGCACATTTCGTGTAGCATACTCGTGCGACTCACAGCTTGGCTTCCATGGTATTCGAGAGGATTGGTCGTGAAGAGCACTCGTGAAGCGGGACACCGGTTATAAGGGAGTTGGTGAACGGAAGGATTGGCAAGATGAGCGATAGGCAATGACAATGGCCGATTATCGATGGGCAAGCAGCAATGCGCGAGGAGCGATGTGCGAGGGGCGATGGGCGATGGGGGCAATAGCAAGCACGAGGCAATGTTTACGTCGCCGTGGCGGCGCCTATTCCACGTTGGATTCCTATCCTTGTCTACCCATCTCGCAGCCACATCTGTCCCAGGAAATGCCCGTTGCCGTCTAGATCTCACATTTGCATCTTATTTGTAAAATATAATAGTTTTTTTTTTCGCTGTTTCATCATCCTATTGCACTATCCCACGGGAGGCTTAGCCATGTCTCGTCCGTCACGTTCTAGAAACACCACCGGATCCTCACATCCCAAGCCCTCTCCTACACTCGCCAAAGTCACAGACATTCAACCACCCACCTGGAGATCGCGATGGAGTACGACTGCAGATCTCGGTATGTTCACACTTCGTCCCCTCATGGCTTCACAGCGACTGATCAACCTTCGACAGGCTATCCTGGATTCGATCCCCCACGACCAGGCCAACCCGAGGATCTCTTGACGGACCAGAACGTCAAGCAAGGCTACAACTATGCCGAGAACGTTCCTGTGCGCCCGCTCCTCTTGTCTTTTTTTCGCCCAACTAACAAGCGAATACGATAGGTTCGGATGAACAATGACAACTTTTCGGCACATGGGATGATACACAGCACACTCATGCCATCCCGTAACCGCTCTGTGTTGTCTCTCCTTGGAGACTTGATGAGCGCCGTATACGAGGTGAAGGCTGAGTCGACCTTGAGCATCCCGTATGTTCCCTAACCATGTCCCCTTCCACCTATACCTCACCCTTTGCTCCTTGCATAGAGCAAACTCGTACAAACTTCCCCCTCGTATGACTCTAAACGACAGCCGGCGCGCCGCTTGGCTGGCAGATCTCTCAAACCCTTCAGTCCCTCTATCCAAGCTGTCGCGTACAGTCCTGCACGTCGCAAGAAACGCAGATTTGCTGGATATGCTTCACGCGAATAACGTGCCGATCCCAAGGGCAGTCTGGTATGTCAGGATTCTGGGTGCGAATGAAACGGTTCGTCCCCCCCCCCGTTTTTTTTTTGTTGTTGTGCAAGCGTATTGAATGGGTAGTATTTGGGTAGCTGTCGATAAAGAACCGAGCAAATTACAATCCAGCCCAACTAGGGATTGAATGGGCCGGAACAGTCACAGCGCACCTTAAGAAACAACTGCAAGACATTGTATTACCAAGCGCACCGAGACCTGGCCTGGCAATCAAATCGACGTTCAAGAGCACGTTGACCCAGCCCGATACAAGGAGCAAGTGGATAGCCAAGTTTGCGTATTGGTAAGTGTTCAATCCAACGGAATGGGAAGAAACTGAGAGTCAAGGGGGATAATAGCGTCGACCTCCTCCGAATGTTCTACAATGAGCATATGGCCGATCATGCGACCGTTTTGAGTTGGTTGGCAGCGCAAATTGGACCTGCCAACGTAGCCCAGCTGTATTTTATTCTAAGACTCGTGGAGGAATATTTGGATGACATGGCCGAGCACCGAATGTTTGCTCACCCGTGGTGGAAGGTTGTTTAGCCAAGCTCGTCGAGGTGTGCCTCAACATTATCACCGTCTCAGAGCCCTCCTAACGATAGCATTAGATTGAATCAAGCACTGTTCCAGAAGCATTGACCAACACAGTCAACGCACTCGCGCTCGTCCTCCAACGTCTCCTGCTCACCAACTCGGACTATTTCGTCAGCGCTCGAGTCTGGGCTCAAGCATCCTACCGTCGGATCCTCCAAACCCTGTTTAGAGATCGCGCAAAGGTCGCACTCGCGGAGGCAGATAGCCCAGAAATACAGGATATGATATCGGCATTCTCCAATGTCTCAACCCGGAACGACGCGCTTCTGTTTAGGGTGTTGCCGGATCGAAGCGTGGTAGACATGAGGGCAACAATCGCGGATGTACAGCTACTGAATAGCATCGGGCCATCTACCGACCTTTCGAGCGTGTCGTACTTCCAACCCGACGGTTCGGACGACCAGAAACTCTCTGTACTTCTCACATGGGCGGTGACACCTTCTCAATATGGGACCCACCGACCATTCCTTGCCTGCTCGCTCCTCGCTCGGCGTGCAGAAGGCGCTCGGTGGCAAGAAGGGATCTGGCGATGGCTGGACGAGAGTGACGAGGTTCGCGCTGTGGGGTCCTGGGAGAAGGACGAACCGGGGTTGTTGAGCGCTGGTGGAGAAGATTGCTCGAAAAACTCATGGCACACCCGGGATGCCGTTGCACTTTTGGTTGGGGACTGGTCGAAAAGGGGCTACTCTCGTACGGGTGGTATATGCAAAAGCTAGTTGCGAGGGGTATCACAGACTTGTCGCTGCCAAATGTAAGTGGCTTTAAACGTGCATTTATTTTTCTAACACTACTGGGTCAAGTCTGCGAGCTCTCACCACAGAACACTGCTGCATGTGTCCCGCTCAACTCGTCGAACAACGCGATGGTTGTCGCAAGGTCAAATGTGCTATACGGATACTCGAAGAATCCGGAGAACAAGGCTGTGCGGGAGGTCTGCTGCGAGGTTCAGGCTGTTTTGATGGAGCTATTCGGTGGTGGTGAGTAGTTGAATTCCTTGAAATGGCCGAATCTAACTAGGGCCGACGCATATAGCCAACGAACCTTGGACCTCTGCTACGCTGTCCTCACTGGAACGATTCCTCACGGCTGGAAGGCATGTGCTGATGACAGCCGTGAATGATTGGCTATTACCCAGCGTCCACCAGTTACTCGATCGGTGAGGCCTTTCGCACAATTACGGAGAGTAATCCTAATAGCTACATAGAGGCGGGCAATTAAGCCCTGATACGTTTGCTCGTATTGTGCATATACTTTCGGCTCGCAAATGCTTCTCAAGTATAGCCGAGGTGAGTTTGCCCCCAACACAAGATATCCCAATTGATTGTTTCTACGCAGCTAGTGATTGCTGTCCTCCAAGGACCGTGCGACGATTTTCTGGACTTGCTCATTGCGTTATCGACCGATATATGAACATATGGACTGCTATGGACATTGTCAGCGAGCTTGGTGAAGACCTCTTCAAAAAGCACCAGGCGCTGCGTACGGAACAGAGGCGTTGTCGACCGCTTTTTGCTCTATTGTCACACTTGTCATCCTCCGGATACCTAGCCCAAGATGCCCACCACCAAATCGAAAGCGAAATTTCCTTCGAAGCACAAGTAAGTGAATAAAGAAAACTCGCCATCAAGGCTAATGCTGCGACAGGCACTTCACCCCGCAACCGAAGGCACGCTACCTCCCTCCCTTTCTTTCCAACAGATTTCAGCACTCCTGCAAGACCCTTCGTTAGAACGAGCATTATCCTTGGCCGATGAAGTCTGGTATAAGCATCACGCATCCGAATCGTGGGCGACCGTTATATGGGAACATATATTTGCTTTGCTCTGCAGCATATCCGGTACGACGCCAGATGTCCAGAAACCCGAAATTGCGAATCGGTATGTTGCATTCTTGGTCAGGTTGGACGGGCACATTGTCTCCGGATTGGACAACTGCATACGAGAATGGTTTAGTACGGCAATGAACGACATATTGGGCGCCGAACAAGCTCACGACCTTCTTGCACTTGTGTTTTTAAGACTGGTACTAGCCGGAGCCGTGTCTCCGTCGACAATCTTAGAAGGTCTTGTGTACCCTATGTGGAATCGTGCTGCTTGTCTCGAAGAGTCTAAACCAGCCGTGACCGCCCTAGCCTTAATGGTCAACGATCTTGCTGAGCGACTACTGGTGATCGATGATATGCCCTCATCGCCATCCCTTTTGCCTCCATCGACACTTGTCGAAGTGCTCCAGCTCGGCGCACGTCGACTCCCAGCGTCAGACAATGCTCCATTCCTCGCTCTCATTAACCGGTTCCCCTGCTTAGTGGCAATGGAAATCAACTCACACCTTGGGGACGCCGTGCGGCAGTCCAGTAAAGCACTACGCATATTGCTTGTGAACCAGCCGCAGATGGTGACGCTTTCGTCGCGATACATGGATGTCGTGCGAGATTCCTTCCTGAAGCCTGTTGGATTGGTTCTCACAGAACGACTGGAGCTGCTGCTAGTCAGCGTGCTAAAGGCAATCGTTAACGGGGGATGTTCAGGTGGGCAAACCTAACTTCAAGGCTTGAGAGGTCCTAATCCGAGAAAATTAGGATTACCTAGCAATAAGACATCACCTGTCATTGACCGTATTAAACACCGACCCATATTAGCAAGGATCGATCCTTGGGGTGTCACAAAGGCGTCTCTCGATCTTCATCTGACACTCAAGCTTTTAGAATCCAGTCTCGAGCAGGACTCGTCTAGAGCTGAAGCCAAGGAGAGACTGGCCGACTTTTCGTCTAGCCTCTTCGGAAGAGGATGTCTTCACAGAGTAGTGACCTTGTGGCGGGCGTGCTGAAAGGCATCAGTGGCCCCGTTGCAGCAAAGGTAAGAGCACCAATATTTTGGTCTCAAGTTATGCTAATGTTCCATAGTTTGTCAATGATGGACTGGAGCGTCTCACGAAAGGATTGAAAGCGCTGAATCTGAATACGCTTGAATCAGTTTCAACTTTCCTCAACGATTCTGGCATCACACTCCGCTTGCTGTGCCGCGTAATCCTCCCGCTGCGAGACGATCCTTCAGGCTACCCTCCCTCGAACCCGCGATTAAAGACGAATTCATTCTGGCACTGCAAGTAGCCTTGGAAGCAGTTCTGGCCACTTGGAAACAACCAGCCATTCCGTCCAACCACGCCGAATGGAGCTTGTTACCTTGATTGCTCGCCTGAACCATTTCGCACTTGGGTTTCCAGGATTCTGGACAAAGAATACGAACGAAAAGGGCGAAGCGTTACTCTTGGCTTATCTTCAAGTAACAAGGGTAGGTAAATCTGATAAACAGGTTCGCCGCAATCTTACGTTTCTTTCAGGCTATCGGAAGCCCTGATGATGGCGACCTAAAATTGTTCCCAATTTTGCTTGATACTATCGCATTTCTTTTAGACGGTTTGTTAGATCCTATCTAATTCTCCCGATATCTAACCTTATAAACGTCAGAGATGCCCAAGTCATCGAAATACCCACTCTCAGAGCCTTTGCGTCAATTCATGGACCCATTGCGACAGCCGTTACTCCCAAACCTCCCTCAAGAGTATCTAAGCCGGATACTTCCACTACTCAAGTATACCCCCGTTGATCCCTGCACCGGCCTTGCCCTCCGTTTCATACAACAAACGACCCGCGGTCTTATGTTCACGCACTTCCCATATAAACCGTGGGATTGGGGTGAAAATATTGATGACACGCCGGCCGGCGATACCATACGAAACGCCGCCAGTATGCCCTTGGATTTATTCAGTGCCGAGGCAACAGGTGATCGGATTGCTCAACCTGAAACAAATGCGCTGAACAAGTTCTGGGATAACACTCAGAGAGACGAGTGGTACACAAAAACGGTTGTTGGGAGCGAGGTTACATTCCAACGAGAGTGGGTCGATTCGCGCATTCTGGAACAGGAGTCTTCGAGGACGAAGAACCCGATCCTTCATCAGTCGGGGGGGAACCTCATGCTGGTTTCGGTTCAAAAGGAGATTCCAGAGGTCAAAAGCGAAAGGCTTCGCTGTCTTCTATGGACGCTATTGCTAGCGATGATGAGATCGAGATTATTGAACCTCCTAGCCATGCCACCACTTCGGGTATTCGATAATAAGCGGTGCTACGGTATTTCGTCGATGTGTTTAAAATATACATGCATTTGGATTATATCAGCTATCTGGCACTGTAATATTACTCTCATAAATACCCTTGAAACCCTATGACAGATTACTAAGACGCTCTGCAATTACAGTTGATGGCATCACACAGATTGGATTCTAGCACCCCTAGCACTCCCAAACTCGTTAATATGTCTATCAGAAGTTATACAATCTTGAGCCGGTTGGTATTACATGAGATATGAACACTCAACCTACCTTTTCGAGCACCAGTAGTTTTTTTCAAACAAGATTAGGCGACTCCGGATGCCCACCACAAAAGCCAACGTACCTAGCTTCGATCGTGTCAGAAGGACAACAAGTGGCTATGCTCCACAAGCGCCAGCGCCTAGCTTTGATCTCTCCACCACATGTCGACCTACACTTTTCTCTGTCCCCCCGCGGCGCCGATAGATTCTAGTGGCTTTTCGTTTGACACATTATCCGTGAAAATTGCGCGCCACTCGAAATGTTCAGGATGCGAATGCCCAGGCTGGCATCCGCCCGAGGGGTATACGGTCGTGATTGCAGACGGGTCGGAAGAGGCCATGGCTGCATTGGACGAAGCGGAAGCTAATGCAGGCCAAGTGACAGAAGTCACGGATGAAGGATACTGGAGGATGTGCGCGTGTGGAGACGGTATCGAGGATCATGGAAACGGGGCAGATCTTCTTCCAGCTGAGATTGAACGAAGGGCGAGAGTGGCGGTTCGAATTGATGAGATACTCGAGGTGAGTCGGGCGTTTACATTATCCACGTTTAAATGACTGGTGTTCTCGATAGGATAAAGGTCTTTTGGCAGACTTTGTAATGTCATTACATGACCCAGATGTCATATCGTTAAGAAAGTAAGTGTGCAGTTAGAGCCACGAGCCACATCTTCGACACAACAACAGGCAGATGGTCCCCTTTGACGAACAAATGTCACGAGGTTCAGATTATATGTCCCCTCCGTCCTCTCCAGGCAAGCCCTATGCTTTCTCAGCCAGGCAAACACTTACCTTGTTCCCAGTTTCCCAGCGTTCATCTTCTTCTTCGGCCCTAAGTGACCTTCCTCCAGCCAAACATCGCAAACCCGACCTAAATTACTCTTCAGACGAAGACGATGTCCCGCTTGCCGCGACCTCGCGCGCGCCCACAAACATTCCGTCTCAGCCACCTCGTCCACTGTCCTCAGCTTCCAACTCGAGTGGGTTCGACATCGAGATGGAGATGACGATGGACAACGACCCAGAGCCCGAACCTCTGCCCGAGCTTCACCCACGCACAACGAGCGGGAAGAGTGCAGCGACGCAGCCCGGAATGCACAAGACGGTTGCAGGGATGGGCCCCGCGGCGTTGCCGGTGGATGTGCCCATGGTGGTAGAGCCTGCTCGTATCCCAGAAGTAGCCAAAGTCCCAGTCGACGAGCGCCAGATTGCAAGACTTGCAACAGGCGCAGCCGTTGACGTGTCTGCATTCTGCGAGGTAAGCATCTCATCAGCCAAGCAGCCTTGCATATTTATACCTTACTCTTCCAGCCCATTGTCCCGAAACCGAAGCCAGCAGTTATCCAGGAGCAAAAGGGCACCATTCGATTCACAGTTGTAACCAACGATGGCTCGCCCAAGTCTCTCATCCTCCTCACCGGCCTAAAAACACTCTTTCAAAAACAACTCCCGAAGATGCCACGCGAATACATTGCCAGACTGGTGTATGACCGAAGCTCACGGGGTATGGCGATCGTCAAACGCGGCCTACGTGTTGTGGGTGGAATCACATTCAGACCGTTTCCCCAACGTGGTTTCGCGGAGATCGTATTCTTTGCAATTAGCTCGGTCCATCAGGTTGCGGTATGCTCTTGGTTTTGTTTTCTAGCGTCGTTGCTGTTTTGATGAGTGTACTCACTTAGGGCTTCGGAGCACATTTGATGAATAAATTCAAGATGTACATTCGGGAGCAGATGCCGACTATAGGATACTTCTTGACCTATGCAGATAATTTCGCGATTGGATATTTCAAGAAACAAGTGAAGTCCTCGCGTAATGACAACAGAACTTCTCCGCTCAGTGCAATATTCCGTTCCAGGGATTCACCAAGGAAATCACCTTACCACGTTCGGTTTGGATGGGTTACATCAAGGACTATGAGGGCGGGACGATAATGCAGGTACGGGGTTACCACCTACCCGATATTGCGCTTTCACGCGAGACTGATTGGAACCGGTCGATGCTTAGTGCTCGCTAATTCCGAAGATCGACTATTTGTCTGTGCAAGAACTGTTGGCAAAGCAGAAGCAGGTGCGTCTTCCTTTTTTCACAGGCTCGAGGGCGTCTAGTGACCGTTGGTGAGCAGGCTATTCTAGACAAGATCCGCGCCAAATCGCGAGCGCATGTTGTCCATCCTGGATTGGAACATTTTAGGAATGGAGGGACTGGTCCGATCGATTATAGGGCGGTGCCTGGATTGAGGGAGAGTGGATGGACGCCCGAGATGGACGAAATGTACGTGCGCGTGTTTCTGGTCTGTGTTCTCCTTTTGGGGTGGCATGAGCGCCGTATGGGCTGGACTGAGAACAGAGGGTTGTCCCGTGCCTGCCCCTCTTTCCCGCGCTCCTGGATGCTATGCCTCCATCGAGTACGACGTCGTCGGGCCGAAAGATTGATTAGTTTTTTGCTTGGGGTCCCGTCTGTTTGATTTGACTTGGAGGTTTATTGAATAGCCGAGTTGCTGACATCAACCCGGTTTATGTTTCGGTATCGGCTATATGGACCTATTGCCGCAACTCGGCTCGGACTTGTTCTACCCCGACCTCGATCTTTATCGATGTGCGATGAATGTGCAACTTCGGGGGATTGCTGTCATCGGGCGGATACTTTTCTTGTTCGGCACGGGCACTTTTATGACGTGGTTATGTCACTTTGGGCGGCTTCTGTTTGGCTGGATGTAGAATAAGGCTGCCGGCACGGGGACCCCAACACTCAACGATGGAAGCTATCCTCAAAGAGTTACGAGGGAACGTTTCAGCGTGGCCGTTCCAGGCTCCGGTCAACACGGACGAGGTCAAGGACTATTTGGACGTAGTGAAGAAGCCTATGGGTGCGTACGTGATGGCGCCTGGATCGAAATCGATGCTAATGTTTTGATGGCCTGATGTGCATATAGACTTTGCTAATATGGAGTTCAAGCTGGAAAACAACGCATACGCGACGATCGAGGATTTCGTGGCTGACGCAAAGCTGGTATTCAGCAACTGTAAGCTCTACAATCCAGAGAGCTCGCTGTACCACAAGCTGGCAATCAAGATGGAGCGCACGCTGCAGGACATTTTGAAGAGCGTCGGGCTGTAGTCTTGTTCTGGAATGAATTGTGTTGGTTTAACTTTGATTTTGAACGCCGGGGGCTCGTTCTTCGCAGAGCCAGGGTCGCGCCGAGGATACATCAGACGAGAAGCCCGGGGAGGGCCGATTCTCCGGTGGAGCCGCCTGGGGTACTGGTCGAGAGGTGTGTGTATGCATGCGACATGACGCATGGGTGCGAACGAGTGAGCCCAGACAACGGACCGAGACTGTGGACCGCGGGTGGTGTCGAGGCTGGCTGGGTCGGCGGCGGCGGCGAGGGCCACGATGGCGGGAGGGCCAACGGCAATGGGAGGGCGAGGACTGGGCGTGGTGGGCAGCGCTGACGGAGCGCGATGACGGGAATGTGGCTCGAGGGTGGCAACAGGCCGGAAGCGGCGGACAAGGGTCGATCCAGGGATGGTCAGGGGCCAAGCGGAAACTTGAACCGCCTGTGGTGAGGACTTAAAGTCGGGCTGCGACGTTGTGCTCGCATCCGCCTGGCAACCGCTGCGATACTAATACAGCCATGGCCAGCAGCGCCCTCGTTACACTCCCTCCCCCGCACCTCACCATGGCCGACGACCACGACGAGATGGCCTACCTCCCCGGCAGCGGGCCCTCCCTCGACGCCCCATACGGCTTCCCCGCCCCCGCCGCCGACCCTGGCTTTGTCACCGCGTTCTGGAACCCGTACGAGGTCAAGCACCGCCGCCGCACCTCGCGCGCCCAGCTCACCGTCCTTGAGACCGAGTTTGAAATCGACCCCAAGCCCAACGCCGACAAACGCCGCGCACTCGCCGCCCAGCTGAACATGACCCCGCGTGCCATCCAGGTCGGTCATTTCGTGCTCGTTTTCTGTGTTGGTCGCTGATGCCGTTTGTTATCCAGGTCTGGTTTCAGAATCGGTAATGCTGTCTCGTTCTGCTCGTTCGTTTTCCCGTCGCTCAACGTTTTCCCCTCTCTTGCAGACGTGCCAAGATCAAGGCTATCAAGAACAAGATCCCTGGTGGACGAGGCATGCCCAAGCTCAAGCCTGGCGAAAGGGCCGCTGCACGTGCTGCCCGAGCCGCCGCCGCTGCTGCCAGGCCCCCATCCGAGAGCGATGACGATGACGATGACAAGGCCGGAATGGGCACGAGCGTCGGCACCGGCCAATGGATCCAGCTCGAGTCGACACCCCTCAGCTCGCCGACCCACTTGAGCCCGCCATTTGGCGCCGAATCTGCCATGGTCACGTCACCAGGCTCTGATGCTCGGACCCCACCTGCCTCGGGCCCCAAGTCCCAGTTCACGATCACCGTACCACCCCCCGACGCTACGTCTGGTCCGAACTCGGCCCACTCGAGCCCTCCGAGCCCAGACTTCCCTGCCCCGCAAGCGCCACAGCCATCTTCTGACTTTCTCGCGCCACCATCTCCACAGACAATGCTCCGACGTGGATCTGCACCTGCTCCACTCCAAGGGATCCATCGTGCTCGATATAGCGCATTCAACCCTGCCAACGCCGCCCACCGATCAAACGATGTCGAACTTGCCATCCCACCCGTTTCGCCCATTTCGCCGCCCGACCACGAGGTTGCGCCATTGCGCCGTGGATCGCTCGCCAACCTTGCCCGTCGCCCGTCACTACCCGATTCCCATTTACGTTTGCAGTCCCATCCCTACTATCCTCATTCTCACCAGCATGACCGTTCCAGTTCGGGTCCAGGACCCAGGATGCAACGACGGGGTGGCCTACTCTCCCCTGTGCCGGACGTCGGCCAAGAGCAAGAGCAGGGCAGCCCCAGTGCCCCACACGTACCGTATTCGCTCTCCATCCCGACGGTCCTACCCCCTGCGCCGCAGCCCTCGCGCATGTACCGTGCGCTTCCCCCGGGCATGGGTGCAACCCCGGCTGCCCACGACTTGCCAACCCAATTCCCGGCCCGACCGACGTTGCATGCCCCCACTCGGCCATTCGCAGCCCCCTTACTTGCTGGGCCCCTTCCAGCTCCAGACTTTTCGTTTGGTGCCCCAGAACCTGGACACGGAGATGCATTCAATCGCGCAATGGAAGGCCAAGAAGGAGATATGCGTTCAAATACGAACGAATTCAATTCCAACCCAGACTTCCACTCGTCCAACTCGGACTTTCACAACACGGTCAACACCAACGACTACTCGTCCTCTTCGCCCAATACCGAATTCAATCCTCCGTCTGCGACATCCGAGTTTGCGCCACCTGGACCTGGCTTCTGGGACGCCCGCACTCGATTCGGGAGCATGGCCTCGATTGCGTCGGACGTTACGGGCGTTTCGGTATCTAGCACGCAGGCGACCAGTGTCAGTGGCGGGCTCGGCACTGCTGGATGCGACAACGGCTACGGAGATGCCAGATTTGGGGACGGATACCGAAACGGATTTGGCTATGGCTATCCTGTTGGCTTCCAGCCCGACGTGCGTCGTGCGTCTTGGTGAGTTCCCCTCGATTGTATGTGCTTGTTTGGCCACTTCTGACCAGTTTCATCTGTTGTCTGCTTCATCGTTGCTCTCTTTCGCGATTCCTCCTGGTCGCTCTTCTGGGTGGTTATGGGCGCCTCTCCTCGTACGCCGCGGGTTTTGTGTATGGCCGTTGTTGGTTGCGCTGCTTTCGATCATACCGCCCCCGTCGTCGACGGAATCCGATCCCGTGTCGTACGACTCTCCTTTGGTCGTCATGTCCCTGTTTTGTCGATCCTCGCGCTTATTCTTCCGCCTCGGTCGTCATGCGCCCCGTTGGTACTCCCGCCTCGGTTGTGGTTCTCGGTAATCAAATATCAGCCCTGGCGAGTTTCTTCACCAGTTCTCGGGCATGGGCATGAACAACGAGTCTGGTCCGCGCAGCACTAGCATGAATATGCGACCTTCTCCGCTTGGGAGATCGTTGACTATTGCTCCCGATGTTTCAGATGGCAACCATCGAGGGTTGACGCTCAGCCCTGAGGGCCATCGGTCGGTTGTAGAGAACCATCACCATCGGCCAGCCAATTTGAATCTGGAAGTTCATCGAGCGACCGGTTTGAATCTCGACGGACACCGGCCCGACATGAATCTTGCGCTCAAGGCTAAAACATTGCGCAGCCCGACTTTCCCTCCTGGTCAAGTAGATCCGACATATCCTCCCCCACCTCCAAACGCGAGCATGTCTGAACATGGGTCGTTTGCGCCCCAGGATCAGCAGCGCGCTAGTCCAGAAATGTACCAGTCTCCGCAAGGGAATATGACGCCTGCGCAGCGTGCACTTGTGGGAGGGGGTTCGGGTCTGATGCGTACATCGGAAGCGGGGGTGGCTATGTTGATGAAATGAGGACTCCTCCCGAAGGTGCTGTTGAAGCTATGCACCACGGCGGGATGAACTCGTCTGGTCAGGCCTCGCCTATGCTATTTGCTGGCGTTGGTGTCGAAGGCTCGCCGACTTACGACCTCAATACAATGAACCCAGATTCGATAGCCATGGCGATGATTGGACACGAGTACGCCATGCCTATCACGAACGAGTATGCGTTTCCGTGAGTCTCGCTCTTGCTCGCGCGAGAACCCATTTAGTTCGTTGGTCTACCTGTGATCTCTGGACGCTTTCGTTTGTTTATCTTTTCTTTTATTTCGGTGTTTTTGATTAGTCCAAGCTTTTTCTGTCATTTTTGTTCCATCTGCTCTGCTTGCTGTATACTTGTCGCACACTCTCATTGTCTCTTAATCTCCGTCCCGTTGCTTGTTTATTGGACATTGACTTATAGCTCACCAACCAACATATATTATTCTCAAACGCTATTGTTCGTTCTTTTTTCTCATTCTCGTACCTTGTAACTCCTGACTAGAGGGCTTTTAGCTCAAACAACAAAAATGAATGATAGGTTTTTTCAAATCATTCGAGGCCTGGGCTTGTTGAGGGTGCTGAAAAGATGAATTTGTAGGCTGTCAACATTCTGGCAGCAGCCTTGTCCTATCATTCGATCGACATCCACCGGGGTGTTTTAGGTATACAGTAGAACCTCTTGATCTGAAATGACGTGGTAAAGAAGCACGTCAAAGAATATAGCGTCGTTTTCGTATGGGCCACTTGTGTGAACCAAGACTGTGTCCCTGTCTAATAGAGTCCCCGCATTTTGCCACTATTCATAACACGTCAAAATTAGTGCCTTTTCAAAACCAGGGGTTTCAAATCAAGAGGTCTTACTGTATATCAACCCTGCAATCCCTCATTAGCTCTATTGAATGTCTGTGATTGTTTTTGCAAGGTTGGCCTCTCGTTGCCTGGCTATTCCTCATTCGTTAAACCTCGTTCTTTGAACACATGACTTTTAATCTGGGTCAAGTTAAGATTTTGTTTTATTCCCTTTCGCGTTTATTTTTAAGGTTAAGCTTGTATGCTTCTGGAAAGTGTGCGCGTGAATTGAATCAGATGAGTTGAAGACTTTATGTCAGGTACAGCTATCTTTCCCTCGCATTTGATGTCAACGCGTAGCATGCAGGGAAACTCGTGATCCTGTCAAATTAGGCTGTCAGCTGATGGCACATGTCCGCCTGCGAGTGGAGGCGAGTTTTTCAAGTGGCTTCCGGCATTTACGTATTTTGGTGATGCACAAGCAAATACAAAACTCCTCGCGGTCGATGCCGAGCTCAATCACGACATGTACGTACACAAGTTGACCAATGTGCTCAGTGACGTGGTGGCAGAGTTCGATTTGGGGGACAGGCTCGTCATATGGTACATTCATCCCAAATCGGACGTCATTCTACGATAAGTTGACATCGAGCTCGAAGATGACACCGAGTCGCGTCAGTAGTGTCGGACTGACAGTGTTTTCAAGGCTTCACTGATGGAGAGGACTAAGGAGAATCAACGATTATAGACAAACTCCACAAGTGTTCCAAACATTTCATCCCAAGAACTCGTAATACTATTATTAGATCCCCAGCCGAATGGCAGGTGACCGGCTGGTAGGCCACAAATTCAGACTTATCCTTTATTTAATTTGGACCAAATAAAGCAAAGCAACTGATGGAACCAACCATAGGTTCCAAACCGAGAGCAAATCGAACTTGATTCACGACACTACCTCAGCCGTGCAAGCTATTTTTGGGACAATTATTTGCTACAGCTACGTACAACCTCCACTTACAAACCGGGAATAGAAGTCGGGGCGTCTGCGAAGCCAGGCCAGCGGAGCATGTTTTCCGGATAACGCGCGACGACCAGTGGTGGAATTTGTGCACCCGATCAGTGGACGAGCTCGGTATGCGGAAAGCGACGTTGCGCTCGCCTTCATGTGACCAATGCGCCGCGCCCGTCCTTTTTCATGAGACCGCGCGGGTGACGAGTGAGCCACGCCTCCCTCCGCCTTGGTCGCTTGCTATTTGCGGACTGCGCATATCCGCCTTCCTCTCCCGTTGCGATTTTCATTCTCGAGAACGCCTATGTTCAACCTAGCGAGAGCCGCTCGGCCTTGGTTGGCGAGACCAGGAATCAGGTCCGCGGTCAGTCAACGCAGGGATTTAAGAGTGAGTGTGCGCTGGGAGGAACAGCACCAGCTCCCCTCGCTTCACTCGACTCGCCACTCTTACTACTTCCTCTTCTTCCCCTTGAAAACATGAAGGTTTTGGCGATTCTCTACGACGGTGGCAAGGCGGCCGAGGAGGAGCCTCGTCTGTTGGGTACGACTGAGAACAAGGTGCGTCATTTGGTGACATCAGACAATCTAGGTGCTTATCCGTTATCGCCGTTAGCTCGGGCTTGAGAAATGGCTCAAGGACCGTGGCCATGAACTCATTGTGCGTCATGAACCTCTTTGGCTTTAGGACTTGACTAACCGACTAGCAACAGGTCACTAGCGACAAGGAAGGTCCTGACAGCGTTTTCCAAAAGGAGCTCCCCGAGGCTGAAGTCCTCATCACTACCCCCTTCCATCCTGGCTATCTTACCGCCGATATCATCAAGAACAAGGCCCCCAAGCTCAAGCTCTGCATCACAGCTGGTGTGGGCTCCGACCATGTCGACCTCAACGCTGCCAATGAGCACAAGATTACCGTCGCTGAAGTCAGTGGTTCGAACGTTGTTTCGGTCGCTGAGCATGTCATGATGGACATCCTCTTGCTCGTCCGCAACTTTGTGCCGGCGCACGAAATGATCGAGCGTGGTGACTGGAGGGTCAGCGATATTGCGCGCAATGCTTATGATCTGGAGGGAAAGGTTGTTGGTACCATTGGAGCCGGACGGTGAGTCTTTAGGCACTTTTCTTAGTCATCATAAGGCCTCATCCCACGCATTTAGTATCGGCTACCGTGTCCTCCAACGGCTCGTGCCTTTCAACTGCAAGGAGCTCCTCTACTTTGACTACAACGAATTACCCCAAGAGGCTGCCAAGGCCGTTGGTGCTCGCCGTGTCGAAGACATTAAGGACTTCGTTTCCCAATGCGACGTTGTCACTGTCAACGCGCCCCTCCACGAGGGCACCCGCGGCCTTGTCAACGCCGACCTTCTCAAGCACTTCAAAAAGGGTGCTTGGCTCGTCAACACCGCACGCGGCGCCATCGTTGACCGCCAGGCGATCGCTGATGCGCTCGCAAGCGGTCATATCAACGGTTATGCAGGTGACGTGTGGGATGTGCAGCCTGCCCCCAAGGACCACCCGTGGAGGACAATGAAGAACGTGTTGGGCGGCGGAAATGGCATGGTACCGCACTACTCGGGTACGACTCTCGATGCTCAGCTCCGTTATGCCAATGGTGCCAAGTCCATTCTCGAGAACTACCTCGATGGCAAGCCGCAAGACCCACAAAACTTGATTGTTGAAAATGGCTCGTATGTGACCAAGAACTGTGAGTAAATCGAGCCCTTTTGTGGTCGCGCCTACTGATTTTGGCTCTGCAGATGGCTCGAGGAAGTGAAAATCGCCTATGTAATAACAACAAATGTGTGCCGAATCCTGTATAGTAGTTGCTGTTATCGAAACATCTTTGAGGTCCATGATTGACTGCACAACGCAAGCTATTTGACCTGATTTGTGCTTGTGCATGATTTCAGTCGGATTGGCGGCACATGCTCGCTCAATCGAATATCAGTGAAAGGCATATATCGATCATTTTATATAACTCTGGGGCCCCACAGTAGTTTCGGATTACTCTGACTGACTCTCCTCAGCGAAGACTTCATACCGCATTTGGAATTGTTCCGTCAGCATCCAACCCAAAGGGCCGAACGCCAGAAGTCTCGAGTGGACCATCTGGAATATAGAAATGATATTTGCATCGCGCGAGGCACTGAGAACGACTGAACGACTTTGGTGACACTTAGAGAATGACGTTTGGGGGAGAAATCCCCCCTCACTCCCCCAAATTGGATGCACACAGCAGTCATATAAACACACCAAGGATATGCTTAGCATAATACAAAGCAGGCAGCTCCGCCACATAACAATTCGAAATCCAGCGAAGGGGTCAAGTGGCTCATCCCATATACTCAGACGTTTGGTACAATTACGATACATCTGGTGGGTGGCTACCTGGCTCACAGTTGTCAGAGGATCCCAGGAAAATGTCTCGCCAAACCATTTATCTACGCTAGGCCTACTGTTGACGGTTAGGCTGAGGCGTAATATTTGGATATATGCGCTTGAATAAAGGTCCTGGGGTTTCTCTATCGATGTTGACATGTATTCGCTAGTATGAAAGCATCGTGGAAGAGTGTGCACATATTGGGATTTTATTCAATGAAACCATTGGCTGATCCGTGATGCCATTGGGCTGCTACATGATGTTGTAAATTATAGAAGCCAAATCCGGCCCAAGTGACCCGAGCTCGATGCTGGGATCCCGCTTCGCCCACTAAGCACCACCGATCATCTTAGTTGGCCGCGCTCACGTGAATATGCCATTTGCATCTGCTTGGATCCACATAGACCTTAGGGGTATAAAATGGCCCATCTCCCACCCAGCGACTCATTCTCAACCACCACCATCCACCACCCGTCCACCTCTAGATTGGGGTGGTCAATGCTCTACTCCTCTTACCCGTTCTCGTATCACCTATCACGAGCGCATACGCGTATGTCCCTCTCTGATGCCATGAGCTAGAATCTAACCGCCTTTAGTAGCCAGCCACACTCCAAAAGAGAGGCACTTGCCCTAGCGCGACTCAGTGCGCTATTGACCACTGAATATTCGCGGACCTCTTAGCACACAGCGACTGCTGGAGAGGTAAGCCCGTGCTCCACTTACCCCTATCTTCCGTGTTAACACCTTCCTCTCGCTCTAGATTCCCTCCCTCACGAGTGGTCAGCTTCGTTAAACCCTCGAGAAGCACGTGTGTCCACCGGGTTGAGCGCTTGGTCCTGGCGCTACGGCGTCCGCGCGAGTTAGGGACATCGGCTGCTCGCCCACGGGACTGTGTCGAGGTAACCCCCTGTATGCCGCGCCGGATGTCGCTTGGCTCGAAGTCGCTACACTCCGCGCCGCCTTTCCGCACTCGACGCGATGTACTCCCCCGTACTGTCTCTGCTGTGCTGGCCCCGCCCACGGTGAGCCCCTTGCTGGGTCATTGTCTCCTATCTGGTTCCCATTCCAACTGTTTGCTAACATCTGCAAAAGGACCACTCGAGGGGTCCTGCCTAGTTTCGGGCACTACTCTTCAATGAATTATCATCAACAATACAATTATATTGAAACACACCATTGTCTATTGTATCACATTACCTCCAGTATGACCTAGCAGTTGGCTCAATCATTGCTTCATGGTCAATATTGGCTGTTTGTCGATTAGTAAATAGCTATTTTAGTTACTGTCATCCCTCAAACTTTGGCTCTTTCAGCACGCGTCCCTGTAGGACTTGTTGAGCCCAAATTTAAGCAAATTGTTAGACTCATATTTGTCTTTGTGATATACTGGAATATTCCAGCTCTCTGAGTCTACTGGTAGATGGCAATGTTGAGATTCTAACGGCGTTCTAGCCCGAACCGCCGCATGCCGCCAGCACAGTCTCAAATTGATGACTATGTTCTTTGGTCCAAGTGACTCGCGAGATCGCGGGGTTGGCAAACAACACAAGGGGAGCAACAGAGATGTTCGTATCGGCCAAGAAAGCGCTTTACTTGAGTGGCCGAATGGGCGTTTTGGGGGACTTATGGCAGCAACCCGCGTCTTAACACACATCCCTTAGTGACCTTGTAGAACCAGTTGATAGGAAATTAGCATGCCTCGTTAAAACACTAGAATCCTGAGCAAATTTGACGTGTCGCACAAGTCAGAGTTTGCGTCGCACGCTGTGGTCTAGTAAGATTCACCCGTAGAGGAAGGTGAGCCTCATTTTTGGTTGTATGCTAGATGATAGGGCTCAATATACAGGTTGATGTGCAAATCAAACGATATTATCTGATTCCTCAGAACCAATCATGAATGTATGTGATGATCTATTGTAATTAGGCAGTTGCTAGATCCGAATATTCTTCCCCAACCCTATGTGTGTGTGGAATGAAACAAAACACGAAAGCATGCACGAAAGCATGAACTTGGATTTTCAGGAGTAACACCTCATCCCGTAGGTCATGGTCGGACAGGAGAACCCCCATGCCCAGACTCAAATTCTTCTTGTTTCTCGATGGCTACGACTTCACCCTTCTCTTCGTCTTGGATAGGATTGACAGAATCCGGTACGGGCTCTCCAGATTCGTCTGTCTTGCCCTCGCTCGGTGCGTTCTCTGCGCCTTTCTTCTGACCGCGTTCCACTTGGCGAACCAGAGTGTACGAACGAAGTAGCAAAACGCAGAGTGTGCCAACAAACAGGAGCGGAGTCATTACGATCCTGAGATCGCAAAGCACAGTTAGAGAAGAACAATTAGACATATAATAATAGATACTAACCAAATCATAGACAAACTGCGAGTGAATGCGTGTAGCACTTGTTGGCGCAGTTCCTCAGGCTTGAGATTAGACATGAAGAGTAAGAATCTAGGTTGGTGAACTAGAAGTCTGGTTTTGGCGTACCTGAATATCCTTTAGCCCGTGAACATTAGTCTCAAGCTGTCCATGAGACAAGCTGTTGCTAGAGAATCCGGAGATACCAGCTAGCCGCCGCTTGACTTCAATGCGTAAATAGCGCCGCCAACAGAAATACCAATGGTACCCCCGAGAGTGCTGTTTGCTAAATCAGCCACCTGCCTATTAAAACAGTAGTTGAGACCCACCGAATCAGCCCAAATGTCGCAGTGGCGGTTGCCATATCCTAGTTTCTCTGGTCAGTTCAGCAGAGGCCGAGTCATAGCGCGAATCTACCTTGAGGGGCATGGCCGCATGCAACCCAATAAGCGGCGTCTGGAACAAACAACCAACACCAAGGGCTGCAAGTGCCAAAATGATTTCTTGTTTCCACCTTGATGAAGTAAATTAGGCTAATATGGGCGCATGGCAACTTTCATCACTTACACTTGGATCTTTTCATCAAACAGAATCTAGAAAATTAACGTAAGAAAAGTATGCTAGCGGCACCGTAATGGTATCGTACCATAAGCCCGAAGCCAAGTGTCATAATAGGCCAAGAAAACCACATGGTTGGACGATACTTGGTTGTTCGGTAACGACTAGACCGGACAGTATAGCCACCAAAGCCCCTCCCAAGCTGAAAGGGAACATCTTGATCCCAGCCAAGGTGGCGGATGAGCCCAGGATCTGGAAGTAAAGCGGAATATCTAGCCAAGGTTACGTCAGATAACGAGTGGGGCTCGGAGAGTCAGATATATGCTTACAGTACGATGCAGAGAAGAATGCCAGAGCATGGATAAAGACCGAAACCAAGAGCATCGACGTGGTCCGAGTCTTGAATAACCGCGGAGGTATAATTGGGCTCCTACTTGTATATATCTCATTGACCGCACCGGCGACGAGCAGAACTCCTCCGACCACAATAAGGGAAATAGTCTTGGCTGATCCCCAATTCGTCTCTCCCGAGTTGAAACCGACGAGCAGAAGGACAACGCCAGCCATAATAAGAAATAGTCCGACAAAGTCGAAAGTTTTAATGTAAAAAGATAGAGGCTTGCGTGGGGTTGGATTGAGTCGGAGCGTTAGGAGAGCGAGTGCAGCGAGACCGCCGGTTGGAAGATTCTGAAACGAGCATGTAAGAAAATGCCTTTTTGGAAGTACGACGCTCACTTACCACCCAGAAGCACCATCTCCACGAAACTGGTAAAATCAGAAATATTCAGCGCCCGACCAGAGGTTAAGTAAAAAGCCTCTGAACTACCTTTGTCAGCAAATACTCCTCCAACCAGTGGCCCAACAACACTTGCTATACCCCACGTTGCACCGATCGCACCGGTGTACTTGCCTCGCTCCTATCATGACCCATAAGCGAACCAAGCGTGTAAGCGAGAGCCACCCAACGAACCTCGAGCGTGACAATATCACCAATCGTGATCATAGTCATTTGCATGATTCCTCCGCCCCCAATGCCTTGTACACCTCGACAAACAGCAAGCCAGGTGAAGCTCTGAGCAGCGCCGCATAAGGCTGATCCAACCAAGAAGATACCGATCGCGGCAAACAAAATGGGCTTCCGGCCAATAAGATCCTGAAAAGGTATGAGAGGTAATCCCGGCACACGTATAGAATATTCTCACAGAAAGCTTGCCGTAAAGTGGGGATAGACCTGGAAGAGCAATGAGCTATACCGCGGATCAACCTTCCGGCAGACTTACATGCGCTGGTTAAAAGATAAGCGGTTCCAATCTGTACAAGCGAATTAGGTAAAACGGTCAACGCCTTCAGCAACCACCTACCCATGAATATCCAGAAGATCCTCCCAAGTCGGCAATCATTGCTGGTAGCGCAGTGCTATTAAATTGGATTGTAAGCGTAGGAAAGCTTGATGAAAACAACAGACGCACCTGACAATCGTTTGGTCCATGGCAGCCAAAAACACCGTCAACATGAGCCTATTCCAAGAGTGTCAACGGCCAATTTTTTACGTCAGAACAACTCAACGAACCCGGGAAACACGAGCTTAAGATTGCTATTGACCCGTAAAAGTGTCAGAAAATAGCTCTGAGTAAAATCCAACAGCAAACTTACTTGTGCGGAATCTTGTGTACTTCATCCTGTTTCCATGCCTCGCCTGGCTTGGCTTTTTTCGTCGTAGTTTTTTCAGCGTCAGTGGTAGCGTTCAATGTCTTGGCATCAGCTTCAATGTCGGCTGCGCTATTGCGTGCGCTATTGCGTGCGCTATTGCGTGCGCTATTGCGTGCGCTAGTTCCAACAGTAGGTTCTGGTGTTTGAGGGGAGGCCATGTGTGCAAACGTATGTTCGACGGGTTGACACTGAGCTTGGCGGGCCTGGGGCTAGACTCGGTCATGGTTAGGGGTTAAATACACATTCTGACGGGCAGCTGACGCATCTCGATCAGGTCCCCGCACCCGGTGACGGCACGGCATCGGCATCGTGATTATCAATCGTCGGTCATGTGAGCGTAAATATAGAACCGACTCCACATGCGCAAACCAAGCGCGCCCTCGGGTAGAATATATGCGCAATGACTGCGCCCGCATCCGTTCATCCGCTGGGGCGCTGCGTTGGATTTAAAAGAACAAAAAGATAGGAACGCACTTGATCATGATCGACTGTAACGCAATCGGAGCTCAGCCGAGAACAATAACAAAACGAATTAAACGAGCTTAGCCCCCTAGGTCTTGAAGACGTGGTGAAGTGAGACAGGACAAGAAGCTGTCTTTGGCTTAGAACGAGCTGGTCTATTGAGCTATTCAGGTATTTAACGACTCTGTTACCACACCCAACCAGTATCAAACTTCCTCCCTTCCCTTAACGTCCTATCAAGTTCAAGTTACCACGATGTCTGACCGCGCAAGTATTGCCAATCGATAACGTACGCCTACCCAAATAATTCGCATTATGTTTTAGTTTGTTGTTTTCGTTACGATTGTCCCCAAAACTCCCGAGCAACAGAAGGATGTTATCCAGCTCCTCCACGAGGTCCGCCCAGCTTGGCTTGCTCTCCCTGGAAGCTTGTCCCACGGTCAGCCTAATACAGCCCTACAGCTATTACTTGCATCAACTAATTTTATTCTTAGACGTGGGCACCGCCAAGGGTGGAGATGCGCTTGAACGGTCTACTTGTCCGAAATCTGTGCGTGAAAAGAGCTAGCTCCGGCGCTAGAGATAGTTGACCCGAGCAATGCTTCAGATTCCTCACCTCAAGGGTTGGCAGACTTTTCCAAGATTTCAGAGCATGATAAGATGAAGGAGGTGCGTCCTGCTAGTACCGAAAAAAATGTTTGGCTCTAATGTCCCCGACCTAGAAATTGATGCCGATTATTCAGGCGGACAAGCTAGTTATCACTCAGGTTCTGACGAATGGTGAATTTTCAAAGTGAATGGATATAGCGCACGAAGTGCAGTATCCAATACATATCTTAAATCGATGAATCTTCGCTACATAAGTAGACGTCAACTAGAAATAACCGTTTTATGCGAACAATATCGTTGCAATTTAGATCCAGCCATGCATAGTATTGGAACCGCGTCAAGGCACGCTTACATGTTGTAAACAAGCAAGTCATAATCGCTATGAGAGGATCCGAGAAACGTTCGCTATGGAGATATTTTAGTTGGTATATAGGTATATAGGGTACAACACCGTAAGCCTACCTTTATCACTACCACTATCGATTCGAATCAGCGTAGGTACTATCTTGGCCGACCCAACTCACCATGTTCATCATCCATCTTTTTCAGGAACAAAAATAGCGGAATGTAGCCTAATGCTCAAATCAGCAACTATGCTGTAGGCCACCAAGAAATCGGTATACCCTCTTTGTGCCAGAAATTTCGTAACTCTTCTCCGCTCATCTGTCCGGGTATCACAAATTGTGGCTTGGCACGGGGGCGTTTATGGCCAGGTATGGCAGCATCCCCAGAAGTGGCGTGGGCGTGATGTACCCTCAGCCGCCGTCGGTTGAAATCAGCCACCGATAGTTCTGTGTAACCCGAGCTGGAAGCGGACCCAAAGACAATGCCGTTGAGCGGCCGCCTCATCTCTATGTGCTGGGCACCAATCTGTAGAAAGATGTTCACCATGAAACGCAAGAGAGGCCCAGTCATCCCATGGGACATATCGAACGGAGTGGTTTGAATCTAGCATGGCGGACCTTGGGGTCGAGTCGAGAAGAGTGGAAATAGGCGTACATAACCTGAGATCTCTCCATCGTGGATCTGACTCGAACGGGCCAGTCACCCACAAAAGTCGATCACCAGGCGCTAGATTATAAACTTTTCGCAAATATTGATTGCCTACTTGCGGACAGACTGCAGCTTCGAGCTGAATAGTAATCTCATACTGGGTTGGTGAATTGAGTACTAGAGGCGGTAGTTCGAATGATGAAGAGTGTACGGCTGGCTTGGGCAGCTCGGCATGGGGATCAAACTCGTATACTTCTAAACAGCCTGGGGCGTTTGTTGAATACCACAAACTTTCTTCGTCTCGTAAGCGAGCTCGAACCACAACAAATAAAGACTCTGTGAGTAATTCAAAAGTGCGCTCATGTGGCACAAAATCTAAAGTGAAATGCTGGACACAAGGGTTGAGTGGTGGATGGAAGACCAGGGGGATCTGAACTGACCAAAAGCTGGTGTCCGGTCATCCAATTCCAAACAACCAGATCATAACTGGTGCGGCCCATCAAGTCGAAGATTCCCGCAAGCGAAGAACCGAACAATGTGATGCGATCACTCCTCCCCTCCTCATAGTTAGTTGAGACACGCGTATATCGCACAGTGAGCAGTTCGCTGGCTGCATTAGGGTGCGGTTCATTTGTGTTAACCGCTCTCAAGTGGATCTTTCGGACGGTACTAGGGATCCGGGGATTGTCCACCTCAAGAAGAGCGATTAGGTCTTGCTCCGGATCGATCGCTAGACACTGTGCCTCGAATGGTACTTCAAACTGACGGTGCTCGAACCCGGTGCCCCTGTTGTTCGATGATAGTTGGTAAATGGTGAAGCGAGTGTGGTCGGGGCTTGTGTCTTCTCCCCACACAAGAGACCCAGCCACAAGTTCGAATAACCTCGGTGGGACAGATGGGCCTAGGGGTAGGCGATAGGTTTCCGGGGTAAGGTTCGCGAGGTTGTCCCATCGCGCGTTATGGTCGCGGAGTACTTGGGTCTTTTCCGCATAATTCAGATCGGTTCGGGGACAATGCGGTTCCATATAGCCGCAAGCATCTAGTTCTAGCCGATATTGTAGATAATCGTTGGTTACAATAAACTTGTGAAGAAAGCGGCAAACCTATCCAAGGGAGATCAGTTGAAACGAATGCAATCAAAGCGAAACCGACCTGTTGGCAACGTCGAACTGCAAGTGGAGTCGTGAGAGCAAGGATGAATAGCAGAACGTCGTCTGGGAGAGCATCGAATGAAATCGCTGGCATGGTGATGTCGTCTAGGAAAGGCGTAAAAGACTCTTGGCGAGTTCTTCAGTGCACATCGGTGATAAGATGCCCGAGTGCACGAGGCCACGTGAGCAGCAGCCAATCATGTTGGAGGATTGTGTGCAGCCTCGGTGTGCAGCGTGCGGCGCCCCGTTCGCATGCATAGGTGTGGGCAAATAATCTCCAGGTGAAAGGATAGGAGCTGGCTCGGTTGCCTGGGAATGACCGCTTGCCGGTGTAACATAACACCTCAAGCCCGAGCATTCAACACAGTCACTCGAACACCATCTGGCCTTTAGTCGCTACGGATTGTGTGCGGGTGCGTCCGACGACAAATAGGAAGCTGAGGCCGCCGCCCGGCTCGTCGAACTTTTTACGCAATCCACGGGGTGTCATCCACGTGGTCCCCCCCTGACTTCCAGGCAGATCCAATTCTGGGAGTTTTGACGGGTGTACCTTCTATATCACTCGGCTCTCCGCGCGGTGCAGTCTCGATATTTACTTGACAGGCCCGGCCTATGTGGTGTTCCGTCCTACTCCTCTCCTCATTCGACTAGCGATGGAACTCGAGGAGCGCAAGGACAGAAAGTCGAGCATCTCTGAAGCTCAAATCACCACTCGCGAACATGCTACTCGAGGGGACGCCTCGTCTTCGCTCGTCGCTCTTCCTACCGACGGCTATCGGCTTTACAGGCGACGATGGGCTGGGTTAGTCGGGTTGGTGAGCAGAGTGGTATTCAGTCAAGCCAGGACTCGACGCTGACGCCGTTCCAAGTGCCTGCTGAATCTCATCGCCGGTCTAAACTGGCTTTGGTTCTCGTCGATAGCCATCGATAGTACGTAACAGTGTCTGCGGGTTCATTTGATTGTACTAACCACTGTGCTCGTACTCCAGCCTCGAATGCGTTTGGAATATCCCTCCAACGGGTCAACTGGCTGGGCAATAGCGTCAACGTGATCTACTTGCCAGTATCGCTTCTCGTCCCGCCAGCGTGCTCACGTTGGGGACTGCGTATAACTGTAATGTTCCCAGTCATGCTCTTACGGAACCAATAGCTCACGGCTCATGTGACTGAAACTAGTCCGCGATCGGCTCAGCTGCTCTGCTCATCGCATGCTGGATTCGCTATGCCGGGACTGCCAACTCTCTGTCCCCAGACGGGAAATTCGCCCTACTCCTTGTTGGACAGGTATGTTCCAATGTATTCCGCTCGGCCCGGCCGTTGCATACACCCGATCACGCCTAGGCTGACCGCCGCCAAACGTTGTGTGTAGATCTTCACTGGAATCGGACAGCCGTGCCTCCAAATCCTTGGCCCAAGGTACAGCGAGGTGTGGTTCGACCTCCGAGGGCGCACCACGGCAACCATGATTCTGTCTATCGCTAACCCCATCGGAGCTGCACTATCACAGCTGATTGCCCCCGCATTCTCGAGTGTGCGCCAGTCGGTAAGCATCGTCCAGCCCGCACAGGCACAAAACTCTCAGTTTGCTCACGAATCAGTAGGTCCTGGTTCTTGCGATTATCACGACGGTAGCTGTCCCCACGGTTGCTCTGATATACCCACTGCCCCCCACGCCACCCAGTACGTACCTGCCTTCTGCTTGTGATTAGTGGTGCTGAAATAAGAATGTGACAGCCTTTTCCGGATCACAACCCTCCCCTCCAGCAACCCAGGTTATGCGTGCCTGGATAGGGCGACCCCGGCTAGGCGAAGCGACCATGTCTGGACGCCAACGGCTCGATATGACGATCGTCACCATGTTATTTGCAGTCCTCGTTGGAGCTTTCGACGCGTTCTCTATTCTGATAAGCCAAATATTTGTCCGTATTTCCTGGTTCTTCCAGCTTCACTTGGACTGATAACCGTTTATCGACAAGGAACCTTATGGATATTCTTCTGATACCGCGGGCATATTTGGTGGCGTTCTTATTCTGGCCGGTATCGTCGGCGCAGCAGTTATCTCTCCACTCTTCGACCGATATTTTACCCACCACCTTGGGCTTGCCGCCAAAATTCTCGTTCCAGTCCTGGCTGCAAGTTACATCGGCCTGATCTGGGATGGTATGTTCACCCTTTGCATTCTAACACGTTGATACTCACACACAGGCATAGTACGAGCAAACAATGACGCCGGGATCTATGTGCTCATGGTCGTGATCGGCGTGGGATCGTTCACGCTTCTTCCTGTAGCACTTGAAATTGGCTGCGAGGTCACCCGAAGTGCGGAGACTTCTTCCGCGGCGCTCTGGTTTGCCGGCAACTTGTTTTCGGTGGTGTTTGTCCTATGTGAGTCTTGGTTTTCACACTACTTCGGTCAGTATTCTTATCCTGTGTTTGCAGCTATGGATGCGCTGCGAGATGACTCGTCAACGGCTAATCCACCATCTCACATGCGCAATGCACTTATTTTCCAGGCCTGTTTTGTAGCAGTGGTTGCAGTCAGTGTGATATGGTTAAAAGTAGACCAAACAAGGAGAGAGGTGGATGCGGAAAAAATGGAGAGTTCGAGAAGGGTCGAGTTAGACGAAAGTTCATGATTTGTATGTGGATTAATGTCTTTAATATAGTTGTGTTAGTGTATTGTTATGCCTGGAGCACGGTGGATGTGTGCCGAACCATAGCGTTTCAGACTGTGGACTTGCTTCCTGAAGTCGGGTTTCATTGGATGAGTTGGTGTTTAGCTGCATCTAGAACTGACAATAGGCTTGATACTCGGCACGCCACTCAGTTGGAGCCTGGACGTTCTACAGACAGACGGCCGCCGGCCGAATTTCAACGCAACTGACGTCTATCGCAATGAGTCTTCTTCGTGAATCACGCCCGACTCCCAAACGACGTCCGGTCAGAATTCGAAAATCCAAGAAACATCGCGAGCAGGTGATTACGCGTTCAATTTCTCAAGGAAAGTGCACAGGCGGTTAGGGAAATTTGCGTTCGATCCGCAAACAATTACATCACATATTGTGTGTCCGACCAACAAGATTGGAGCTTCAAAGCATGAGCAACGAGCCTTCAAGTCCCCTAATGTCGTCGGCTCGTTGTACCTAAGAACCAGCAAGCGATTGGTAACTAAGAGAAAACCAAGTCCAAGTATATTCAACTTACCATTAGCAGACCCACTATCGATACGGACCCAACCGTATTAAAGACTGTGTTGACTGACATCGAACAAGACGACGTACCAATCAGACCGAACAGGCCCATAATAGAGCCGAAAATCTCGACAATCAAAATCTTCACGAAGAGGGACGGGTCCGCAGCGTCGGCCAAGGCTGCATTTGAACCCGTGATGCCAACGGAGATACCACACAGCAAGTTGCAGAACCCAACAGTGAGACCGCCCCAAAACAAGGCGAAACCTACAAATATTGACACAAGGTGAGCTTGGGTCATGACAAAACCAAGTAGATGACGCACCAGTAAAGTAGTTCTCCCGTGTGTATAGCTGGTCTTCAGGAACATTATTGTTAACTTTTTGGGAATAAACAATTGCCATGATCTTGAGAAGAACATGGTTACAACTAGGCAATATGACGCGTTGTTTTAAACACTCACGACACCATAAATGGCCACAACTTCACAGAAGATAATACTGCGGTGGCAAGCCTCGGTTAGCTCCGACAAACAGGCTGGAAGTTATTCCTCTCGCCTGATCAAGTTTTTAGTACGGATACGTGGTGTCCTAACACCACCTCCCAAGATGGACGCGCCCGTCACGAAAATACCCCTACCAGCAAACAATTCCCACTAAATTAGCGAGCGGAACATATTAGTAACAAATAGGCTTACCATCCGGCACCCATAACACTCAGCCCTATGCAAAGACCAATCCCCGTCATAGCCCACACATACGGGCTCGTCTCCTCTAAGAATCGACCAACATTAAACGCTTCGCCTGAACCTACATAGGGAAATAAACCAGCTCAGAGAAGGATATATTCATGTATATTAGATTCCCGGACCAGTGAATAGAAGGTATAATGCGATTATCAACACGGTAAATGTTGAGAGGCCGTAGGAATATGCGTAGCCCATGGTTGTCGGCAGTCAGGAGAGACAATTGATCACGTGGTATGTCGTATAGCCACAAGACAATTACTCAATTTCCCTATTTTGTATCCTAAAACGATAAGAAAGTGCAGCGACTGGAGCACGTCTCAAGAACCAGTGACCAATTAAATTAGGAAATTCTCTTAATTATTTTACCTATAACAGGTCTGATCAATTTATTCGTACCCGATTCAGTGATAGGCCTTGAAGCAATGTATCCTGAATGATCGCGCCTCCATTAGGTTCTGTGAGGTGGGTCAGCGATGGCATCTAAAACTGCTTGAGACTCATATACTAATTCAATCTACTGTGGCGCCAGGATCCAGACGTGCCCCTCGAAGAAACTGCGGCAGATTGTCTGGGACAGTTGTGGAGAAGCCAGTTAGGTGATCGTACAAGTGAAGTATTTCGCTACCTAAATAACTTCTACGAGCAACATGATAGCTTATCGTATTGCGTGACTCAAACAGCCGCCCGGGCTCCTGACATCGTCTTGTCGACTTCAGACTTGTCAGTATCATCCTTGAGAATGATAGTATATCCTGTGTACAACCGAGTGAGTTAGGGGTTGCCCCTAACGCTTACAAACTTACTCTTGTTCATGACTGCCGTAGAATCGAATTGATAGAATTGTGGCAAATGAATTCAGATCTTCAAACATACGCACGGATGTTCATGTAGTCTAGTCGTTGGGTCACCTGGAAAGGGAGAGTAGCTAACTGACGTAGGTGGCCCCATACCTCGCCTGCTCCTTGTTCAAGTTGACCCTCTGTTACCACGATGATCTCCCTGAACCACTCGCTGCTCTCCCCCTAGTTAATTTGAACCTGTACTTTTAGACGCCCGGGGTCTACCTTGAAGCCCCTAGCCACGCGCATATAGCTTATCCCATCCCAGTCTGTAGTCTTTAAATTGGTATTACAGGAGTCCGACCCGTTTTCGTCACCCAAACGCACCCACCAACCTGTAGGGCCAGCCACGGTCGAATCTACACAAGTCTAAGATGATTTTCTAGTCTACGCTCCCAGTCCTGCAGCCATGATCTCCATTTATATAAAATATCTTGGCATCACGTCATCCCTGTATGTTATGCAGCATCTTGGACCTGAGGCAGAAAGGTGGTTATATTTCACTCGACCTCATACGCACAGTAGGCGGATCAATTTGTGATGAAGTTCAGAAGATTTTGGTGCCAATAATATCTGAGGTCCAAGAAGTTTGTGATGGTTTAACCATGTGTGCAGTTTTCCTTAAAGGCGAATGTATGCTCAAGACAAGCGCGCATGTAGCCTTCTGGGGAATTATCCCCATTCGATTAGTGATTTCAATCATTTCGCGGACTGGTTATCATCACAGCTAATCCACCTAGGATGCGATATCACAAAACCGGTACTGTCGACGATGGAATTTAGTCATGACAGAATGGGCAAAGCTGCTTCATCAAGGACAAGTCGTTTCTGGTTGATTTGATTTATCGATATTGAGTTGCAGCACCGCGGAAACAAGGACTCATGTGAGCCGGAGGTGAAGGTACTGGGAGGACGAGACAATGTCTTCACTAAATTTGTCTAACTATTACGTGACAATGTGTATAATCAAAACATATTTATAATGACGTTGGTGCCGCCGCCTATTGAATAGTCACGACGCCATCCGGTTCTGCAAGGATAATTAGCAGACGCATTTGATAGCCCGAAGCACATACCGATATAATCAATTGATGAAGATCCTTGGACGCTCTTAAAGTGGTCGTCAGGAATGACCGCAGCGAAACCGTTCAGGATGCTGGGGTCGTATTCATTAGTGATCTGGCCACCTATGAACTACATCAGCAAACCGGGAATGTACATCATTGAAGAAACATACCAGCAGCTTTTATATCTTCTTTCTGCTTATCGATTTCTGCTTGGGGGGTTCCATCCTTGAAGACAACAATAAATTCTAAGCGCAAATCAATGATGTCTCCAACTGTGCATCACCGAGACCACCTACTTCCTGGCATGGCTGATGTGGAATAAGGGATAGATCTGGATGTGGTGGTTGGGACTAGGCGGCTGAACACATCCGCAGCATTGATATAGGCCGGGTCTTGCGTCATCCGACTTGATCTGCTCCCGCCCGGGCACAGAAACGCCCCAGCCGGAGATCACATGACTACATATCACAGCCACCAGGCGAGATTCTGTAAAATTCGACCGACGTCAGCTTGGGGTTTATCATTATCGCCTTTCTCCTCTCCGTGTTTTCTTCCTTATTTGTATCATGTCTCACGCAGACCACACTCGCGATCCCTGGTGCGTGCGCATCGACGCTGTCTCACCAAGAGCTCATCGACATGGTTGGACAGCCCATGGGTCATCCTCAATGATTTTGGAGGTGCGTTTGCAATGGGTGCCATTGGTGGGGGCATCTGGCATGGTATAAAGGGCGCGCGAAATTCTCCACGGGTTAGTATAAAGTTATTCACTCTGCGATATTCGCTCACAACGACCATGATGCATCCAGGGAGACAGATTCGTAGGTGCTATATCGACGATCAAGGCACGAGCACCCGTTACTGGGGGCAACTTTGGTGTCTGGGGTGGGATGTTCTCGTCTTTCGACTGTGCGGTCAAGGGGTACCGACAGAAGGAGGATGCCTGGAACGCCATCATCTCGGGATTCCTGACTGGTGGTTGTCTTGCTGCTCGCAGTGAGTAGATCGGCTTGCTCACCTTTTGCTCGAGCCATAGCTGAATATGGGCATGACGCTTAGGCGGACCCAAGACCGCGTTCGGCTCTGCCGTGGCCTGCGGAATCCTGCTGGGTGTCTTTGAAGGCGTTGGTGTGCTACTGAATCGAATGTTCAGCGATGTCAACCGACCCGTCCTTCCACCATGTGAGCAAATTGGGACTAGCCCCTTTTTTGTTTCTAACATTGGATAAAGTACCCGAGGCACCCCCACCCACCGCATCCACGTCTATCGCATAGATTTATTAGCTACTTCCATATTAGGCCTTTGGGGACCTACTGGCCAACACCACCACTCCGTTGAACTAACTTGCCGCCAATTACATGTGTTAACACAGTCTCTTCTGCCGTATTTGTGTCTAGTCTACTTGCTGTCTTCAATACATGTTTCATTGTGCACGAGACACCCAGGATAAATCTTATTCGATACGATTTGTGCGCCCCAAAACCAGATACCCAAAAACATGAATGGATGTACTACTCTCCTTCTTTCATCAACCATTCAGCAAAGTCGTCGAGGCGTTTTCGCTCTGCGTCTGCGTCTTCCTCTCCATCCGCACCCAAGGTAGGCGCATCGCCCCCACTCCTCCTGTATCTCTCCCTCCCATCGTAGAAGTCTGCCGTGATCTTTCGTCCGGCAAAGAAGCGACCATTCATTTTCTAACAAGTAGCGAAGTTAGAGATAGATCTGGAATATTTATACCGTACGTACCAGTATACATGCTTGCGCGCTCACGGGATCCTTAAACTTCACTGTCATTACGCCATCATCCTCTTCCTGAATACTACTTAGTATTCGCACTGAACCCTTGCCGAGACTACTCACATCATACAATACAACATTGGTGACTTCACCAAGATTTGAGCATTCATCACGGACATCTTCTTTTAGATCGAGCAGCAGGGTGGCGTCTTGAGCCAATTCTTGCCTGGTAAACATATGTTTAAGTACCACCACCCGTGAAGTGGTGATTTTGGGCCCCGCTGGCCCGAGTTCGTCATCTGAGTCCCAGCCAGCCAAACGTCTGAACGTATTCCCTCTTAATATAATCGCCTGAAAGAGTAAGATGACTCACTTCTCCATATTTACGATCCTCTTCGATGCTTTCTTTTTGTCAACTGGCCTCGGTGCGCCCTCGCCTTTTTTGCGCCCTCCATTGGTGTCGGTATTCGCACCTCCCTCGCCTTCCGCCTTGTGTGCAAATTCAGCCTTTTGAACCTTCATCCTCGTCCCGGGCTCGCCGAGTCTCAACTCGGCATCATCCAGCAACGTGACAGCCAAATCCACGCTCTCCTCCTTATAGTAGACCACGAGTGCATCGCCGTTAAACGATCCGTCTTCCCTGTAATATAGCTTTACTTTGGGCTTCCCTTCGTCATCCTCCATAATGAGGCCAAACCGACCGAAACGAGCGGCGATCTCGCCGGGCTCGGCGTCGGGTGGCAATCCTGAGACAAACACCGCCGTGTTTTTGGATTTTCGAGCTGGTGCAGAACCATTGTCCCCTGGTTTGTTCGGTTTGCCACGTTTGATCGAAGGACCAGCAGCTGCTGGATCTGTATTGGATGTGTAGTCAACCGGCTCTTTTCGTTTCTTCTTGTTTCGAGCAAGCACAGGTGCCGCAGGAGTCTACAAAAAACGTGAGACGATTTAATGCGTTTGTAGGGCTAGATATAAATTTATACGCACACTCTCGTCCACGCCCTCGATGGCATATGCTGCCTGTTGTGCCTTCAACATGTCTTCATCCACAACTTCGACCCATATATTCTTTTTTACATCCCATTCCATCTCGCGCCCATCGTCGTCTTCAAAATGCCAAGTTTGCGTCTCTCGGCTAAAATGGATCCTAGGATCACTCGCAAACTGAGCTTGAAGACGCGCATGGGCGGCATCTTCGGACTCGGCCTGCATTTGAGCATCTCGAGATTGCTCGATTTGTTTTGCCATTTCTGGATCTAATGTTTGGTCGGACATGATGGTGATAGTGACGAGAGGGTATTAATTGAAATGGAGAGAGAGACGGTGGTGGAACGTTGCAGAGACACATCGAGTGTAAACAGGAGAGAGCGATCAGCTAATCGCGTGGCGATGCAAACGAAAAACGCTCGACTTGCACCACCATGTATCGCCAGCTGCCTCGATTGATTTCACGTCAGACCTGGAGACGGCCTTACGGGACCACTGTGAGCCGTGAATTTATAACTCGATCTGGAACAAACATTCATTTGTCGGCACCCAGACGCTACCACGTCTTGGCGGCGTCTGGGCGGCACGTATGCGGCCTGCTGTAGTAGTCAAGTCAACATGTAGGCGCCAAAAATATCTTACAGCCATAAGAACCACTAAGCTTGAACGAAACTTTGAGACATATCCAGATCATTCCAAACCTCGTTCTTAGCAAGGAACAACCAAACGCCACTACCTTCAGCAGAATTTACCGAGCCTCAATGGCTCGATTATTTACACAACGTCTCCTATTCTGCTTCACAGAGTCCCAAAATTCTGGAAGAACTGAATGCCAAGAATCCAAATGCAGGTATATTCGACGCTCCGAACAGGATGGAACGAGCATATGCGCTCATTTTTCAACTTTTTCTTTATTTGAGTCGACCCCAGTCCGAATCGTCGCCTGAGCACTGGTTACAAGTAAGCCTGATGCTCGTAGCCTAACGGATGGACCTAAGTTGTATTCGTTAGACCTTTGAATCTATCCCTTCGGTCGATGGTGACCCCCTCCATCTTGCCCGATTGTGCGTAACTCATATCGTCAAAACGATTGTTTGGGAATTCGATGCTATCGCCCATGATGACCCCCAACGAGCAAAATACCCGAACGTATTCGAGGATGCTCGTGGACTCTCGCTTTGTGTTCAACCTATCTGAGTGGTATGTCATCGACCTTGCACTATACGTTTGTTTTCTGAAGACCCACAGATCAGCAGGGCGTCCCAGAGCAATGGGCCGTTTTCTGGTCTGAGACCCAACCCGTGCTCTTAGCTCTCGGTGTGGACCTTGGCGATGCCGGCTACGCGATCCAAGCTCCTCCAGAAACAGATGAACCACCCGAAACACCCGGCTTAACGCGCGAGCAAGGTTTCAAGGGCGTGGATCTCACAGGTACGGCTGGCCCTCCTGTACGTGGTGCCCCGAATATTTTGGAAACCAAGCAGCCTGATGAAAACATCCCCGAGCGAATCGAAATGGAATTCAATCGTGCGAAGGACAAAGAAGGGCCCGGACAGCTGGTTACTGGTCTAAGAACCCAAAGAAAGGCGGTTTCTTCTAGCTCTACGGACCAAAATGTATTGAACACTACAAAAAATCAAGCTTCATCTACCACAATCCGATTGTCTACATAGCCCCCTCGAAAGCCAAATCGACTAAACAGATGTCACATTTCTTAGAATCCCTAACATACAGAACAACAACAGGATGCAAATAAAGCCAATATAAGTGGTGCAAGAGAATGATTGAAAATGCGGAGAATGCCAAAGAGTATATACTATGCGCTCAGTGTATGCCATACTATACTATGTATATGCTATACAAACGAGTTCTAGTCCTTACGGTCGTCTAGAATTTCCAGTCTGCATCGACCTCCATGGCCCACGGGACTAATGGCACAGGGGTATTAGTGACTGAAAAAGAAAGGAAATACTACACGCACATTTGTTCAGAAGCGTCTTAGCAAAAAGTTTCTCGATAGGACATTGTGCTTCTTGCACCAAGCGGCAGTAATCCTGCGCCACGGTAAATGACGAGTCGAACCAATCCAAACAGAAATAACTCACCTAGGATCCAAGTAGTTGATTTTACTATACAAGGCCCACTCCGTCAAACAGTGTTCCCCAAATCGCTAGCTAAGCAACATACCTGGTCCCAAGAGCAACCTCCTTTCCTTCCTCCTTGTCCTGCATCTTGAATTTGAACATTTTGATCTTTTCGTCTAGTTTGGCAATCGACTCCAGGACCTTTTCGGGCGTCCGACCTTTCGGAACCAGGACTTCCTCAGAGCCACGTTCCTCAGCCAGTCGGTCGTACTCGGCGTTGATACCCTTGATCTTTTCGTCGAGGACAGACTCTTTCTCTTCCTTTTCGCCATTCTCGGCTTTCTTCTCGTTGTCCTTTTCGAACTTCTTGCGAGCCTTGGCGATCTCCTCCTCGCGCTTTGCGTCCTCCCAGCGTTCAATGAACTCATCGTCCAGATCCGACTCGAGCTCAGTCAATTCGGGGTGCTTCTTCTTCAGCTTCCTGTCGAGACTCCAGAGCTGATGGCGGAGCTTCATCCGACTGTACTTTAAGCCACGCAGCTATACACGAGCGTTAACATACACGCAAAATACACGAGCGTCCGACTAACCTGATCTCCAAGTTTGCCCATGCTGGCATCGTGGTTCTTGCTCACGCTCTTTTGATGGTTACACAAGATAGCCACCATTCGGTTCGCCCGGTTATATGCCGCGAGCTTTGCCGTAATGTCAGCCTCCTCGGGTGTGTTCTCGTCGAGTTGCTTCTGGAACGTGATTGAGGCGTTGTAGGTACGGAACACTTTGGCTGACAGGCCCTTCATGTATGAGGTCAAGTGTTTATTTAACCCGCCGGTCTACACCACGTGGTATTAGTCGAGCACACCAGAATGAATGCTTGGGAGCTCACCGAAACGCGATCGAACAATGCGTCGCCCTCACCCTTTCCGTCACCCTTGAAAATACGGATGTTCTTAAAAATCTGAGGCTCGACTTCGACAACGTTGTAGTAGCGGATAGAGTCTTTACCCAGGAAGTCGAAGATAAGCTTATTTGGAGGCTCGAGCATAACGTGTTCGTAGCGTAGCGAGCAGCAGCCGACCGTATCAGCCTCATCTTCTCCCTTTTCGTTACCCGCTCGGAGTGCCAATCGATCGATAAAGTACATGGCGGTCGCGCGTTGTCGGTCAGCGCTGACCTTGTTCTTCAAGTCCCGAGTATAGTCGTCGCGAATACGATCAACGTGTTTCTATAATTAAATCAGTCCTAGTGCCAATTAGGAAAGGTCACCGGGGCTCACCTTGAGCTCCCGAGCCTTCTCGAACTTTTGCATATCGCTCTGACCCTTGAGCGAACTGCCAGCGGCGAGGAACACATACTTGAAGTTGCCATTGATGTTCTCCTTCCAACTCGCAAGCCACGTCACAGTTTGATCATGTTGAACTTTGGCCCACTTGCCAGGAATATTAGGCACAGGTATAGGCGAATTGGGACCAATGTTGATCGTGACATCCTCAGGCCGCAGACGGTGCTGAAAAGGTTGTCAGTGCTAAGAACGTTGACTTGGAGCGAGCCGCGTACCTTGTGTTTCCCCTTTTTGGGATGCTTACCACGCCCTCTGAATAGGCCAGGAGGCTCAATGCGGAAGTTGCCAACCTTTTCCGGTCGACCGTCCATCAAACACGTCGTGTACTTTTGTTCAGACTTATCCTTCGCCTCCTTAAGTGCCTTCTTCTCCGCAGCGGTCATTGATTTCTTCTTAGCCTTTTCGGCCTCGAAGTGCTCATACATAGGTCGGAAGTCGCACTTGTCAAAGTCCTTGATCACCACACCATTCCTCTAAATGGTGAGTGGACGTCAGTATAGATTCAGGATCAGGCGAGACCCCACGAAACAGCGAGAGTTGATGACGAATGAGACATGCGACTCACGGGAGGGTGCTTCTTCATAACGAGCTGCCAGTCTCCAAAGAAGTTAGATTGAAAGACCTCATCGGCTGCATGCTCAGTCTCGAGCAGCGCTGCGAACCAGCCGGCGAGTTCCTCGGATTCAGGAGGAAGGTCAACCTCTACCCCTGTATGCACCAATAGCGTGAATAAAATGTCGTTCATATAGTTAGACATCAACGAACCGTCATACTTCATCTTCACATACTTGGGCAGAGGTTCATATGGGGGAGGGAATAAGACGCCACTGTGTTCGAGCGTGGTCCATTTGGTAGTGCCGTCACCCATAGCCTCGGCCTCCCACCTTCAAGAACTCAGTCAAAACGAGAATGAGATACCATCGCAAGAGCACGCACCACTTGTAGCGCTCAGCTTCCTCCTCTTCCTCCTTTTGCTTCTTGAGAGCGCGAGCACTCTTAGTTGGGGAGCCGTCACCTTCCTTTTTCGCCTTGCCTTTGCCTTTGGAAGCCTTGGGCTTGACATCTTCCTCCTCCTCCTTTTTGACAGCCTTGCCGTTCTTCTTGGACGCAACCTTTTTGAGAGGCACATCTTCCTCCGACTCAGCGTCCGACTCCTGCTTAACCTTCTTGCGCGCAACAGGCTTCTTCTTAGGTTTGGCTAATGGAGCCTCATCCTCAGACTCCGACGCAGACATCTCTTCCTCGCCACTGTCGTCGTCGGTTCGGCGGCGCTGGCTGAGAGGGACATCTTCCTCCGACTCTCGCTCTCTTCGTCACTTTCCTTTTTGATCGGCGCTTTGGACTTCATTCGTGAGGAAACAGAGTGGGGCTTTTTGCTAGAGCTGCCGTTGCCGTTGGTGGCGGCAGCCTTGATGCGTTTGCCAAGAGGTTCGTCGTCGTCGCTGCTGCTGGCGTCACGCATGTCCACGTCACCATCCTCGGTCTTGACGAGTGGGACCGCCGCCTCGTGCTTTCCGAGCTTGGTCATTTCTTGCTTGGACGCAGGGGCGACGCCATTGCGAGAGCCGTTGGTAGCTTTGACGGCGCCGGGGAGCGGTACGGCAGCGGAGGCGAGCTGTTTCGCGGGCTTGGCGACCTTGGGCCCGGTGTCGTCGCCATCGTCAGGTTTGATAGACTTGCCGTTCTTTGGGCGCTTGGCCTTAGAGAATTCATCAGCACATGCCAACCTGCCACCGTGCACACCACCTGCAACTCACGGGCGCATCCTCCGAGATCGACTGCCTCGCGCGTTTGGTGGCCTTGGACGACCTGGGCGGGGTCTGGGAGCGCGAGGCCGCCTCGTTCTCGGACTCGCTTTCGACGATCCGACCGACCATTTAGACGACGACGAAGAGGGTAGAGACGGCGAGGACAGAGGTGGGAGCAGCGGTGGCTGGGGTCGCGCAGCAGCGCAGAGGTGGGGGCAGAATGGCAGAGGGGAATTGGGGATGGGGGCAGAGGCAGACTTTTATACTCGGGATCAGCGTTACCTGATGTTTTCAGAGTGGCCCTGACCGGCCCTCAAGTGGGTAATTCCCACCTGAAATCCAATTGATGACTGACACAGAGCCCACCACCGCACCCTGGCCGCAGCGATCTCGATGGCCGACCCGCTCTACAGAGACGCCTGGGCGAAGCGTGAGGCGTGGCGCAAGCACCCCATCTTCTCCAACCGCGCCATGTTCAGAAACGCCCTCCCCGGCTTTGGCATCGCCGTCGTCGCCTTTGCCGCCTACGTCGCCGCCGAGAAACTCATCCTGCCCGAGAAAAAGGAAGCCCACCATTAGATCCCGTCGGTGAGCTGCACTGCCCCCCGTCGGTCGCCAGATGCTAATCGGCCCCGCCACAGCGTGTCCAATGCGCCCTTGGGCAATGCGCCAGCGTGGTTGTTGCTTAGCGCGCGCTGCTGTTGCTTTTCACTTCCAAATTCAATGTTGTGTCGTGAACTTCTACGACTAAACACACAGGGCCATCACGCCCTCTCAGTGGGCTCTCTACCCTCTGACCCTCCATTTCTGGCAACCTCGTCCTTTCTGAAGCCTCGGAAGTACTTGTCCCGGAAATTCTTGTGTGCCGGTACGTATTCCTCCGGCTCGCTGCCTGCTCGCTCGGTCGCGCCAAGCAGCCCGAATTTAGGCGCCTCGTACTCTTGCGACGTCACCTTTTCCATCGTGACGAGCTGTAGATCATATCGATAAGATTCACGCCGCCAAATGACTGGGCTTGGCCTACCCTCCGTCCCCACTTGCCAAAATTCTGCAAACTATTCGCCTTGATCTCCATCCCCTCTAACCGTGGCACGTCTACGGGCGCATAATCGTCCGTCACGGTCGGCAAGAAAAAGACCAGCCGTCCACCAGGTACGAGCAAGTACCGTGCGAGCTCGACAAGATCTACTGCCAACGCCGAGAGTTCATATGGCTTGGTCGGCGGGACATATGTCTTATGACTACCCTTTGATTGAGTTTGATGAATACGCAGTTGAGGGCAAAAATACACACGTGTGTGCGAGTGACCCATCGAGCAATACCATAGGCTCTGTCCGCATTTCCTGGCCGTCTTTGCGGCCAAGTCGCTTTGCCCCTGCTCGGACACCGTCTGCTGGGTGTCAGAAGGCGCTCACGAAAGAAATACGGAAGCTTACATGGCGGATCAGTAACAATCGCGTCGAACAATCCCCCTCTTCTAAGGGGGCTTTGTGTAATGTCAAACGTGCAGAGATCGAGTATCCTGTTTTGGACACCGTACTGATCTGCCGCTCGTCTAATGCCTGGCGTTGACTCTGATCCTACTCGATCAACCCTAGTCGTCTGACCAGTGTCCAAGGTGCCAACCTTTGCCTCTCATTTGCCTCCCGTCGATATCGCTCCCAAATACCAATGCCCCGAAATGTGCTGCAGTCTACCCATGTGCATGAGAAAAGAGCATATACCCAATTTTTGCGACGTACGTACGTACAACATGCTCCCAGTTCCTACAAATGGATCATATATAACTTTTCCAGGCGCCGCCTGCCTCGCCTTCCATTAAAATAAGCCTAATCAGGAAAGGACAGTACGCACCAAAGTCTGGTTGGCCATCAAGAGCGATATCTCGGACTCCATACTTGTGTTTCCATAGTATAGTCGCTTCTTGACATCAAACTTGGTGATCAGTCTGCGCGCCGTACCTTCTGCGATCTAAGGGCCAGTTGTTAATACATAGCCCAAGGTACTAGAAATGGCGCACTAGTTTCCCAAAGATAACTTGTCTAAACTCTCCATCTATTTGCGGTTTAGCTCGAGATGAGCTTTGGTTTTCTTGATCTGTATTTAAATCAAGTGAATTGCTGATGTCTAAGCCATCCGAGCAAAGGGCCGGGCCTACATTCCTCTATGCAAGCCATCACGAACTCCGGATTTGCCATATCAATCCTTCCCTACACTTCAAAATAAATACGCCACCCGCTGTCTCCTTTGTTGCTTACCTTGTACCCCATATATGCAAACGAATCCATCACTTGTTTCTGTCTCTCTTTCGGGATTGTGTGGCAATACGCCGCTACGTTGAACCTGAATCTAGCCTGATTATACCAAGGCGTGTTCCACCGGACGAGTTTGCTTTGTTTGATTCATGTAGCGCTTCGTATGATGAACCGATTGCCCAGAGTTCATAGATCGCCCTATAATTATAAATAAATTAGAAACAAAAATAGACCTAGGAAAAGCTGGCCTACTTGACAAGTATACATCTCCCAGCTAATAGCTTTGCATCCTCTTCCTTCTCCAGCTCAACACACATGAATGGGCGAGCTGTATCGATCTCATTCTCAGGTGGAAGTCGGATGGGGAATCCGAACGTTTGTGCAACAGAAAGAACTTCGGGGATACGAAACTCAGCGTGTGTGACAGCAAAGTGGACTAGATATGTTGTTGGCGAAGACATGATTGATTGGTGTTCTTTTTTGATTGGGGAGCCGTGCTTGTTTGAAATAATCCACACATCACGTGCACAATACCTCCTCCACTTTCTACTCTCAATATATGTCATCCCCAAGTTCTTCGAGCGACCAGGCTCTGTCTGAATAGCCTCACAAGAATCATGCTACCTCGCCCAAATGGACCGAAGGGCGGCCTCCTCAGCCAGATCCTCAGGCCCTACACACAACGATCTCAATTCGTGGCGCACCGAGATTGAAGAGTGGATGGGCGCAAAGGATAAGAGTTCTGTCTATACGGCGTCAGATCCCGCCCTCTCGTTGAGGGTATCGAAGAAATATGCTCGGAGCTGGGGCTTAAAGTGAGCTGAGAGTGCTCTTTTTGTCTGGCACCAGATCTCAAGGTCTTGGACTTTTTAAGATACGAGTGGGATTTTAAATTCCAGGCCTTGGCTCTGAGGGTAACAGACGAAGCCCACGAGATTATTCGAAATGAACTCGGATTTGTTCGGATGTTTGTGCAAACACATCTACTGTGACTAGGCGTATCTCCCTGCGGATTTCCCGTCATTCTGACTACTGGGGCGGCTGAAACATCACCCGGTATTGGTCGAGTCAGATGCCCTGACCAATCTTTCTGTCTTACTCTTGTGAGGGATCCTCATCGTGTCGTATGCCCGTCCCTTCGGTCATCATCAAAAGATCCAATAGTCAGAGCCCGTCATCTGTACTTCAAAAAGTGGCTCTGTACCCCCATGCGATAGAATCAACACGTGCAGCCATGATATGCCAGGTGACACACCCATTTCCTAACACGCATACATTCTGAGCAGAAGTTAGTGTATGGGCTCAAGAGCTAGCAAACAACATTGGTATGTGAGACGCCATGGATTCGATGGCTTGTCCGACCACGGGGAGTGCTAATAACTATTCATGTGGTATGTAAGCACTAACCCATGTCAGTTTATCACTGACAAGGACGCCGCGCGACATGTCCTTCCTGCGGCAACGGCAGCTGGACGGAATAATGGCCGCCTAGCAGCGGTTGGTCCCACTTTTACGCATGAAGGCCAGACTATTCGCCAGCGTGATATTGACCCAATAGTGAGTTGGTGCTACATGAGCTCAGCGAGAAGTCTGAAACTAAACTCTCCATATAGGTTGTTTTTGACGAGTCGCTTGGCGATTCAGAACCCCAAAGCGTTAGCTTAAGACTGTACGCCTATGATTTTATTTCTCCGTGTGATCAGTACCCGGATGGCCGTGTCCCCGAAGAGCTTCAGTGGATTCAGTTTTCATTGGCGCTGCTTCCCGCAGAGGCAGGTAAAGGCAAGCAGAGGAAACACACTGGCGCCTTGTACACTGGCGTTAAGACTTTGCGAATGACAAGAACAGCTGATTAGGTTCTTTTAGTGCTAATCTATAAGTAACATGGACCAGCTTGGCTTGAGTATGGTAGAGAGTAACCGTACTCTGTGCTATTTGCATCGGACCATTTGCCCCAGCTCCGGTTCCGGGCATCGAACTTGAGTTACATATATCGATTGATGGCCATGGGCCGCATAAAATGTACACACTGAAAACCTCATCTACCGTAAAAAAAATCACCAATTCTGGAAAAACGCTTTAGAGTCTACAGTCTGTAAACGCTACAAAGCAAGATTTAGATTAGTTCTCGCTTCGTCAATCCGGTCAACGCAACTACGACGCTCACCTCCTGAATGACGGTTCTTGTTTTTCCCGATACAACATCCGATGCAGTCGCAGTATCTAAGCTTAATCGTTGCCCCTTCCCAACCCCGGCGTAGCTAGGCCATCGACCGTGTCCGAAGGGAGGCCTGATTTGGGTTGCAGTTGCACTACGAGTCATCGAAGGTGGAATGGGTACGTGATCGCCAAGGGAGGTGGCGGAGCTGAACATTATGGGGTTGATGCTGTCGTCCTCCCCATCAAGCTCATCGTCTGAAAAAACAGGGTCCGATACCACATGTGGGATAGGCGGCGGTGGAGGCGGTGGAGCGGTGGACGTTTCTACCTCATCGTGTTCTCGAACTGGTGATACTCGTGACGGTCCAGGTCGACCACCTACAATGTCGCTCCTATTCCTAGGTGATGATGCCTCGGTCGGGCTGAACACTTGGGCAGATTCCTCTACCGCAACTGCGTCGTCTTTCCCACCAGTTGCTTTATCTAACCTCTCTAACTGTGCGAGAACATCCACACCACTCGCTCCGCTAGCATGAGCCGTTCCAATCGCGCGGGATAGAGGAACCGGAGCACGAGGCCGTGGAGGGGGAAAGTCTGAGATGCTACGGCTGCGTTGACGGCGCGGAAGGTGGAAAAAGGTAGGAGATATAGCCTTTCGAGACGCTTGGGGCGTCTGGGACGCCAGGTTGGGTCGGAGGCGAGAGTTGGGGACGGGTATCCCATCATCAGTAGCGGTAGTCACCTCGTTTACAACTTCGACCTCTTCGTCCCAGACCAGTACTTTGATACGCCGAGTAAGTTCCAGAGGTCCTATGTCAGCAGGCGTTAGCTAGAGCGGCGGTTGAAATCTAGGATAGGCATTCACCTTCCTCCTGTAATACAACACAATCAGCTCGATTATCTTCAACAAACAGCATCACTAACCTCGCGTTTCAAAGATTGCACAATATTCCATCCTTGTCCTTTCAGGACGGCCATTTGTCGCTGAAATAGCAGTCAGTGACAACCAAATAAATGTGTTCAGTATCCAAACTCACATCAAACATCCTTTGATTGAAGTCTGGATCCAACGCGAAGAGTTTTCGCAATTGGAATATAGTTTCAGCCCACCACTCGGGCGAGGACAGCAGGGGCAGGAAGTGATTGCGAGTATTCTCACTAAACGGCCGGCCGATTAGCGATACTGGAAGGAAGAGCCATCCATACGTGTACGACCTCCACTGAACTACAGTCAGTGCTTCTGAAAAATGGTCCGAATATTGAAGAACTCACTCCTTTGGGGTGGTGGTGCGCTGGGGAGGGTCATTAAACGAATGAACCAGGCTCAGTCGTAAGAAGTCGACTTACGGAAGGACAAACTATTATCAATCGCCGCGATATGTACATGGGGCCGCCTGTACTGAGATGAACCCGAGGGATTGCTAGCTGAAACGGGCGCATGGGGGGCAGGTGACGTGGACATGGGGCCGTTTTTGACCTCAGACATCATCGGCAACCGTGTACCTGGCGCTGTATCGACGACTTGCTTCTCATGCGAGCCTTCGCAATATTTGATCATCTGAGCACGCGTTAGAATCATGTCAAATTAAGAAAGAAGCATAGCGTGCTCACGAAATTATCCAATCCCCGGTCTGTGTTCCGCATTAAATAGTCTATATGCACCTCAGTATATCGCACAACGTGATTGCGCAACTTCAGCGCACGGACCTAAGATAATTAGCTTCTCAAGTTCCTCCCTGAAACTTTGCTGCAACGCCAGCGTCCAAACAAAGTTTCCACCATTGACATTCGGCGCACGCATTTGCGCGCTAGGCGCGTTTGCATTTTGCTCATAATCCATGTCATCATCATAGTCGTCAAAATCACCGCCAGCTTTGCCGCAGAGTATACCACATGCGTTGAAACACCGTTTGCTATTTCGGCCTTCACGGTGGTCATCTTCGTTCCATGTGTCGGTTATGGAACGGCCGGGCCAAGGGTGTTTACGCAGGAAATCTGATGCGTCTAGTGGGCGAAATATCTTGTGAGCGGTTTGCTAGGTTGGATAAGTTAGGATTGCACCTGTAAATCCGTGTGCAAAGAGCTGCAAGCTACCGATTTTCTGAAGAATGGCCAAGTTAATACAAAGCAAGGCGAGTGAATACGGCATACCTCTGGTAACGCTTTGCCTTTCTTGGCAGCATTCCTATCTATTCAAGTTTTTAGAGGCCTCCATCAAAACGTGTTGCTTAGTGAACTAACCTATCCAGTCATAGAAGAAAGCCTGACCTCCAATTTCAGCCATGGTTCGCCATATTTACAAAAATAACTCACAGGGGACGCAAACGATGCAAGCTCTGTGTGAGGGACGATGTTCAGTTTAATCGAGTATCTAGCGAAGCACCAGCTTCGGATATGTAGCTGTGTAGAATCCTCTACTCAGAACCATGCGACCTCAAGTGAGCGATGTGGTATAGTTACCTAAGATTCGGGATTAGGCAACTACGCCCAAATCCTAAACTCCATGTGAATGTTGGTATACACCAATGGTAACTGATAACTACCTATCCACCTAGTTCGGATAGTCAGGAAAGAGCAATTGCCGACCAGCATTATAGGCTCACCAGAAAAATGTCCTGTGTACCCATTTCTGAAATTTGGGGTTCCGCATACTACCACATACATCAGCTTGGATTAGGTTATCGTGAGAGGATGACGTACCTATACGGTCTAGAATCGCATGCAAAAGTCGGCTCAGCAAAGGTTGGCCCGATTTGGACTTTACTCACTATAGCGAACGAGTTAACATTAGCAATGCTAAAAAGAATAGACTAGATACGTACCTCTTCATCTTTAGGTTTAAATACACTACAATTGGAATAATTTTAGGCAACAGGTGACGTGAAACAACAGTCCACGTACCCGACAGTCTTCACCTGACCATTCTCATCCCTTACACGGGCATAGTAACTTCCAGACGAACCCTGCAAGTTCCGGGATGTGAGACAGCGCCGAGTGCGCGCAAAGGGACAGCACCAGCCTTGGAGATCATCTTGGGGTGAATTCCCTCGAATATAGCGGCTCGTATAGACTGGACGATGCTGCGGTGGTTGTCTCAACCGGTGTACGATTATGGAGCTAGAACTATAATGCTCACAGCTCAAACTCTTCATGGGTAATAGGCGGCTGATGATCCAGCGTCTTTTGCTACAACCCCAACCACGCTCAGCCGAAGAAAAAAAAAACGAACATTCATGGATATACTCACAGGAGGAGGCGGCAGTTTCCCATACGTCTGCTGAAACACGCTAAACGCGATTTCCCTCTTCTCGGGCTGGACTTCAAGCCTCTTTCTCCGGTTGATCTTGACCTTTTGGGCGATGGTGTCCGTCCAGCGCTTGAACGCGGTGTCAATGCCCTTCAGGTCGACGCCGGGTCCCCGTCGCTTGGTGGTCGTCGACGCAGAGCCATCTTGAGAGTCGAGCGAAGGGCGTCCGACGGCTTCTTCCTCGCTGCTCGCAATGGGCTCGTACCCCGCGTGAGATGGCATGGTCGTGGTCGTGCGTGCCACAGGTCGCTGGGGCGTGTCATACGTCCTCGATCGCGTGCTGACATAATGGCGCTTGACACACGCACATATTGCATTGACGACGACTGAATATAAATTATCGAAAGCAAACTTATTTTACATGGGAACTATGGAAACGACATCTGCGACTTGGTGGGAGTAGAGTCACCCGATGACCCCCCGCTGCGAAGGAATGAGCGATATATGGGATTTTGTGTCTCTTCAACATAGGGATAGCCTAACTTGGCGAGGAATTCCTCAAACTCGGCGTATTCATTCGGAGGGACCTGGATCCCGGCTAATATCCGGGCGAGATCTATGACGCCGGGTGAGTAGTTTTCTATGACGCTCGATGATGGGGCTTACCAGCACCGTTGTTCCGATAGTTGAATAAGGAGATGTTCCAGTCCGAATGTATTCCAAGCAAGAACTTGCGCAGTGCTCCTGGCCGCTCGGGGAATTCTAAAAAAACAAAATATTAGGCTATACGCAATGATGGCCTTTTTTTTATTGACTGACCAAACCTGAATAGTCTCTCGTCTTTGACAGTGCTGTGCCCTCCGATCATATACCTCAGGTGCCCCTTGGCAAGTTCATCGTCGCTGATGTCTGTGCCCTTCATTCCCTGGGCTTTCATCTGCTCCAATAGTTTCTTGATTTCTTGCTGCCGAGCAGTAGGTGTCGTAGCCTGAAGGCGGAAAGACAGGAAAATGTGGGCCTTGTACGGAGCGACGCCATTTGAGCCTATGGCCGGAAGTCCAGTGGGAGCCGAATATCGATACATAAATTCTGTGGTAGCTCGGGGATGGATAATGGTGTGGAGGGCGACGAAACTGTTGACATTGGCTTGAATCGTTTTTTTCAAGTTGAGCCAACATGCGACTTACCTTCCTGGTCTCTCATCTACCTCTACACTCAGCAGTGCTTCTCGGCCTTCTCCGAGTTCTGCTCGCTCGGCGACAAATCTCAGACGGTCAAAGTTCATATTCGCCCCGCTCACAACCGCGACGAATCGTTTCTGGGCGCCGACAAGGTTGTTGTCGATAATATATCGTTTCAAGCCAGCGAGCGCGAGTGCTCCGGCTGGTTCTGTGACCGAACGAGTCTCTGTGGACGGTTTGTTAGTTGTCGAAAACTTTTCATACCTAGACACTGACCCTCAAATATATCCTTGATAGCAGCGCAAATCTCGTCAGTGTCCGCCTTGACCACGCCGTCTAATAGTTCTTTGCATATCCTGAATGGCTCTTCCCCAACAATCTTCACCGCCGTACCATCCGAAAAGGGACCAACTTCGGTCAACGTAACCCTCTCGCCCGCCGCCAAGCTCTTCTCCATCGCATCGCCATCCTTAGTCTCGACTCCAACAACCCGCACACCCGGTGTCCCAATCCTCTTGACATACTCCGAGATCCCGGCACATAAACCGCCGCCTCCCACAGCCGCAAAAATTCCATCGAGCTCAGAGTCGCGAGGAAGTTGCTTGAGGATCTCCATCCCGACTGTGCCTTGACCAGCGATCACAAGCGGATCGTCATAAGGGGGCACAAAGACGAGGCCATGTTGGGCGCGAGACGTGCACACTCGGCCTTGGCCTCATCGAAATCGGCGCCGTGAAGGACGGCTTTCCCGCCCAGGCGTTCGACGTTGCGTACTTTGATGCCTGGCGTGCCGGTGGGCATGACAATCGTGCATGGGATGTTGAGCGATGCGCCAGCCATTGCGACACCCTGAGCATGATTTCCTATGCGCATGAATCATTTGTTGGAGTGTGATCTGAGCAAAAAGGGATGCATACAACCTACCTGCGCTGCAAGTAATGACTCCCTTCCATCTCTCGTCCGGGGACAAGTTTGCCATAAAATTGTACGCGCCCCGAATCTTGAAGCTAAACACCTGATGCAAATCTTCCCGCTTGAGCCAAATGTCATTGCCGAGTCGGGTGCTCAAGCCCAGGGCGCGAACGAGCGGAGTCTCTTTGACGATGTCATAGACCCTCGAAGTTAGAATCAACCGCAAGTAGTCTGGGCGCTGATTCGGGAGGAGCATGTGCTTCGGAAGCCGAGAGTAGTCGCCCGTGGGACCGATACGGGCTGGAGCAGCGGATGAATACTCGAGCGTGGCTGGCATCTCTTTTTTCGGCGACGGCTGGCTTTGGCTTCGGTTGCGGACCCAGTTGACGAGCAAGTTGAATTTGCGCACGCTTGTCTTGGTGGTGCTGGCGCATACACAGATCGAGTCACGTTTGGAGCGCCCGGTCCGTGGATGGGCAGGGCACGTGAGCGAGAGGCGCCACACGTCCGTTCGAGGCAAGTTGGTCGACGACATGCGGGATGGAACAGTCGAGGCTGGGGCAAGCGGGAGGGGCGCGGGACACTGGAGAACACCGGCGGCCCTTTATCCAAGTGCATGTTGCCTCACGTGTGCGTACCTGGGCGAGTTCCGGTGGCCTTTGGGACGGCGGCGTGACTGACAAGCTCAACCCAATACGTGTTTGATGCCTCGTGAGGGCCAGTAGCCGGCTTCTCAAAGTCTTTTTCCCCAGAGCCTGCTGACACCGCCTTTGTCAACCATGCAGGGATCGACTCTGCCTTTGGCAAACCATCGGGCGGGTCACTTCCTCACGGGATCCAGGACCCTTAATCGCTGGCTGTATGCTCCTGTGTCCGCAAGACGCCCCTGCCTTGACGAATTCGGCCAGCCCACCGTGTCCAAGCTCTGAATTGCACTCGACCCGTTCATGCGTCTCTTTGTCGCTCTTGCCGTTCTGCCGCTCGCCCGGGCCAAGTCTGTGGAAGAAACTAGTGCCTCACAGGGGGTGGCAACACGAATTCCCCTAGCTCGTACAAATCGCTATCGGCCGCCCACTATCGCTGCACCACATGCGTTCAAGGTCTTTGATGAACGTATTACGGTCAGTGCACTCATGCCTCGTGTCCCGTCATATCAAGTCTAGCTCAGCACGCCTTCTATCTCCATCGATGAAATTTAGAGGGAGGAATTTCTGGGCGTCAAGGCCAAGTATCGAGATGCGGAGCGGTTCATTCGGGGGGCAGTCATCAATCCACCTATTAAACTCCCATCGGTCTACGAGTCTTCAGGCAACACAAATGTAGGTCGCGACGCCATGGGTCTATCGAACAACCCAGGTCAACAAAACATCCCCTTTGGCCCGTTGTGGATGGAGGATCTGCAACCTCGTGTGAACTGTTGCGCTTCATTGTCTCACACGAATACGTCTTATCCTCGTGGCAAACGTAGGTGTGGGGGCGAAGCCGGTGTCGCGTGTGATCTTCAGCGGCGTTCAGGTCAGCCAATCTTTAATGAAGATCGGCTCCAGCCGGAGCCTTTGGAATCACCTTTCGCGGAGACGACCCTGGATAACGTTTCTCTATCGCCTATCCCTTTTCCTATGAAGCCTGACCACAATAAAGATGAGAGGCAAGTTGCGCGAATGGAAATGATCGACCACATTGTCGGAGGACTCGATGTCTTGTACTATGGCCCCTTGAATTTTGGATGGCCACCCCAAGCAATGACGGTGGATATCGATACGGGTAGTGCAGACCTTTGGGTTCGCTTTACGTTATAACAACGGGTGTTTATACTTACATCGCCGTAGGTCCCAATCGCGGAATGCCCATCCTGCAACTCGAGAAAGTATGAGCATATCAGGAGTGTAACCTACAACGACACTAAGAATCCTTTCCAAGTCGTCTATGTAGGGTTCTCCTTGCATACGTAACACGTTCGCTCACCCTAACCTGACACGCATATAGGGATCTGGTTGGGCCAAAGGCAGCATAGCGCAAGACCACGTTACTCTTGGGAATTTCACAAGCCATGGACAATACTTTGGAGCGGTCACCGAAGTTTCAGATGATTTTCGTGGCTCACCTGCCTCGGGGGTGCTTGGAATGGCTTTTGGAACCATTTCAACTACGAAACAATCGCCGTTCTTCGAAAGCTTGATCATGTCTACGAAACTTGCTTCCCCCCTGTTTGCTGTACACCTGACCCGTGGTAAAGAAAAGGGATCCGAGGTAGATCTGGTTCGGTGACGAATGAGTCGAGTACAACTAACTCGTTCTCTTTCTAGCTTTGTTTGGGCTGTATGGATGCAACCAAGTTTAGCGGAGAAGTCTACTGGATCAGTGTAAAATCAAAAGTACGATTTAGCCCACTGATCGAAATAGGCTTTCTGATGCCCTTTTGCAGGCATATTGGTTGTCGCCATGACTGGACACTCTGTAGGTGGCAACACACACGTATACAATACCCCAATCACGGCAGCTATTGATACGGGTTCGACTCTCATATATCTCCCAATAAACGTGGCCGACGCGCTATACAAAGAAATCCCTGGATCCAGACCAGCGGCCGAGTATGGCGAGGCTATTTGGACTTACCCATGCTCTTCTCGACTACAACTGGCGCTTCGTTTCGAGGACCGTCTGTTTCAAATTCATCCATGGGACTTTAACCTGGGACGTACTGACCCAAACTCGGATCAGTGCGTTGGAGGAGTGCTGGGTCTGCCAGACGACTTTCCGAATGATTTTGCCATAATCGGAGACGAATTTTTGAAGAACTGTTAGTTGCTTACTATGGCAGTGCCCCTTTACTGAACCTGGCTGTATGCATAGGGTATTCGGTCTACGACTATAGGCATGACGGCAAAGTTGGGCTCGCATACAGTGTCAACAACAAGTAATGGGCTGGTTGTGCGCTGTGTGTTTGCTTTGTTGGTATTTTTTATTCAACGAATTACACTATTATGTTGAGCGTGAATTGTGGGCGCTCAGCCAACAAATGTGCTTGTTTGGATCAGGGTCTCGTGGCTATGCTATAGTTAGGGGCAACCCCTGTGCTCCGGCCCATGGCAGTCCGTCATCCTACTACCACGCAAACCTCCAGAATAGATCTAAAGATCTGCTGATATCGTTACATACTCTCCTTACCAAACAACCTACAATATTCGCCTATACCCATCTGCCTCAGTATGGGCACCAATCTCTCCGAGTCTGTGTCCATGCCATCATTAGCTTCTTCTACTTCTATAGACGAACAGGAAATTTACGTTTCTAACGAATCAAGGCACATAATTGCGTATCTGCGTCAAGACTCAGCCGCAGGCGGCATTTCGTACACCCAGGAGAACATCAGACCTCGCCGGGGTTTACAGCGGCAAACCATGGCTTCGTCCAAGTCAAAAAACAGACCTTCTCGTGATTCTCCATGCGGGTGAGCATAAAACACTCTTTCATGTACCACGTGCAGCTCACTGTGGAGTTCGACGGCTAGGCAGGCAGATCGAACGGCCCTAAGCTCCTTGCAAAATATGACCCCATCTCCCAGCGATGCGCTTGCCTCCACCATATCTGCGTTCATTTCTGCACCCAACGAGCATCGGCCCCCACCGTTACAGCTCCGTCCGTTTGGTCCTTCGTTTGGCTCCTCATTTGTGCTGACCGACGACGACGAAATGCCCACATCGCTGAACGATGTGGTGCGCATGGAGTCTCCGATGCATATTTCACCTTGGCGGTTGCTTGACGACTTCCCCTCACCTCCACCAATCACTCCCCGCTCAGCAACACTCTCCAAGATATTTCGTTCTGGTAGAAATATTTCGACCCGAGGCGTGGACAACAAGTTGCGAGCTCGCTCCAAGGAACATGTTCGGGAGCAAGAGGAGAACGTACCCTTGCCTTCAAAGCCTACACGAACGAGGAATCATATGAAGTCATTCAGTTCATTTGGCAAAGGCATTCGACTGCTAGGTGCGTTGAGAAAGCTTGCTAATTTGAATTTTTCGCAGTCTGACCTCTCGCAGGTACTATTTCAGCTCCAAGTTCACCAGCACCGCCTCCCCTTCCTGAACGAAGGAGTAGATCAAATTCAGCGAGCGATCCAAACTTCACTGTTACAAGGCACCTCGCCCTGGCTCGTGAACGAGAGCGCCATTTCGCCAAACTCGAGCCGGATTTGCATCCTTCGACAAGGTTCAGTTCTCACTATATTCCCCATCACAAAGCTCGTCTCGCACGAGACACAACTAGTGGGGCTGCTGACGCTAATCGACCAGAAGCTTTGACGCTTTCTCGATCACGAAGCATCAAGTTCTTGAGAAATCCCAGGGGGAAAGCACGGAAGCTGCCTCCAGCTCCTGTGCACGTCGGTTCTCCTGTTTTACTGCCACCGCTGACTATCCCGCCGCGAACCCGTTCCCCACCATGTATCGACTTACAGGTCCAACCATGGCGCCAGGTCAACCCAAGTCCTGCTCAGAGTACATTCACCGCATTCGGGACTTTACTATCAGCACCGAATACGCCAACCAATTGGGGTTCGGAATTTCCTGACGAAGTAATGCACCTCCCTTCGTCTGGCAGCGTAGAATCAGTGTGGGCGGAAGTAGACCCATTTGGTGCCGGAGAGCCAACTTCGTTTTTCCGAACCGAACTCAGTAGAGACAGAAATGAGAGACCCACCCCGAATCTGATGGAGTTCTACAAAAAGATAGGTCGTTGGAGTTCAAGCAGACGATCCAGCAGGATAAAGACCAGGCAATTTAATTTGCAGAGTGGAACTCGTGCTGCCCTTCCAGAGATCGTAGTAGTATCCTCATCTATAGCACTTTTCGGGCATATCGCCAAGTGATGGCCTATGTATACTTGCGGTATATATTTGCAGTCCATTCATGTCGTTCAACCTGCTCATAATACAATGTCATTTGTGAGCTGGCTGGCTGGCTCCACTACGACTATCTTCAGAGACCTAACCAAGGCGAATAGTCTTGCTGAAATGGTTTCATGTTCAAAAACGAGACAACTCGAGATACATGTGTTTATTTCTTGGGTGGAGCATCCTGAGATTCTGCGAGAAGCGCATCCAGCATATCCATGAGTTCTGAATTCGGAGCGACGTGGAGGTCGTGGCCTTTTGATATTGGGGTAGTGACCGACCCTTTGAAAGAGGTGGGAGTGGGGGTTAGCGTGCGGTTGTCCTCATGGGAAACGTATTCGTATGATCCCGGTGGATGGGGATTTTCTTGCCTTTCGGCGTGTTTTGACCAGTCCCGAACCTGCATTTTGATACGCGCGCTCTGGAGGCCTTGGCGTGATTGGCCAATAACTTGCGGGATCGCCTCAAGTTCCAATCTGTCAACACGGTATTCGCTTGCCGTGTTCTCCGTTGACTGGGAGAAGTCACCCTGGATGAATTTCTGCCAATCGATCGCCTGGACCGTCGGTTGCGATTCGACCAGATTTGCGTTGTGTCCTGCCACGCTAACGATAGAACCGCCCTCGTATCTCTGGCTATAGAGGGTCTGTGCCTTGGACATATTCTCAACATATCTGCCTTTGACTGGGTTAGGGTAAAGTAGTCGATTCGCGAGTGGATTGAGACTGAGGTAATCGAGTCCGGCAGACGGGTGAGGTACAGGGGTGAGCGCACGAGACTTTGGTTGAATTGCTGCCTTTTGGTTGGTATGTGCCAAGAAACGAGTGTGGAACGCCGAAAGACTTTGCGCATAATGATACATTGGGATAGCCTCGGGCATACCGGACTCATTGTCCGGATCCTTGGACTGACCGACGCGAGAATCCTGGAGGAATTCGTGGAATTCTTGACGTTGAGCGCGCAACCGGGCAATATAGGAACGAAAACGTCGTTCTGACATGGCCTGGGTATTTGGCAACGCAGTAGTTGTCTGCAGTGCCGTATTCGTCGTCGAGTTGGTAGTATCGAATTCCGAGTCAACGGCCCCGATAGGGCGACCGCGGATGCTGCCAACTCGCCTAACCCAAGCACTTGAACCATGAAGTTCCACCCCAGTCCCGAGTTCTTCGAGGCGACGGAGCCATCGTACGTCCTTCTCAGCAGAAGCCCATTCAGTTTGACCTTCGGCAGAGTCAAGAGCTGAGATAAAGGCTACTGGATTTCGGCGAGAGTTTCCGCGGCTACCAGAAGTGGAGATAAGAGGGTCGGAAACTTTGTGCTTTCTCTTTGGAGGCAGATCGCGCTTAGTGCCCCAGTGGCCGCGATGAGAATATCCGCCAAAGCTAGCATATGCTTGATTGATTGCCGGATCATAGGTAGCAAATTTCGATTGACGGAGTAGCTTTGAAAAACTTGAAGCGGATGTAGCCATCAAAATCTGGTGAATTCATACGGTTGAGCTTCGTGACAACAGAGACAGATTATTCAATGTAACCTTCGATCAAATATATTTGCCCCTTTCCTAGCTAATTCCCACCTGCTCATGGTCAGTACTCGTTCCATAATCCTTGAGCCAAACTTACCCGAATGATGTGGAAAGATCAACGATGTCAAGTCACGTGGTCTTCACCCAAAATGCTAGCTCATTCCGGATTCCGATCATTCAGTTCTCGACTATCATCGTGACCCGCCGATCTTGGGCCTAATCTTCCTGGAACAGCCTAGTACTCGTGCTGACAATAAAATATATCACCTAGTGAGTCAACTACCCCCTACAATCATATTCACGTGGACCAATCCCACAAACCTCAATTCTTGCCTTCCTTCTGCTTGCTCTCATCTGGCTTTCTACGAAGCGGTGGCCGCCGGAATGTCTCGATTTCTTGCCAAATCCATTACTCCGTCTACCTTTGTGCGAGATAATGTTTCCGCAAGGCGAGCACTGGCCACCTTGATTGAGAAAAGTAAAGACAAGAACTCAGGGTATGTGTGAGGCATCAACTCCGAACGAATACTAATGCTGGACCCAAGACCCACAGGTAAATATAAATGTAATTATCACGCGACTAGGGCTAACTAAAAATCGGCTAGCTATTGTGATGATGAACATGGGAGGGCCTGTCGATGTGAGTTTGCGCCATACCGCTTACTATTTTGATTTAACGTAACTTCAGCTGGACGAGGTTCACCCATTTTTATCCCGACTTTTCCACGATGGAGACCTCATCCCACTCCCTATGCAACGTCTTCTGGCACCATGGATCGCAAAACGTCGTACACCAAAGATAAAGGAACAATATGCGCAAATCGGTGGGGGAAGCCCTATCTTGAAATGGACACGAATCCAGGGTGAAGGGATGACAAAACTTCTTGATGAACTATCGCCTCAAACTGCACCACATAAAAGCTATATTATGTTCAGGTAAGTAGAATTACATGCGCCGCCCTGAAACAACACTTATATGGATAGCACCTAGATACGCACAGCCGCTGACTGAAGTGACCCTCGCAGAAATGCACAAAGACAACGTTAAGCGCGCAGTAGCATTTACTCAGTACCCGCAGTACAGCTGCTCCACGACAGGCTCCAGTCTGAATGAATTGTTCCGTCACTCAACCTCCACGTCTAGTTTCCCTTCTCCATCAAATGCTAGCCAGATTCAGTGGAGTGTTATCGATAGGTGGGCAACACATCCAGGCTTTGTCCAAGCCGTAACCGAAAACGTTCGGGCTGCCTTGGGGAAATTTCAAGCCAATCTAGTGAATTCTGGAACGATCTGGGAAGGCAGCGAGGCCGATCGACCGGTCATCTTATTCTCTGCTCATTCGTTGCCCATGAGTGTGGTTAATCGTGGTGACCCATATATCAGCGAAGTTGCCATGACCGTTGGAGCCGTGATGCGAGAGTTAGGAGATTGGCCATATCGGCTGGTGTGGCAATCGCAAGTAAGTATATGCCAGCTCCACGTCATACCACGTTATTCATTTGTCGCAGGTCGGACCGGCGGCGTGGATGGGACAACAAACCTCAGAAGCAGTTAAAGGACTCGCACGACTAGGACGCAGAAATGCAGTGCTCGTGCCCATTGCCTTTACAAACGACCATATCGAGACTTTATTTGAACTCGATCTCGAATACGTCAAAGAAGGCAAAGAGGTACGCTCCATAAGATGAAATTGTGACGGGCACTGGTTCATTATCTACCGCAGCTGGGCATGAACATCGAACGTGCCGCGTCACTCAACGGGTCTCCAACGTTCATTCGAGCGCTGGCGGATATTGCAGCTTTACACCTGCAGTCTGGAAATTCTTCTAGTGTTCAGATGCAACTTAGGTGCCCGGGTTGCACGAACGAAACTTGCGGTCAACAAAAATCTTGGTTCCAAAATTTCTCTTAACTTAGATACTTTGGGCTCTTTAGTTGCAGATCGATTGAAGCATCCCAAGGGTTGGTTCATCACTCCAACTTAAAACATATCGATTCTACCGAAAGTTCACGACTGAGTCAATTCCAATGCAAAGATCCCTTATCACACCAGCCAAAGCTAACATCCAAACCATCTCAAGGGATAGGAAACCTTTCTATGCATACCATGTGACGATCGTTTTTTTGATAAAAAAAATAAAGGGTAAAAATACATGTTCAACGAGCCACATGAACAAAAGGACAAACCCCTCGGAGGAAAGGGAAACTAGGGAGCAAGAAATAGAAAAGGAACAATAGACAGAGAGTGGGGAGGAGACAGGCGCGTTGTACCCACGTGACGATCTACTTTCTTTTCTTTTCTGCATGCATATTTAAAGACCTATATGAACACAAAGGTCGAACCGGTCTAACGGCGCACTAAAGACAGAGTCAGGTCACGAAAACGAGACAGAAGAAATACACTAATTATTAGAACAGTCACGAGGGAGGCGGAAGGCGCCAGAACTCTTGAGGAAATCGACGACAGCCCAAAGGCCCTTCATCGCGCCAAAAATAACCACGTGACGATATTTTGTTTTTGTTTTTGGTTAATTCGTTCTATTGTATGGAAAATAGAAACAAGTTACATGAGCAAAGTCAAAACACGTATAGAAAGGCGGCGCCTCGAACGAAAAAGAAAGGTACGGGTGGGAACAAGCGGGACGTGAGCTACGAGTGGGGGGTATGGACGGTACGTGAGGCGTAAGTAGATTATATAGAAAAGGCGGACGAGGCGGAGAGGAAATCGTTCATGGCTGTAAGGCCCGAATCAGTATTCAAAAGCTCATAGGAACTGGAGGTATTTCGGCACCCTTTTCAGCTCCCACGTGACAATCGTGGATGCACTTAAGTTTGCTATAGTTCGCTATACCGAGCCAGAGGAAGCACCTCATTCGGTTCTCTTCCGCTATTGCCAATATCAAAACATTGATGCCGCCACCGGCAATCAGGACAAGGTACCCAAGATTTAACTATCTGATCATTGATTCGCCACATACACCCAGCCAGCGCCACCACCCAAGACCAAGGATCACCTTTGAATGCTGTATTAGTAAATGCTTCTTCAGACTCAAGGGCTAAGGGCGCATTTTTTTTTTCAATTTGTTCATAAAAATTTTTCCATATGTCTTAAGATGTTTAAGTTTAAGTTACTACCCACTATCCTTCCAATGGATGCCAAATATTTACTTGCTCGAGCCACTTCCGGAGGGGCCAGCAGTAGGACCACAGTGATTGCCAAGGAGATGCCGCTGCACCTAATTGTTCTGTTAACACGCGAGATTTCCTGTCTGAAAAACATGAACACGTACTGCGTCTTTTCGACTGAACCCCCTCCCACATTTGGGACACGGATAAGGCCTATCCCCCTGTTGTTTGTCAGTTGAAATGGCAGACACTGGATTCACAAAAGCAAAACCTTGTGTGTTCAATGTGCCGTTTTAGATCATGCGCTCGAGCAAAGCCCGATGAACAAATCTCACACACATGCGGCGCAGGTTTTCGGCGCTACCTGGCGGAGCGTAGTATGACGGCATTACAGGCGCAGGCCCACTAATTTACATCAGCCTGCTACCTCGGAGGCTGGCATTTATAATATGAAACTTACCTTGGGGCACGAACAACCGGGGAGGGCCCCGGGACGATTGGATCTACCGGGGGGAGAACAGCAGCCATAGTGGCGGTACTAGTACTGGCACGACTAGTTGTCGTCTCCCGAGCAGCAGAAGAGGACGACGAGGACCTGACAGTCTCAAGGCGAGATCCAGGTTGTGGCGCATACCGAGACGGCCGAGAGGCGGCAGGAAAGGGGGTGAACTCTGGAAGACTGTCCAACGTGAAGGTTTGCTGCAACTGTGGCGAGTCCGACCTCGCTGGCGCTCGCTGCAACATGGTCGTATTTATATCATCGGAGTGCTGCATGTGACCCGACGGCCCCAGAATCGCACTTGGCTGTACGTCGTGTTGGGCAACGGTGGACCCAAAGGTTGGTGCGACAGGGGCATGGCCGGAGTTCCCACTCCGAGCATGAGCACGAGCCGGGAAGGGTCGAAATTCCGGCAAAGGCTCTCCAGTTAGTTCTTGCGTCGTTGGTGCGAAGTATGGGCCAGACTGGTCACTATTACCGTACGCTGTTGTTGAGACATCGCTGAGTAGCTGAGTAAGTGAGCTGTTATAGAATCACAAAGCAGTGGTGAAAATGGGGATTGTCCTCAGGCTTTTTATAGACTCAACTGCATATAGCTCCCCGAAAATATGGCAATACTCAGCCTCGAACTTTCGGATAATCAGAACATGCGAGAGGTTACGGGACTACCACGGCAGGAGCGGGTCGCTTTTGGGTAATGGCAATCTGATTAGACTCGGAAACGGACAACTGGTTCGCACCACCAACATGGTTCAGTTGATTGACTTCGCGATTGATGACCACCACGTGAATCTTTCTGACTAGGTAGTGAGTTAAACACTTCGGATCAGAGTACATAAAGAACAACAAATTATATCCAAAATATATCAGGACTGAGGAGTTACCCAGACTAGTTCATCCGAACGACCATCAAAGGGGGTTTCAGGTTCGCCATCTGAACTCAAAGCCGCCCAATCACTCGAATCCCGAACACTTAGTTGAGCAACCTTCGCGCCTTTGCTGCGCAGGTATCCAATAACTACCGAGGCTGACCGTTTGGAAGTGCCGGGTTTCGATTCCCCCAGGACCGGTGCGCCGGTTCCCTCGTCTAGACCTGATATGTGTTGCGAAGCTACGATCAAACGATCCGAACGTTGGAGCTCTTCAAGATAGCTAGCTAATGCACGGGACGCATTCAATCTAGCACGGAGAACGTGCCGAATTAGACTTCGGCTGGCTGGGCGCTTCTTCCTCCCGGACGGAGGAGTTGGTTTTGCAGGTTTAGGTGCCTCGTCAGACTTTGGGCGGGCTGAATCCATTCATTTGCTGGACGCTCGCGCGGCTTTGTCCAAGGTTCAACCGCCGTTCGCGAAAGGTCCCATCGTTTAGGTCCCCACACTCCAATCAGCACGCGCCATGCGGCCATGAATCGTTTCGCACTGGAAAATATTTAGTAATTCCACCTCGGCGACTTGAATCAAATCACATACTGCTCATAGTTATCATCGATTATGCTAACGTGATAAACGGCCAACATCCAAACAAAGCCTGCCGCGACAAGCGCGCCGGTGGGTGTGCGGGACAAGAATGCCCAAAGAAATAGAAATATGATCGGGTATGACATGACCGTGAGTGCAAGTATTCCGGCTACCATCTGACTCCGGACATCAACGGCTGAAGGGTAATAATTTCAGTGGCCTACCTTCATTTGTGCTTGCGTTTCTTCTTCCTCTTCCACCATGCGGGCGAGAACTCGGGCCAAGGCGTAAGCTGGTAGATGGATTATTAGAGGGAGCACGAAAAACGGGAGTCGTATTGCAGCGGAAAGGCTATCTTTCAAAAGAACAGCAAGGGTAGACAACCGTGAGGGCATAGACGCCTCGCTGGAGGGGTCTAGCGACCGAGGTAGAGGAAGGTCCACAAGAGCCTCATGGCTTAATTTTGCAGATTCTAGCAGCGAGTGATAGGCGAGCAGCGATTTCCTCGTAGATTCAAACAGAGGCGACGAGTTTGGCTCCGAGAACAAATCCACCAACCTGTTCATCAAAATCAGTCAGCGTCTTCGAGAGATCGCGAGCCGTATTTACGCTTGGGACACTGCAACAAAATCGGTTATCTGCAACGATTTTGCCCAGGGCCAGAGCAACGAGCGCGTCATCTTGGCAGAATAAAGTGTCTCCCTGCGAAGATTTCAGCGATATGATAAGCCAATTCGAGTTCTAGCCATGAAGCCATACCAGTCGGGTGCGTTGATCGTCAAGGACAGCATTTGCGATTGGATCTGCTTCGTGAGTGCTTTTGCACAAGCGCGAGGAGCGCCTTCCTCATTGGATAGAAAATCGGCCTCGAACTGGGAGACGTTGATAGGTTTCCCGAATCTAAGGCCTAATTAATGACATCAAGTACAACGGTAAATCTACTCACTCAATAACCGCACTGCTCCGGTACTTGCTCTTATCTGTGTACACAATCCCGACAGGGATAACAACAGCGTCCTGAGTAGGGCGAGAATCGCCGCTCTGAACTTTAGTTCGATTCCATTTCATGTATTCTAGAGCAGACCATGCTACGCCATCCTTTACTTGCATGATTCGAGGTTCGGTGTAGCTAAAACGTAATCAAAGAATAGGCGTCACGGCCGAGCTATTAGTCGACATACCTGGTACCTTCTGGAAACACGCCAACTATCTCTCCATGTTCAAGTGCTTCGAAAGTGCTTCGAAATAGCACTTGATTGTCCTTGTTCTTCCTATCCACGGGCAAAACTCCGGAGCTCCTCAATATGAAACCCGCGATCGGGTTGCCGAATAATGAGGACTTGGCCCAATAGTGCACACGGCGGTGATATGGCACGGCCCATGCTAAACGTTGGGGAATGTCAACTTGGCATATATCACGCAAGGTGCGACGTACATAACACAGCCGCGTCGACTGCCATATTGTGGTGGGTACAGGCGCTGATATAGATTGGTCATGGTTTGACCGAGTATTTTGGTTGTATGGAGCTCACAGTATGACTGGCCCGGTTTCCGGCACATTTTCGCTGCCTAGAACCGCCACGAATGAGTTTGAAAACGGAATTAGCTGGCTAGTGGAACACACCAAGCACGCGCACGTCGGAAAAGAAGGCCCATAGCGCCTTGGAAGCGACTCCAAGTATCACCTCGTGGGTTTGTCCAAATGGCATGGTATTTAGTCTTGAAGCTATGTTATCGAGCTGGTGAGAGCCGGCCCCGCTTTGGTGGCAGACACGAGGACACAGCACTACCTGGGGGACTTAGTAGCCGGGCGCCAAATGCAGCTGCGTACGTAATACCATATCTTCGCCCTTGTGCATTACTCGTATGCTGTGCGGCCAAGGACTAGCTTAGGTTTTCGAATCCATTTAGTTCATCTTTTGGCGTCTTGTTCCTGCCGCAGGTGCCATATCACGCGATGTTGCAAGCCTATTCAAATATCGACTTCAAAGTGTTGGCCGACTCCTTTCCCCCCCTGAAACCCTTGTGAGTCGGGCTTGACATCGAGAGATGAGCATTCCGAATGATATGTTGCAGCGTATTTAAAAATACAGCTGGGGCATACAGCGTTGACTTCAAGGATCCTGCCGCCAATCGGTAAGTTGTCCGCAACCGTTGTAAAACGTAAATTCACGTCTCTAGAACCTTGACACGGGCACTCCTCAAACGAGACTTTGGTCTGGAGATGACCCTCCTAAGCGATCGCTTGTGTCCCCCAGTAAGCCCCTCTTACGCAGACTAACAAACCCGATGCAACCATTTGCACTCAGGTTCCAAACAGGTGTTTCGACTTGGTCAATGCTACTATTTCTTTGCTTACTTAATGCTCCAAGGCTAAATTATATCCTATGGATCAGTAGTCTTGTGAACGTGCTTGAAACTGGAGACCGAGTCATTGGACTGGACATGTGCGCCCAGGTCGGAGCTATTGGAATCTTGAAACTAACTAAAGACGCCACTAGTGGGACAGGCTCCACGGCTATTTATCCGCTCATGGCCTGTTCAACCCACCCCAATTGGAGATTCCTCGCAACCGGTAAGCTAGCCGTTGCTATGCAGTTTAGAATGAGAACTCCACCGGACGCATGTTCAAAACTCAATGGTGGCAAAGCGGTTTTATTTGCTGACTGAATACCCATTACATCTAGACATCGACCCGAAATCATTGGCAGCAGCTGCGGCCAATCTCGCTCAAAACCCTGTGTTAGCGGAACGCATTGAGCTACTGCGTGGGGTCGAGGATGGCCCTATACTTTTCCCCCTGCAACCTGAAATCCTGGCTCGATCGGGTATTCCAGAGACCCCAAGGCCTTGTGTTGCTTTTAGCATGTGCAACCCCCCGTTCTATTCAGATCTCGAGGACGTTTCTCGGTCGGCGGACAATAAAGAGCTCGACCCCCATGCGGTGCGTGTAAGCGGACTTGTCCGAGTGAATCCACGAGGTGGTGAATTCTTGTTCGCGCCACACGAAATCTTGTTCAGCTTCGTTGCCATTGGCGTGTGATCGTTAGTCCTTCACACTGCGGTCTCGACCCACCCTGTTCCATCTCGGTACCACGGAGCCGCTGATGCGCTCTGTTTTTAGGTCTGCACCGGTGCTATGGTCGAAATGATCACAGCAGGTGGAGAAGTCGGCTTTGTCCGTCGCATGTTGGATGAGAGCATTATGCTACAGGATATATGCGGGTAGGTGCACCGGAAGATACCAGGGCCATACTAAATGCGTCGTGACAAGGATAGCTGGTACACTAGCCTCTTGGGCAAAATGAGCTCTGTGGCAGATTTAGTGAGTTCTATCAAGGGAAAGGGCGTGAGTAACACACTGCATTCTATCCAATATCGACGCCTTGTCTGAAACTGACTCGTTCCGGAATCGGCAAATAAGATAGACAATTATGCAGTCGGCGAGGTTGTTCAAGGGAACACACGCCGGTGGATCATTGCTTGGTCGTTCCTGGATGTCAGACTCCCTGATGTGAGTAGGTTATCTAAAAAACATCCGGACTCTCATCGCGGGTATCTCCTCCATGAACGATTATCCTAATCTTACCATATACAGACTCTCGCTCGACCCGGTTCTCAGTCACTCAAGTCAGTTGCTCCCCCACCCAATACTCTACGCCACACCTTGCCAACAACTTGCCCGGTCTTGACGTATGATGCCTTGCGGATCGCTCTTTTAGGTATACCAGGTCTTCGGGTTGAAGAAATACAGGAAACCCTCAAGGCCCGGGTTTCGGCGCATGCAGTGACCTGGACTCGACCCGCGCGGCGGCGATTAGCTCGGAATGCGCCCACGGGTGTGGGAGATGCAACATCAGGCGCGCTCCCTCCTATTATGGTTAGCGAAGTAACGATCATTGGTCAACGAACCCTCGAGGTTAACTGGGTGCGGGGCCGGGATAGAGGGGTGTTCGAGTCGTTTTGGGGGCACTTGAGTGGGAAGCTGAGCTTGGTTTCTCTCTGAGAGTTCCACTACTTCCATCGGACAGTATGTTGGCTCGACTCTGGTTCAGCCTTGATACCTATACAATGGTTACTCGGTCACTTCCGCAAGTTCTGAGAATGGCCTTTTTGGCGATTGCGGCGTCTTCGGCACCAACCGCCGGTAGGCTGAGCCCCCTATAGTACCTGCTACGTTGATAGCGTATAGTTTGGTTAACCCATCGGGTCGATCCCACAGCCGCCATGATTGCTGATCCACAGGCTGAAGTCAAATCCAATCAGTTGTACCTGGAAGATATAGACAGTGAACAGGGTGCGCCATTGCTGTATATGTATAGAATATGAGCACGCAAAAGCTCCCGAGGCTGAGGTTAACTTTTAGCCGATATTGATATGTTGCTGATAGGCTAAGGTCGTATTGCAACTGATCACAACAGTAAAGGCTAAAATCTAGGTGGACGAAACGGGCCATATTTGTGTGGTGATGTCAAGTTTGTTATGCATGGCAGTCCAGCAAAGGGATAGAAGGTAAAGTAGCATGCATTCTTGTCCGCAGTCGATTTCGGAGTTACATACAGTATCCTTAGGAGAGACGGCCAATAAGGACGATCGATGGACCTTTTGGAATTTGTTTTGAGCAAACTAACCAGTTCCGATGCTTTGTTGATGGGCACAAAAAACCATCGGACTAATCGAGGGAAAATGACGAGAGCGAGATTCGAACTCGCGCCCCCGAAGAGACACGGAGATGATGACCACCTGAACCGTGCGCCGTAGACCACTTGGCTATCTCGCCGCCCTCAGAAGCGTCCGGAGAGACATTACCTAAGTCCATACATATCCTGCAACTCCTTGTCCAGTATATGCTTGTTCTGCACACTTACTAATGTCTGGTAGACAACATGGAGGCATTAAGTTTTAGCTAATTTTATCATTTTTGGCCGGCATTCGGGGTTTCGGGATAACCATCGCGCCATTGATGTTCTTTCGGCTTTACATCAATTGCTCAGCAGAGAAAAAACGAGCACAGGAAAGACACGTCGACGTTCATGATTTGCCTCTCGGCAGTCTCTTGATAATCCATACAAAACAAGAAAAAAAAAACCCATCAAGATGGCGAGAGGAGAGGCACACATACATTCATAGACACAGATATAGAGCATGTTCATACGAAAACATAGATGGTGTTTAATAATCTAATCGGATCGATAAGTTAAATCATCAGAACGAACCAAGCAAATGATAGCACATACAAGCAAGCCGGCGACTGCTAATCCATCTCATGTCGCCTCGTCGTCTCGCTTGCGTTTCTCGCTCGTCCAGCCTGCGCTGGCGCAGAGCCAGATCCAGAGCCGGATGACGAAGCAGCACCTGCAACGGCGGGGGACGCCAGAATCGGCGCATCGCTCATCGCAGGAACCACCCCACCCGTGACACCCACAACCAAACCCCTCAACCACCCATTCTCGCGCCTGAGCGACTCGCATTCGCGCTCCAACTCGGTGACACGCTCCTCGAGCGCATGCGCACGAGCGTCCAACGCTGCCTCGCGTTCCTTCTTCTTAAGCCTGAACCGTGCGGACGCGGCCGTGTTCCGTCGGCGCTTGTCTTCGGCTGGCGTGAGTGGAGTGCTGGTATTGGGTTCTGCAGCCGGGAACGTTTCGGAGGATGTGGAAGCGGTGGCGGTGGCTGGGGTAGAGGTCTTGGTAGTGCGCGCACGTTTGGCAGCAGGGGGAAGAGCCTCTGGCGCTGGGGTCGAGGCAGTGCTTCGAGCAGTCGGGGTAGGGGCGGGAGCAGGCGGGGGAGCGGCTACGGGCGTCGGGAAAGTAGCTTGGGGAAGAAGGGCAGGAGCTCCAGCAACGCCGACAAGATCGATGCATCGGCGTTGGCGTTGGCATTAATCCCAAAGTTGGCCAAGAACTGAGCAAAGTCGAATTGAGACTCTTGCCTGCAGGGGCAACCGCCGACTTGCTGTCATCCGCAGCCTCGGTCTCGCCAACCTTGAGCGGGCGGTCCTTTGCGCTCACAAACGGCTCGTCCGAGGCAAAGTGTATGGTCGACCAGAGATCGAGATCGTTGGAGGCAAAGTCGGGAAATATAGGAGTGGACAGCAGATCTTGGGTATCGGTCAGATTGGATGGTGGTGATTCAGGATGAATCAAATTCAGTCCTTGGAGGTTTGAAGGCGTCATTTCCGCGTGGTGTGGTGTTAGCAGCAGCGCAGAGAGGGGGGGGAGGTCAACACAGATTTTGAGTCGCAGCACAAGAGCGCTGGCACGGGCTCGGTCAATGAGAACGGCTCAGTAATCTGAGCGAGCGGTGGTCGTCTGGAAAGGGTGGAGGCACAGGGACACCAGACACCGCCTCCGACTCGGACCGGCCTAGAAAATTGACTTCGATTTGGGGGGTCACGTGACGACTTCATTTTGGCGATTTGGTCTGCAAAACGACTGGAAATGTAGTATCTGTCGATATAATTTTCGACAATCCCTTTGGCTCGAAAAGAGAACTATTAAAGCAAATATGCTTACTTGTGGTGTATGCTCCGATAGGAGAGTACCCGAGGTCTCGAGGGATGGGCCCGGTGCGCTCGCCTTTGGCTTACTCATGGGACCGATCTAGCTGCGTGGTGACGTCTGGTTCCTGTCTGATTCACCGATTGCGTTCAATCCGACCTACGTTGTATGCAACTGAACCCAGCACGGATTTTGGCTCAGCAGTTAGCAGCTCTAATCTGTGGGCCGTCACCGATTACTTTCGTCGAAAAAAAAAAAAAAAAAAAACTACTATTTTGAAAGTCAACAGACGCAACGATCGTGCTGAGAACATTCCGTCTACAAATTGACCGGTCTTCGGCCAGGGATGGCCTAGTCCGGGTACATGCGCTCTTGAGCACGACGAACGTTTACAGAAACTTGGGGCGGCTGGTCAGAATCATACGCTTCGTGCGGTGATCATATTGGGTCAAAATTCGCTCGTGTATCAACCTCCCCCGTCCCCCCTCCCGGCGCGCCGCTCGCTTATCGTGTATGAAGCAGAACGGACGCGATGCCAAAAAGAAATCTACGGATGACCACGACTGACATGCACAAGAGACAAGAAAACATGCTTGGCGAATGAGAAAATGCGGCTGGAATAAATAGGCTAGTGCGGTATGGAGGGTATTCTAAGCAAGGAACGACCGAGTGAGATGGTTGTCGTGTCGCATCGTGAGATTCGAGTTGATGGGGCATGTCAGGGCTCGGCTAGAGCTTCGGCCTGCGATTCAGGCTGTGGGCCGGCTTGCCGAGATGCGCTGCCAACTTCAGTTTCATCCGAATCGAAGCGACTAAGAGTCGGTACTGTTGGGGAACCAACAGCGGGTGTTTGTTCGGCAGAGTATTTATTTGGTCGGGTTTCCGAGGTTTCCGAGGGAAGAGTTGACAAGGATAGGTGGGTCGCAAAATCGTTTGAAAGCGTGCCAACTGATGTCGAATCGCTCAGCGCCTTCTCTGGAGGACCTGGCCCCGAAGGAGGAGCTACCGTACCAGGCGCGATATGGGGAGTCGAAGTCGTGGCTTTGCTCGAAAAGACGCCTACGACGGACCTTTCGGAGTTCATGGTGTTGGCCCGCTTGCGTTCACGTATCGACTCTCGTGAGAGCGGAATACCTGTCAACGGGATCGTCCCCTGGGAGTTGATGGCCTCGCGCCAGTCAGACTTGGTCTGGGAGCTGAGCTCGTCGACTGCGCCGGCTTGTACCCGCCGTTGTTTCCTCAACTCGTCCCGAGCCAGCTTTCGAGCTTTCATAAACGCCTGTCGTTCGGCACGCTTTCGCTCTCGTTCGGCCTGGTCGCTCATGTGTATCTCCGAACTGCCGGCCTCGGTTTGCTCGTCGTTGGAGCTGAGCGTGGGCTCTGCCGAGTGGTCGGAGCGTGCAGACCCAGTCACTGGCTGCGAGCGCGGAGAGTGGGATTGTGCTGAGTAAGTTGAAGAGCGTGATCCTTGGACGAAGAAACTGTAATACCGATTGTGTCAGCGAATGGTCGATCAAAACCAAGGGCCAAGAGTTTACAAAAGGTAGAAAAAAGGCACTAACCAGTCTATCTCCGCGATGCTCAAAGCAGACCGCGCCGAGTGTGCACCAGGGGAGGAGACGTATGAACTGCCACCAGTGTTGACGCCAAACGGAGCGGCCGTCGCAAACTGGAAGCCACCGACGCTCGAGATGGATGCGTTTGTGCGACTGTGTGTCTTTGTGCTCGAATCAGCTGTTCTCGACGATCTGGGAACTGATTTTCGGTCGACAGGTTCTGGAGCGGAAGCCGATGACCTGGCTTCTTTTGCTTGTTGTCCTTGGCGCGTGCAGAGGCATCCTGTTGGCTGCTGGTGGGATAGGCCGTTGTGTCGTCCCCCTCGGCGCGGCGGGGCGGGTCCGTGTGCTGGAGCGCAAACGCACGGAGCGGGGCCGGGGGTGTCGGGAGCGGAAAGTAGGATGTGCTCGACCTCGCCGACGCGGGGTTGCCCGGGGTGGGGACGACGGCAAAGGCATGGGCGTGGGCGATGTGGGACGAGAGGGTCGGGCGTGGCTTGGCGGAGCGCTTCGGCGCAGGGGACTGCCCGGCGGCCATGCTGGACGGGGCGCGCTGGGCTGCGGCAGACAGACGGTGCAACCGACTAGCGCATGTCGTGGTCGCTGGCAGCGTGCCGGACCCTCGATCTCGGCCGCTGTGCACGAGACCATCGCTGATTAGGACAGCAATTTGTCCCAGAATGGGATTATCGTCGACCATGTTCGACTATCTGTCGTTTCTGCGCCCCCCGCCTGCCCGCGCCGTCCCCGCCCAGCACATCGCCGTCGTGCCCCAGATCGCCAACGACCTGCGCACAGAGTAAGTCGGCGCTGTCCCGCCACCCCCGCGCCCAGCCTCACCTGCCCAGACTCTGCGACCAGGAGCACGACATCTACTTTGCCTGGCGCCATCCCGACGGCCGCCTGTCCCCCGGAAACTTTACCAAGCTCACCACATGGCGACCAGGTGGGATGTACAAGCCCCTCACCATCGGCCTCCCGCCCAACGTTCAGCCTGGCGACTCCTGGCGCCTATGCCTAACGGTGCAACCAATCCCCGCCTCGCTCACGATTGATTTGTGTCAGCCTGCGTTCGGGCAATATCCGCTTGCTGTGACCTCGATGCCTATACATATCGACCCGGGTGCTCCCGCGACAATTCCCAGCGGATCTAAAAAGTCGCGACAGACTAGGCCGTCTCCAGCGGGCGGCAAGAGCACCGCTTCTTCCAACCCCGAGCGGGCTGGTCAAGCGTCCCAGCCCCACACATCAAAGCAAGAGAGAATAGAACGATTCTACTCATTGCCCCCTGTTCTTGACTCGGGTGCCAATCGGATCCTTTGCCTAAACGAACAAACCTCCTTTGATCTCGACAAGGTAAATGGTTCGATCTATCGCAACATGGGTCTAATGCCAAACCTTGCCTTTAACAAATTAGAAAATATGGTAAGGCCCTCGATGCTCTATTCTCCACGGTGGGTAATCCATCCTCACAGTCATCCGCAGGGACTCGGGCGTCGCACTCTCCGCCTGGCTGGCCCGACTCCTCGACCCACGCACCGAACCACCCACCCCTTCGAGTCTAGTTGCGTGCCTCCGGAATAAACTAATATCTCCTGGGCTCCGACAAGGGCGCCCCCTTCGAATAACCGAATTGGGTATGTCTCACAAAACGCCCTATTTGACATGTCTATTCAATGTCGGATGTCAAGGTGCTGGCACAGGCCTTGTATCACTTGTGTTGGGCGCACTCCTATGTCCGCTCTTACACCACCGCCGACAATATCAGGATTCGGGCTCATCCGAGGGAAAAGACGCCCACATTCTAGCTACGGATCTTCGTACGTATACTATTCTTGTTATATCCCAGCGGCCACCCCCGCCACTCGCCGTTCTGGCACCTTAGGACTCGGGGCCGCATACACCCGGCTCTGCTGACCTTTTTTGTGCCCATAGCCTCCGCCATCGAACTCATTCAGCATAACCGATCCGCCAACGAGCACCTATTCACGACTTCGGGCCCCGAGGATCCAGAAGCGAGTTTGATCGACGTACGCGGGTCGGCCTTGGATTGGGATCTGCCCATTCCGGACGCGGTCTGGGAGGGCGGTCCCGGGTTTGATGTGATCGTGTGAGTAACGCGCGCTCCGCACGCGATGAGCTTAGGCCGTCTGACCAATCGTGCTTGGCGCTTGGGCCTACTAGCATGGCCGACGTGACATACAACACGGCGTCGTTTAACGCGCTCCTGAACACCGTCATTTCGCTCCTGAGCCGATCTGTTTCGCCGATGATATTGCTGGCCTACAAATGCCGTGATGTCGCGGAACGCACGCTCTGGAGCGATGCTGCCGCGCGTGGGGTGTCGTTTGTCCAGGTCGATTCAGTCTGGGGTGTGCGAGAGCCGGAGGTCGAGATCTGGTTGGGTGGATGGGAGAAGGATATTGCGAGCATGTGGGGATATGCGCCAGTGTGAATGCCCATACGGAGCCAAGGATTTCTGTGAGTTAACCTTGATCGAATAATGAAATGATAAAGGGATGATCGGTACCTCTGGATTCCTTCGTTGATGCCCGGTTATGTGGAGTGAGCGTTAATAATCTCATGCGTTAACCGCGCTCAACAACGATGCGTTAGCTCTATATGCACAAAGATTATGGAATCTATCAGGGGGAGGCAAAGTACAACGTGAATCGGAGCACCTCGCTAGAGCCCATTGAGACTAGAATGTTCTCAGCGCTGATAGAAACAGGTTGCACTTGGTTATGCTCCCACATGGCTTACACGCCGCACAAGAAGAAAAAGAAAAAACACGGCCCCGTTGTGACCTCGCCGCAAACTTGTGCAAATTTGCGGGGTGTACCACTCGTCCACGTAGGTAAAATCCGTGGAATATCACAGATTATGAGGGAAGGATGCGGCAGTTTGATCTATCCGTCCAGCAGTGGAAGATGGTGGTAGCATTGCGTCCTTTTACGAGTCGTCTCGTTTTGTCCCGCACAGCCAACGCCCAAAGATTGATTGACGCCTATCAAAGTTGTAGAAGTTTCTGTCTTCCTTGCTCACGAACGATACCCCACGATTAAAGTGTGCTCAAGTTGATCGTGCCTATTGTTGTTTGGCTGCATCTTTTCAGGAAGAGGAACGCGTGTTGTCTATCGGTCCCACCAAGATTCATACTGACGCTCTGACATTGCTTTTAGCCTAGTGTCTGTAGAAACAAGCGCATGTCTATTCCCAACTCCGCCAAGGTATAAAGTTGTATGCGGCGCTATAGCGGGTTGACCGTTGCGATCTCGGACCCGAAATGATCCGGTTTAAGCCTCGAAATAATTACCTGCGTGTGAAGTCTTATATGTTTTAGAGCCTTCGAGAATCTCCGCCGGGAGAAAATCTTCCTGTAAGGGCTGGTGGCAAGCTGTCGAAGTCCTTGGAGTATCACGGAGTTTACGATTATTCCGAAACCGACCTTTTTTTTTGATTTGAAAACTCGCAGTTGTCGCATGGCCGAAATGAAAGACTTAGAGAGACTTTGTTCGCGCTTCAGTAGCGTCATGCCTGTTTCTCGGAAAATGCAAGAGCCATCTTCACTCGTTCACATACAGCCGGTTCTCGGGTATGATCAATGCCCAGGCGATAGCTGCCTTGAGGATCAATCGTGTACTGGACACAAACCGAGCGATGACTATTCTAGCCCGCTCGCTCATCCTCATGCCATCTTGATATATCCGAGTGGCAAGACCTAGGGCTCAGTTGACGAGTGGATGACCAATCTTGGGAAACATGCTGTCTCGTGAATGGGAGATGGCCGAATCGAAGCTGAATAAAGTGAGTGTATTCCCCCCGAATTGAATCTGATAGTCTTACCGATTTGGGTCCACACAGCCTCCAAGCTCCCTTAAAGGGTGTTTGAAAGTATAGAATCCCAAAATGACGATTTGGAGTGTAGCGAGGTTTGTGATAGTTCAACTCGAGGTTGTGCCGTCACAAGGATGTGCAAGATGCGCTTGGGAGCCCATAAAAAGCTTGCCACCAGCATATGAGCGTCTTTTACCTCCCTCCGAACCAAAATGGCCCTCCCTACGCTTCAAGGGACTACTGTCAAGTGAGTGCGCCTCGTTACCGTCGAGCAAGGGTAGAATGAATATAGAATCCATTTTAGCTCTATCCATAGCGCGCTCACCATCTTCTATGCTGTCTACCTGGGCGTCCTCAAAAAAATGGAAGTCAGTACACTGTCATTGAGCTAGTTACCTAGCGAATGCTGAAATGCACTTTCTTGCTGTCCTCGTTGCTCCCCAGAGGAGGCTAGACGTTGACGAGCGGGAAAACCTCAAATCGGGCGATGTATATGTCTGGGAAGAACGAGACTTTCAGTCAGAGGGCTCGGAAGGTATCGAGCGCTGGACAGATGGCATCAAGTGGGGGAGTAGCCGGGTGCGAAATGTAAGGCTGCAAAGGCTGACGGGGGGCGGGGTGCTAGCGCTGACTTTTCTCGTAAAGGAGTTTTTGTTCTACTACGAAAGGGATTACGATCCCAAGGAACCGCAACCTACGCAGGATGCCCGGCTAATAAAGCAAACTTATAGCGTATTTGTACAAACTCCTGGAGACCCACGGAACCGAACCCGCAAGTGGCATATGGGTAAGATACTTCTTTTCAGTCTCGCCAAGGGTTCGGTGCTAATGCCACTCCAAGTTGCCTATTACTCTCAGAGTACTGTAGAAGGGCTACAGAAAGTCGAAGACATCCCACAAATCGCCACTCTGCAGGTGCCGGATGGCCTCTTCCGACCGGCTCGAGTGAAGCGTGGGCAAGCTCGCGCCAGGGGGTCTAGCTCAGAGCCTCCAAGCCCTACCACCGGTCCTGGACTTCGTCGCTCAGCTTCGGCAGTCGAGACCTCCTCACGTCACGAAAGATCGCGGTCGCCGAGGCCGCGCCGACGAACTACTTCGATCGAAAAGCACGCAGGTTCTAGCTCTGCGACTCCTTACCTACGCCCTTCCCCCAACAGACATCCTCTAGCAATGAACAGCCAGCTTCCCAGCCTTAGCAGAAGGTTATCGATACAAGGGCCTGGTTACAGCGCCGAATATGAGTCTTCTCCGACGGAGCCAGAGCTTAGTCCTCTACCACATCTGTCAGAGCTTAATCTGTCAAACCCGAGGTCACACCACTCTTCAACATCGCCCACAGAGCACGATACGGAAAGCCTTCCCGAGATATCTAGACTTTTGCCCTTGCCCAAACTATCTTATGCCACTGGCCTACGTGGACCTGCAGACCAGAAGGCGCTTAGTGCCCTCCAAAAACAATTCATGAAGTGATAAGTATACCCTCAATGCACAGTTGCCGGATTGTATTATAGAGTATGATTCTGTGCTTTGATATGTATTTGGCCGCGTATCTATTAAAGGGTCGAATTTTCGGATGTGTTATATATCCTCCAAAGCTCTGTAGGAGACAATTGATGCCTGTCCTTATTTGGTTTGCTGTGAGAATGCTGGTTTACGTGCGGTGGCCAAATCACACCACATCGAAACAGCGCGGCAGGATTCTCTTCACTAAGCTTGGATGTAATCTGATAGCTTAAATGTATAGAAAGCCTAGTGTGCGCTAAATAGGGTGAGCAGGGGGGTTGCAAATAAAGTTCGGCCGGTTCTCCCCGACTCTTGAGAGTCATCAACGGTGAATCAGTCTTCTGACTCAACAGATATATATACAACCGGAGATAATGAGTTCCAAACCATTGGGGTTTGCAAGAGCTGAGAGGTACAATCGTTACGCAGCGCATACATTCTAGCGGGTATGTTATAGTACATAGTATACATGTGACATACACAGACAAATTGACATAAATAACAAGGCGCACAACATTGCACCAAGCGTAGGAGGGGTTGATTGGTCACCTCAAGTCGAGCTCGCACTTGGGGTTGGCTCGCGACGTCTCCTGATCGAATTGCTCCGGGACTGCGGCGGCGAGCTCAGGGGGATCACACCCGATGCCTGCCCCAGGGCAAACTGTAACTGAACGATTGTTTGCTGTAGGTTTGCCACGGCGGCGATCCTCTCAAGAGACCAACTTGTCAGCTCCTAGCACCATGTTAAATCTTTGGTATCGGTCTTACAAGATCCTCTGCTTCCTTTGCACGAAGAATTGCTGCTAGTAATTCTTTGTCTCCATCCACCTGAGCCGTAAATGTCGACAAAATTTCCTCTAGCATTGGTGGTGGTGGCTAAACAAAAACAGTTAGCACTTCGTGATCTGAAGGCGAAGAGGGCACCTACCGAGCCTAGGGTTTGAGCAATTGTGTTATGGGGGGACGAGCCAGTCATCGTGACAGAAGATCGGAGTGGGGTTGATTCAGACTGATCTCGGTGAAAAGATGCGAGGCGTATCGCTTATAACAGCAGGCGGTTCCTACCCAAGGGTCGGAAACATGTCAACGATCAAACCCAAGTGACTATTTATAGTCGCTAACACGATCCGCGCACCTGGCTTCGGCTCGGCAATCCTAGTATCATAGCTGGTAATGACAACATTTTGACTATGCCGCTGCGCTAAAATTAGAACGAGCAATCGTAACAATTATCACGAGATGATGACTGGAGCCTAAGTTTATCCTTCTATGATCTGGTTTACAGCCAGCCCGCTTTCGCTCTATCCTCCAAGGTTGCTCCAAGGTATTCTTATTTGTCACCGGCCGTAGCTCCTGTCTCCGTGTGACTCTCCTCCTGTGTCTTGCCCAGACACACCATTCGCTGTATCTGATCTATCCAGTGTAGGGTGGTGCTCAGTTCTGGGCCGCGCCATGACTCTAGCTCAGCCTGCTAGTGGTATATGAATAATAGATTTCATCACCGGCCGCATGGCGCGGGTGATTTTGCCCATCTATAGCATCGGAGACCACATCAAAGACGTTTAGCTGCGAACCTTGGGATGTTATATTTAGCGTTGGAAGGCACCTGCCGGACATTCAAATCCAAAATAAGATCAAGCCCACCCAGGGAAGATGGAGATGGATTCTGCTGGTGCCTAGATAAATAAATACAGGTATAACAGAAGTCTAAATATAGCATAGTGGATTTATGCGCCTCCGTTGGGATATCAAGCGAAATGGATTCCCTTTTCATGGAATGCCGACAAAAGCCTATCGACAATTCGTTAGCAGCGTCGATTGGATAGTGAATCGAGCCATACTTTAGAAGATCGTCAATGTCCATTTTAGCTGCTCGATTCTCCTTGAAGCCAGTACTTTCCAGAATAAATTCAACTTCACTTTTGATACTGAAGCCATCTGGGATGATCTAAAACAAACGATGATTCCATGACGCAACTGGCAAAATTTGGATCAACACACCTGTTGCTTTTCAGCACACCACGTCTTGAAGTTCTTCTCGAGTAATTCCATGACTCCTTTCGCTTGGAAGTTTGCATGTGTGGTTTTGTTTCGGCGGGAAAATAGAATTCGCGTTAAACCGTCGAACTCTTCGAATCTAAGCGGGGGTGGTGGATCTGTGGGTACTATCCTAACGACGCTCGATTCGACCTGTGGGGCAGGCCTAAAGTTGTTCCTCCCGACCTTCATAATGTGATCCACGGTTGCATACATTTGAACGTTTGCCGAAAGTCGGCACCACAAGGCGTCTCCCGGCCTCGCCACTAACCGCAGTGCAAATTCACGCTGGAACATTAGAATTGCTACTCGAAATAGGGGTCTGTGGGATAAGAGGCGAAAGACAATTGGTGAGGATATCTGCAAAGCGCGAAGCATGCTTAATCGATGGGTATAACTACTCTCTGAACAGACTCACTTGATACGGCGTATTGCTAATACACACGTCAAAATACGGCAGGTCAGCCTTTACAAAATCGCCGATCATGATATTGAGTTTATGCTGTTCAGGACTAATCAAAACCCGGCAAATTAGATCCTTAGTTGGATAGAAAAGCCTGTGCACTCACGTTCCCTGCACACGTTTCGTTAACTCTGCTGCCATGCGAGGATCCATTTCGATAGCAGTAACATGCTTCGCCTTCTCCAGAATGCGAACAGTCAAGTTACCCGTTCCCGGTCCGACTTCGAGGACTTTGTCCGTGGGCTTGAGACTCGCCTACTAAGATCGTCAAGCCATTGGGCGTCCCGTTGAGTAACGCGTGGTACTTGCCTTGTCCACAATCCTATTAAATCATAAACCGTAAGTATGAACAATATGAAGTAGATTACAAATACACACGCTTGTGCTACTAAAGGATTCTTGAGTATATGTTGGCCAAAGCGTTCCGTATTAAAAAGAGGGTTTCGGCCGGCGGAGCCACCAGCATTATCAGAAGTGGATTGGCTGCTGCTCGCCTTGGCAGACGATTCGTGAGAGCGAGAGTAGCGATTCGTAGTCGCCCGAGGCATCGTTAGGCTAGTGGTTATTTCAAGCCGGCTTATTTGCTTGAGTATATGGGCTGTAGTCCGGGGATTGTCGCGAGTTGTGGTGGCCAGAAGCTCAAGAGGTGAGGATCAATTTGCAATCAAAATTTGGCTGACAAAGCGGTGCTTCGATAATATGCAATAGCTGTACAAGTGACTCTACAACCAATGCTGCAGTCTGAGGAGAGCTGCACAAGGGCCATCAGCGATCCTCTATCTCAGGCCGCCCAGATTCCCCATCAAAATCATCCTGACCGGCGGTGAACAAAGCTTCAAACAAATTGGCGGATTCTCCAATCACGCCAAACGCTTCTTGCAGCATGCAGCCGAGGTATTCAAGCTCCTTGATCACCCCACCTATTCATATGTTAGCATCAGGATAAGGCAAGTGATTTCAAATCCTTACCCATGAGTAGGACGTATGCAAAGAACAACAGGTGCTTTGAAACCTTAATCTCACGGTTCTTCACAACGTCAAGTTGTCTGACAGCATCGACCAGTTTCTGCCTCGCTTGCTCAGCGGGAGGCAAGTAGGGTGGCAGCGGTGTTTTGAGCTGGAATGCTGCCGAGAGCGTTGAGAAGTAGAGTATGACGTTGCCGACCTGAAGAAAGGCTCAGAAAATTCGCCCTGAGACAATGCTCACACTGACCATTTCACGTCTCTGCCTGTTCACAGGAATAATAAAATGTTTTCGGACGGTCTTTGTTCAAGTTAGCACTTCGTTGACCGAGAGTAGCCTGATTGTATCTTACCGTATACCTGTAATTGCAAAATCACCATCACCGCTATGTACCACAATTCGAAAGGCACTCACCATTCCTCTTGTGTGGTTGCGCATCGCAAGGAATGTAACATATCAAGGATAGATTGTAGACTTGTTAGGATATTCCGATAGAGGGCCACAGGGAATGGGCCTTTCAGTCGAGGCTCATTTTCTGTCTGGGCAAGAAGTCCTTGGAGTTCAATTAGCTTCAACTGCAAGTGGTGCTCCCTAGCCAAAAGGATTAGTGGTGAGAGGCGAGCTGGAGAAGGAACACAATCACATCGCCATAAACTCATGAATCGATGCTGATAGGTGTGTCGGGGAGTCCATTCCTTCATCCTGGTCCAATCGTGCGACCTCGTTCCGTTTTCCGGCTGCAATGTTGTTCAACACGGTTGGGTGGACTGAGTACGAGGACACAAGACATTGGTAGAACCATCCAATATTGAAACAGAATCTTTATTTTCGTACATTGTCAGATTTAGGCGAATTTGGGGAGAATAGTTTACGCACTCGCTCAACACGCGACCAAGCTCTCTCCTTGCTTCAATAGGCCACCAGAATCGGCTAACAATGAAAGCCCACACTAATACAAGTTAGTTTGGTGCTATCTTTGTTATCTCAAATGACTTAACTCACCGACTCCGATAGTCACTGCTGTTGCCCTGTGACGAGCAACCGTGAGGACAGGAATGTTGTCGTCTCTTGAATTATATCTAGGTCCGCGTGTGAGCCTGACTCAATATCTAAATGAACAGGAGTATCACTCACGAGAACAAACACGTAAGGTTATAGGTAAGGAGTACGAATCGGCCACTTGTGGCATATTGTGGAAACCTGAAGCAAAATGATTAAGCGACTGGTGTTCGTTGCGGGATCGATTGCCTTACTTGATGATATAATAGAAGCATGGAAGAGAGTATATGAAGGAACACAGAATGAGCACAGCCGGTTGATGCTTGAATAGCGAGAACACGATAACAGCGAAAGTTGCGCCGATGAAGGTGCCCAGGATGCGATGTAGACTAAGAAAGTTTGTCTATATCGCTCAAGTCAGTCGAGTTTATAAAGCTGCTTTAGAATATGCTTACAGCTCCAACGGTCGGCGACAGCACAACAAAACACTGCCATGATAATTAGTAGGGACTTGCTTGGGTTCTTCGTATGATCACTCACCGAAATCAAAGCCCATTCGCCTCGGTATACTATAAATGTCTCCCTCGTGCTTTCAATAAAAGCGGGAGCTGCTAAAATGGCAATAGATAACCCAGCCTTGATGCTATACTTTGATTCAGGCTTCCGAAGGGTTTGCCCGAGAGCCCAGAATGATTGCTTGATACGACCCCATCGCGTCAATCGTTCTCGGGGTAGTCGAAGTGCCGTATTGGGTGCATGAGGTGTAACGTTGGGAAATAGTTTGACGCGGTCCTGAGTCTGAGCCGGCCCAAGAACAGCTGCGAATCAATGATCAGCCTTGAAATAAGGGAGACAAAAAACACTGCGCATACACAATCTTCGCCTCAAGCTCGGTCGAGTGTTTCGTTTTGGCAAAATCCGTGAGCCAGCTCCGCGCATCCACAAAGGAAGGTTCCTTGCTCGAGGAAGGCAACAGAGAAGATGCCGTCGAATTTGTCCCCAAACGCCCTCTTCGATCGCGACTCTTCGTTCGGCGATGTAGATAGCACCCATGACTTCTACCAGTGCCATCAAATCGCCCGCAAATTCCTTCAAAGTGAAAATAAAGCTTTTCGATTGAAGTTGGATCAGTGTACAGCTCAGTTCTTGAATGTATGTAGCTAACTCACAAGAAGACGAGCAGAACGGTCTCGTTTTCCCGATCAAGTGCCTCTGTGCTCGCAGCAGCATTCTGGTTTTCTCCATCTCCACGCCGGAACAGACGCATAACGGCCTGATCGGACGTGCTCTCGAAATTGTACAGAGCACGACTGATTTCGCTTCTGAGCTCCGAAAAGTCTACGAACTTCGGGTCGTCCTCAAGTTGTCGGGCCGAGTTGAATGCAATCGAGATTTTTTCTAGGGAGTTGACACATGCGTTCTTTCTTACGATGAGCTTGGCGTGCCAAAGTAAGAGATGGCAAATCTCCTTACCGACAATGCCTTCATAGGTGATTCTACATCTTCCACCAGCGAGCCAAACATTGCTTCGGCGGCCTTCATAAATGCTTCGTCGTCGTCCATAGCGTCGCCGTTCAACTTGTTCCCGCTCATTTCGACGCTTTTCCCATTGGTCATTTCTTTGGATTTCCCCCGAGCTTTGCGTCTGCTCTGGATCAACTCAAACTGAAGCTTGGTCCCGCTGCGTAGGCCACCAAAGTGTTGAGCAAGTCGGTTGAGGCCCATGACAGCCTCTTCATATACTTCCGCGGTCTTCTGGATACGTGGGTCGCAGTATTCGACCCGCGCCTCGGCAAGCACCTTTTTCAGAGAGGTGAAGGATTTCTGATGAGCTTCGACAGCACGAAGGAGAGCGCTCCTGCGAGTAGGTTGAGACTCGTCGAGTAAAAACGTGTTCGTTAACATTTTAAGCAGAGTAGAAAACGAGTTGAGGGTGGTCGTCATTTCCTTCCTGAAAGGCATGTGTTGAAATTTTTGGTGGTAGGTTTAGCCTGTGCACTCACTGTAGGCTCGTAGTTGCACTCTCCGACCATAGGAGGAAACATACACCATTGGCGATGCAAATGCCCAGCACAGTGATGAATAGCACTTGGGTAAGAACATCTGTGCCACCTTCTTTGACGATAACGACAAACAGCTGTAGGGAGGGGTGAGAAATAACACAAGCGGTATATATGTTTTACTTACGATAATGCTCGTCATACTACACGCTATGTAACACTCAGTCGAAGACTCCTATCCCCTGAAGAAACCGACATACCACTTCCAAAAGTGGGTTTGTTGACCCATAGCTTTGACCTGGCAATAAGCATCATGGCAACTGCCACCCAGGATAACACCAAAGCGTCTGCCAACCATTCCCATCCAGGCTGTAGCTCAAAGAACCAAAAGCTCTGTGTCGCGACCAAAGATGCAAACGACGCAAAGGCAACACCAATCAAACAAAATATGTCGGCCTCGATCATCCCACCAATAGTTTTCTGTAAGATAGTGAGCAGGCGGTATGAAATGCTCATGGAACACGAGACGCACGGCAGGGTTATAATATACAGCTTCGGGAACAATGTTAAGAGGGCATTTGTTGGCATATTTTGGAACACTCACTGATGGTAGCTACCATATGACCGGTAGGAGATGGTCCTTGTTGGGATCCCAATGGCACAATATCCGTCAGCCAGGATGATAGAGCAGGGACAAACGTAAAGAGACATCCGATCGTATAAGCAATAGAGCACTTCAAGACCTTTTTCTGCAAAGGCGATAGCGTAGGTAAATGTAACCACGAACGAGAACTGTCCGATGGAGCAATTGAATTTCGAGCGGAATCGTCTTCAGATTCATCTCCACTATCGTACGGGTCACGGCGGCCATGGGTGGAGCGACGCCCTGGTATTGGTGCGGATTTGTGGCTCCTAGCAGCAAGTGAAGCAGTACCGTCGCCCGAGTCGCTCTCGTCCTCGGGCCGAGGAGTCAACTCTGTGCTGGCGGATGGTTCGTCGGAAAATAGTTCGGTGCTTGACGAGGACGGATTAGGTATGTTTAAGAGCCGCTGTTGCGATTCCTGAGAGACACTTCGGGCAGACAAGGGCCGTCGAGCCGCAGATGTGGACACAGGGATACCAGGGAGCGGAGGCAAGGCCGTTTCCTGCCTCACATGGCTCGGAGCTCTAGGCCGATCGTTCGAGACGGTAGCGCGTCTCCCCTGCCTCGACCGAAACACACCGTCGTCTTCCAGCAGCTGGCCAAACGTGGACCACTCTCGCTCCACTTCCTGTCGCCTGTTGTGTTGCTCTCGAGCGTGTCGAGTCCCGGGGGTAGGCACAACGGTGTCATTTGCGAATGAGCGTGATACGATATTACGGAATCCGTCGAGTCCCTGCTCTGGAGAGGCGATCGGAGCATGTGATTCAAAATACGAAGAGACTTCCGGCTGTCTGCGGAAGGGGATCGGTTGTGATTCGTTTCGAATGCCCTCCGCGGACGTTGGTCTGTTGCTGCGGCGAGGCAAGGTGGCGTAGGCTCCTAGTGAGTGCGGCGTACTCGTTCCGCTCTGGGTTGGAGTACCCTGTGAGCTCATCTGGCAATCCAGTCAGTTACGTATGGATTGCATGTTTCGAGTTATTTTTGGTCACCTAAATACCTAGCGTAAGTGTAGGTTACAAGGGGGAACGTGGTCGTCGTAATTGTCAATCCCAGATACAGCCTCAACACATTTAATATTACGTAACATGCCGCTTCTTTTCCCCGATCGAGGAGATTTGGAGACTTGCACAACCACACGTAGGGGCGAAGAATTCACCCCGGAGGTCAAATGTTTATTGAGAGGCGTGGAGTTCAAATCGGTTAAAGAGTTAAATGGCGGCAAATCAAAGATTTCCTGACGGGGTAGTTTCGTTCGCTCGCTGGAGATGCTCCTTGCTGATAGTATACCGACTCCTGGATAACGTGTTTCCTCGCCTTCTGTTCCTCTCAGGCCTCTCGCTCCTCTGTGTCTTCTACCCCGAGCGGTTTGAACTTGTGTTCGTGCAGCTCGTTAAATACGCGGGGGTTTTTTTTTAAAAAAAAATCATAAAAATACCCTGGATCACGTGCTGTAAAGTGGAATCCTATCATGACCCCCCAACTATGAGCTTTCACCCTCTTATACAACAACAGGCTATGACTACTTGCCTCCCACACCTCCTGAATCGACTCTGGGTGCAATATCGCCAGTAGGTTTCTCGGGATTTAAAAAGTAGCAGCTCGAATCGTGGCACACGGAAATTGGGAGGTGGCGTCCCAGAAGAAACGACGACAGCTTCCTATATGCGGCGTACCATATAAATAATTAATTGGGGAGATTTTGGAAGTGTGCGCGGCGGCTGGAACTAGGCCAAGGTGGGTCGATAAATCGAACAATCACCCCTTGACGGTTGACACTTGTTAAATTTGACCGATAAGGTACACTTGGAAGGCCTCGGCTCAGGCGGTGATCTTAGCCATGCCAACAGAGCTTCACGAGACCCTGTACGCATGTATGGGACGTCACGCATTCACCATAGAGACTTACCTTCGACATGCAGGGGTTGTCCCCTGTGCAATCCTATTCATCCATTATTTTCCATCCCTCGGAGCCATATTGAACCCAGCGAGGTTGTGGTACCTGATGGTTCGTTTGGGGTTTCATTGGGAGGTAATCTTATCAATAGCATTCCTACAATATGTATTCCTGTGGTGGTTGAAACGGCGTTGACTCAGCCAATGGTAGATGCACAGAGAAAGGTGTGCAAGTACCTCTACCGTACAGCTGGCGAAATTCGTGCCGTCATCATCTGCGATTTGTCACCTACTACTTCGGACGTGTTTAAGGCAGAGATTGATGCTTGGGTTCGGGAACCAGGTATGTTAGAACTAGAACTCTAGGTGTTATGATGCTAGGACTGACAAGCATGCTATACGATGATGGAAAGCTGTCTTCGGTCTTGTTCAATACCAGATAGAACCGGAACAGCATACTCCGTCAATGTAGACAGCAACTTCTAAGGCCAAGAGCTTTCCGGTAGCCACTGGGCCAACCTTTACTTATCAGGGCCAAGGAGAACAGTTAACCATTCGGCGAAGAAGTGGACAGCAAATTGTAAGCTAAGTTTGTATGTTTGGTTTAGATTTTGTTTGATGCTTCAATGCAGGTCCTACGGGACGGGAGATTGGGGGTTGTTCCGCCTGCAACTCGTCGCCTTCATTTATATGACTTCTTCCCGCCGTGCACTCAAGTTCCAAACAGTCGCGTCCCTAAAGGTTTGAGGTGGATTGATTTGCCCTTGGGCGATCTGCAGTTCAGCATGTACGAGGAGGCCATCAGGCAACGCACTGGCCTCGCTCAGAATTTCCCAAACATTCAGTGGGCTGTCGCCGGTTTGTCTTTTCCTTAATCTATCATTAGGTGGGATGAATGATGTATTATTGCTGAAGATTTGTGTCATTATCTTTCTCTTGTGTGGGTTCTGCGCATTAGACTGTGTTTAAGTGTCTGCGAAAACAGGAAATCTTAGAGTGGGGTGAGAATAGCTAATCCGGGCATCGAGGCGCTCTCGGACCCATATTTTTGCCGTGCCCCACTTACAACGGGGCGCTTTGCATGCGCTGTGTTGGTATGGCAGCTGTTAAAGGGGTGCCAGTTAGAAGGGTTGGTTCTCATCCGAAGATGAAGATTTAATTTGTGCGAATCAGGCTGACGGGCTTCGGACGCGATGTGTACCATAGAGGATAATATTACGCGCATATATTTAAATCAATGTATTACTCTCGAAGCTACAGGATATAGAAAAATACAAGTAGAGTAGGACAAAAAACGCTGAGAGCCCTGACGCTTTAGTGCAGCATATCCTCCACTTGGGTGACAAATTCGGGTGACAGGTGTGTCGGTCGTATGCCTGAAGCACATCCACGTTGGAGGTGGGTTCGGACTGGGTGGTTGGCTGACTGGTTGAGGTAAGATAGCATATATTGAAGTGTGAAAAAGAGCGAAACACAAAGTACGTAGAAATACAATTAACCGATAGATACCGAGTCCAGGCAACAAACGACCATCTAAACCACTCTACAAATCCGGTCTCGGTATTCCGTCCTTGGACATCGAAAACAGATCTTCCACCTCAGTCAACAGTCCAGTTGCAAACTCACGTACACCCGCCGCCCAGGTCTTTACACAATCTGGACACATCTCAGCTACTCGGCTCATGAGATCAAGTTTGGTAGTTTCATTTGGTGTACTTTTAGGAAGAGTGGATGTTTGTTTGGGTGCGGATGGAGCTGATTTCTAGGTCAATCGTCAGGAGTAATATGGAATAATCGATTGACGGACGCACCGCTGGAACACCGTATTCCTGCTCCCACATGCCTTGGAATTTCTGGACAGCGTACAACGACTCGCTGAGCCGATGCAAAGTGTTAATCAGCGCAACGACCTCGGTGCGCTGGAGCAGGTTGGGGTTGATGCGAGGGCTATAGCGAAATTAGGCATGTGTTCAAATTGGGAACCATGTCACTTACTCAAGAGATGTCTCGTCAAACTCGAATAAGATCTTCAACGCGGTTGCTACGCCAGTAGTCTGGATCTTTCCCCAGAGCCGACATTTAGAGCATCCGATACAGTCCATAATCCTGGTGACATTCCTGAACCGGTCTTTGAATTCTTCACGTAGTATCTAATAAAGCCCGTGAGCATGAGCTATCGTTATCGAATGTCGGCAATCAGGCTCACCGCCGCGTCTGCACCCTTGAATAACGTGCTCTCGTCAAATTTGCCAGCTTCGCTAGCAAGATCAAGGACATTATACAACAAGAAGCGCGTTCGTTGTTCTTCCTCCTACAACACGCCGTAAATCAGTACCAGTTCAAGGCCGGAGAGTGTCTCACTTACGTGGTTACCGGAGCAGATGTCATACGCGGCGAGATACGGTCCGACCTTGCGAAGCGCTCTGAGCATCAAGACAGTGTTGAAATAAATGTTCTGGAGACGTTCGGGATGCGAGGCCACCCTGTCGATATAACATTGAAGATCAGGACCCCACTCGCCCGTCCGTCGGTCCAGAGTGTCAGCGCAAATGTGGGTGGAAATAGAAGCGTGAAGTCCTGCGATAACCAGCCATCAAAACCCGTCACTCAGTAGAGGTGCTGTAGCAAACCTACCTGAGATGATTCTGTAGTACACCCGCTTCTCAAGGCAGCTCGCTCCGGCCGCTTCCCACGTCGTCCCAGCCTCGCCGTCACTGTCGGCCAAACCAGGAGGCACGGCGATTCCTTCGACCGGCCGACTGCTTGGTACGCCTAGTCCAGAGAGTTTGCCAACTTGCTTTGTCTCCGTGAGGCCAAAACAATTTTCCTCATAAATAGCTTGCCAGACTTTCCGGGCGTCGGCACCAGAGTAGCCAGTGTAACGTTCGGGGTTGGCCGTGAGGTCGATATATTCGCCCTCTGAGGATGTATCGTCGTCGAGGAAGCAGAAGTCGGAGTCACGATAGTAGCAACCAGGGAATGATTTGCGCTAAGAACAATCATAACGGCATTAGCAAAATCGTAGAAATTCAAGGCATACTAAAACTTACCGACTCTTCAGACAGTCCCTGCACCTTGCTCAGTGTCGCAGCACGCCACGTCTCGGGAATTTCGCTCTCGTCGATGGAAGTTACCCCACACTCGCGCATCGCACATTTCCCATCATCTTGCCAGAACGGGCAATCACGGTAGAGATCAGCCTAGAATCGTGAAACATGAGTCAGGCAACTAGCCGACGAGATAAACTCGCAATACCTACCCTGAAATACTTGAAAAAGGGGGTGGTTACGAGGTCTGCTAGTTGTCCGAATAGCTTATTATTCATCTTTTCCACTGATTCAAAGTCACATTGGGTGGTTTCGATGGGACCCGTTGGCTGCTGCGCAGTTAGCCCGAAGCTCCGAAGGTTCAGATGGGAGCCTTACCCTATGGCACGTTCCCCCTCGCTTTGTCGTCTGGTCCCCTACGACATGTTGCAAATTGCTGGGGTTCCCGGAAAATGCAGAAAATGGATCATTGGCAGAGGCGAGTGCCACAGATGTGCAGAGCAGCAGCCATGAGACGTGTTGTGTGCGACGCATTGTCGAGTATGTAGAGATGGAATACTAAGGCCGGGCCAGCGTGCGATAGGTATATAAGTGGCAAGGAGCGTGGATACGTGGAAGATGCACAGGTGTCAGCACTCGTCCGCAATGGTTCGGTAAGAAACTCGGAGACAACAGCCCAGCCGATTTGTAACCACACGTGACGTCAATTACCCTTTGTATATACACACTCTATATGCCGCACCACTACGGCCTGTCGCTTGACCCGTCATGATCGTCTGCGCCTGAGCTATCGGCTCTATGGCTGCCACTCGCTCGCGGGTCGGTCAACTCGGAGTGGGAGACAACCGATGCGAGTATCTTGAGCGGTGCTTGATCCACAATCTCGGCCCATCCGCCACGTAGACCAATCTCCACCACACGCGTCAGAATCCGAGAGAGCTCATTGTTCCTAGAATCATACGATACACTCATCTATCAGGCCGAAGTTGACAGGCAAGCAGCTTTCTCACCGAGACCGTTCGTCGTCCAACGCTTGTTCCCATCCTTCGGCCATGGCCTTGATCTGGCTCTTCAGCTCCGTGACCTCGGTTCGAAGATCATCAAGTTGATCGTCGACGTCGTCCCGCCGCCTGGCTTGGGATCTATTCGAGCGCCACGCCTCCGCTAAAATTAACCCCGCCGCAACAGAGAACAAGAATGCCTCGGCCAGAGAATTTGCACCGTTCTGGATTGCCCTACCAAGCAAGAGGTTACATTTGTGCACCTCCCCTATTCCTAACCTCTTTGGACTTGCCGAGTTTCACTCAAAGGTTTGATGAGCTTGGCTGGCTCTCCCATTATGTGCGTACGCAGGTTAACCTGATATACCGGGTAAGAACGGAGTCAGAGCATTTCATTTCACAAGCGCACCTCATTCCGATGTGCCCATTGAGCCCACGATACACAAATCCTCCTAAAGGTTGGGTGTCTAGATTCGATTGTTAATAAAACAAAAAAATCTCCGGCAACGAAGTAGGCGTACTGCTCAGCTTGATGCTTGAGGTTGTTGGCGATTGGTTTCGCGAGTGTCTACGAACGAAATGGATCATTGTCTACAACAAACAGATAATCCATGTCCAATACACACCCTAATTACCAATGTTGCAAGCTTCACAGACGCCATGTTATGGATGCGAGATGCTTCAATCCCGGTGGCTCGATGCCGAAGGGTATTCGCGTCTCATGGTGGAAGGGAGGCAGGGATAAACACTCGACAACAATCTTCGGCGCTTGCTTGACCAAAGGTGACTCAATTATGATGTGCATACATTACGAGAAACCAAGCGCGATACAGAGCTATACATGTAGCTCTGGATTTTTCAGAATGAATTCGATAGGCTCTTCTCTGAATAAATCGTTGAACGGGATGATGTCCGCTGCCAGAAGCTGAAGCGCGGTTCTAGAATCACCATATGGAGGCCAGTAGGGAACTTTGAAAGAAATGTCTAATGTGAGCGCGTGCAGTTTTGGCAGTAACCGATGCTTACGCTCGTCCAGGGACTCCCCATTAGGATCGAGATGGTATGCGAAGTTCAACCTAAGTCATAATCCGTTCTCAGCCTGATCCAAGTTAGGACATAAACTAATTCGTACCAGTAGTCACCAACTTTCTCGACAAACCTCAAAATCTCAGGAGGTACATTAGGATCAATGACGCCAATCATTTGCATAACGAATGCGATTTCTGCACCATGACGAATTCCCCATTCGGGTATAAATGGTATAGGGCGCTCCACGAAGAGATACGACCTGGCAATCGGTATCAGCCAAGGTTGTTTACTGGGTTGTATGCGCACCAAGATTTGACACCAAACTTGGTTGCTGCCCTTAGATGCTCTCGGCGCGGACCCTATCTATGTGAGCCCCCTCTTGTTTTGAACGTTTTTGACCCCCCGAAACTCACCTGAAAGTGCATGTCGCCAAATATGCTGCTAAAGCGCTTAAACTGGGAGCCTTGGCCGAATGTCTCGTTCCCAGTGCCATACGGAGAGCCTTCCTCGAGGTCGACTGGGTAGTATTTCAAAAGCTGCTCAGCGGCCCTCTGGTTGCTAATACCCATATCGAATCCCGTGTGCCTGGCAGTAATCCATTTGAGGATATCGTCTTCAGTGTTGAGGGTATCACCGTTTCCGAATAGTGTCCCTTCATCGAGCTGAGCTGTGTCAAACGGAACTGTTCAGCATATCGCTAGCAGATTCAAAAACCAAAGGGCTTACCTCCATTGATGAATGGAATCTTGGCAAACTTGCCAGTGCTTAGTAGCGTTGAAGGGTTATCAGTAAAGAAGTCGTCTCCTGGGACTTGAACAGCAGTGAAGATGGTAGGAGCTTGGCCCGGGGCTCGAAAGTATGGTTCCAACTAAGGAATAAAAACTCAGACCCCGACAACTACGATATTTGAAGCGAATGGAGACGGACCTTCATCAGCTTCTCATTGGCTCGCCTGAGAGCTTCGGCGGGAGCGTTTCTTATGCACTCAAACGTATCAGGGTAACCTGGGGCACATCTTGCCATGTTTGCGATCAGTCTAAAGCCCTCTTCTTTGACAGTGTCGTTGGGTTTATATACTCGCATCCTGGCGAGATGTTCAAAATTGCACAATTTCTTGGTCCAAGTGTGCTTACGATGAAGGAGAACCTGATTCTAGAATCATCCCCCGAAAAGCGCCTCCAATGTTACCTCCTTTATAGAACGCCTGATATCCAACGCTGAGCGCTCCAGCCGATTCGCCGAATATTGTCACCTACATAGCTCGTCGGTGCTTAGCTCAATGCAAACTGTGTTACCGACCTTTTCAGGATCGCCCCCAAAGAAAGCAATGTTCTTTTGTATCCATTCCAGGGCGAGTCGCTGATCCTTGAGGCCCAAATTTGCTGCACCAGCGTCCGCTGCGGCTTGACCGGGTGGGACTACAGGTGCAAGTTCTGTGTTCGGATGAATGGCACTTATGAGCAAACTCACATCCATATAGCCCCAGTCGATAATTCATAGCGACATATACGATTGGTTTACCCTGTATCAGAGGCGTTGAGAATAGGGTAAACGTGGTGAGTTCGCGACTCACAGTATGAATACTTCTTTCAACAAGAAAGCTTCCAGGGTATTGCTTAGTGCCACCCGAATAGAATCCACCTCCGTCTGGAATGTGGAATATCAAAACGTCACACTCTGTCGAGTAAACCTCACACCGACTCACATATCCAGACCATGACTGGCAGTTTTGAGTCGACTTTTGTTGGCTTCCCTATACGCATGTTAGTGGTGTTCTGTTTCATAAATTTATCTTCAGAAACATACAAATATTCAGAGTCAGGCAGTCCTCTGAGACAGTGTCGCCCGTGGATTGTACGCAAGTATAGCCATACTCGGTAGCATTCACCATACTAATTTTGCCTGGGGACCAGGCAACTGGCGGCCTAAATCTCAAAGGCCCGACCGGAGGCTCGGCGTATGGAATACCGAGGAAATAGTCTTGCCCAGAAGTCAAGTTGCGAAGCCCAGCATATGATAGTCCACACTCATCGGTTACTATTGGACCAGATTCGGGATATAGGAGAAACGAGACAAGCCACGTCAGTCCGAAATAACTCAATAAGCTGTACAACATGATGACCGGGGTAGTCGCTCGGTTCAAGCTTGTATTTATACTTTTGCGCTTGCAGGGTTGCGATCAGGGCGTGTTATCGAAGGCCATCACCCCGAGCGCTGGTTGGTCACGAAGGCGCTGGAGTGCTCAGCGAACGGATGTCCGTGGGCGCTTGCCTGGCTTCGACACACAGTAATCTGGTTCGGGATAGTTCCGCGGGCAGAGCGTAACATTCACGCCAGGAGACAGTCGGTGTATGCGAATAGGGAATCACCTGAATGGCGTCAGCCCTCGTGACTTGATGCGGGCCAACAACGTCGCTCACCCCTCGGTTTGCATCCGGGGAGCCCCTGTCACGCTCAAGGCCTATAAGACACGCCTTGCCCGCACACCCGACACTCGCGTCACCGACCATGGCCCAGCCGACGATATCCCCCCGGATGTTTGCTAGTTCTCCATTGCTTGCCTGGCTTCTCGACCTTCTCGTTCGCTCGACATCCGCGCTGGAAGTGGTCGCTCAATAGCCACAAAATGACTTGGTGGGTACTCACCATGTGGGGGCAACATAATTTTAACTTCTCTTATAAACTTCTCTAGCTCTACCAAGTACTATCTCCTCGCGCTAAATCGTCTTGTGATGAAGGTCTTGCAGCTCGGATCACCATTGGATTTTATACTCTATTCCGCCCCGCTCGTACGTCAGGTGTACAAGCTGGTTACATCCCAGCCGAGTTCCGCCAACCTGAGCTCCATCAACACTATTCAGAACGGGAATCGAATGGTCTGTTTAGTTGGTAGCGACGTGCGCGTCGCGGTGAGCCTTGCCGAGTGCCTCAGGCTTGCTATGCTCGATATTGGAATAGTGTGGCCGCCTATACTTACTCTTCCTGCTCCAAGATCTTTTTTGACGTTACCATCACCGAGGAAACTGCTCGCCCTGCCCGCACCTGCTCTTATTTTAACTCTACCCGCGCCCGAAAGGATCCTTGCTTTACCGGCACCTGCTCCCTTACTAGCCCTCCCTTTCCCCAAGGTGCTTCTGACACTTCCAGCTCCGGCCTCATATAACTCTCAGTCCCGTGATCCAGAACCTGTCCTCAAGAACCCTACAGAAATCAGCCCAATTTTGACGTTGCTGGTTTCGTCCGTGATTGGTATGTGGCTGACCATCCCTGTGGTGAGCAACTCGATGTTGATGTTTATTTGGCTGTCATGCGCCAGGCTTTTTCTTTGGTGCTTACTGTGTTTGCCATAGAACATTATTGCCCGAAGCTAGTGGATCCCCAAGCGACCCCTCTATCCTCAAAAATCTGAACTGGATTTTCAGTGCCTGGTTACGAATCATATGCAAGACTCCAAGTAGGCTCGGTATCTCGGTTATCCTTAGCAAGCTAGAAATTATTTATGGAAAAATAGCGTTTCGATTCCCGCCTGGATTCTTGGAATCGCTTTGGCACAAAGTCTGGAACAACGTATCGAGCCGAGTGTGCACAATTCTAGACAACTTGATTGTGGCCTCCGATTCGACTGAGGATGACGCCGAAATATCGCCCACGCCTGAGGATACACCCATGGAAGACTCTTTGGATAAACCCCTTGAATTTGGTACTGAAGACCGTTGGAGAGAGGTATCAGATAACAAGTCTCTTGTTACCTTACACGGTGTCTCCGATCAAGTGCAGCACGAAGAATTGGATGTGGGTCTCGAAATTCCGCAAGATGAGTCAGATGAACACCAGGACTCAGAATGTGAGGGCATGGGAGAACAAATGATTGGAAGTGTGGGTCAAGCGAACTTGCCACCCGAGACGACTAAGGCAGAACTAGCGCCACTGGAGCAGGTACGCCAACTACTCGCTCTAGCTTGCCGAATGACGGTAGTAACGCCTGTTTCCAGCTGAATGTCGGATCACCAATTGATCCACGCGATATAACTGCAGCGACAGGTTCCTCGTCTGCATCGAGTCAATGGGCCCCACAGAACATAGCTCCAGCCCGAGTGCACAGCGACAACGCTAGAGCGCCTCATGCTCCCACAGCACGTGCAAGCCACTTCTATGAAGTAAGATGGCGTGCGAAGGACGCGGCCGTAGAGAAAAATGACGGTAGCGAAGATTCCGGAACGATCGAAAGTGGCAATGAAGATGCCGCTCAGAAGCATCGAAATTATTCCAACCCTCTTTACTTTATTAGGATGAGACGCAAGCAGAGAGCGCGACGATAGTTTCATCACTGTCGGTTTCGACGTCTCTACGTGGCCTCTCAGTGGATTGTTATTCGTGGCGCCCGGCTTGCTACTCTGTCCTGTTTTCTCATCGATTTTTTTTAAATTCAATAAAGGCTTACACCTAGGTTGCATGAAGAGTAAGCCAATTGTTAATTGCTATATATCAAACTTCGACCCAAGGCCCAATCCTCAAACTATATGTATAAGCTAGGGCTATCTATGATAAAGTCTGTAGCTCTTCTACGAGCAGTATCCTTAAATGCAGTAATGTTCGATGCGAGCAACTGTAGAGTGTTGTTGGCTTTGCCGTATTGTGGCCAGTTTGGACCTGGTGGCTCACATGCTTGAGTCAGAAACAACGGAGTATAAGACCAAGTCTCACGTTTGATGCCATCCGTTGGGTTAGGATCCAGATGATAAGCGAAATTGATCCTGCCAAAGTGGCTCATCAATAAAACAGCACAATTGGACGAACCAAGGTCACAAACCAGTAGTCCCCAATCGTTCGAACGAGTTCCAACATGTCGGAGGGCGCGTCTGGGTATGTTATCCCAACGGACTGCATAGAGAATGTAGCAAAGCTTCCGTGCTGAACGCCAAGGTACGGAGCAGACGCCGGTAACGCCTGTTTCATCAGGTACGACCTGGAGATGACTTGTAGGCGACACTTTAAGAAATTCGACGCATACATGTATACCAATTGCTGACTCCGAACTTGGTTGCTGCACTGTGATGATCCCTGCGGGGCCCCTATTGTATGCGTGAAAGATTAATAGATAATGGGACAACAAAAGGGTGGATGCCGTGTTTACCTGGAATACAAGGTCTCCCATCATACTAGCCGCACGCTTGTACTGTGCACTCAGGCCAAATGTAGTGTTCCTGGTACCATAAGGCGAACCTGCAGCAGGGTCAGTCGGATAATACTCCAAAAGTTGGCGGACGGCCGTCGTGTTTGTTATTCTAGAGTAGAGTCCCGGAAATCTAGCAGTTGCCAGGTCGACGATGTCTTGTTCTGTTTTCATTGAAGTTGCGTTGATGAAAAATGTATATTCGTCTAGTTGGGCTGCATGAAAAAGTCCTTTTAGCGCGTGTGTTTGAGATGAATAGAGTTAGATAGTGATACGGACCCCCATTGATGAATGGAATTTTGGCAAATTTGCCGGCGTGCAAGAGTTTAGAAGGCGGCTCTGGCATAAATTTATCCCCGGGGGCATAGGTTGCAGCATAGATGGTTGGTATTGCAAAGTGACCGTAATAAGATGGGTCGACCTGTTTAAATAAATTAGGAACCGTGCGTGGCAAAAGTTGTGCATTTGTACCTCGACCACATCGTCGTTCACACGGGCAAGGACATCCGACGGCGCAGCCCGTACACATTCGTATTGGCTAGAAGCACTGGTGCAACCTGTGGCATTGACGATGAATTTGAACGCCAACTCTGCAACGGGATCAGATGGTTTGTTTAGACGGAATCTACAAAGATTGTGTTTAGTATCCGTTGAGCTTACTTATGGAGAAACCTACGAAGATGGAGACCCGGATTGTAGAATCATTCCTCGAAATGCACCTCCAATGTCGCCGCCATTATAGAAGGACTGATACCTGCGCTCAAGGCCCCGGCGGATTCGCCGAAAATGGTGACCTGGCGTACCTTCAGCTTGTGGAACGCGCCAGTGTAGAACCAACCGCTCACCCTGCTTGGATCACCTCCAAAATATTCTATGTTTTCTTGGACCCACTCCAGAGCGAGCCGCTGATCCTTGAGTCCGAGATTAGATCCACCTGCATCTGCTGCTGCTTGTCCTGGTGGGACTGGTGCGGAATATCAGTGACCGAAATCCTTTTTATACCCGCGATAAACTCACATCCGAATAGCCCAACACGGTAGTTCATTGCAACATATATGATAGGCTTATCCTGTCATCCGATGGTACGTATTAGGCGAAATTACGAAAAAATGCAACTGATTTCAACTCACGATCTCGGTAGACTTTTGAACGAGGTAGGTACCTGGGTAATATTTGATTTCGCCAACATAGAATGCACCACCGTCTGGATATCAACACAATATTCATCAGAGAGGAGCAGTTAGAATTCTTTTGACTTGCATATCCAAACCATTACGGGCAACTTTCCGGTCACGTTTGCTGGCCTCCCTATAAAGACCACAATTAGATATCGTCTTCAATGACAGACAGGGTCGCATACATATATTCAGCGTAAGGCAGTCCTCGGATACTGTGTTGGTAGTCCACCTTGATGATTGTACACAACTGGCACCGTCTTGGGTGGCGTTGACAATATTCACGCTGCCTTTCGACCACGCCGTGGGCGGTTTGAATCGGAGAGCACCAACTGGGGGTTCGGCAAACGGGATGCCCAGGAAGTAGTCCTGGCGGGCGGTAGAATTGTGTCGCCCAACATAGGATATGCCTGAGCCGCCATGAACTAACGCCAAGGAAGAAGCGAGAGTAGATGATGCAAACGCAAGAAGAGCCGTGCTAGTCAAGTACCCGGGTAGCATTCTGGAGTCGAATGGTGACCCTACTACATCCTGTTCAGCACCTTTATATAAACGCACAATGAATCATAGTAGAGTGCAAGTCATTTCTCTGATGCATCGGAACAAAAACACCGCGGCTAGCGGCTCGAGAACAGCAGTGATCTAGTCTTTGGCGCCAATTCCGAGAAGCGCAGTTCTCACCCGCATAGACCCTGTCCGGCTACGTCTGAGACCCGACCCGAGCACAGGACTCCTGTCTTGACCACCACATACTCGCTCTTTCTCCATCATGCCCGACGCACCGACCAAGCCAAAGCTCTCCTCTCCTACTGCGTTGCCCCCTCCCAAAGGGTCACCGGACGAGTTTGCCAAACGAACTGTCACTAGGCTGCAAGCAATCCAATCTCAACTCTCCACGGCACCTCGTGCCGGGAAGCTCAAGGGCAAAGTGTGTATCATCACCGGTGTGGGGTCAATGAAGGGTATTGGGTAAGTGGATGCCCGATCATAATGCACAGCTATCGATAATTTGCGATAATAGGCGAGCAACAGCGTTTTCATTTGCCCACCAAGGTACGGAATTGTCCGGTACAAAAACTCTAGTTTTAATTAACAGATTGACGAGATAGGCGCAAAGCACCTCTATCTGCTCGATTATGCCAAGGACAACCTTCCAAACCTTGAAGAGTCACTCTGGAGAGAATACCCCGATGTCAGGGTACGTCATATAGCTCTATCGCATACACATTCCGTTCCAAGGGTCGCTCCTATAATAGGTCACCGTTCTACAAGCCGACGCTGCGGATGAAGAGGCTATCTCTGGGGTCTGTAAGCGGGCCATAAGAGAGGAGGGGCGGCTCGATGTGTTTTTTGCCAACGTCAGTAAGATCAACGGGTTGCTAGCAGAACCGGTGACTGAGTGTCCGATTGTCATATAGGCTGGCGTTGCGAATGCTTCGTTCTTCTCCGACATTACGGACAAAGAGTTCATGGAGATGATGCGCATCAATGTTCTCTCGTAAGCACGTTTATGAAATGCGAATCAATCAACCCCACAACTCATACTTTAAAACAGGTGCTTCCTTGCCATCAAACATGGTTCCGCTGCTATGCAAGTTACATCTGATGAAAAAACGGAGAGCAGTGGTAGTATCATTCTTACTGCCTCAGTGGCAGGTATTCGCTCAGGTGCTGGCACAATGGATTGTAAGTATGATGCTCGTATAGTTTTTCAAACACTAAGTACTATGTTTACACAGATAGTGCCAGCAAAGCCGCGTAAGTTCGCTTGCCTTGTCCGCCTCTTAGTACTTAAACAGTACTATAGCGTCAACTCGCTTGCCAAAACCGGCTCTCACCAGCTTGGGTTCACCAACATTCGTGTAAACACAATCTGCCCAGGTCTGATAGAGGTATATCTCAAACCTACATCATTTAAGAATGAATGCTCAATACAGCTGCAGACTGGAATGACGACTTTCACCTTCGAATACGCACGGGCCAAAGGCGCAGGTGCCAAGATTGGCCAACTCGTCCCACTGAAGCGCTTCGGACTCCCTCAAGAGGTCCGTTGCTATGATTTCGTACCATTCCAGTACTCTGACAATAGGTCACTCTTGCAGATCGCCAATACAGCCTTGTTCCTTGCATCTGGTAACTCGATTCGATCGATTCCAACACGCATTTATTGACTCTATTTATTCCAGATGACTCGAGCTTTGTCAACGGGCAGAACATAGCTGTAGACGGTGGTCTGTCCGCATCTCACCCTGTTGCTCCTGGCCGTTGGGCGTAGTCGGGTTTTCGCGTTCAGTTGAAAAAAAAAAGAAGAACCCGCTTTGGTTCCGAACCTCCTCGTTGTTTAATCGTGTTGTAGCATTGGCATTTCGTACCACTAACAACAAATCATCTGATCCATCTCAATTGTGTGAAATAGACAAAAGTCCCTATCCCCAGCGTCTGCGCTCCAACGCAATGTATCTGATGAGCGCTGGCTGAAGTGGTGCCAAAGAAATGTCGATCCACTGCAGTTCTTCAGGGACACGACCATTGGGGTACCTGTTACATGGTGAGAGAAAGTCATAGACGTGTAAGCGGAGAGTGGGATTTTGAGGCTGAGCGTTTCCCAACGCTTCGTCAAAGACAATCTGCAAAAAGTGTCGAACGGTTTGGAATTGGATTACTGCTAGATTACTTACAATTTGTTCTGGGTTACGGCGTCGGATGATAAGATTATCATGCATGAAAGTTGGACCAGCGATACTCTGGCGGCCATCGTTCCAGTTGTCTGCAGTTGCCGCAGGTAGAATGTGATTCATAACCTCCTCGTCCGTAATGAATTGACATGGGTTTGTACCTACAAATGCATAGATGCCAATGTCCACTCCAATAGAATAATACGAGATAACCAAGACTTACCAATGTTGTCCAGTGGCTCTCGAACCCACACGCTGAATTCTACCTTGAACGTACGGCTTTCAGGAAGTGGATTGGTCGCGTTGCGAATTATGATAAACTTAGGCCAACCTGCCTAATAACCTATCTAATCAAGTTTGTCGCCACACTTGATGAGTTTCGTATCTCCGAGGTTGTCTCTATGGCGCAGCGTTTGGGTTCTCTGTCAAGCTCCCGCCCAGGGATTGGGTTGACATAGCTCGGTCGTTTATATGCGCTGAAATGGAGAGGGAAGGGGATGGGAGAATGCTACGTGAGATGCATACTGGGCAAGTAGGCTCAGTTTCTCTTGGCCTTGTTTTGCTTGTAATTTATTCGTGATCATCCAGCGATCTATGGATTCTGGGCGATCCACTTAGCATATGGTATGAAGCGCTACACAGAACAAACAAAACAAAAGTGGCCCAGCGGAATACGCCTTAACTAAGTCTGGGGTCGACCTAGCATCGTATTGCCACGCGGTTCCAAAAGAGAGACACAAGTGCATGACAGGTTCCACAGCCAAATCCGCCTAATGTCCAGAGCTGTCACGAGCGTCTGGGGCGGTCCGTAGGCTCGAAAATTGGTCTTGAGGCACATTCGTCATCAGTTTTGATACGGGTTGCTCTTGAGCGCCTTAGAGCTCCGGCGGATTTGCCTGAGGATCGTTTGCGTCCATAGATACATGGTACGGACCTCCCGAGCGCCGGTCAAATACTGGGATAAATGCACCATTGAGTGTGAACGGGACTTAAATTTCGTTTCAGTCAATCAAACGGATTAATCGACAAATTAATGTACATGAAAGTATGGCCATGTAGTAAAACGAAGCTACTGAGTGGACTGAGATAGCAAAAGCACAACAGCGTACAGTGTCATTCTAAAAGACTTGGGTGGAGACCCAGTGGTAAGAAATTCCGGTCCTCGAGTCGAGACCAAGGCCAGGTATGGGCAGAAAGCTGAAAACGCCATTAGCATAGTGAACTAGAGTTGAACACGGGCACGTACCTGCTCCGAAGCATCTTGGATCGTCAAAGATTCATATGAGATGGCACTCCTGCCGTGTTCTGAGGGCTGTATTAGCGATCTTTCAATCCGAGTTTAGCGGTGAACTCACCACTCGTTCATTCTCCAGGAACCGGAAATACCCCGCCTTGACATCGAGCGGCAGCTGAGAGGGCAAGACAACGATGTGTACTGGCGGAGTATACGGACGTTGCGGTTCTACCGCCGCAGCAATCGAAATAGCAACGTGCACTCCGAGCAGAATGTCTGTTCGTCGGGCGCGAGCCTCAGGTCCAACTAGCACAATCAACTCTAGCACCCCATCGAGAACGGCAATCGAATCGGGAGCCAGTTTGCCAGCGGAAGGAATATGGCATGAACCTGCGATTTTTGTTGGCACGTGTTTGAAACGCTGGAGCTCAAGGCACTCACCGGCTGGCTTTTGTCCCTAGCGTCAATGCAGAACATCCTCGGTCGGACTGCAGCTCTGCCCAGCGGCGCTCGATACTTCCAGTAATCTGCGTTTGCCCATGGATCCTCTCCCAGGAGCATAAAGAACATCGGATCTTCCTTGCCCTCGTCAAATGCCTCGGCTTCTTTCTCAGGTCCGGATATTGATTTTGCGTATGTTGCGGCTAGTTCGCGCTCATTATGGGTCGAGCCTCGCCCGTACCAGACATACACAGCATCCAGAGCGGTAACACAGTAGCTGTACGCGGAGCAGAGGTTTGAAACGTGCTATAGAATCATATTAACAGGCTGCGTAAGCTTGAGCAGAATCCAACTTACAAAGTCAACCTCGTCAGTAAAGCATGCGTCTCCAACCTGCCTGGTGCAGTGCATAGTAGTATTCTCAGAGGTCCAGTGCGCACGGGTTCCCTATATACCGGTCAGTCAAAAGTATCCCTCTAGTGTGCCTAGGCACCTACCTGCCGAGTAATCCAGTGTCCACCAACAGCATCGACGAGCTCCTCTGTTTCTTCTCCTTGTGCACACACAATCTACCGAAAATCCCATCAATGACTCGTCATTAACTCGTCCCGAAACTGTACGCTCACCACACTAGTCCCATACTGCTTCGCAAGCTCGCTCAGCTTGGCGTCCTCCCTCGGACCCTTCCGTCCGTGCCAACCCCACACCTTATGCTGGACTAATCCATTGCGCTCGTTCTTTACACGCTGCACCACGGCGACGAGTTCAGACTCGTACACAATGCACGGGCTGCTCGGAACCAAAACAGCTTGGCCGCCCGAGACTGTGAACACATCCGTAGAGATGCGCCTAAGGTTCGCAGGGAACATAAAAGTATACGGATTCGAGCTGAGTACCTGTTGGAGGTTGAATGGCGGAATAGGCGCCATTGATTGATCTAAAATGCCATCAGTTTATCTGCCAAGAGTACAAGAGGACCTCGACATACCAACGTTGTACATTGTCGGCTTCGACCTGGCCTTTGCATTGGGCAAGCCAACTGGTTCGGCCCTCGGTGACACAGCACTCGCCTTGGAGATCGTACCGGCAGGCGTAGGCACAGGAGTCTTTTCCTCTTTCAATGAAGGCATCGCAATCGCTGAATACCTGTCATAGCTCGAGCGCCGCGGAGAAGCGGATATCGGACGTGGTTTGACCTGCACTTGTTCTTCAACCAGCCATCTCATCTTGCTTTTCAATCATCGCCTGGGCGACTTCCATCACCGTCGCTCGGTTTCCTGTGCTGGGCGTACGCACATGCCGTCCCGGAGATGCGGGCGACATGGCTTTAGGTGAAGGCGGCGCAACCGGCTTTGGCGTCGTTGGTTTTACTGGAGACTCGGGGCGAGTAAAGGGTGACTGAGATTGCGGTTCCGCACGACTGAACGTAGGTTCGGAGCGCGTAAAGTGCGCTGATGGATGCGAGTGGGGCTGAGTAGACGTTGAAGGGGCCATACCAGGCAGTGCACGTTTCCCGACCATGCTCGGCCCAGAACCAGCACTCGAAGCTGAAGGGAATCTCTGTCCACCAGAAGGAGGCTTGACGCCAATTGGAGCGCGCTCCGCCCACATATCTTTCACCCTCGATATATTACTTCCTCTAGGTTCCGGCTCTGGTTTGGGGGTGAAGACAGGAGCGGCCTTGCGAACCGGAGAAGGCGGCAAAGCTCCTGAATTGAAGGTCGGTGATCTAGGCGGAGCTGAAGCCGAGGTGGGCGATCTAAGTGGAGTAGGAGCAAAAGTAGGGGATTTGAGTGGTGCTGGTGTAGACCCAGGTGACCGAAGCGGCGCTGGAGTTGAGCCAGGCGACCGAAGCGGCGCTGGAGTTGAACCAGGCGACCGAAGCACGGCTGGAGTCGACCCGGGGGACCTCAGGACAGCAGGCGTTGAGCTCGGCGACTTGAGCACAACTGGTGCAGCCCCAGGTAGATTCATGACGACCGACGTAGACGCGGATCCAGGCGACCTCAGAGGACTAGACGACCCCAGTGATGGCTCCTCCTTGCTCTGAGGAGATTTGCCCGGCGAGGGCGAACGACGCAATGACGGCGTAGATATGGCTGGCCTAAGCCGCCGGAATGGTGATGGCGACCGGTTCTCAGGCGGAGGCCCAGCAGGAGTCGTCGAACGTGTGATTTCCGATGCAGCTCCCCATTGAACCTCCTTGACTGGTGCGTTTTTCTTAGGCTTGCGGGCGCGATCTCGTGTCAACTAAAAGGTAACTGGATTAAGGTCGGGCTTGGGCCAAGGATATAATTTAACTCACATGGTTCAACGGCTTTGGCGGAATAGGTGACTCGGGATCTCCCATCCCAACAGATAGGGCTTTTCGAGCCATGGGTTCTGGTGTCTTGGTCGGACTCGAAGGGCTTGGCGAGCTCGAGTCCCTTCGCCCAAACTCATCCACAGGGGATGCATTCATAGACATCCCCGACAATCGGTTAACAGCTTTGGGAGCAAAGACACCAGGCACTGGCACCGGTGCAGGATTTGGTTTATTGGCCGGGGATGGGCTTGAATTCATGCTTGGGAACCCGGCGCGCCGTTTCCATGCCGGCACCTCTGCAGGAGAAGGCGACGAACTAGCAGACTGGATCGCGGCTTGCCATCGGCCCTGGACATTCCCTCTCTTGGGCTTTTCTCGCTCCCGTTCTCCAAACTGTGACGAGGATATGCCAAGAGTGGGGTTGGGACAAGACGATTCGGCCGCTTGTTTAACCTTTCCGACAAACCCACGACCTTGAAGGCGGGTAAGGGATGGGCTGAGCTCTTTAGCCGAGGCTTGCTGGGTGCTCCTAAAGGCAGGAGAGGATGAAGCAATTAGGGGAAGTTTGTTTGTATCCTGAGCTGGGGGAGTGGGCTGAATGGGCCGTGCAAGGCCAAGAGTTGGGGAAGCGCCAGTCGAAAAGGGTGACCCAGCGGGTGTGGTGTTAGATTTAGTCCGAGGGCGAGGTGGAGGGGTGGAAAATGCAGGCGCGAGAGTGGGCGAACTCTGAGAATCCTTGGGGGGCGAACTGGGAGTTGAAGTTGCCATCGATTTCCTTCGTGAGCGAAGAAATTCATTGCTCTTGAAAGGATCAGACTTGGTATCCGGCTGTGGCTCGGGTTTGGTGGGTGACGACAAGGTGCGCTTCCTCGCGTGTGCCACGAACACAGGCTGTTCAGGTGGCGCGGCCGTTCTCGGACTACGGGGAGGACCAGGTCTCTCCGTCACAGGCGTGCTTGGTCCGGTCTCTTTTGGAGAGCTTCCCATCAAACCAGGTAAGGGAACACTCCCCCCAAATTTGGTCGCGCGACTGCTTACGCTGCCCGATTTGAACGCAGCCGCCGAGGCAGAGACGCCTGTCCGTGGCGTTTGATCGAACAGTGTCGGATCATGGCTATCGACTTGCGGGGCAGGCTTGTTGAGTCGGGGGCCCGTCGCGCGCCCACCGATGAACGCGGCGATGGACATGCTCCCGCCTGGGTTGGTCGCTGCTGTGCGAGGCGCGCCAAACGTGGGCTTGGTCGGGCTGTCGGGCGACATGGGCTCCGGGTCGGCGTGGAGCGCCGGGCTGGCTCGCGTGCGTGACGAACCGACCGAGAGCGAGGCGGGGGCTGGTCTAGCCGGATGGTCTGGTGCCGTTGTCGTTGAGGCTAGGTCTGGAACAGACGCAGCCATGCCCGAAGAGAGACCTGTAAATGTATCGCTCAGGTTCAGTCGCGTCGAACATGCAGCCAGACGCACGTTTTGCCTCTCTCCGCTGGGCGCGTGCAAGCCTGGACGCGGCGATCTCCTAGAGCACGGTCGGGGCTGAGCACTGGGCGTAGGAGGGGCGACTCACCTGCTCGAGCTTCTTCTGCTCGGCCTCCTCATCGCGGTCGACCTCGGCCTGGATGCTCTTGATCCTGCTCGCCCACTCCTGGAGACCCTGTTCTGGCTGATGCGAGTAGTCGTACGTCCGCCGTCGCGTCGGCGACTGCTGGGGGCCAGGCATATCCTCTGGCCCGCGTTTCCTGGGGCTCATGGAGCGTCCAGACGAGTCGACGAATGCGGGACGTTGCAACCGACAAGCCGCGGCTGATCTGATTTACTAGATTCCCCCCTTTTTACGTAACCCCGATCTTCGCATGTATACACAGAACAAAGCAAGCAATATAATGTAATTGACAAAAAAGGCATAAGCACACCACCCCCACACAGATCCATCTGCACTCTACTTGTCTTCGTCGTCTGCCAGGCGACCGTAGCGGACCCTGCTTCGGCTACCGGAGCGCTCACGGCCTTTGCCCTTGACGTCGTGTCCCAAGGCCCTGCGCACCAGGCGCATGCCGCCGAGCAAGACGAACGCAGCCGCCGGAATGACAACAAACACGAGGAACACGAGCAGATAGTGCAGCGGCGACGAGAGCATCTTGTACTCTTCGGTCGTCTTGCTATTCGTCGCCGCGTTTTCTTCAGTCTTCGGCTTTTCAGCTGGCGGTGGCACAGCAGCGGGAGCGGCCTACGAAACACAGAAAGAAAAACGTGGTTTAACATTGGGTTCTGTTCGTTTTTGGCTAGGATGTGACATTTCAAAACAGGCGAGATGGAGTGTTTTTAGGGATAGAAAGGGTGGGGATTAAAGCTCAGCACGGAGAGGCACCTGGTTTCCTTCCTTGTCCGTTTCAGTTTCAATCTCGAGTTCACCAGCCGCAGCGATCGTAACCGCAACCTTGGGCTTGTCACCAGGCCCCTTTTCGACGTTTTCTACACACACACAATGAGTAATTGCCGAACGCATATAATTAATCAACATACCAATCTGCCTCACAATGTCCATGCCATCGAGAACCTTGCCAAAGACGACGTGACGACCATCAAGCCAGCTAGTCACAACTGTGGTAATAAACTGTAAACTCGTCAGTAAACACGCATATACCAGGCTGAAGTGTGAGACATACGAATTGGGAGCCGTTGGTATCCTACGTGGCACATGCTTAGCTTCTTGCGGAAGCTGGCAACTAATTAAAACGTACCTTGCCAGCGTTTGCCATGGAGAGGATACCCGGAGCGGTGTGGCGGAGCTTGCTGTAGACGGATACCCGTCAACAACGCGCTCAGCTGAGAGCCAGAAGGGTGTACTTACAAGTTTTCGTCTGCAAACTTCTCGCCATAGATCGACTTTCCACCGGTTCCGTCACCCCGGGCTACGTAGCATCTATATTGAGGATAACGCTCATGCGGCACAACACGACGACTTACTAAAGTCACCACCTTGGATCCTATAAACCAGAGCGTGAGCCATACTCACGCGTCGGAGCAGCGCAAACATACATGAAATCCTTGATAACACGGTGGAAGGTCGAGCCCTTGTATCCGAATCCCTCGGGAAGAGGAGTTCCGTCCTTCTTTACACCAGTGCAAAGAGCACGGAAGTTCTCAACCGTCTTGGGGACAGTCTAATAACCGCGTATCCATTCAGCTCCACCGCGCCACTCGAACACATACAAAGTAACATACCCCGCCAAAGAGACCCATTGTGACTGTTCAAATGACACGTCAGTCGCGTTGGGACGGTACAAGCAAGAGAAATATACTAACTGCGTCCAAGGTCCTTGTCGCCATGCTTAATATCAAAATACACCTTGTTGGTAATCTTGGGACCTTTGGCAGCTCCCTCGGCAGCTGCAAAAGCACCAGTCACCAACGCCAGAGCGGCACCAAGAAACGCGACGGGACGTGAGAGCATCATTTTGCGGGACGTAAACTCGAGCTGAGACCGGGCGTTTTAGAGGTGTGGTGGGAGAGTGGGAACGCGCAACTGAGTGGGACCTGGGGGGTGAATCCGTTGACACGTCGATCCGTCCGCGGTCCTGGCGCTTGATTATGTCACAGACGAGATGGGCGGTTGTGTTCCCGGCTACCACTGCTGTACCGTCAAGATGGACAAGAAAAAGTTGGCGATGATGTTCAATGCGGACGACGATGACGCGCCGCCGTTTCAAGTATGATATTAACCAAATTGCTGGTACAGCTCGACTGAGATACTTGACCTTGTAGCAAAAACAACTCGATGAATACAAACTAGCGCACTACTCGCAAGGTGTCATTCGAAAGTCGAAGCGAGAAAAGGAGAAGGAGGCAGCAGAGGCCAAGAAGAGAGAAGAGGAGGAAAAGGCTGCTCAAGTGCGTCCCCAGGCGTCTCTCCGTGTTCCAACCCAATTGACGCCGTATCCCAATAGGCTTATGCCGAATTCGTCGATGCATTCGATAGCGAGACGCCACGAACCAAATCTCGCTCAAGCGGCAGTGCGTTCGTGCGTGCAGGCGGCGAGGGGACTTACAAACCGAGTGGAAGTGGTCGGAGTGCATATGAGGAGGAGACTCGATCATCAAGGGTATGCCACCTCTCGTTCTCCACTGTCTTGTCCGAATTTATTAATGTTTTACTAGCAACAAGAACGGCCGTTATCCCCTGGCCCAACGAGACCCAAACCCAAGGGCAAACGTGCAATGGATGCGTTCCTGGAAGAGATTAAGAGGTTCGGCAGTGTCGGGCGCTGCGAGATCCCCGCGCGGGTTTAACTGAATCGTCGTTGCTTTGGGGGGTTAGAGACCAGGCAGAAAGAGAAAACAGATACAAGAAATATGCCGGATGTGAGTATAGCTGATAGCTCCCTGCGATTTGGGATTGACTGCAGTGGAGTAGCTCATGGAAGTTCTATATCTGCAATTGCTGGTGCGTCGAAATATTACCTCGGCCAAGGTTCCTCTCTCATTGTTATTTAGCATACGAGAGTCAAAGCGGCAGCCGAGATCGAGGCGATCCAGCGGTAAGCTCCTGTACCATGTTACATTGCACCACTTGACTCATCGCCCCTTTCAGACTACCAACATATTCGTCGCAAATCTTCCATCAAATGTTGACGAGCAGTCACTCGGGATGTTCTTTGCTCGAATGGGGCCAGTTGGATCTGTACGCCTTTCGCGCTGCCCTCGTCCTTTTTGACTTCTCATTCCTCAACCCCACAGGTCAAAATCATGTGGCCCCGGACCGACCCAACTCATCCCCCACCACCTCCAGGCTCAGACATATCAACCTCGGCTCGTCGTGGCATGTCCGGCTTTGTCTCGTACATGGCCCGCCCCGATGCAGAAGCAGCTGTCCGCGAGTTGGACGGGTTCGATTGGGGAGGAAATGTGTTGCGAGTTGGGTGGAGCAAAGCGGTGCCCATTGCTGCGAGGGCCATGTATGGTCCGTCACTCAACCAATTGTTTGCAAGGGGTATTGACTGGTAGGATATAGATTTAGGAAGAAGGTCAAGAAGCCGGTCGAGGTCACCTCGAAGGAGTGGACATGATAAGCGACGGAGGTCGAGGTCAAGGGAGCGAGACAGCCATCGCAGCAACCACCGAGACCGTGACCGTGAGCGCGATCGCGACCGGTATCACAAGTCCTCCCGTCGCTCCCATTCCCGCTCGAGGTCGAGATCCCGTTCACCTCGACGGCGCCGTTATTCTCGCACCCCTTCCCGTTCTCGTTCTCGTTCTCCCGTTCGTGACTTGAGCTACCTGGGCATTACGCCTACGCAGGAAGATTTTGTTCGCAAGGTTGCGGAAAAGGTCAAGCGCAATGGGAGAGCGTTTGAGGTTTTGCTCGGGCAGCGTGAAAAGTCGAATCCGAGCTTTGCATTCTTGTGGGATGAAAAGGTAAGTGGCTGTTGTACTAGTGATAGTCATGCTAAGTCAGTGCTTTACAGAATCCCGGATATATTCTCTACAAGCACCTAATGGAGGGGACAAAACTACCTGATCCTCCGCTGGTCTTTGACGAAGATGTGAGTCTTATCGCTCTGAGACGCTTGGCGGGACCTTGACGAGAACCCTAGGGGCCAAACTCGGCCTACTCGACGGACTCGGGAGAAGAATCCGAACGTGAAAGGATCCGCAAGGGTACGTTGGGCAAACTCGCTCGCAAGCGCTTCTATGTGCTGCTACGAGGGTTGTCCGGCAAGCGGGGTGAGCTCGCGCGGTGCATGGCGTTTTCGTTGGAGCATGCCGAGTCCGCTGCCGAGGTGCGTACCAATCCCAGGTCCAGCTCGCCCAGCGGATCGCTCATGTCCGTGTATGCACGCAGGTTGCGGAGATTATAATCAGCTCGCTCATGGTTGATTCGACACCCGTGCCACGCAAAATCGCACGCCTGCACTGATCTGCGATATTCTACACAATTCAGCCGCGTCAATTACCAACGCGTGGAAATTTCGACACGAGTTCGAGGCCCGACTTGGGGGCGTGTTTGATCACTTGTGTGCAATCTACAAGTCGTTCCCTGGCAGGATCACGGCCGAGACTTTCAAGAAGCAGGTGTTGGGCGTGGTAGAGGTGTGGGAGGACTGGATCGTGTTTGGCCCCGAGGTGAACAAACGATCTGAGGCGGAGATTAGATGGGAGAGAAGAGGTCAAGGAACAGGAGGACGAGAAGAGGGAGGAGAAGGGCGAGGAAAAGAAGGCTGTCGGAAGCAAGTTCAAGGCCGCTGCATTTGGGGCTGTGAAGGATGAGCCGATCGCCGAGGTGACGCCTGCCGAAGACATTGACGGAGAGAACATCGACGGCGAAGATATTGATGGCGAGAATATCGACGGCGAGGACATTGACGGTACGGCGATAGGTGGAGCTGCTGGCGGTGGAGAGGACATTGATGGGAAGATATCGACGGCGAAAAGATCGATGGGGAAGATATTGACGGCGAGGATATTGATGGGCAGGCGATCGAGTCCAAGGTCGAGAGCGCTGGGGCCGAGACCAAGGAGACAGAGATGGACATGTCGGATTAGCCCCACACCGATGCCATAAACGGAGTATTTAGCAATATATTGGATGTTTGGGCTCCACCCTTGGATTTGTCAGTGAAGGCTGTGCACGATGAGGTCATCATCTTGCTCGACTCTAACCCAGCAACGACCATGGCCGACGAACAAGCACGGACAGCGTCGGCTCCCCCACGCCCACCGACATTCGGCCGTCCGCCAATGGCCCCGCTGGGCGGACGTGGCATCGCGCGGCCCGGCGCAGGGGCGACGCCCATCCCGCCCAGTCTCCAAGCCAAGATGGCCGCCGTAAGTCGTCCAAGGCCGACGCCTGATCGTGCTGACCCGCCCGCAGATGGCCAACCGCCGACAGCCCCAGTCTGCCCCGGGCGTGCCCACCGCCGACGGCGCCGGCCTCGCCAGCGCATTTGCCTCGCCGGCGTCACCTCGTCGGCGTCCTCTCCAGCGACTCCGCAAGCACGCCCCGGCGGACCCCTGCGTCCCGGCCAAGGCGGACTCAGCGCCCGGCGGCAGCGCGGGCCCGGGCTCAACCTCGGACAGATCGACCCCAGCCTACGCGATGGCCCTCCGCCCGGAATCGGAGCAGGCGGCGGAGCTGCGGGCGCCGGCCTTGGCCAGGGGAATCCCAACCTGCGTCCCGACCCGCCAAAACGACCCGGCCAGGTTGGTGGCACACCGTTTGCCAACTTTAGTAAGATTGTGTAAGTGCTATTGTGCGAACGTTATGGGCTAAACTAATGGGCTGGCGCAGCGACCCGAGTGGTGTGCTGCGCTTTGGCGGTGGCAAGGCCGTCTTGCACGCATCTGGCGTCGATTTTTCAAACGGCTCGAGCTTCAAGATCAACATGTCCGAGTTTAGGCTGGACGAAGAGCTAGGGCGCGGTAATTACGGTACGGTCAAGAAAGTATACCACAAACCCACCAACGTCGTGATGGCCATGAAGGTGTGTCTAGGCCAACTATCCTCGCGCCTAGGCTCATGCTGCGCAGGAAATCCGCCTTGAGCTGGATGATGCCAAACTCAACGCCATTCTTATGGAACTTGACATTCTTCATCGTGCTGTTGCACCCGAAATTGTCGACTTTTACGGTGCCTTTTTCATCGAGAGCTGCGTCTACTACTGCATGGAGTACATGGACGCCGGCAGTCTCGACAAACTCAACGGTGCCGGAGTCCCAGAAGACGTCCTCGCACGCATCACAGCCAGCATGGTTCGGGGGCTCAAGTTCCTCAAGGACGAGCTGCAGATCATGCACCGAGGTGCGTCATAGGACCCGTGTCAACGCGAATCTCTATTGGCGCTGATCGACCAATAACTAAACAGACGTCAAGCCAACCAATGTACTCGTTAACAGGAAGGGGGCGATCAAGCTCTGCGACTTTGGGGTTTCTGGCCAGCTCGAGCGCAGTCTTGCCAAGACAAACATCGGGTGCCAGAGCTACATGGCGGTACGTACCCTTGACCCCATTTGCGCTCCACGCGATCCAACCCTAATACTCCGATTTCTAGCCCGAGCGCATCAAAGGAGAGTCCCTTAACAATCTTGGAACTTACACGGTCTCTTCGGATGTTTGGTCGCTCGGTCTCTCGATCATCGAACTCGCGATTGGCGCGTATCCGTACCCGCCCGAAACCTACTCGAACGTATTTGCTCAATTGACGGCCATTGTCCACGGTCCACCACCCGAGCTTCCCGAAGGCAAATACAGCCCCGAGGCTGCAACGTTTGTGGCTATCTGGTGCGCACTTCAACTCAATTCGGCGTGGGACCCTTGATTTGCTGACTGAATCGTCTTGCGTAGTTTGATTAAGGAACCAACAAAACGAGCGACATATGGCGAGTTGCTCGTAAGTTTTTCTCCGCTCGGCACCCTTCTCGTAATCTCATTCGCAAATCCAGGAACATCCTTGGCTAGTCGCCGACCGTACACGCGAAGTCGACATGCCAGCGTGGGTTGCCAAGGCTGTAGCCTATCGGGATGCAAAGCGAGCAGCCGGTTCCGAGGTCTCAAGTAGCGATGATACTGTGCCAGACAAGGCAACCGTTGATGCAGCTGTCAAAGCCGGGGAAGTAGTCGAAGAACCTGCACCGGCCGCCAACGGAGTAGAAACAGTGCCCAACGACGTCGACGAGCTTGCAGATAAAATTGCAAATGAAGTGTCGATAGACGAAAAGCATGCACCCGCATAGAATCTCCCAAGCTCGCGCTTGGGTTTTTGCTTTAATTTCATTCCTAGTATTGCTGTGTTATGGGATTGACGGATGTAGTACAATATGTAATTGAACATTTGATATTGTCATTCTGCTGTTTTTAGCCTGTTGCAGCTTTGGTCTGCATTACAGCTCTACTTGAATTCATACATTTTGGAAATTATTCGGGCAGTGATGCGGGTTAGACTAGGACCTTGGAGCTGAGGAACTTGTTCCACTCTTCCTCACCCCATGAGCTTGATACGTCGTTGGCGGCCAGTCCATCCCAGAGCGCAGTGGGAGTGACGTGAATACCGTTCTGGCGTCCCAGTTTGACTTTTTATGATGTCAGATCATCAAACTCTCCACTGCAAGAAGTCTAAACAAGTGGCTCACTGTTATACTTGAGATCATCAGTGACATCGACTCCCCCGTTTGGTGTTGTCTTGTGCTTCAAGAGATCCTGGACTTGAGCCTTATCCACTCCACTTGGGACGAGTGCTACAAGTCTTTCCCGGATTTGGATAGGCGTGAGAGAAGAAGCCGGTATATCGAAAAACGCTTGTTGTTCTTTGAAGAGCTGACTGGCACGGTTAGATACCAGAACGGAAGAAAAAGGGGTGGGGCGTACGATCGCTGCATATTCCCAGAATCGCGCAGGCGCAACACGTCCAACCGCTAGAGCCGCTTCATGAAGAAACGTCGACGAGCCGTGCCTATAACCAAATCAAGCACACATCCAAACAGCCACAACGAAGAACCGACGTACCAAGGCTGAGGCTGCAGCCTGAGCACGATCCTGACCTTTCCGGCATACTTGCCCGACTCGCCAAACGCGGGTTTGAGAATCGGGTCGATCGCGTTGAAAAAGATCTTCGCGCTGAAGGGGCACAGGAAATCTAAACGTGCGCATCAATTGGATGCCGAGGATCTGTCCTGCAGGAGTCGGGGCATTACCGAGATAGAACTCGAGCGTATGGGGCGCACTTGGGTTTCCGACTGCGAGGAACGAGAGAGTGGGCTGGAGGGACATGGTAGTGTGGGAATGAGCGCGGCTTGAAGCATACAGATATATATGCAAGATGACGTGCTTCGGCGCAAATCGTAGTTCAATTTGGGTTGTATGCGCAACATGAGCAAATAAATGCTCAGGCTTCAAATCGCAGGAACTTGTCGTATTGTTATGAGGCACATATGTTTTTTTGCTGTAATAAATTTAAAATGACAGCAGACTTGATAAAAACGCTATGCATTGCAAGAACATCGGGAAAAAGCCCAGTGCAGCAAACCGGGTCGGCTACATCCTGTATCCGCCCAGGCTGTGTAATCTCCACAAATTTATCCGGTTTACCCATGGCAAATTCGGTAAACCGCAGTAGATAACAGTGTGTTTCACCTGAGGGAAGGCAAAGCGGGCAAATGTCAAAATTGGATGTAATTTGCCCAAATTTGCCCAAGACCTTTGTCTGACAAGGGGAGGGTGCAGCACAAGACAAGGAGATGCTGTTTCATGATGAAGTAGGAGCTTAAGCCCAAAATCAAGGCTAAGCATGCTCAAAGGTCTCTCAATAGCTATAGTATTTCAGATAATTAATTCAATGACACACTATTGTTGGTCAACATTGGCAGAAAAGGTCACAGCGGTTAGCATCAATAGTAGCGCTGATTAATCCAGGGACTCTGACAGGGCGCCACATAGGCGCTGACCCCCACATAGGCGTTGCCAAACCCCACATAGGCGCTGCTGACCCCCAATACCAGAGTGGAAGAAAAAGGGGTGGGGCGTGCAATCGCTGTGTATTCCCAGGATTGCGCTGGCGCAAAACGTCTGACTGCTAGGGTGTCTCCATGAAGAAACATCGACAAGCTGTGGCTATAACCAAATCAAGCACACATGCAAATAGCCACAGCAAAGAACCAATGTACCAAGGCTGAGGCTGCAGCCTGAGAGCGATCCTGACCCTGCCAGCATACATGCCCAACCCACCGAATGCGGGTTTGAGAATTGGGTCAATCGCACTGAAAGAGATATTCACGCTGAAGGGGTACAGGGAATCTAAACATGCGCATCAATTGGATGCCGAGGATCTATCCTGCAGGAGTCAAGGCATTACTGACATAGAACTTGAGTGTATGGAGTGCACTCGAGTTTCCAACTGTGAGGAACAAGAGAGTGGGCTGGAGGGACATGGTGGTGTGGGAATGAGTGCAGCTTGAAGCATACAGATATATATGCAAGATGACGTGCTTTGGCGCAGATTGTAGTTCAGTTTGGGTTGTATGCGCAACGTGAGCAAATAAATTCTCAGGCTTCAAACCACAGGAGCCTGTTGTATCGTTATCAGGCACATGCTTTTTGCTGGAATAACTTTAAAATGACAGCAGGCTTGATAAACACACTATGCATTGCAATAATAAGCACCAGGAGAGGTAACAGACTGAAATCCCTTTTTATGTGGGGTACAGTATATGCAAATGGCTGGCGAATTAAATGCCCTGGTGTGTAGATTGTGAACACCCTGATGGAGAAGTTGTAAATTCCTTGAAAATACCAGGATTTCATAAACAATATTCTCAGTTACGATAGGTGAGCACCTTAGACCAGTCCTAGCACTCATGAAAGCTTGCTCGTATTGACCCAATGGTTCCCAGTCCCATATACTGAATTCTGCCTTGAAAGTACCACTGGTAGGTAGCTTAGGGTTCGCCTTGCATACCACAACTGCATGGGTCAAATTATTTGTATGATGAAGATGCATGACCACTTTCCAAAGTGCAGCAGACAAACTTTGAGTGATGGCAGTCTCAAGAACAATGGCAGGAGCAGGCGTAGAAACATAACCAGGGCCTTGCAAAAGGAGCATATGCCAAGATGGGTCCAGTACAGTCTCTTTACTGCTGTTGATAGGGGTTCTGCTGGCCCCAGTAGTCAGAATACTTGGGCTCAGCAAGGAGCAACGCTAGGTAGCAGCGAATGGGTCTCCAAGGACAACTCAAGCAGTGCCATTGTACTGCAAACAATTTCATGGATTTTTCTGGCCATCTGCAAAGTCAACGTCTGGGACATAGTGTCCCACTTGTACCTTTCAGAAGGATCAACCACCAAGGTTTGACATGAATAAAAGTTGACCTATGATCTCAACTTGACTCCTAGTTCCCTACAAGCAACTTGGACCCACTCTACAAGTGATACACAGTACACCCTGTGTAGAAATAGTTCCTACAGTCCACTCTCCTGTCCAGCACGTACCCACTGTTTGATCTTGATGCTCCATGAATCAAGGAGCCTGTAGTACGCCAGGTCTGGAAATTCACCAAAATATGCTGTGACTTCTGCAGAGTCAGGAGGTGTGGTAGCAGTATGTTTCAATGAGTTTAGTATGTGCTCATTGGCCAAGGAACCTGGAGAAGAGATATTGCTAAGATGGGTTGGTAGGAGCCTAAGAAATTCAAGGACATGTGATATAAATCTGCTGCAATAAAGCCCAATGGAGGCATAAAGGAGGTGTCATCCATCCACCGCCAACTAACTTTTGATCCACATCAAAATCTAGCCATACATATAAAATCGCCAATAAATGCTGTTTTTTGAGCCCTCTAGAGCGAAATCTGTCAATCGCTTTATACAAATTATTGTTTTAGGGTAGCTAAACATGAATATATGCTTTGATTTGTTGCCTGTGCAAGGTACAGAAAGTTTAAAGCTTGGGTTCACTCAGGGAAAAACCGGAGTGGTGGCCGGGTTGTGGCTGGGTTGTGGCTGACTGGTTTTGTCTTAGAGGCCCATTACATGAGCCACAGGCTCTGGGGGTCAACAGTGTAATTGTTTTTTCTACTATCGTCATGTGCTGCAGTGCAAAGCGGAAGGCAAGGCAGGCCAGAGCACAGAATGCCAGAGCCAAAGTGAGATATCCATAATGAGCTTTACATTATATGCATGCTGAACATACATAGAAACAGGCTAAATACAAAGTGTCATCTGGACCAACAAACCCAGTTCAGTCTGGCACGCAGCCTGCTCACACTCATTGGAGTGATCAAGACCCCCCTAGTTAGTCACATATATCTATTTCAGTTGAGTAAAAAGTGCTCACCTAGGTGTCTGAACCCCCTGGCCACCTTACAGACCCAAGTGCATTAGACCATGATCACAATTTGGATGACTGGTCTGACTCAGATAATGAATCCAAAGCAGAAAGAGAACCTGTTTGGCCACAAATAATCCACCGTGCACCAACAAAAACAGAGGCAGAAGCAGTGCGCACCTCAATTGATTCAGCCATGCGCACTCACTGATGCACCGGGAATGGCTATACCTATGTGGAGTTGGATTGTGTCACATTTGAGCGATGCTTTGCCATGGAGGCATGTCTGAACTTATTCTTGGATCCCGAACCTATCAGCTTCATCAACGCCTCACTACAAGCAGCCAAAGTATGCAAACGGGGTCCAACCTATGCAAAGTCAATGCGGAAGTGGATTCGCCACATCATAAAGACTGGAGACTTACCTGAGAACTGTTGGGGTGGTGGAATGTCTCAAGTCTAGAGGATGAAGATGTGTCAAACAAGATCAAGCTTCATTTGCAGAAAGTTGGGAAATATGCATGTGCACAAGATGTTGTTGACTTTTTATCAGATCTGGAGGTGCGCAAACAACTTGGTCTCAAGAAGAAAATACTGTACGTGTATGAAATGTACCCACATGTCACGTCACGTTTCGCCGTGGTTGTGGGTAAAAACCTGGGCTGAAGCGTCACGCTTTGGAGGCGGTGGTTAGAGCAAAACCATGTTGTCATGGTCTCTTTATTTTATGAAATTTACACTATTAAAATGCTTCTATGCTATTACAGACCAAAATGAGTGTTTACATTAGATATCATCCCCAATATAGATATAACTTCCTTCGTCCTCCTCCACATCTATTGGCAATCGGCCCCGAATATTGACAAGCATGCCAGGATCAAGTGCACTATCATCATCAAACTCGGGACTGTCAACCTCAACAAACAATGGATTGCTCGGGATCTGGGATGAAATAGCAAGACTAAAGGGTATGTCCTTGTTAAACCGCTTGTGCACCAGCGCTCGACATCGGGCACTTGTAAGCATTTCATATGACAAATCCCAGTTGCCAAATTTTGTGTTGTGCCAAGCATCTCAGACAGCCTGTGGATGATCACGAAACCAGACCCATGCTTCCATTAACCAATCAGCACTAGCATCACACAGTGTACCAAGACTTGTGTCAAGCTTGACATGAGATGCAGGAATCCCATTTCTAAGTTGGCGCTGTGTTTCCTGAGACAGGTACTCAACACATGCTGACTTGATGAGATGCTTTAAAATCCTGTTGATTCAAGTGTCACATGGCTGTGCAACCAACGTACCTGTGTTTTAAATGAGTTATAGATATAAATGAGTAAATTCAAAACTTACACCTGGCTGGGACAAACACAAGGATGATCAGAGGGTGACTTGCTTTCATCCATCTCAAAAACTCTTCACCCTTGTGTACCGACCAGCAATCTAGAATCAAAACTGCCTTCTGGGTAGGTAAGCACCTGAGTTCTTGGCGCTTTTGATTGGTGTAAGGAACAACACATTTATTAACCCACTAGAAGGACAGTAAGGTTGGTTATATGCATACACATACTGATAGAAATCTTACCTCCTTCATGGTTGCTAGAGTGCTCCAGTGTTTTTCTCCACCCGGAGTGAATTGAAAACCAACCAGCTCGCCATCCTCTCAAGTGCGATCAGATGGAAGAGAATTCTTTGTCTTGCCTTTGAAGATTGCCTGAAATGGTAGCATATCCCCTGAGCTAGCCACAGCCACCATCAAGGTGAACTGTCATTTCTCACCCTTGCCAATGGCAGCAATTTGTGAAGCACCTTGGACATCCCATGTCCAATCCCCAGTGCCAAGGAACAACCCACCTGTCTGATCAGCATTTATGACAAGCTCAGGAGGCACATTGTTAAGTGTGATGTTCCACATAAGCTGACAGGCAAAATCAATGCATTGCTGGAGCCAGTTGTCGGGAAGTTTTTGAGCTGCCTGTGTTGTTGCTCGCCAAGACCAATCCAGCTTGTCATGAAGCACATTCCGAACAAAGGAATTGGAGCATTTGAATTTTGGATTGTCGAAAAGATCAGGGGTGTCTGTTCTAATAAAAGCCATGACAACACTCCAAGCAACAGCACGGGTGATCAGAGTCCCTGCAGCCCGCATAACTGTCAAAAGCGTGATTATAGATGTCACAAGAGTCAGGGGCTAGTGCAGACAATTAAAGACATAAATTACAAGATATATGCGTAGCAAACTTACCAAAAGCTGAGGTCGGCCAAGTGGTTTGACAGGTGCTCGAGGTGTGCTGCCCTCTGCTACCCGAGCAACCTGCTCCAGCACAGCCGGTTTCCACCCTGTGTGATCCTTATTGATCCACGCATTCACAGTGCCTCGATCAATAGACGTAAAGAGGCTGCCGTTAGGGCCAAGTGTCAACTCTCGAACAATTGCTTGAGACGAGAACTTGTGTAGACGAGCAGCTCGGTCAATCAACTGCCACCGAGCTGGCTCGTAATAGTTAGTACAAGGAGCACGGCGCTTGGTGGGATTGGGTGGATGAGAGGTGTCGGTAGTGGATGGACTGGTGGTGTGTGGATCAGGGGGTGGCTGCAACTTCATTGGCTACAATAACCCGTGAGCATTGATTTTTAACAAAAATAAATAAGACCTACCCTTATCTTCTTCAGAGTCTCTGGATGTTGCTCTCCTAGCAATACTTTGTCTTGTTTGATGCGGGCCCGCCGTTTGCGCTGTCGTTCTGTGGCACCCTGGCGCTGGCGCTCAGACCGGGCCTTGTCCTCCACAGCCTTTTGAGCTTTGCTCCATTGAGCATCCCGATTCAGCTCTGCAAATCGCCAAGACGAGAGTTCTGCAGCTTCCTCGGGCGTGACAATGGGAAAATATGAGTAAATAGATTTCATATTAGAGAGGGTAGGTATATGGAAACGAGTGAATAAGGTAGAATTGAGTCGGTTAAGAGAATAGGAAACGAGTCAAATGCCACGTAGCGACAGGAGAGCTTTGAGAATGGCACTACGGGAGGAGAAACCACGTCTTTTTATTCCCCGGTCCTCGAGGCTGAAGGATTAGGACAAAACCACGTAAAAATCGACTCAAAATCATGTTGATTTCCATGCCATCTTGTGTCTCATTTGGTGGGTGGGTTTACTTTTTGTCACGCTGTGATTCAAGGTTTGTGGTTAACGAAAATCTCAATTTTTTGTCACACGGCAGCGAGCGCCGCATGGGTACAATTCGTACGCGTACAGTAGCTCCTGCGCTTGTACACAACTCTTAAAGCCGCTAAATTTATTATTGTTTTGTATCTATTCTACTTATGGTTACAATGACCCCGGAGCCCATGGCTCATGTAATGGGCCTCTAAGACAAAACCGGTCAGCCACAACCCAGCCACAACCCGGCCACCACTCCGGTTTTTCCCTGAGTGGACCCGAGCTTTAAACTTTCTGTACCTCGCACGGGCAACAAATCGAAGCATATATTCATGTTTAGCTACCCTAAAACAACAATTTGTATAAAGCGATTGACGGATTTCGCTCTAGAGGGCTCAAAAAACAGCATTTATTGGCGATTTTATATGTACGGCTAGATTTTGATGCGGATCAAAAGTTAGTTGGCGGCGGATGGATGACGCCTCCTTTATGCGTAACAGGTCCAAATAGATTTCCGATGTATGCATTTTAATTGTATCATTAGGGGGTCGTTAATTGTATCATTACATGATTCTACAAACTCAAAAAAGACTCAGATGTGGTATTTGTACAACAACTTGAAAGTGGTATGCATGATGCTTAGTCCATAACTGCAGCAGCCCCGTACCGATCGACCCGTCGATTGATCCCGCCTAAAAGAATCTTGACTAAAAGCTCTGTATTAAACTGCGAACCTGTGTATGGTGTTGTATCTACCATGTCCTGCTCGCCCAGTAGAGTTAGGATATCACCAAGAGAAAGAAGAGTAACAACATACCCGAATTCCATGTACTTGAGCCAATCCATCATCCAGCTCCCTCAATGCCTCGGCCGTATCCTCCGCAGTCCCGATCTGAACAAACTGAATCCCGACCTGCATAAGAGGGAAATGACCTGCATCTAACCTTCGCGCAATCGAGACGATCACGCTCTCCGGATCGTCGGTTGGCGCCCCGTCGGTGATGACGATAAAGTTGACGGGTTTGATCAAAATAGGTACCTCATAAGAAGCAGCTTCTTCGAGGCGAGCCATGTATGCCAAAAGGAGCTCTTCCAATTTTTGGCCGGTGGGAGTTATACCAGTCGGCCGCACATAGTCGAAGAGGCGTTTGACCTCTACGCCGTTCTGCAAGATAAGTTAGTGCGGGATGAATCCATATGAAAGAAGCATACCTTCATATTTACCCCAACCCGAGGATCGTTCAAAAAGTGTACATCTATACCTTCCTGTCGTATTTGGCTGCGGCATCGGCGAGTCCTGCAAGCGCATCGCGCGCCTCGGACCATGATTCGCCCTCCATCGAACTCGAGTCATCAACAATCATCACTGTTTTGTATCGTCTGGACCCAACCCGATGAGAAGAAATACGTAAGATGTACGTGTATGAACACACCTTAGCATCTCAAGAGGATCTTCGCGCGAACCACGTCGGCTAGGTGGGGCGCGTGGTGAGAGGTGGTAATCTGAAGACCCGCGCGGCTGTGGTGTGGGCGCTCGGGTATAACTGGAGAGTAGTGCGGAGAATATACGCTCGGTCGTCCTCCCGCGAGGCTAAAGTCTTCGGAGAGCAGTGTGGAAGACCTTTCCATTTCTGCCCTAAACCCGCCGACTCCGATTCCTCCAGGTGGTGTACTGGAAATGAGAGGAGGCATCTGGCGGACAGCCCGTGGAGATGGGGTTCGCACGGGCAGCGGCGACGCAGAGCGTGCAGACGACGGTCCAGGCACAGTCAAGGAGTGGGACATGGTGCGTTTGTGCCGTGCGGGGTGGTCCGCCCATTCAATTGGTGGTTTCTCGACAGGTCGGGCGTACGAGCTTCGACGGCGGGTAGTGTTGTCGCCCTCTCGTGGCGGAACCGGTGGAGGCGGTGCTTCGGCTAGTTGAACTTCTAGTCCAGCTGGCTCGGGGGTGTAGGGCGGAGGGCCGGTCGCGGTTGTTGTCACAGAACTGCGCCGACGACCATGACTGGTCTGCGCAGAGGCCTGTGTCTGACTTTGGGGTTGATGCCGATGCGGCCGCCTCGGGTATGCTAGATGTAATAAGTCCGGATGTAGCAGGCGAGTCGACGGTAGGCGAAGTGGGCGTTGACCCAGTCTGATCTCTGCTCCGTCGGCGTTCTCGCCTCAATAATCTGCTATGTGTCTCGCTTGACCCAGAGTACGAACGTGGTCGATTTCCACTCCCTGATGGCGAACGGGCACGACTAAGCGGCATCGGTCCCGAGATAAACTCTGGTTTGATAGCATCATGCGAAGAATGCGATGAAGATTGTCCCATATGATATATAAGTATGTATCGGGGTCGAAATCAAAGAGTCGGAGGTCGAGCTCAGAGGTGTGGACTGTTCTCGTAAACGGTCAATCTACCAATTCTGGCCACGTTAGTGCTCAGGGGCTGAGATCAAGTGGCTGAATCGCCACCCGAACAAAGGAGCCAAATCCAAATCCGAAAATCGCCAGTAAACGCCCCGGGCAGACATTTGTCTAGCAGATCACAGATCTTATCTCCACATATTCGATCTCAGTAGCTCAGCCGACGCTTAGGCGACGCCACATCCCGACTCTCGCTTGGCGCTGGCACGGAAATAGGCTACGCCTAGAAAGCAGCCTCTACTCGGGCCTTTCACGTGTTCCAGGTACATTTTTCCATAATTCTGTGATAAAGCCACTACGCCCGTGCCAGGTTCCGCTCGTCAGCTGAGCACGGGCTACAATATCCAAATCTAAGCGAGCCCGGTTTGGAGTCGTGGGAACCCTGAGGTCTAGCTTTCGTTCAGCCCCTGTGCTTGCCGGACCCCGCAAGGGCCACTCCACATACGCTAAGCGAAGTGACTCGGTCCGGAAAGGAAACAACTCGCGCCGTCCACATCGAGTTGCGATAAGTAGCCGTGAGGTCCTTACACTATCCAACCATCGCGTTCACCTTAAATTCGGAATCGATGCTACGTACTCTGCTCAGCCGCACTCCCCCCTCCTCTTCTAGTGTCTTTCGAACTCTTTCTGTGAACTCTGCCAAGATGACTATCAACACCAACGGATATGCCACCACGAACGGCAATGGCGTGCATGTCAACGCCGAGTTCGGCAAGGAGCACACTGCCAAGGGTGTGAGCCGTCTCATGAACGCGGTCATCGTCCAGGGCCAAGGATCGTACGTCACACTCGACGATGGTCGGAGGATGCTCGACTTTACTACTGGCATCGGAGTCACCGGGCTTGGTAATCCTCACCATCACTATTTACGATCTGTGACTCATACTTTGCCTAGGTCACTGTCATCCGGTTGTGAGCAAGGCAGCTGCCGATCAATGCATGAACCTCGTCCACGGACAAGCAAGTCCCTCTTGTCTCGCGCGGCAGGGGTTTATTTCTAACACTACGTCACGTCTTATTAGTGCAGCATCGCATTCCACCAGCCAGGTCTCCAGCTGATCGAATCGCTCATGCCGCTGATGCCCGATCCCTCGCTCGACACGTTCTTTTCTGGAATTCGGGCTCCGAGGCCGTCGAGGCTAGCGTCAAGCTTGCGAGGGCCGCGACGGGCAGGCAGAATATTATTTCGATGCAAGGTGTGTAGAAGCGACTTTGTCAAGCTTGCGCATATAGTATGCGAAACGGTTATATAGGCGGATATCACGGCCGAACATTTGGTGCGATGGGCCTCACTCGGAGCAAGACTATCTATAGCGAGGGTGTGAGCCCGCTCATGGTGCGTTTGCTCCACGCTTAGCAATAGAGTGGACAGGTGACCAAATAACTCTATTTCTCCACAGCCGGGTGTGTACGTCACAGCATTCCCCTACTGGCACCAACTTGGGCTCCCACCCAACACACCGGAAGAAGAAGTTGTGCGCCAATCGCTGCATCAATTGAACCTCCTCTTTGCCCAACAAACCAACCCGGCTGAAACTGCAGCGATCCTGATCGAGCCTGTGCTGGGCGAAGGTGGATACATCGCTGCTCCGACTAGCTATCTCCGCGGGCTGCGAGAGATTTGCGACAAGCACGGAATTCTCTTAATTTTCGACGAGGTTCAATGCGGCTTTGGACGGACCGGCAAGTACTTTGCTTGCGAATATTCGGGAGTGCGACCGGATATTATGATCATGGCCAAGGGGCTCGCGAACGGATTCCCGTTGAGCGGGATCGCGAGTCGGAAAGAGTTGATGGATAAGCAGAAGCCTGGATCGATGGTATGCACCTCCGTCGGGTCTGAAGAGAAGAGACCTAGAGCTAACTTGTCTATGTGCATACAGGGCGGAACGTATGCGGGCAACGCGGTGGCGTGCGCAGCAGCAGTTGCAGTCACCAAGGTCATTCGAGACGAAAACGTGCTAGACAACGTTAACGTGCGGTAAGCGCTATTGGTCTCGTTATGTTTGCGTTGTGTAACGTTATCCGCAAGGTCGGCCGAGCTCTTCGCTGGTATCAAAGCGCTTAGGCAAAACCCCAAAATCGGTCAACACATCCTGGATGTGCGCGGCAGGGGACTCATGGTCGGTGTCGAATTTGGCTCCCCGACTGCGTGGGTGTACGATGCGTCTGCGCAAGCAAACTCCCCGAAGAGCATGGCGAGTCGAGTGGTGGCCAAAGTGATGGAGCGCGGAGTGCTGTTGCTCACGACATCGGTGTTTGAGGTCGTTCGATTCATACCTCCGCTTAATATCTCAAAGGAGGACATGGCAAAGGGTATCCAGGCATTCCAAGAGGCCGTGGAGGAGGTCGTACGTGAGGGGTAATTGAAAATAGTAGTTTCTAGGGTAAAATAGTGTTATTTTTGTACCAGTAGTATATTCTTGCGTGCGCCCAATTCGATGCAATGTGATCAGGATTAACCGAAGGAGAGGAATGATTGATGCTGCGGCTCACATAATACAGCCAGCCCTGAAGGCATTGGCATGTGGACCAAGCGACGACGATGCTCTCTGCTGTCGGACTGGTGCTCGCTGCGCTCGGCGTCGTCCAGGGGTATATCCCCGCCCAAGGCACGAACGACACGTCGCAGCTGCAGCTATCCGATGTATCGTCGCTCAAGCTCATGTGGCCGAACCGCTACTACTCCGACGAGGTCTCGTACCAGCTCGCACGCACAAACTCGTCAGGATATGCCATGGTGCGCATCGTTCTCGTCGATTATACTACTGCTGATGATAAGTAGGGTGCGATTGTGCACTTTTCAGAGGATGGGCTGACCCAGTTTGACCACACACTCACCCCGTGGATCGCTTTTGTACGTGGCGATCAGTGTTCGTCAATCTACGCTAACACTGGACCAGATCTCGTGCGACAAAAATGCAACAAATGCGTCTATGGAGGTCGATATATTTACCGCCGCACGGGACCGGGGTGCCGTTGCCGCAGTAGGTTTCACTCCACTGCCCCGTGCACTGCTCGGTCTAATCCATCATCCAGTTGCTGTATAGCACCCGTTCTCAAGCGTGCTTGATCAACCACGAGTACACCGAGTACGTCACATATAATTTTCGACTCGCCCCTTGCTCATTACTTGTTCGCACCAGCCCGGGTAACTTTCAGCAAATACTTGATATTTTTGCAACCAAGAAAAACTCGTCTGCGAGTAAGCTCCGCTCGCCTCACACTCGCCGTTTTGTAATTCAACACTTTATCTAGGGCTGATCGACTCCCTGTTCAACAATGTCAATGAGACGTACCGCTGGTTTGACCCGAAGCGGCTTAACGAGTCTTTTCTCTCTGTTAACGACACCGTAAGCGGAACGGCTACCCGAAGCCAAGCGCCTCCATACATCATAGCGAGCGTTACGGCATATAACGCGACGAGCTCTTCGCCCAACAGCAACACGACTGACAACCCCAATGTGAACACGCAGCGAGATAACGATAGCAAACCCAACACTGGGCTCGCCATGTACGTCTACCATTCTCTGTTGGCTCAATATGGTGTCGGGCTGTAACTAACGCCTCTAGCGGGCCTAGGATCGTGCTCTATGCGATCACAGGCTGCGTCTCGATTCTCTTTTGCGTGGTCATCCTTAGCGGTGCTATCCGAGCCATACGTCATCCGGAACGATACGGCCCCCGAAGCGGTGATCCCAACATCCATGGTCCGGGTGGCGCACCTCAGACTCGCGCTGCTGGTCTTACCCGAGCGATTTTAGATACTTTCCCGGTTGTCAAGTTTGGACGGCCACCACCAAATGGTCAGGGGTACAACGAAGGGAAATACTACGATTCGAAGAGTCTGGAGATGAAGCGCGCAAGTGGGAGTTACAGCACGGATGTCGAGCAGGGTGGACCGGTCGCAACTATTGGATTGGTCGATCCTCCCACGGAAGGGGCGACTGCTGATGGCACCAGCGCGCGTCAGGCTCAGCCCGTGACGGCAGCTTTGGCGTCGCCTGACTCACCTACACGAGCAGATGAGGTCACACGCGCAGCGATCGGTGTAGAGACGTGCCCGATCTGCATCGTTGACTTTGAAGAAGGGGATGATCTACGTGTGCTGCCATGCGAAGGCAGACACAGGTTCCACAGAGATTGTGTTGATCAGTGGTTACTCGAGCTCTCAAGTTCGTGTCCGCTCTGTCGTGAAGGCACGTACTCTCATCCCTTTGTTCGGTTCCAGCTCGTTGACTCAGGGAATATTACTATTTATAGACTTTGCTGCGCTTGAGGCTATGGCTGCTGGAAATAGCCCAGAAGATGTCCTAGCTGATCAACCTCATAGTCGAGGCGCACACGGGGCAAATAGGTTCTCAAAATATCTTCGGTTTGCCCAGCGTCATCGACGGGAGCGAACCGCCCAAGTTGGTTCAGATGCGAATAATGGGAGCACTGAGAGTGTGAGTGCTGCTCCGGTGGACCCCGAGTTTGAGAGGAGCACAGGCTGGAGGCCGCGTGTTCGCACGGGATCGCATCCTTGATTTGATCAGCCCGTTTTATGAGGATGGATGGATGACCCTTCTTACACACGCAAGACATTTCTCTTCTTCTTGGTGTGTATTTATGTGCGATGCGGCGGTTTTCTTGAATGACTTCTTTTTCCCTTTGATCGTGTACAGTTGTTGGTGTCGATGTGGTATTGCGTTGTAATCGTATTTCATTTTCTATGATGATGTTGAAAAACTCTAAATTGGGAGGAATACATATTTTTGGAACGGCTATTCGTCCTTTTTGAACATCTTTCGGACCTTTTGCACTGACTGCCCAACCCCTAACCAGATTCCGAAAATCAAGGTGATGTCAACTGACAGTGTCACGACGGCGCCCAGCATAAACCTTGGGGCAAAGACTTTCCAGACCATCAAATGACGTCTCAACCATGCGGCTGTAAACGAACTACCCGCCAGCTCAACACTGCGATAGAGCATCATGCCAAGGGCAGCCCTCAGCGTATCTCCCACAGCTCGCTCGTCTCCATCTTGCCCCGGCGATATGTTCCAGGTCCCGAAGAGCGGGATAGCCAGAGCTGAAAGTATGAACGGGCCGAACGTATTCAGCGCGACGAGGATAGGCGAGAACGGATACGTGAGCGTGGAGAAACCAACAAAGGCTGATTTCCATTGAATCGTGGATAGCACTGCTTGGTGGCCGGTCGCAAAGAACGCGATGTTTCCGAGCAGACAGAGCAGAGCGATGGAGCTAAAGCTCGGACCGGGTCTTTCGGGTGACTCGAGACGGTCCATGGCAGATGCGAGGTCTTCGGCTGTAGCTGTCCCGGACGAGAGTCGCGCAAACTCGGCACGCATAGCGGAAGCGTCGCGTGTGCTGTCAAGCATTTCCAGAGAGCAGAGAAGCGTGATGAGGAATAGGCCAAGGACGAGTTGAGCGGCGAGCTGAGAGACGAGATATACTATGCTGAATCCAAGGAGGAAGAATAAGAGGTACGACGATCCGTACGCGTTTGCAAAACCCAGTACAGCGATTACGGGTTTACCGTCTGGACCGGTATCGCGTTTGAGTGAGACGCACGGGCCAGAGGTGTACCATAGCACAGATCCACCAGCGCATATACCGACCAGAACGACTCGGGCTATGAGCGTGCGGATGAACCGGATAGCGGGTGTGCACGATTCGCCGCCGAGGATATCTGATCCTTCGAACCGCTCGAGGAGCCACCAGAGTGAACTCCCAATTAGAGCCGGGCGGATGGCGGTTGAGGTGAAGATCGGGGCAATCCCGCTGTCCGAACCTGAGATCGAAAGAACACGTTGAACGGCGTTTGGAAGGAACCATGCAGTTGGAAGAGCAAGGATCAAGGCCACGATGGGTGCAGCAGATTGACCAGCCGACGTATAGAATGTCACCAAACAGTACGGTTGTTGCTCCTCTCTACATACTGTGCTTGTTGCCATTAGCCGGACAGATATGGCGGCAAGAACGCCGAACCCGAGGATCCGCTTTCGAAGATGTGACGTCGGAGCATTGAGCCCGGAGAACGCGAACGGTACAATGACCGTCATAAAGAGATAGAGCGCTACCCTGTCTTCCCACATCACAAACGAATTGGACGCAAATCCGCAAGCATGCAGGGCCAGGGCGACGGCACCTAGAGTAATTTTCCTACTATGTTCAGCGAGGAGCTCTGGTCCTAGGAGTTTGAGTACTGTTGCGGCTGATGCAAGACTCGCCCCGCCAAGGCCTGCATCAAAAGTAGACAGAGGCAGGGAATGGGGAAGGACTTTTGAAAGCCAGAGTAAGGCGACACCGAGCCCCAAACCTACACCTCCTCCGGCGGCTCCCGTCTGAACAGACTCCCATATTGGTGATTCCCAATCCCCTGGATGGGCAACGACAGTACGATACATAGCCCAAACGCTCGGTGCCGAAACGGCGAGCACTAAGAGGCCGAGACCCATGCGGATGACGTTGAACTGTGCCCACAACGCTCGACAATGTTGAAGTGCCAGCCGGGTAAAGTATGACTGGTGGATGATTCTGCCAAGGAGCTCTGGAGCAAACTCTGTCATCTCAAACGCATGTTGCAGCTCATTCCACACTGGCTCAAGCTCTCCACTGGATGTACCTTGGCGATATTCGTGGAGGTAACGATTCACTTGATCTGCGTTCAAGGCCATCGCTTTTCCTAAGGCCGGCTCCCCGTTCGGTAATTCGAATCCAAAGACCTCATGAATCACAGTGCCTAGGTTGTTCAACGGGATAGGGAGCCCGAGAAGAAGAGCAAGCGTTGGCACCAGGTCGATTTGTTGTACAGAAGGGAACGGCTCTTCATAGCCAGGGAAAATGACTTTTGGGTAGTAGCCACCCGCGGAGAATTCCTTTGCTGGGGATGAACGAGACGTCAATGGATGACCTTTGCTATATAACCAAAGTGCTGAGCTAGTCTCAAGTTCACCGTCGCCCCCATGGTCGCCCCGTTTGTCCATTCCGTGGTCTCCAAGCACAACAAGTAGGGTGTCGTCGTCCAGTAACTCTACGACACGTGTCAAAACTTGGTTCATCTCTTGTAGCTTGGTCTTCATGGTGGGATGAGATGGGCCAAGCCTATGGCCTACATGATCAACGCCCAGGAAATGACCGATTATAACTTCCCAATCTTTCCCTCCGTTTTGAAGAAGCGGGAAGATGTGCTTTATGACACCCTGGTCGACGGTATGCAGATCTTCAACGTTGAACGAATCAAAGGGGTACGATTGGTTAAACGCATTGGGAAACACTGTTTCCCATGTGTCGTCGCCCATAAAGGCCGTGCGCATACCAGCACGTTGCATTTGTAGAATTAGCGAGTCTTCCAAGATGGCCGACCCCCCAAAGTTTGAGCCGACATCAATAAAAGTGGGGAGCGACCCAGTAGTTATGCCTTTGATACGCTGCAAAGTTGCCGTTGGCGGATCAGAATGTGCATTGAATATGAAGGAATGATCCGGCCTAGATGCAGTGATTTGGGCCGGAAGGGTAAGCACGTTGTGGTGATATGGGTCGGGAGGAGAGGGAGGAGTAGGAGCAATAAAATCGAAACGCAGAGAGTCAATGATAATAATCACTGCTTTCTTATGGACAGGCGAGCCTATTGTACAGTCGCGACAGTCATTGGTAGCATCCAAAGCGATTCTGGAAAGTAAGAATCCCCGTGTAAAAAGCGAGAGGCCAGCGAGATGTAGCAGGAGCACGTATCCAAGTGCAAATATTGCAACCCCTAGCTTGGAGAAAGGCGGGGGAGATAGCTTTTTGGAAGCAGATGTGCTAGGTTGAGCCATAGTAGGAGCGTCTGGAACGCGCTGTCGCGCGGAATCGCATGAAGCTACGCCAGAACAAGCGAACAACGTTACCTACCTTGTGTATGTATTATCGCCCCCAAGTTAGACCTTCACACGCATAGCCGGATAGTTGCTCCAAATTTCAATTAGAATTCGGACGGCGTGGCAGTCTAACACCGCAACACGTCTTGTATGAGCCGCTGAATGTTTTGCAGCGAAAGCATACTCACATTATGATGCTCTTTCGGCTTGAATATATTTATGTACTTTGTTTGTTTGATAGTATGTTCGGGTAGCCAGGAAGTGGTTGCAGTGGTCGCACGGGGTGGAGAGTGCTCGGCGCTGAGCATACATGAAAAGTCCCAGGCCTGCCGAATGTCACGTGAGCGTGACACCCCTGAAATTGTTCTGGGCCTGAAACCCCTATACAGACATTCTACCTGACACTACCACAGTCTCCACTCGTCGGACAAGAACCCCTTATCCTAATTTCTCCTAATAATTCCACGATCTTTCGATATGTTTTCTCTCCCCAAACTCATCCGCCTATCCCTATTCACCATGCCACTTCTTGCCCGCGCACACTTGACCCCAATCTTCCCCAATGCCACGACTAGCATCAATGGAGACACTGAAGTTATCCTCAAATGGATTTATTACCCGGATAATGCGACGTCCGATGCTTTTGAGTCTCAGAGAGCTCTGTGTGACCTCATGTGGGGTGATTCAGGGGTATGTGTGCTGGGCTTTTCCCTGAAGAAAGATAAGAGAAGCTAATTTTTTGCGCTTTAGTATCGGGTGGCTCTTTTGGCTGAGAACGTGAACCCTTACGACAAAGAGCTCAAGGTTTTTATTAGAGCTGACTATGGCTTTAACAGCTCTCAATAGTGAGTATCCACACCTTCGTCCGTGCCGCATACATTCCTCATCTGGGTGCAGCTATATTCGCTACCGCTCAAACAACCAGAAAGGAATAGTTTACTCGGATCGCTTTTCCCTCTTCGGCATGGACGGACCGGACCTTAGCGCGTTCATGACGTCCCATGGGTCTGGTGGGGCTGTAGTTGGAACAAGTCAAGCACAACCATCTCCAAGCGTCTCACACTACACCACGGTATCGCGTCCAACCGGTACCTCGACTGCTACTCAAAGGCTATCGAGCTTAGGTGCGAATAGTGCTGTGAGCAGTTCCCCTCAGGCCGATCAGCCTGTGGGTCCTTTCGCCATGCTGCCTTCTCCTACCTCTTCCGCTCCGGCACAAACAAGCGCGTTGGAGGTCAGCTCAAATGGAGTAAGTGCCATGAGCTTGACACGACAACGGGATAGTGCTTGGAAGAAGGTGTCAATGCTCCTGTGGCCTGTATTGGTTGGTGCTGCAATGGCGATGTGAACCGCTAACCTGTCACGGTCACACATTTATTGCCCCTCTTTTAATGATATGTTCTATCCGCCCCTGGAGCACTTTGTAATACTATTGTAGTTTTAACACGCTTGTATGCATTGCGCTAAATCGCCTGTGGTATCAGTCGGCCCAAAATCCTTCTACTTGCAGCGGATTCAGTTCAATAGTCATACAAAGGGCCGTAAATCTCAGGAGGGTTTTGAGTAATTGATTGCACAAAAATGTCAAACATTATCCGCTGGTGAATAACCCAAACTCCTCACGTACAGTCCTACTGGCCACCCTCAGGTTTCAAACTGGATCGCCCAGCACGCAGGATCTCGTCCGTTGAGAGTAGGTTGACGGCAATGACGGAGCTGCCATATCACAGTCAATACCCGAATTCCCACATCATGCGAAAATTTGTACCATGAATGCAACATTTGCCTCTTGACCCTGTAGTTGTCCCAAACACCCTCAACGGTAGGATCGAAAGGCTCTCCCGTTTGGAGATTAATCCCAACTATGTTTCCAGATGATTGTTCGTCCTTTTGCACTTTTTATTTAATGCATTCAGGTGTTCATAGAGGTACTACTCACCTGCATAGCAACAATGGCATCTTGGACGTCAAACCCTCCATTTGCCGCTAGAGTTTTAGGGATGATTAGCAGGGCATCCGAAAACGCCTGTACTCCCAGCTTTGTTCTGCCTTTTGCTGCCTTTTTGATGGGGCCGGAAAGATGAGCGGCACATGCGACTTCGAATGCACCAGCACCTGGGACCAGCGATTCATCCTCGAGTGCGTTCTTGACGGCTCGAAGCCCATCTCGAAGACTTTCCTGGATCTGAGTGATCGTGTGTGCATTTGGACCTGCCGGGAAATATTCTGTCAGCACCGAATCGTCACTGTGCTGGCAGTAACATTATTTTACCTTTGATCAGCAAAGTCACGCCCTTGGGATCTTTCACATCCTCGACAAACGTGTACTTCTCTTCGCCAAGAGTATGTTCGTAAACCAAGCCGGCATAACCCAGGACGTCGGGCGTTAGGTCGTCCACCGAGTTCTGGGCCACACCGCCGGCAATCAACTGCAGCCTGTGACGAGGGCCAAGATCAATCGGGACAAATCGGCAAATCTTTCGCAAACCAGCTTACCGCTCCATGTTTCTCCGCTTCGCTCGTCGCAAGGCGAATATGCCGTTTTTGACGAGAACGTCAAGGGATAGAGGGTCAATGCCCTTCTGGTTGATGACCACAAATCCTTTGGGTTTCTCCTTGGCCCCGACGGCTTGGTCACACACAAGGTTCTTAAGCTCGACAATCTTCTTGAGCTTGGCATCGACAAACCGCCGCTCCGACTCGACTAGCTTCTCCCGTTGCTCGGCTGAGGAGTAGAAGAAGCCCGAGTTAACCTCGCTAATTATTCAAGGATTGAGTATTCTCCAAGCAGAGGTGAGAAATCACTTACGTCTTCTCGTACTCCAAACTCACATTCAAAGTTAGGATAAACGCATTTTCAACCCGTTTTGGCATATCTGGGTGCCTCGCACCATGGTCCAACACCAATCCTCGCACTAGTTGCGTATCAGAGTCTGTACGATGCTGCATCTTCATGATTTCTATCATGTGCAAGTCGATGGGATCCCGAATCGCTTCAACGCCAGTTGCGCCCTCTGGGGGAGGAGGTGGTCGAATGCACAAGACGGCGTCTACGATATCAGGTGCAAGTTGAGCGGCAAGGCGGGCATGCAGTTTGGTAGAGAGCGAAGTGTGTGCTACAGCAATAAGTTGAGCTCGGTCAAGCTTGCTTGGTATTTTGTACGTGTCGAGGAACTGGGAGACACAAAAAGTCAGAGCTCAAGACCGTCCAGATGAATCTGGAATATGAGTCTCACCGCTAGAGCTTCCTTTTTTGCAAGATCAAACCCTTCCGCAATGACCGTAGGATGGACACCCTCCGAGATATATCGGTCGGCCTGCTTGAGAAGTTCGCCGACAAGGAGCACCACGGATGTGGTACCATCGCCTACTTGATCGTCCTGGGCTACCGCTGTTCGCGCAATCATCGCCGCGGTAGGGTTCTAAGTATCGGCTTATCAATCAAACGCGCATCCGGAGAAACAACGCGAAAGCTTGCCTGGATCTGCATTTCGGAGAGTAGCACTTTGCCGTCCTGATGACGGTTAGTATTGATTCGTGAAACTCTCGACTGCGCATACTTTGGTCATTTTGATATTGCCTGCACCATCCACTAGCATCTTGATCGTTCCACGCGGACCTGCAAATCAATATACTTAGCTTGATTTGAACTATGTATCAGACTACTTAAAGCACACACCAAGGTTTCCCTTAACAACGTTAGCAAGTCCCATCGCGCCATTGGTGTTGACCTACAAACCGCCTACGTTTAGCCTGACCACCAAACTCGACATGAACATCGCAAGCTGACCTGCAATGCTGCAGCACGCCTAACGCTCTCCGCCTTTGGATTTATGAGTTCGATACTCGACATTTTGAGAGCTTTGCAACCTCGTGGTGAGCAAAGTACGAGTTTAGATACGCGAGGTCGGACGCGTCGTGCTCAAGGGCAAACCCTGAGTGAATTTACAGATTACGTGATCATGGCGCTTGCGTAAATCAGCCCTTTCTGTCTCTCAACAACCACACTTAAAAAATACATATATTACTATATTTCATGCAGGCGATGTCTCTTGATCGTGGTCGCTTGACATTGAGGATTGTTTATTCGCTTCCTTGGGCTCATTTTCCTCTGGTTTAGCCTGTTTCTGATCTAGACGGGCTCGAAGTGGCGAGTTCATGTAATATTGCATTGCTGTGGGCATTAACTTCTCCAAGTCCTTCAACAGTAACGTTCATCTATCAGTGGCCCTGAAACTCTAATATAGAAGTCTATGCGTACCTTTTGTCGTTGAATCGACGATGGATGAGTCCTCAAAAACGGCAGTGTTTCAGAAATAGAGACGGCTTCCCCAGCAGCTGCTGCGTCTTGCCTTTAACCAGGATGATTGAGAATATGGCAAACGTCAGCACAGAAACAAGGTGACATTAGATATGTGTACAGACTCACTCGACAGCAGCCATTACTTCCCAGAGATCCAGAGCATAACGTGGGTCATAGCCGGCTTTTGCCATAAACTGCAAAGGATCAGAGCGATATCCCACTCGAATCAGAAAAATTACCTCTAATCCGACCGCGTCGGCCTCCGACTCGAGCTTACGGGAATATGCCCGATCGGCAACATAGTTATTCATCAAGTTCAGGATCGAGCCGATTCCATCAGTTACACTATGCAGCAGGCCAACGGATCGACAGCTGGCCCAATGAGAGCTGAGAACCACTTACAATGGGAAAGAAATAGTCAGGGCAAATGTGATGCCCCGTAACGTGTCAAAAACGATCGCCGCTATATTAAGAAACTTGCCAAGGAATGAGCTCGTGATGTCGGCTCCCTTGATACGAATAAACTCACTCCTGCCTATCGATGCGAAAAGCTGCCGTTAGCTCTTCTCAACCTTCTTTTCTCAAGTAATCTGTACATACGTTCTCAACCGCATGTCTTTGCGTTACATGCGCGATCTCGTGCGCCAAAACTCCGGATAGAAGGGTATCGTCCTCCAAAAGGTCAATAAGCCCGGTATACACAAATATCTCCCTCGTCGGCAACGCAAACGCGTTTATCTTCGGCTGCACGGCAGCCATTTCACGTTAATCCTACGTCTTTCACTGCTGAGCTTGTGGCCAGAACTCACCAAGTCGAACCACATACAACCTCCACGATTGATCATCGATAACTTTGGTAGGATTCGAAGATTCGAGCTGGAATGGAATGAGTGCACTCTTAGCCGTTGCGCTAGGAGGGTAGAGCATCTGCGCTTGCATCTTGCCAAATGAAGCGGGCGTCACATGGAGCCGCTGACCCGTCGCCCATGGTCCGGCTGGTATCTGTCTGCACAACCGCACAAGGTAGACATCATAGGTAGTAGGAGAATGACCCGGAAAGACCTACAATTGCTCTATCCGAACTTCCTCGTTCCTCGGCGGCCACCCCGGACTAGAGACGATATGGTCTGCGTCAAACTCGCCATCTTCGACAGCCGCGAACAACCGTGCAGCCACGCGGCGAACTTGCTCCACACGCGGATCACCCGCTTTCAGCAAATGAGGTCCGTCGTCCAAGAGACATTCTGTGAATCTCGAACGAGCCCACTCCATTTCTTCTCGCTTGGACATCATTAGTAGACGCCATCTTTGAGTTCGAGGCGATTGGTCTAGGGAAAGAGCAATGATTATGCATATCGCGAAGATCTAGAGATATTTTTAGAGTGAAGTCGGCTTGGTTGGCAAATTTTGACTGTATGAGCCTACCGGAATCTGTAGAATCGCAAAACTCCATCTAGGATACTTTTTCCACATTCTGGGGCGCATGATTCACTTGAGGTTGAAAGCACGTATGAAGCGATGAAGGCTCACCGATAACGCCAGATGAACGGTAGCAGAACCAGCGTAAACCGCGTGATTGCGAGGAGCTGAGCCTTTAGAGCCGGGAAAGCGACAAAGAAAACATCATGGCGGGGTGGTGTATTCCGAAATCGGCGGATCCGGCTGCCGTGGAAGTTGCGAGTCAGGATCAAAGCGCCTCGCGAGTTGCATTCAAGCAAGAGGACACGAGAAGTAGAGGGAAAGGTAGCAGGTCGAAACCCATTAATTCTACCCAGAGTGGCCCGGGAGGATATCGCATAATTGCCTTGTAGAATTCGATGGAGAGGATTGGGAGAGGTCGAGTGCAACTGTCGAACGCTGAAAGCAGACGCTCGAAATCCTAGCGATGCGCCTAGACTGCCGCGAAGGAGCCCTGGGGCCGAGCGCAGCATGTTTTTGTGATTTGACCCTGTTTTTTATGCGTTCCGCATCAAGCTTTATACACCACCGAAGCGAGGGTGGTTGCCGTGACGTACGTTAATTTCAAACGGTTGCGGCTGCTCACTCACGTGAACAGGAGAGGTACAAACAGATCCCGCCGTTTCAGACAACCGATTCGCGGGATGAGCTAGATAGATACAACGCAAGGCCGCTCGCGAGATATGTTCTATATGCTATACTTGTAGTAACAGAATAGTACGAGCTGTTCCACTAATTGTCAAGCATGTGAAGCGAAGGTAGATTCTACCATCCACCGAGCTCCCGAGAGCAGCAAAACTCTTCAGGAGATGTATGAGGATGCTTATGATGCTTCAATTAGCCTTTTCATTATGCGTACTCCTGCTTCAGTCAAGTTACTTGTGACATTGCGACTAGTATAATCTATAACTAGATCCACAGCATTCTATCGCTAAAATTCCAGCTCACGCAATATATCTCCCGAACGGTCTTGAGTTGTACCTATCCAGTCCATCCCGCGAATCGGCTGTCTGAATGGCGGGATCTGTTTGTACCTCTCATGATCACGTGATCGAGCATCTACAACTGTTTGAAATTAATGTACTTGACGACAGCCACCCCTATCTCTGGCGGTGTATAAAGCACGTTAGGCGTCTTGCTCGGACTCGTCTCTCTCTTTGTGATACACACTATCCCTGTACCCCCGTTTCATGGGGTTGCCTGGCTTTCTTCTCCGTGATCAGGCCGGGACCACGCCTTGGCTCTCCGTGAGACTGCTAGCGGTATACAAATAATAGATTCCATCATCATCATCATGACGGCGTATAAAGCTTAACGTAAAACGCATAAACGCAGGAAGAGATCCCGACGACATGTTACGCTCAGCCTCGGGGGTCATTGGCGGGAATCTAGGCGCATCGCTGGGGCTTCGAGCGTCTGCTTTTAGCGTTTGCTGCACTCGATGAAGCGAAAATTTTATCATGAAAAAACTGAGGATGTGATCGTATCGGCAGTTATGCTTCTTTTGCATAGGCTTTCCTTTTACCAACGACCAAATGCGTTCATAGATCCGAGGCCATATCTCAGAGCGAGTGCCCCAAAAGTGACGGTCAGGATCGACATAACACCCTCCTAACGCCGGTGCCTACCCAGAGGTCATACAGCTTCGCACCACGCGGGAAACCACGTTCTCGAGGTCGCTGAACAAGAAGTCCTAAAGTCACTAAAATTGGTATAGCTGTTCGGCGGCGATCTATCGGGTCTGGTTCGGTTTATCTCGTCGCATGGCACCTGTCATAGAGCGTCGTTTGGGCATAAACTGAACAGCCGACAAACGGAAGAACCTGGGGATCGACGGCGGTAATGGATCCGATTCGAGCAATTGTACGATACTGGTAGCTAGGTGGTACCTGTGATATCTCTGTTGGGGCCCTTGTCCATACAACTAGCTCGGAGTGTCTCTATGGGGGGTATTTTGATGTGGCTTACAGAGGGTCTAATGCAGGACCGTGTTCTGAAAAATACCGGTGTCTGAAACGCTATGGAGGTCGTGAGTATGCTGTCTGCTGCGGGGCTAGAAGAAGGGTCTCATTAGAGGTCTCCTGCCCCACCATTCATAGAGGTCAAGTTGTGACCTGTGGTGCAATCGGCCTTTGCGAGAACGTGATGCCACGCGCGTAAAGAAGTTGATGTGTGTTTGCTGTCTCGGCAAGAGTTGGCTTTAAAGCAGTCGGTACATTTCCCAAAGCGACCGTATTGTCCCCGGTTGCAGAGATGGAGTAGAGTTCTGCATCTCGAAAGCTGCGACACCGATGAGCTGCCGTCCGGCTGAAAGTCGGTTTCGGGTACAAGGCACGATTTGTGTCAACCATCGGCGCCTCCAGCCTCACAGGCGTTGTGAGACGAGATAAACACGGTTGTACGCATACAGCTCATGATCTCAAGACAAGATTGTAGCGGGCCAAGCCAAAGTTGAAACCCACCAACGGGTGATTATGGGAAGCCGATCTGAACAAAGTTGCGAGGCTGAAAAGTTCCGCTCCATCCTGATGTGGCCGTGCCTTGGTTGCTGGGACGGATTTTATTGCGAAGACACGACTTCGGGATTTAAGCTTGCGGACACGAGCTCGTGGCCGCGACCGAATGCGGCAAGCAGCAGAAGCGGGGGGCGGATTGCCGAGCGTGAAACTGAATTCTGTCAGGTCCACGTGAGCATCAGCAATTAACAAGCTAGCGCGCTTATGTGTTCAGATGTTCCCCACCCCCCACACTGGTATATAGCCTGCCCCAGTGCCCCGCCCGCCCGAGTAGGCCCTAAGACCGAGCGCGACAGCTAGTGCGCCAACTCGACTCGAGCTCGCCCAGAACAGCGCCGAGAGCCGGATCCGATCACAACGTTCACGTGCACACCATCATCTCGATGTCGCTCTCGCCATCTTCCAACTCTGAGCCGTCTCTTGCCAAACGGAAACGCGCGATGAGCTACACGTCCAACGCGGGGAGCGACTCGCAGTATATGCAGCCACCAAATGGACAGTATCCCAACGGGGGGCCGGCACAAGCCATCGCGACAAACGGGGATACACGAATTGTGAGCTTTTAGACTCGAATCGTATCTCCCCCTCTGATCCCGGTATACCAAAGCCTCCCCAAATGCCAACCTCTATCCCAAAGAGGGGTTCTGTGGCCTGCACCAACTGCCGCAAGGGAAAGAACAGATGCGATGCCGGAAACACCCAGACACCTTGCCGTCGTTGTTTGATGAGCGGAGCTCAATGCATATTCGAAAAACCAGAAAAGAAAAAAGAGGTCAGCAACACTAGCAACGGATCCGCAGAGTACGTCCACCCCGCAGCCGATGGAATTTTGCTGATTTGCACCCAGGCGAGTGTCGCGGCTCGAAGGCCAGTATTTGATGATGCAGTCGCAAATGATCGGGATGCAATCGTCGCTCGATCGTATCCTATCCGCAATCCAGAGCCAGGCCGCGTATCAGCAGAACGGCATACCGCCAACACCTCAATCCGCATCAACAACCTACCCCGCAATGTCAGAATCTCCCCGCGCGGATGTTTCATACACCTCTCAACCAGTAGTTCCGTCCTCGAGTCGAGAGGGCTACTACGACGAAGAGCGTTCACCCCCTCGCAAGAAATGGCCTGCGTTACCGGGTTTTGCGCCACCGGTAGGTTTTGTTCATATGGGGATGTTATTCCGGCCTAACCCGTCTCAGCCTCACAAATTTGCAACCTACGGGATTGTCCCATCCACAGCACCATCTTCAGACGACGAATCAGAAGACACCCTCCCACGGTCAGCCTTGAATGCGCCTATTGAAGCGCTCCAGGGCCTAGCAAACGCCGCTGTCGAAGCAGCGGCCGGTCCTGGAAGCCTTTCACCACGGTAGGTTGCAATGCGATCGACAGACACACTTGGGGCACTAAACACTGCCGAGCAGCCGAGATGCCTTTAACCGCGTCAAGAAACGCAAGAGGGTGGAGCCCACACCTCGGAATGCCTTTCCCAATGTATTGGAAAAGGTAAATATACCTGATTGGCCATATACCTACGTATTCACCATCACACAGGGGCTCGTGCGTGAAGAAGAGGCTCGAGAGTTGTATAACATGTACGATTTCTCTCTTTCATTTATCTCACTTCCTAACATACGTATGCATAGTTTCTTCTCGGGTTGCCATCTCTTCATCCCGCTTTTTGATCCCGCCTACGACACATTCGAGTCTTTGCGAGATCGAACTCCATTTTGCTTTGACGCAATTTTGGCGGTGGCTGCTAAGATCCGAGTAGGTAATGGTCAGCCAGGTGCAACATTCCACAGATGCTTGGAAGAAGCCCAAGGCATCGCACGATCCACACTCTTTGGACCGGTTGTTCGGAAAGAAGCTGTTCAAGGTTAGTTCTGGCCCCACATGTAATATTGACGCTAAATAGTTTTAGCTATGCTTTTGCTTTCTGCATGGAGCACAAACGGATGGCTTCCAAGTGGCCACGCGATGCGAATGGCCTTGGACCTGGGTCTGCACCGTGCGCTTGAAAAACTCGCAGATGGCCCATCAGAAGGAAAGCGAAGCGAGGAGGAAGAGCGCGATTTAGTGGTTTCAGCTCGTATTTGGCTTTGCCTTTACTGGTTCGACCATCAGTGAGTCTGTCAAAACTCAGCCTCGGCTTGGCCTGATCACTTTGACTAGAATGAGCTTGGGAACTGGACGACCTATCATCCTACGCGATGAGAGTTCAATCCGCCATTGCCGATTACTCTTGTCCCATCCAATGGCTTCCCCGACCGATGTGCGACTTGTCTCCCAAATCGAGTTGATTATACAAAAAAGTAAGCATCCCCCCGTCTACAAGGCGTGGATTTTTCAACAATTTCAATTATAGCTCAGATCTACGAGACACTATCACCTCTCAACGGCCAGGTAAATCATAGCACCTTGGCATTCATCAGGCGTGCGAACATTGCGCTGGACAAATGGTGGGCCGACTGCGACGAACTGCATCGTAAGTGGGTGATCTGCCCCTCGAGGAATGTGGCTGAGCACGCGGCAGGCCCTACCATGGACGAGGATTCGCTTCTCCGCAAGATTCTCTCCGGGGAACTGTATTATGCCAAACTTTGGCTCGTCTGTGTCGCTCTTCGCGGCGTTTCATGGGACAAGATGCCGTTTGAGCAGCGCGAGCTTGCCTTCCAGGCCAAGGAAGCTGCTTCGAGTTGCCTGGCCACTTTTTTGACCTCGCCAGCATACCGCGCGGCCCTTCGCTACGCGGTGCACGACAGCTTGGTCACAGCAGCATTCTCAGGTCTCTTCCTTCTCAAGGTCGCAAACCTTTTCCCTGGCGAGGTGGACCTACCAGGCATCGCTGTTCAGGTCGACCAACTCGCAAACCTGCTGAGCGAAGTTGCCGCAGAGCGATATGCGCTCACGCTCCGAGTCATGTTGACCAATCTGAGGCGGAAGATCGGAATGACGACGCCCGCGCTTCAACCGGGCGATGCAGTTGGACAACCAGCGCCGGGCCCGCTCGACATGGTCTACGACGCGAATCTCGCCGCAGCCGCTGGCATGGTTTCCAACACGCTGGATGAGATGGCGTTTGTCTGGCCAGCCGATAGCATGTTCAGCCCAACGAATATTCCGCTATGGCTCCAGGAGGCAGTGAGTGCACGTCGCGTTTCATTTCGCTTCATTACTCGCTCTTGCGCCTGCCCACACCCCCCTCCCCTTTCCCCGGACCGCCCAGGGCCCGGGCGCTCTGTTCTACACACTGTTGACACCAAACATCACACGTTTGCTGACACTTGACTCGTTTTGCAGAATCTCACTGACTTGGGACTTCCCATCAATGGCTCGGATGGCGTGTTTTTGCCCTTCGGCCCGGGCTGGACCGGGCTGGGCGAAATAGGGATGCCCGAGGCTTGGTAGCTCAGCCCAGTTCAAGTCACAGGACGTACATGCGTGCCTGCGGAGCCCCGAGCACATGCACACTCACATACCCATCGATCGTAACTTTCCCCTTGCTGGATTTCGGCAAAAAAATCGGATTTGGTCCTGTTTGTTTGTATATTTTAACTTCTCCATATTTTGTATATCCCTTGTACTACTTGTCTCATGTTATTCCGGTGTTTTTCTGTGCGATTGTACAGGGCTGTTGTCATGTATCAACTGGGAAGATATCAAAAAGAATTCTTCGTCAGATCACAGTAACTACAATAGCACAAGATGTCTATCATGAATGAAGAAGCCTGCTCGCCCTTACTCTTCTTCGTCTTCCTCGCTCTCGTCCTCTTGTTCTTGCAGGAACTAAAGATAGGTGTGAGAAACATTAGGCATCGCTAGAACTCTCAAACACACCTTGACTAGCGGCTCGCTTGCCTTCAAGAAATGCTGCTTGCCCTGTGGCTTTGCGCCTTTCTGGAACCAGTAGATGATAGCTTGATCCGTGACGCAGTCTTCGTTGTACAACACCTAGCGAAAGAGAATGTATCAGGCTTAGGTTCGGATGGATCAACAACTGATGTCTTGCCCTGAGGATCTGCGGGAAAGTCTTGATAATACGTGTGTCTTCGTAGCAATAGACCTGGACAACGTTGATAAGTGCTACCTCTGTCTTTGGGCCAGTGCAAAAGGGTTCGATGATAGGCGCATATTTCTACCGGTTCACAGCATAAGCGTCAACAGGTACGCAGCAGAGAAAAAAAATCCATGCGACACACCGAAACCTCGCGAAGCGCCAAACCCTCCAACTGATCCGGTCGAGCAGACCAATCAACCGAGGCCATGAGTCCTTGCCAAATGACTTGCACGAGCTCAGCCTCGGGAATACCCGAGCGAGTCTGGTGCTCTCTAATCGCAGCAATGATCGACTGGGTCGATTCTTCGTTTTCGCACATTTCTTTGAGTTGGGCGAGGAGCTCGGTTTTGAGAGCCGAGCTTTGCTTCTTGGCGTACCAATCGGCGACTTGGGGGAGGTTGGCGCCTCGGAAGTGGGTGTAGAGGTCGTTGGCAGTACGTTTGTTGGCTGGGAAGAGCAAGATGTCCTTGATTCCGCCTTTCTTGAGTAGACCTGCGAGGTGCTCCATGGACTGGTCTGCGAGGATAACGCGGAAGATGGTGGTGATAGTGTTCAAGGAGACGTCTATAATTGCGTGAGCAGCGCCCAGATACAAGGGCTGACGCGACATACCGTCCTTGACGAGGTGATCCTTGGTGAGCGCCTGGAGGCAGCTCGCAGAGGCCAGATTCTGGGTGACCATGAGACCGGTCGCAATGGCAGCCCGGTCCTTTTGGGCAGCCGGCCATCGATGGAGGTACTGCAGCAGGGTCGGGAGCGACGACTCTTCGAGCGGGCGCTGGAGGTACTTGTACCTGGCTCACCCATCAATATGTACGCATAGCCGCCTAGCAAACACAGGCCATACCTGCGGATGAGTTTGTTGAATACTTCGACATACTTCTTGACCTCGTCTACCTGCACCGGCTCCGGGACGTTGGCGATCGAAAACGGCGCGGGGGGCGCGGCGTCGTCGACGAAGCTTCCGCCCGGCTGGAGCAGGCCGCCGACGATGAGGATCTCGAAGAGGGCGTCTGCATATTTGAGGAATTCGAGAGTGGATCCGGCCGCGACGAGCTTGTTGGTGTACGCGTCAAAGTCGCCGTGGGGGACGGTCTCGAGGTGTTTGTAGAGCTGGTCGCGGAATACTGGGCAGGGGGTTAGCGCCGTCGAGGGCGGGGGACATGTGGCGCACCGCTCGGTTCGTGCTTTGCTTGCGCCTTGACGGCGCCCTTTCGTGCTTTGATGCGAACGCCCTGGGCGGCGTCAGCGTGGGGCGCATGCGGGTATCAGCGGCTAACCTGGAGAGACGGTTTTGCGGTTTGTTGAGAAGACATGCACCAAGCGACTTGTTCTCTGCGTCGGATTGAATCTACGAGGGGTTTCCACGTCGTCGGCCGGTGGTCGTCGAGTGACTAGGACCGTCAGTTCGGCGCTTATAGATCACAGCCCGATCATCCCAAACGGGAAATAATACAATGGTAAAGCAATGCATATAAATGGCATACATTTTTGATAATGCAATGTACACGAAAGATCTCCCCAGCCCTAACCAAATCACAATCCAGTTTACCGATTGGACTTGGCGACACGCTCGAGCTCGTCCTTTTTCTGCACAGCGTAGGGTTAGCCGGGCATCGGCCGAGAGCAAACGAGCATACCTTGATGGCGTACGAGTTGGACGAGCCCTTGGCTGCGTTGATAAGCTCGTCGGCAAGGCACTCGGCAACCGACTTGACGTTGCGGAACGCGCTTTCACGGGTCTGGACACAATTTTTAGACACGATTCGGTTGTTATTTCGAGTACTCACGCCGATGGTCAAGAGCGCAATCGCCTGGTTCACTCGTCGAAGAGGAGAAACGTCGACGGCCTGGCGACGGACGGTACCCTGCGATCCGATACGAGTGCTGTCCTCTCGTGGGCCAGTGTTGACAACGGCGTCAACGAGAACCTGCGCAGCTGGTTAGACCTGGCCAAGTCAACCACGACTGGGACGCACCTGGATGGGGTTTTGGTCGGTCAAGAGGTGGATAATCTCGAATGCGTGCGCGACAATGCGGACTGCCATAAGCTTCTTTCCGTTGTTACGTCCCTTCATCATCAAGCTAACCAATAATCAGCATAAATTACATCCAAACAGCATGATGCTCACCTATCGACGAGACGCTCGACAATCGGCATCTGAGCCTTCTTGAACTGCTTCTTGGCATAACGGCCTGCAGTGTGAGGCAGGTAGACGCATGGCGGATTTGGATGTAGTCGGTCAGAGAGATATCCTTGACCTCGACGCTGTCTCCCCATTAGCATCTGCTCCGCCGCGAAGCCTGGCTAGCTCACTCTTGAGTCTCCCATCGACCAAAGAGCTTCACGGTGCCCTCTGCACCAATCTTGCTAACTTCGGTCGGAAGAGTCTTGACAGCGGCCATGCTGAGTGTAGGGTCTATCAGCAAGTCGTAAGTTCCTGTATGCTACCTGCCGTGCTCGACGCATTTACCTTTGGAGTGACGAAGCGGACAAAAGCGTCGATAGTTTGGTTCCGATCCCGAGAGGGGCTTTGGTCATGGACAGTTTCACTCGGCACAGCCACCGATTCGATCTTGGCTAATGTCCCCTGTTTCGAAGTTCTGTATGCAACACTCCGGATTGCCGATCAGCGGGCCTCGTATCTGAGCGGATCTGCAGTGCATAGTATATCGCCGCTCTGTTGGTGGTGTTTCGGATAGGCGGTGAGTTGCTCGCTTCATATTCTCCGGACACTTGTGAGAGTCGAGTGTGGGTGCATGATGTGTCTGGATCATGTCTTGTTGGCGTCCCGACCTGTCTCGGGTATGTCCTGAAGCCCGCAATCACTGGGTGTCGATTTGGTGTTCAACCCTCGTGACACAGCCTCCAGAGAATGCTTGGCACGGTTGACCGGAGGTCGATCACTTAGATGATAAAAACACGCTTCCTTGTCGCCGGGGGACTGCGTCTTCTCTGCCCCTTGAACCAAGCTGCAATGAAGCCCAGCATAGCGAGCGCACTCATCGGCGCGCTCCTCGCCTTTCTCCCCGCCGTTTCAGCCATGGAACTTTACCACACCATGCGCCTCCACAAATGGTTATTCATCCCCCCCAACCTCACACTCATGACTCCACGAGTTAGAAACCCTGACGTGCAGCCGTATATATTCAATCTTGGATCTGGCCAGAGTGGATTATCCGAATTGAAACGAGTTTTCGGGCGACAGGTTTCGTGCCCGACCGGATACGGCTCATGTCCAAATGATATTGGGATTTGCTGTCCAATCGGCGGAAAGTGTTGCGGTGGTGGGAAATGCTGTGGGAGTGGTAGATGGTGCTATGGCGGAAGATGCTGCCTGCTGACTGAGAGCGGGTGCGACAATCAGGTAAACGACTCGCGACAGTGGCGCTTATTGTGTTAATGGCTGAATGTATGCTGTTATCTTAGGGTTGCTGTGGAAAGAGTCAACAATGCTGCGAAGGTGGAAGCTGCTGCGACAGCGGGTAAGCACAATTTGCGAGCCTCTGCGATTGCACTAGCAGCTCAGCCCTGCGCTAGCAACAATTGTGTGATTATCAACGGGGAACTAGGATGTTGTCCAATTGGCAAAACATGTACGACTCCAACATGTCAAGAGGCTGGGTATTCACCGTGTCAAGGCGAAGATTTTTGTTGTCGTGAGTGCACTGAATGGGAAAGCGCGTATAGAGGCAAAATTTGACGTTGCGATTCTTAGCCAGCGGGTACCTTTGCTATCGTGACTCTGCGGGCAATGCTAAATGCCGGGAGCCAATGGACCAGGTGCCGAGCATCACATCAATGGCGTCGATAGTCATATACGCCGTGACCGACGCCACGACCGACGCCACGACCGACGCCGCGACCTCGATAGATGAATATACCACGACCGACAGCATAACTTGGTTAGATGAATCCACTCTGAGCGACGACGTAGTAATGTCATATGAGACGTCAACTGTGAGCAACGACGTATCTAGGACTTTGACCCCTTCTATTGAAATATCTACCGAAACCCAGAGCTTCGTCGAGAGCCAAACGATGACCGAAACCCAGATCTTCACCGAGACCCAAATTCTAACCGAAACCCAAATCTGGACCGAGGCACAGACATCGAGCGTGGCATCAACAGTATATATGCCACCGCCTGAAGCCTCAACCATTGTTATTCAAACGACCCAGACCCATATCATAACGATTCAGCCTACCCCGCCCCGTGCTACCAGTTCAACGAGACAAACAACGACTTCCCAAGCGTCTCAAACAAGTGTACCTCTGTAAGATACTCCCCATTTATGCAGATTTTAGATGCTAAAATTGTGTAGTACCTCAACTACAAAGTTCAAAGTTGGGGTGATTGCGGGTGGAACAGCCGCCGGTGTCGTTGCCATCATTGTCGTCATCATTGTCGTCGTCTCCATCTGGCGTCGTAGTAAAATTGTAGATAATACTTCAACGAACGCTCAGCCCTCTTACCCTCCGGCCCCAGCCCCGGCCGTACACTATAACGAATCTATCATTCCTGGTTTTCCACCCGCTCCAGGCACTGGCAATCCCTTCCTTACTCCCATGGCTCAGTACCAAAACCTTGGCCCTTCGAATTTCGGTGCACCACATCCCGGAAGTCCTGACCTAACTGGTCAAACTAGCGCTGAATCGGGTCCAGACAATGATCTGCATCACGCTCGACTCCAACGTCAACAGAACCGCGCGAGCGACGTACCGCATATTATGCCCCAACCGCAATACGGTGCTCCCCGCCCTCACTCTCTTCCTATGACAATCACGCCTTTACAGCGACCCGAGAGCGCTGACGGTAGTAGCATCATTCGCCCCTGGTCCGGGTTTACGCCACCCCGCCCGGCTGCTGATGCCGATGCCGTTCCGTATGGAGGGAGCAACAACTTGCAGCCGAGCGGATCGACAGCTCCGATGAACTACAACGGATGGGGGAGTCCTCAGTCTCAGCCTGAGGATCAGGTCCAAGATACAGACACGAATCTTCCGGATATCAGGGGCCGGAAACGACCTTCTTCCACCACGCATCAACCTTCGGCGGTTGCTTCATATTCGCCGCCTGGATCGCCACCTTTGCCCGGGGCGTACGGCGGTACAGCTCCGAGTAGGAGCTCGACAGGTGGTGTTGCGTCTCAGCCAGTCACGTACCCATCGGATAATAAGAGGTCGTACGTGCCATATCAGTGATTTGTACCAAACCCTACCGTTCCATCTTTTTGTTTTTGTGTGTACTATTAGCATTTTGGAGGGTAAATTTTGTAATGTAGATTAGCAATATAGGTTTTCACAGCTCATTGATTGGAACAGGTTCGAGTGCGAGCAAAACTACTTGTAGAAAACGGATGGTATTTATGAAAATTGTATGTCTGAACACCTCTAATCCCATCAAACGCGACCCTACAATGCTTGGAGACTTGTCCAAGTCTGGTTTGTCACAACTCGAGTCATTTGTATGGATTCCCTTGTTTGAACACCATCCCAGCTTCTAGATCCCACACCAATAGTCCACAATCTCTGGTAGCGCATAAACGATGTGAAAATACTACGCTCTGGGCCGGTTGCACCGGTATTTATGCTGCAGTCATCGGTGTGTGTTCGTATTGGAGCCTGGCATAGTGATGTAAACGATATACTTGCACACAAGGCGGATGAAGGTTGGATTCATAGGTAGTTGTCAGCCCATCTTGGTACACCCATATTCGCTCATAAACGCGAGTAATTTACCAACCTTTTTCTGTACTCCGCTTACATGAGAAACATTGTGCCCCATCGCAGCCAAAGCTTTTCAGGGACATCATCCGGTGTACATATATCACCACTTATCCATCCCAGTGAAATAATATTACCCATGCTCACCAAAGAAACAATATATATTTATAATATACTGGACTCTGAGATGTTGAAATTATCAATTTGCTTCCGCATATAATCCGCAAGGTCAGTTCGTCCCGAATTGAATATGCTCAAGCTTGTAACCCTGTGATTTCGGCGCTTATGCGCTCCAGCACCTTGAGCCGCAGCAATTCAACTTCAAGAGAGAAACGGTCACATAGACTACCTTGATAGCATACAAAAAATAAACGTGATTGTATTTGTGTCATTTATATGTGTTCCCTCACAAACCAGAGTCGAAGAACATTTATCGAAACCGGAGTCGGATCATTGATGTGCGAGCGAAGGGATATGGATCTCAGAGACAGATAAGGGCAAGAGAGGGCTGCAGATGAATTGGTACAAATCCGTGTAGAAAAACAGGGAAGGAGCATACCGGCTCAGTGAATTAGGCAACTGAGCTGGTCGGAAAGATAGGGGCACAACCCTCAAGGTTGGGCACCTAACACATCCAAATAGAGTAGCTATGTCCCTCTACAATAACCATGTGGATCGCAATTGCGACGCCACATGTACCAAATTATGTCTCATCGCGGATAAAAGTGCTTTGGGAGACTCTAGTCATAAGGCATTTCATTCTAGGCAGTCTATGCCGGCTCGCGAGCCTACAACAGCGAGCCTCGGATCCCCGGTTCTCTCCTCGCATTATCGCTGCGCAGCGGCAATTGCAGTGTGGCGTCAACGCATAATAGGCTTAGACAATCAGCGCGCTTTTTCTAGTTTCGATCGCTGCACATGGCTCGGCCACGGTCTGCGTGACTAATCCCGCGATCGCCTATTGGCCCATCCGATCCCCCGCGGTCTCCATTCAAGTGGCATGACGTGGTTCCTTGCGTCGCGTTTCCGGCATGTCGCCGAACGAGTCGAAGCCCCGCGAACCCCCGCGCGGCGCGCGAGTCAACGGTATAAACAAGATTAAGCCACTTGCAAGTCTCAACCGCAACCATGGCCAAGAACATCTTCCAGCGCTTTTGGCACCCCGAGCCTGTCCCGCCGGGGTTTGGCGAGGGCAAGACAGTGCCCGACACCCGCGCAAATGTGTTCTCCCAGATCTCGTTTTGGTGGCTCGGTCCGCTGTTGAACGCAGGTTGGACGAGGCCGCTCGACTCGGACGGTGAGTGTCTGACATCTCATGAGTTTGCCCTTTTGTGAACGCCTACGGCTTCAAGACCTTTGGGAACTCGACGTCAAGCGGCAGGCAGGAGTGTGTGGCGATCGGGTTGAACAGCTATTCTACGAGCGATGCCCGCCACGCAAACGACCGCCACACATGCGTGCACATGTTCATCTCAACGGTGGCGACAAGGACCTCGAAAACGCCGAGACCTCCAGCACACATACAGTCACCGAGAAAGCCGGCAAGAGCGCCAGTGAAACGAAACCACGAGCAGGAACGGAGCGGCCGTGGATCCCCCTACGTGACCACCCCAACAAATGGGATCAAAATCTCGTTAGGGCCCTAAATCGGGGTATGCTACCCGTCTAAATTTAGGTGCATTGTTTGCCTGACTCGACGGCAGCTTTCTTTTGGAGGTTCTGGATGGCGGGGTTGTTCAAAGCAGCGGCGGACACACTAAATGCGACAACTCGTACGTTTTGTTCCGGCCAGAGCTCGAATGACCGTTTCATCCCCCTCGTTAGCGATTGTTACTCGGCTATTGTTGACCTATCTCGGCGAAGCTTATTATTATGCGCGAGTCCCTGGGGCTCCTCAACCACGTGGTGCTGCATATGGCTTTGGGCTCGCTATTGCTGTGGCTGTTATGCAGGAAGGTGAGCCTTGATATCTGCGCTATTATGTACTCTTGCCCAACTGAATCGCCCCAGTGAGCTCCCTATGTCAGAACCAATACTTTTTCCGGGCGATGACAACTGGGTTCTTGATTCGAACCAGCGTCATTTCTGCCATCTTTAGAAAGAGCCTGAGGCTCTCTGGTCGATCTCGGCAAGTCATATACTCCATGGTTGACAAAAAAGTACTTACATGCCTTTCTTAGGACTAAGCACTCTACTGGTCAGATTACTACTATGATTAGTGCGGACTGTACGAGGCTCGATTTTGCCGCTGGTTTCTTCCATGTCATCTGGAGTGGGCCTATTGAAATTATCATAGGAATTGCATTGCTGTATGCGTCCTTTTCCTCCCCTATGCATATCTCAACTGACCTCAGCGCTCAGCATCCACAACCTGGGATACTCTGCACTCGTCGGCTTGGGAGTCTTGATATTTGGCATCCCAGTCGTAAGACTCCTATCACTTGGCTCCGTGATGCTGTCTCACATCAGTTGCAGCAAGCTATCATTGTTCACCGGATGATTCAAGCTCGTCGTGCAACCGTCAAACTGACAGACAGGCGGGTTCGGCTCCTTCAAGAGATATTGCAAGGCATCCGACTCCTCGTTCTATTCGTAAGTCTTTCAGCTTTCCGCGTATGATTGATATCTCAAAGCAGCTACGACAGGGCTGGCAAAACCACTACGGGGGTAAAGTTCTTGGATTCCGACGACGCGAATTGATACGAATTCGAAAAAACGCATTGTACCGTGCGACGGTTATCTCGGTTGTCACATTTATACCAATCCTCGCCGCGACGCTGTCGTTTATTACCTATGCTCTTACTGGTCAGCTGATGGATTTGTCTCTATGAAGCATGTATGCTGACGTTTCATATGCAGGTCACGAATTGAATGCTGCCGTCATCTTCTCTAGTCTCCAGCTTTTCAACATTGTGAGTAGCTCGTTGGCATGCCGTTGAGGACGTGCTGCTCACTAGCCATCTAGATCCGAATGCCACTTGTCTTTGTTCCTCTTGTTGCCAGCAGCTGCGGTGACGCCTACGTTGCTCTTAACCGCATCAGCAAGTTCCTGACTAGCGAAGAACTCGAGGACGAATTCGAGGTCCAGCCCGAAGGCAAATACGCAGTTGATATCCGAGGCACCTTTACTTGGGAACGCGGGGGAGCTCCTCCAGATGTCAAGTCCAAAAAGGGCAAGAAACCCGCGGCTAAACCCGAGGCGGCCGCCGAGACTTCCAAGCTCGATAAGGAGGCGTTGGCGAAGAAAAAGGCAGAGGAAAATGAGAAGAAGGCCAAGGAAAAAGAAAAGAAAAGGAGGGAGAAAGCCAGGCTCTCGCAAAAGAAGAAAGGAGTCGATCCCAACGACTCGTCGGATGAGGAGGCCGTTGGGCCTGAGCCGTTCAAGCTGGTGGATGTCAACTTGCAGATCCCAAAGGGGTCGTTTGTTGGGATTGCGGGGAAGATTGGATGTGAGCATCTTCCGTTTCGAATCATATATGCGTGCTGACTCGGGACCTGTAGGTGGCAAATCCTCACTGCTTCAGGCTATGACCGGCGAGATGCGTCGGACGGCAGGTCAGGTTGTCCTTGGAGGTACTACTGCGTACGCTCCGCAACAAGCTTGGATCCAGAACATGACGCTGCGCCAGAACGTCACGTTTGGCAAGCCGGATGTGCAAGAGCGGTTTAAGGAAGTTGTGAATGCGTGTGCGCTCAAGCCCGATATTGAGATGTTGCACGATGGAGAGAAGACGGAGATTGGGGAGAGGGGCGTAAATCTATCTGGCAAGTCGGTACTTGGATATAGTCTATCCCTCTGCTGATTAGCATTTGATACAGGTGGCCAGAAGGTGAAATCGACAACCAAGGGAAATCGCTTGTTACTAACTGCTTGGAATGGCAGGCTCGGATCAACTTGGCCAGGGTCGCGTACTTTGGACCCGACGTAGCATTACTCGACGACCCCCTCAGTGCGGTCGACAGTCACGTCTCCAAACACATCCTTGAGAACTGCTTGCTGTCTGGACCTCTGGCCGATAAGACCAGGATTCTAGTCACTCACCAGCTGCACGTGCTTCCGTATGTAGACGAGGTGATCTACATGGACAACGGGCGGATCGTCGAGCGAGGCACCTACGCCGACCTTGTTGCGGCTGATGGTCAGTTTAGTCAGCTCGTGGCCGAGTACGGCGTTTCAAAGGACACAGAGATGAAGCAGGCCGACAAGGAGGAAGCGGGGGCGGGCGGCAGTGAAAAGGCCAAGGATGTAGACACTCCGGCGGCGAAGCTGATGCGAGGAGACGAGCGAACAACCGGCGCAGTGGGTTCCGATGCTTATGTTAGCTATCTGCGAGCGGCTGGAGGGTTATCTTGGTCTCCGTTCTTGATTCTGCTTTTGACTATGGCTCAAACGGCAAATGTATGCGGACCTACCGAAGCTCGCTTATACTTGGAGCTGACATTGCTTACAGGTTCTCAGCACACTGTTCCTTGGATTCTGGACGTCTAGGCATTTTGATCTACCGCAAGCCGCATATATGGGTATATATGCGGGATTGGGATTCGCCACTGCTATATTTTCGTTTGCTGGGTATGTACCACTATACTTGATCTTGCGTTCCTCTTAACCTGCTTCCCAGATCATTTGCATTTGCCTGGGCTGGATTCACCGCCTCCTTGAACCTTTTCACAGGAGCCTTGGGTGGCGTTCTTGGTTCTCCAATGAAGTTTTTCGATACAACACCAATCGGAGCTATCATTGCTAGGCTGAGCAAGGACATAGATACTCTCGACGCCAACTTGCCCCAAGCGTGGTACCAGGTATGACTCTTTTCAAAATCGTATCACTTTTACCTAAATACTCTGTTTAGCTGCTGTCGAATGCCTTCAGTATTTTCGGAACCATCGCCCTAGTATTTTACACCTATGCTTGGCTTGGAATTAGTAAGTCTGCGCGTTGTTCAAGTAATACTAGGAAACTCATATCTCATTAGTGTTCCCGCCCTTGTTTATGATGTACTGGTACTTTTCGATGTATTACCGAAGGACGAGCATCGAAGTCAAGCGCCTCGACTCTATCCTACGTTCACTGTTGTATGCGGCCTTTTCCGAAGCACTGACGGGGCTCAGTACGATTCGTGCGTACCGGGAGCAGCAGCGCTTTGTTAGTGCCTCTGAGCGCCAGATTGATGTCGAGAACAAGGCATACTTTATGACAATCGCATGCCAGGTGTGTTCCAAAACTCAGTTCACTTTAGGTCGTTAACTGAATTTAACATGGGTAGCGTTACCTTGGTGTTCGACTCGATTTTCTCGGAAACCTCCTCATTTTGGGAATAGGACTGATTGCTGTGGGATTCCGTACTTCAGCTGACCCATCGAAGCTTGGGGTTGTCTTGACTTATGCTTTGACGATTGTAAGCGGGCCATTACAAGACAAAACCCGAATACTGATCCGGAGCGTTCTAGACCCAAACGTTCTCACAGATGGTGACTCAACTTGCTCAGGTTGAGCAGGACATGAACACGTATGTGGAAGTCTTTCCAAACCTATTTGATCTAATTATCTTTCTTAGCGTCGAGCGAATTGTCCATTACCGCAATCTCGAACAAGAACCACCCGCCAAGCTTCCAGACGATCCCCCCGCCGAATGGCCACAGCATGGTACAATCAACTTTAGAAACGTCGCCCTCCGTTACCGTGATGGCCTGCCTCTCGTCTTGGACGGATTGAGCTTCAACGTCAAGCCTGGCGAGAGGGTTGGCATCGTCGGAAGAACAGGGGCAGGTAAGCTGACTGATATCGCGTGTCGTAATATGTTCTTGACAATCTGCTAGGCAAAACGTCATTGCTTACTGCGCTGTTCCGAGTTGCACCACTGGCCGAGGGTACCATCGAGATCGACGGAGTGGATATTGCAAAGATCGGCATTGAGACCTTGAGGCATCGACTGAGCATTATCCCCCAAGATGCCGTTTTGTTCGAGGGTGCGGAAGGTCTTCTCGTTTGTTGAGGTTGGCTAACATTATTGTTACAGGTACACTGAGGGAAAATATAGACCCACTGAACACCAAGACGGATGAGCAGATATACTCTGCCCTCCGTCGCGTGCAGCTCCTAGGCCCGGGGACCGGGCCTCCGCCCCGTGACTCGAAGTTACATCTGGACAATGAAGTTCGGGACGACTCGTTCAGCGCGGGAGAGCGACAGCTGCTTGCTCTGGTAAGCCTCACGACTACCTGACCTGCAGACAGACCCTTATACCGCAACCATAGTGCCGTGCTCTCGTCAAAGACCAGTGCAAGGTCCTCATACTAGACGAGGCTACATCGAGTGTTGATGTCGACACGGACTCGATGGTGCAGCAGATGATCCAGCGGGACTTCCGTGGGAGAACCCTCCTGTGTATTGCTCATCGTCGTAAGTTGGATGACAAACAGTTGGATTCGCGGTAATTCTAAAGGACATATAGTGAACACCATTGCCTTCTATGACCGTGTTCTGGTCATGGACAAGGGCAAGCTCAAGGAATACGATACCCCTCTGAACCTGTTCGACCAAGCTGGTGAGATCATAGACTCGTTGGAGCACCAACCAACCTGGCTGACTGTACTACCAGATTCGCAATTCCGAGCGATGTGCGACAAGGCCGGACTATCGCGTGCGGACATTGTGAAGATCCGAGCTGGTGCTGATACGCAATTGCAAGATGCAATTTCATCTGCGTCTGCTTGATTCTTCGCTGTGATGTCCGGTTTCCAGCACCTTTTACTTCAGTTATACTCTAGATACTCGCTTTTATCAATGCTATCCTGCACATTAATATGGGTGTTCACCTCATCTCACTTTGGGCGAGCTCAATTCGGCCACCTTTATCTAGCCCGGGTAAACATGTACGTGGGGAGTTGGGGACCTAATCGGCTGAGTTTGCTCGGGATATGGCCACATGGTATTGTATCACTAGTGTGCTCGTTACTCCACATTGGCGGGCAATCAGAATCGCTTACGGAACATGCAAGCGCGCTCGGAACCGGGATGTTGAAATCTAATTTTCCCATTTGGGGACTCGAGTCGGGGAACCACCCACGATAGGATCTCATACCCCGTGTTGTCCCTTGCGGCGGAACTTGCCATCACATCGCGCGACGCTAATATTGACCGGGCGCCTGCATAACGCAACCCCATTACCCTGCATTGGTCCTAGTGAGCTCGATTTCACGTTTATCCGTCCTAAAAGCGTGTTTCACCGACCGTACTGGGGTGCTTGGCTCTAGCCCTCTCTCGGGGCTGACGGGCGGAAGGAGAGGTGGCTGAGTCGGGAGAAAGAGATAAAGACTCGGCGTGTGAGCTCTGGTGGCGTGGACCCGACCTCAGACTGCGCGTGCTGTCCGTCGACTCGGCTTTGGTTCTGACCGCAACCAGTAACGACCGGGCTCTCACCGACTTAATCTACATTTTATTTTGTAATGCCCACCTATATTATTACGAAGGCTGGGTATTCCAAGCCGCTCCCACCCGTGCCTCACGATCAACCATCCCGTCGTAATTCGCTGCTTTTCGATACAAGCTCGATATACTCCCATTCAAGCTTTGTTCGTGCTCGGGCAAGCTCTGCACAGTCGATCACTCGGTCACAGTATCCGTATGAATCGGAGGGATCCATCAGCAGCAACGATAGTGTGGAAATATACTCCCGGCCCCGAATCCCTTCTATCTTGAAGTCTTCAAAGGCTTCTTTGGATGAAGATTGTCGAGGCCGGAAGAGGAGCCATAGCAAAAGTACGCATACACCCACACACAAGTTGCCATGATCATAGCTCATCCCTGATTTCAGCCGTGAGGTTTTTACCAATTATCAACAACTTGCTACGCCACACTCTGCATTCCCGATGTGTTTCACACGACCTCCGATTCTCTCCTCACAGTGCTCGACTTCCTTCAGTGACCGACCGAAAGCTTCTCAGCACCCTGAGACATGGCGCGCCTTACCTTGCGTTATGCCAGAAAACTCGCGAACAACCAGCGGTGTCACCCCCGATTGCACAATTATGGATCGTTTCATACGAATTTCCGTGGGTGATCGAGGTTAGAGGAACAGGGCGAGTATCCAAATCGGGTCCTTCGTGCTACTGTTCAATATCGAGTCGATGCAAAGCCCAACATTCGGAGACTGAAGAGAAATACGTTACCATATATGACGTCTTACACACGCTCTGGAGAAACTTGCAGAAGCCTGTGGTAGAGACTGAGTGGTAGGCTACCACCTTGCGGCTTGTATTCAGCCTGACATTGTGTTTAGGTCAAAACTATCTGCAGCCCGCCAGAATGAAATTCGGCGCACTGGCTTGGCGGCCTGTGCTCACGAGCCAGCCCGGATTGCAGTTGACAACGAGTCTACTCGGCCAGGAAAGTCGCGTATCCTGGCGCGGGCTGTCAGGCGAATAGATTGGCTTGGAACATATACACGCTTCAATGGGTTACGCAAGGACGAAGACCTGATTGCTAGCAGGATTGACGAGCCATGGATGAGGGAGGCTACGTGGGGGCTGGCATTGGAAGATAATGGGTTCCGGTATGACGAGATTGGCAAGATATATTGAGCAATGGATCACTGTATTGGCTTGTGCTCACTTATTACTTTCCTCTATGCCCGTTTTTTTGATTCCTTGACATGCTCGCCGTACTATGCCACGATAAAACAACCCTATGATTTAACCCTACTATATGATAATTATACTCTCACTGCTTGTGCTCGTACATCGGCTGTTTAAATGATAGAATTTGGAGGCATTCGATTGCGCATGCTTGGCACCCGGAACACGTAATATGACCAAACCCTCGGCCGAGTCACCTATCAAGTCAAAAAAAACTTGAGCCCAACCTTCGACCACCAGAGTCTCCTAAACCCCGACGGGTTTGTTGTACATGCCCTACCTCCTAAACACAAGGGACGAGTAAGTGCCGCATTCGTCCAAGCTCCTCGGATGCTCACGCAAAATTTTCTAGTTATCTTTCCGACCTCATTTTCTCGCTCCTGGGTAACTGAACTCGTCTGCTGAAGCCATGTCTCTGCTCTTCTGGCGCACCCGCATTGCATCCAAGCCCCTTGTCAATCTCACTCGCCATTATGCATCTCACGCTAATGCTGCTCTACCCGCGGTCTTGCATCTTAAGACTGGGCAATCGTTCTCTGGCCATTCATTCGGAGCCCCAAGGAGCATTTTTGGCGAGACCGTGTTCTCAACGTCTATCACCTCATGTAGGCTGACTCTATCGCACCTTCGTTGTTGATCGCTGACTTTGGCTAGATACTGAATCCATGACCGACCCCTCCTATCGTGGTCAAATCCTTGTATTTACCACGCCCCTCATTGGCAACTATGGGGTTCCTCGCAACGAAACCCCCGTGGACTCCCAGGATGTTGGTGTACTCCTCGAGTCGAAAGGCATTCAATGCGCCGCAGTTGTAGTCGCAGACGTTGCCGAGCGTTTCTCGCACCACCAGGCGGTCGAATCTCTTGCAGACTGGTGCAAGCGACATAACGCTCCCGGAATTACTGGCATTGACACTCGAGCTGTCACCAGCCTCCTTCGTGACCAGGGCACAACCCTTGGGCGCATTGCGATCGGCGCAGACACCAGCCTTCCTGCCCCCAAGGAAGAAGAATACTGGGACCCTTCCAAAGAGAATCTCGTTGCACAGGTCTCTACTCAGGAAGTGTATACGCTCAATCCTACCGGTGATGTTAAGATTGCAGTTCTTGACTTTGGTGCCAAGGCCAATATCCTGCGCTCCCTGGTCCGCCGAGGAGCGTCGGTGACCGTTTTCCCCTGGAATTATGATTTCAACAGTGTTCGTGACCAGTACGACGGGCTGTTTTTGACTAATGGCCCCGGTGACCCAATGCAGTGCATGGAGGCTGCGATGAAGTTGCGCCAGACGTTTGCCGAATGGAACAAACCGGTTTTCGGCATTTGCATGGGGCACCAAATCATTGGTATTGCAGCTGGTCTAGACGCATACCGCATGACGTTTGGGAACCGTGGTCATAACCAGCCTGTGCTTGCTCTGGCCAACTCTGGTTCCATCAAGGCCGGTCGCGTATATGTTACTAGGTTAGCATACTCGTTCATATCTTTCCTACCTGTACTTATGCGCGAACAGCCAAAACCACCAGTACGCCTTGACGCTCCAGGATCCTTTCCCTCAAGGCTGGGAGCCATTCTTTATTAACTGTAACGACTCTTCCGTCGAGGGAATCAAATCCACTACGGACTCGGGCAAGCAAATCTGGGGAGTCCAGTTCCACCCAGAAAGTGCAGGCGGTCCACTAGACACGATTGAGATGTTTACAGACTTTGTTGACACTTGTCGCAGCGGAAAAGGTTCTCCGCTTGTCTGATTCAATCAAAATAAACCCGCCAGTCTGCTTTAAATTGTGATTTAATGCTGTCCAAATGATATTTCATTATATCCGGTTTTGATTCATTATGGGTTGTGAGCACCATGGTTAGATCCATTTCAGATAGCACTGCCTCCGCTGGCAGTGTACCGAAGATTGCCAGTGTGCTGTTGTACATCCATGTAACAAGGATTACAGTAACTTGTGGCGGTTTGTATCCTTGACCGTAATGCCAGATTACCTGTTCTATCCATCCATCGTTCGGCCTCCGTGCCCGAGAGCTTGAATTTTCACGAGCGCTATACCACGCCTATTCAGATCGGAGTCAAGATCGAGACTAAACGCATGGTTTGCGACTTGCCGGGCCAATAGTCGTGTCCGAGTGGACCCCTCCCCCCAAACCCGCGTTGCAAATTTGAGGTCATTTGACGTGGAAACGGCCGGGAATTAATTTTTCACTCACTCGACACTGTTCTTGTTTCTTACGAAAGAATCAAAGACCGGTGGCTCGAATCTTGGAGATCAGCGCCAGTCTGCCAAACCGATCTGAGGCTATTCGGTATTCAAGCCACGTACGCTCTAGCTTCCAATAGAACATCCATAAGGGGTTTTCCGGCTTATCCTGTGCGAATCATTGATATACATAGCAATGTTACCCGAATGATATTCAACAATGACTCGGTTCAGAAAAATGATGGTCTTCCTTAGCCGCCACTCCACTCTGTCCACGGTAATTCAAACACCCGATCATCGCTGGCGTGGCCGGCCTGCGTCGCTCGGTACTCCTTACCCTAACCGCAGTTGTCGCCCATCATGGTCGCAGTCATAAAACCTCTCACACTGGATATTGTACACCAACGCCCCTAGCTTTCGATATGCCTGGACTGGAACCGTTACCAGCAGCGCGAAACTCTCGCAGGTTTCAGCTACACATTGATACTTCTGTCCCAAGTCCTTCACTTGGTCCCCGTAAAACGTCGACATGGCACTCTCCGAGCCCAACCACGCCCGCACTTGTACATAGCGCGGCAACTGGCGGCTCCCCAGCGAATCCTGCTACTCCATCATTGTTTCTTCCCTGGTCTGGCAGCCCGTTGTTCCAAGGCTCATCCGATATCGATGCGCAAGGATACGAAAACTCGGTTTATTCAGGTGTATGTCGGCTCTTTTCTACATTGTTCTGGCTAATCCTGTCATAAAGGAGCCGCGTGAGTCCAAGCCCTGGTCGTTAAAACGCGTTGGGTCTGCGTTTCGGTCAATCCGAAAGTCAAGAGTAACTCAGGAAGCAGATCCCTATCTACCGGATCTCGCCAGTAAGCAGCGTAACCGCGAGTTGTGTGCTTGGCTTATCCTTCGTAGCGAGTGTGATTACTCGGGGCCTTGACGATTGGTCGCTTGTAGAAGCGACCTGCCGAAGTGCGGGTACGCACGCTGCCAATGCAGAATGTATTCTGAAGGTAATCGTGCGATGCTTGATGTGCGTCCTTTTCTTGTACTTCCGGTCATATATCGAGTTGTTATTACAGTACTGGCGATGGCTTTCAGCAACTTTCGGCGGCCCGGGTAAGCCCTATTGCATACGCCCACTACTATGCTAACAAAATCACAGTTGTGGGCCATCCTAATGAAGGACAACGCAGTCGTGCTGGCTCAATCTGCCCAGCCGGAATTCCTGAGGAACCTGGAACGGATCATCTTATCTCCTGCGGTGGAAATGGTTGCCGTTGACCGACTCATCGCGGTGCTAGCTACAGTTATCCATGACAAGCCATCTGAAAGGTGAGCCCGAACGCGTGACTGGATCCAGCGTATTTGATTTTCTTAACAGTGAAACCAATCGTTACCGTCAACTATGGTCGACGATTTCTCCACGGAGACTGTTGGATGCCACTCCGCTCTGTGCAGATGACGCAATTTACCGGCCAGGCAGCCTGGTCCCCTCGAGCCGTGGCCCCGCTCGAGAGGATATGACGCTTGTGACTCCATACTCAGTCCCTGCCGAGGTTCCAGAGCCACCCTTGCCGCAATCCCCCATTGATGAAACACCCAAAATGGATTTAAAGGCTAGCCTAGCACCAATGATCCAAGTGACGCACCCAACGCGAACTCGGTCCGACGAGATAGCAAGGAATTCGATAGAGCAACTCCCCCCTCCATATTCACCATCAGCCATTCCAGAGCCGGGCCCTTCCACATTGGGTATGTGTTTCGCTCCGTCTCGCCAACCGTTTAGTCACCCCCTACCAGGCCGCTCAGTTGTCGACACTTATCCGTTTGCTAAGGGCTACACAAGCGACGTTGGGCCTGACATTGACGTTGGATCAATCGAATCTAACCCGTTTGCGAGAGGCGCATTTGGTGACATTCGCCGTGCAACTTTGCATAATGGCACTCCCATAGCTATCAAATGCCTGCGGTTTTATACATCAGCGCGGGATACAGGTCGGCATCGACTCGAGAGGGTGAGAACTAAAGTCCCGGGAAGTACAACATCTGACTGGAACTTTAGAAGTCTCTCAAAGAAATTCGGGTCTGGTCTTTCTTGGATCATGGGAATGTGTTGCCTTTGATTGGTTTGTGCGTGATCAACAACGAGCTTGGCATGGTATCCGAGTTTATGCCAAACGGGAACGTCCAGGAGTATATTCAAAACAATCCCACTGTTGATCGGTATCGCTTGGTGGGTTCCCTGGATAGATTTGAATTCAAAGGCTAAATATCGTACAGGCCGTGGATATATGTGCCGGATTGACTTATTTGCACGAGCACCCGAAACGTGTTGTAAGTAGAACAGTGCGTTTACGGCCATACAACTCATTTGCCACAGATTCATGGCGACCTCAAGGCGGTTAGTAAATTGATCCAGACGTGTCCCAATCTGACTTCGATACAGGTTAACGTTGTCGTAGATATCAATGGCATTCCAAAGTTGACAGACTTTGGGCTGGCACAAATGGTTCGATCCGAAGATTCGACTGAACGGTCTTCATCTTCCGGCGTTGGAGGCACGGCCCGATGGATGGTAAGTCTTGCGGAACCGAAGCCACTAGCGCTAACACATGTCCAGGCATACGAGCAACTATGCCCAATTGCACCGGATACTGTGTGCCAGAAACCGAATACGCAAAGTGACGTATATTCTTTAGGCATGGTGAGTGTTCTTGTATCGTTGTAAAAATGATGCTGACTGTCCCTAGACACTCTATGTGGGTGTACCGCGTTGCTTAATGAAAGTTGACTGATGATCAACTCAGGAGGTATTCAGCGGGAAGCTCCCATTTTCAGAACTCCGAAACGAACCTCGAGTCATTCGTGCTATTATTGACGGAATTCTTCCTACACAAACTCCTGAAATTTCAACCTCACTTTGGAATTTGCTCAATGATTGCTGGAAACGGGATCCACAGGAGCGGCCAACTGCTCGGGAAGTGGGAAATCGACTAAATATCATTGCTGGTGAAGCTGCTGACTGAAACACAAATTCGACGATTACAGGACGTACGTTGCTCATAAACCTTTGTACTTTTACATTGTATATATAATTCATTCAATCAATGGAGTGGAATGTGCAACTCGACTTGGGATGTCGTGCGATAAGAATGCCGATTACCCCCACTAGTGGGGAGTAACCAGCGCTTTACGGGCTTTACCTGCACCTGCAACCGCAACCGCACTGCGGCGGGTATGCCAGCACACGACACCAGTGGGGTATATAGCTGCTGTTAAAATCTAATAATTGCTCTATTTGTGGCCATCAAATAGACAAAATTTGTCGCTTTGGGACAGTATATAATAAATTTTGTAGGAGAATCTGTAGTGCTGATCCGGTAGTCATTTTGCTACTGCAGTTTAGGACCCCTCTAGCAGTAAAACACCCCAAAAAGGAAGGCCTCAACCGTGGATCGAACACGGGACCTCGCCCAAGAGGATTGTGTAATCACTTGCGTGTTTACTGGACCCTAAGGGCGAATCATACCACTAGACCATCGAGGCTTGTTGATGCTTTAGCAACCAAGTATATAACCGGTCTCGCAAACGGCCTGCATCATTTCATCATCTCGCCCATACGCGCTATCGCGGACGCAAATATTGCTTTGAGGCTACTGGAACGTTACATCTTCGATCCTGCACCTCACACAATCGCCCAAGCAAACAAGAAAAGTGCCAATGCGAACATAACATAGTACTTTGATCTCAGCTCGCACGCCCACCGAATAAAATCCCCACCAGCTCGAGTAGAATTGGGTACGACACCTAAAACTGGGCTCACACAAGCAACCGAATCTGCAGATGGTGACTATACACGGGTAGCCTCGGTGGGCGTCTGTTGGGAGCAGCGAGTAGCCGTTATCTTGTTTCTAGTCTTGTCATGAGTGGGTACTTAAACTGTCAATTTAAGGTCGTTTACTGTTCGCCGTTCGTAAAGGATGGAACTTGTCCACGGCCGAACATATCCGAGTGAGCGATGTGTGCATGCAAACTCAGGCTATGAACGCGAGGATTCTTGTCAAAGCACGTACATGCTAGACAAGCGATGTTACCCCCAGCTACTAGTCACACCGCGCATTCTTGTTATTGACCCACCCTACGAGCCCCCAATCCTGTGCTATACAAAATTATAATACATTTAACAATACGCATACACCCAATTACACCAACCCCTCGGTTCCCAATCATTGGCTCCTCGACCTCTCAACCAGGCTTATCCGAGACGCGTAGGGAGGGGGCAGCCCGCTCTCACCCCCCACTCCCGCAACGGCCGTATAAAGCGGTGGAACCTCTCCAGGTACCGGCCGCGAACGGCTAGACCAGAGAAGGTTCTGCAGCGCAGCTTCGTCCATCCAGCCCTCAGGCGGCTCGCGGCCTTTACGTTGCGGAGGGTCGCTGGAGATCAGCAGCGCACCTAGCACGACGTGGTCTAACTCTGTCAGACCGTCCGGTCCAGGGGCTTGCCTAAGCAGGCCTCGCTCCAGAACCCGAATGTGGTATCGGGGCTTGCGTGGGACCACGTAAAATTCTAGCGCCACGAGCGGCACGTTTTCACCTTCTTGAATTGTAGCCTGACTAGAACGAGACGGATCTTGGCGACTAGACGAAGCCACGGAAGAAGGTTTATAGCAACGGTATAACAGCCCCCCTCGTAGATATTGCATGCCGATTGCACCCATGTAGATGTAAAGGCGCCACATGTGTATTTTCGGCTACACATATTTGAGACAGAATACTGCATAGAACGCACGACTCACGTAGGTGACCTGGACGAGAGTAATTGAAATATATTCTGAACAGGAAGAATATCCTCCAATGCCCATATATGATTGCCAATGTTAATCGTCGTGGTTTTACGGGTACTCTGACCCCAAGAAACCACAGCCACCTACAATCAGACTGAGCGCAAGACCGTTTCAGACAAGCAGCTATGCTCACTCTCTGAAGCGTTAACATCGAATCCGTCGCATATAGCGTCGTCTTTCCCCCCTGCGTAATAGTAGCATACGCAGGCACTCCCGTTGATTTGTTGGTGACCAATGTGTCAAGAAAGGAATTATTGGTTAGCACGAGCAGAGTACAAGCGTCTGACTCGGAACGAGCGGAACGGCGACGAGGGAGCGGGCTTGAACTCATCGGCCGAGATAATGAAACAGTGCCACATTCAACGCACCTTTTATCCACTCACAAAAGAAGCGCAGGTGCTCGCTAACAGGCTAGCACAGGGCGCTCCGGAAGAGCTATGCATCAAGCGTTTCGAAACCTTATACACGCGATGTGATCGCTCTCCGAGATTCCTGACAAGGCAGGCCGTCCACTCCAATGGACGTGCACGTGGCAAGACCATCAAATTCCTCGAATACGAGTCGCAGGCAAACACAAAAAGGCAACTGGGAGACAATTAGATGGCGTGGGTCAATATTAAAACGTTCAGAAGACATTGTTCCGGTCATTCCGGGCGGTAACAGGAGATTCACGCGCGCATAAATCTTCAGGAATGGTTTGCTTCGAGGTCCGCCAAGAATGCGAGCCAGAGTGTCTTGTCAATTACGCCCTCGTCTGCGAACAAAGGTGTTTGTAAATAACTGTCCACAAGCGATCATACTACGAAACTTACACATCCCATCCACATTGGCCACAACTACGTATCGCGCGCCTAGCTTTGTGAACAATTGATGTACGAGCTCAAGTGGCGCGTGAGTTTGCACAGTAAGTGGCTGAAAGATCAATTAGCCTGCGTCACTCTATCACCCTAGCTTCATACCGCTTGGTCCATGTAGATCGAGAGGTCAAACGGATCGTGGTGGCCCGGAGTATCATACAAAGAAGAGATCGAAGAAGCCCCAAAGTCTGGCTGCGAAGGTCCAGCAGCATGGAAGTGGCACACTCCGTCCGGGTCATCCGCGAGTATTGCTATAAAAGTATCAGCAAACAGATCATACGCGCAAAACCACGCCATCGGTCGCACTCACTTAGCGCATGTTCTAGCTCGCTCACACCAATATATCCCATCATCCTATAGCCTGCCTCTTCCTTCTGGAGAATAGGCAAACCGCTGTCCCCATTCCCCTCTCGTACAGCCACGAGAAGCTTATCTCGGAGCGAACGTACGGTGTTCTCTTCGCCGGCGATAATAGTCTCGACTTTTCGGTCAGTTACATCAGATACTTGTAGCGCACCCCACAGGTATTCATGCTTATAATCCAAGTACGGAAGCTCTGACAGTCTGGGGAAAGCGTATGCCCGCGCACGACCAGGTGAATGCGTTCGATAGAAGCGGGAGAAGTTGAGTCAAAAGCGGAGTGCCAAATGAACCAACGTACTCGATGACCAAGTCGTAAATTCCCTTGGGTTCCATCCATCCGCGACAGTCTTCGCAACTAACACAGCCAACATGACCGGAATCACGTATGTCAACGTTCCGGTCAACTCGAACATGATAACGGCTAGAGAGACAGTTGTGCGCTACCAGCCCCGGCACATTCGTTCACCCGAGCGCGCGAAGGCAGGAAGCATTGTGATGCACAGCAAGCACCCAGACCCACACGAAAGAAATATACGCGAAGCGAAAAACAAACAGCAGTGACAGCCGAATCGAGGATCAAAGACAAAACATGTGGGAGTAAGTTCAAGAGCACACGACCAGGACTTAGGTAAACTTACGGTTACTCCGGATAATGTTGCTGCGGCGCCGACCATGGCATACGCCCCGGGGTTTACACACCACGGGTCACCTTTACATACTTCGAATATCCCGAGGTCAGGGCGAGTCCAGTACAGTCGTTGCATGCCAAGCCCAAGGATGCGTCCGAAGCAGGCGCCAACACTAAAGGTTCGTTGGACAGAGATAGTCAGCAAGCCGTCTCTACACTCTATTCTGGGTAGCAGCGAGCAATCCGAAGACGTAGCCCATATGGGACACCGGTCTCACTTCCAAGGCTGTATGACCGAGTTGCGTGGCCAACAGCTTTGACGTTCTAGCCATCCTGAGCACATGTCTCGCGCGCCTAAATATCTAGCACTGGGAATAGAAACTCACCCAAGAGTTGGGATGAAGATCCCAGCCGGAAGCTTGATTCCAAATGTGACAATAGTCAGCGCGCCTTTAACAACCAGTGCAACCGCGATCGCGCTGGCGACAGCTCCGATTTCCCCAGCCCTATCTATGCGCATGAGAACGGATCCTAGCGATGGAATGTGGACTCACTTGTTGGGTAGTACACATAACCCCTCGTGCCAATCTCCTTCGCGGCACTATCAAGCTGAGATCAAGATGGGGAATAAAGATTACAGCTAAGCACAAACCTGCGCCAAGAGATTGTACACCAACTCGGTACCGCCCATGCGTGTATACGGATTCAGGAAGCACAAAAGGGTTGTAATCAGAGTGACCTGGCCGAGATAGGGAATTACTCCCTATAGCATCTATCCTATACGGATGCACTCACCAATGCCACCTCTGCAACTGGATGTTTTTTCATCCAAGATTTGTTACGAACATCCCGACTCCATCGATAATTCAGCTTGGAAAAGTATGCGCCATACACCCCCTAAACAACGGTTTAGTGGACAAGACTCGGCCGAAATGCATTAGACATACCCCGAATATAGCTAAAACCAAGAACGGCACGAGCTCATATGCGTGCCAGGCTTTGGTGTACGTCACTTGAAACAATACAATCTAACGCACAGTAAGCTTCGGCCGGCTCACTGGATTTACAAACTCACCTTGCCGGTTCCAAACGGATCCATAAACTTCAAAGTAGCAGCAGCAACCATGGCACAAAAGAAGCTGCGCCACATTACTTTCGGCGGGAAGAAATAGGAGACTTCCTCCAATGAGAACAAAACTCCTCCGATGGGTGCGCCAAACGCAACCGCCACTCCGGCTGCCAAATCTAATGTTAATTACGCGAACTACGGTGGACCGGCGAATTAACTTGCCGGCACAGGCGGCACTGAGAATCTCTCGCCGTTTGCCTTCGTTGGTTTCGTATTTGGAAAAGTATCGGGAGACAATATTTCCAATACAGCTTGCGATGTGGACAAATGGGCCCTCCTTGCCTGGACACCCAAGTTTAGTTGTGCATCGACCGCAAGGCAATATAACATACCGAGCGACAGCCCACTGGCAACACTCAAGGCCAGGCCAACCGACTTGGTAAACAACGTGCGTCCACCCAAGTATCCGTGCATGACAAATCCAGAAAGAATGGTCTTGATTTCAGGGATACCACTTCCAGCGGCCTAGATATATGAATTGGATATGCGGCAAGCTTATCAGTATTCTTCCGCATCTAGTGACTATCTTCAACTCACAAAATACAAAACCTTTCTCGGGCCAGCCTCTGAACTGAACCGAGGGGGTGTGGAAGAGCCCCTATCTTTTCTTGCCGGGTCAAACGCAGCGCCCAAGACTCCAGAATCCTTTCTTGTGACAAACGAAGTTGATGCAGTCAGGTTAATGGTAAGCAACGAGGATACAAGTGCTAGGATGAGCTAGAGGAAAAGGTATATCAGCATGGTAACAGGAAGCAGAACCTGGACCTACCGCGATAACCATGTACGAAACATATTCAATGCCCCACGACTCGAGCCCATGCCAAGTCTTGCCTTGACCATCGCGTGGGCCAAATACTTCTGCCCAGGTGGTCCAGTCGTCGCAGAGCTCAATCTCGGACGGCATGCGAGTCATCCTCATGCTCTGGTTGTCAACGCTGAGTGGACAGCAGAATCGCTGCGCGCGCCACCAGCCTGCCGAACAATATCCTTCTTTGACATCAAAGAGCCATTGCTCCGACCGGACGATAACAAATGCGATGAGTGCGGTGGCAAAGCCAACGATCGTGACAATGATCCAGCCAATGCTTCGGTCGACAGCATTGAGCAGCCGGCCGCGCGCCGATCGACGACGACGAATGCGCAGTGTTCGAGCCGAATCTTTGATCTATGCCAAGCGAGCCGAGTTGGATCAGCTGACGACTGCAAATGCAAAATACATACCGCATCGTGTAGCCAGTCGATGGACGTAAACGAGCTATACCAGACTCGGATACCATTGGCTCGTGCACCCTCCCCCTCGGCGTCTTCTGGAAGTGTATCGGCGTTCCCGACGTCGTCATATGCGGTGAGGGGACGCCTGAGGGTTCCAAAAAAGGACGAGTGTGGGCGGCTGCGGGGATTGAGGCCAAGAAGAGGCGCATCTGCACCGTTGAAGGATTGCACTAGACGTTCTGCCTGTGAGTGGGGCATGGTTCCGTACGAGGGGAAGCCGGCGCCTGTAGCGGTGTGAGGTTGCTCATTCGGCAAGAATGTTGTAGTCGGAGAGTGGTCTGTGCTGCCGATGTTCATGAGTCGGCGCCGACGCCATATGGGTGATGTCGGTGCACTGAGAGGACCCGGCCGCACCGGGAGTGAGGCAACCGACGCGTGAACGTCCTCCGACATTGTCGAAGTGCGAGAGATCGGATGGGCCGCCAGATTAGATGAGGCCGGTCGAGGAGGATGGGGATGTCGGTCAGAGGTGCTCCGAGAACGGTGTAGTGGCTGTCGCTCTCTGCCCAGCACGGTCAGCGGTGGTCGGCAAGTCTGACAGCTGAGGACTATTACGTTACATACCCCTCATTGGTCATCCGATCGCCTTCCGTCGGGACATGTTCTGCCATTTCGGGATATCCAACGTCGGGATCGAGCGCCGCGTCGAGGAGAGGGTGGATGTGGTCGCGGGGCTTGCACTATCGGTGAGCTCAGCCAAGGAACCGGCCCTTCGTATCCGGGCTACCCTGATCGCATCATCAGTGCCAAGCGGGACAGGGGCAACGACAAACACAATCGGAACATAGTCCGGACAGTATCCACAATCTCCTGCAACCAACGGTCCGATTACAACCAGCCACTGACGTCTCGTGGCGCTTCCGCTCCTCCCGACAACTCCGCTCTCGAATGGCATAACACCCTCGAGCCGACACCAGTCAGCCCGATCGACAAATCACGATATCTTCAGTGTCTAATATTAGCACAAAGATATCGAGAAGCTATGGTTCCCGCTATCTTCTCACTTCTCCCGAAGACGAACCGATCCACCTGCGCCACCGTATTCCGTTAGCCGAGCAGAGTGGTGGTGGCTATGAAGCCATGGTAAAGTCACGTGGTCGTGTCGTTGTTTACGCGCCACTCCACTCGACAATGCCAACCCACGTCACTGTCCTCCCTGCAGGTATGCTCAAGAAATAATCACGGAGAATCAATTGATTAAACTAAATCAGACGCTCAAAAGACACTTCAAACGTCCACCCTCCGTCCTCTTCGGCTACCGCACCCAAGAACAGGTGAGTCTTTTCCACCAGATCCACTTGCGAGATCTAATATCTTTCAGGTATCCCAGCCCTGTTTCTCCCTCATGGCAACGCTCCTCGAGCTAAATTCCATAGCGCCTGACGCGTCGCGTTCGTGGTTTGTTGGTCAAACTGTGGTGTCCGGTGAGTAGTTCGCTTTTCCGTTTGGATTGGTCATCCTAACAATCTACTAGATGGCAAGCTGCTACTCATGACACCCATCGACCCCGCCTTTATTCTCATACCATTCCTACGAGCTATCCTCTCAAACGTAATTGAACAGCTACCCCCACATTGAGTCTCACACCAACACCACTTCTAGGATTCACAACCCTCTTTCAAACCAACAGACGACCTGATCGAGGAACTAGCATCGCAACACAGCCAACTCGAAGACATACCCCGGTTCCTCCGTCTCGACGTCGTCGACCGCGCACTCCGACAATTATGCGACACCAAAGGTTCATCCCAAACCCCCTGACACGATCGCACAACTGACTCGCCGTGAGCAGATATCCCACCAGACATCACAGTCCAGAGACCATCCCAGGAACACATCATCGCATTCTTAAAACGCCGAGTCGACCGAGTCGCAGCAGCCCAAGAACCCCACGAACCCACGCCCGACTCGACCGACCCAGGCCCCTCGTTCCCGACTGTGCATAGACAACACCTCCGCCTCGGCCTGTCGATCGACGAGCTCGGACCCATCTCTGACCCGAGTGCACAATTGATTCGAGCCGGTGCGCGTATCAAGGTCGCATGTGAAATCGTCGGGACCTGGGCGGAGGAGGACCTGATGAACGAGGTGTTCAAGACCTACGAGTCAGTGTCGTATATCTCGGAACATCTCGATCCATACTAAATTCCGATGGACAGTACATCCGCATATGCAGAATATGCAGAAGCCCGCGCAGCTCAGGCCCGTGCCGAACTCGCAAGGGCAACCGCAAAAGCCGAGGCCGAGGAGTTCAAAAAAGGGCCCAAGGCCGAGGGTTCAGGCACAAAACGAAAAGCTGCAGGGCAAGGCACACGCGGGGTTGACAAGCTCAAAAAAGCAAACACCAAGGGAATGGCGTCGCTCGCCACATTTTTCGTCAAGAAACAATAGTTGCCGGGCAGGCACGCTGATGAAAGTTTTGTTTCCGATGTATTCTGCTAGTTCTCTGTAATTTATGATAAGTATGGAATACTATACACCTCAGGGTCTTAATCAGTGTGGTCTCAAACTAGGGTCCTTGTTGAAGGCTGGATTTACGCCAAGGTTCATCACCAAGGTGTCAATAGAGTGGGTCAATAGAGTGGCTTACTACTGCACACGATGGGTTCCCAGCTAATACTCATCCGGTTGCGCAGTGACTTAGACAATATCACCCGTTCAGAATCACACAAAGATTTAGTCGACGAGCATAACGAAATTTTTTGCATGTTGTATGGATGATAAGAAATAAAAGATGATCATGCATCAAACATACGATGCGAAACTAAATGCCATACACCACAGCCAAGAATATGATAAAGAGTCCAACCCCTCAAACGGCGGTCCAGCCACTTAGAGCTCCTTGGTGTGTGCGTAGGGATCAGCATGAGCGACCGTGATGGTGATGTTCAGCGCCTGGTTGCGGTAAGATGGAAGGGCCTGGTTGTCCATAACGTCCTTGTCAAAGGTCGTGCGGTGGTCGGTGACGATGAGGTCTAAGCGCCAGAGCGATCAGCTGCGTTTCTTTGATCGGGCGACGAGAATCGATTCTCGGCACAATTAAAAAAGCACTCACTGTAGCGTCCGGGAGTGATGTGCTGGGGGATCACGATTTGCTCGCGGATGGTGTCGGTAATCGGGTGGAAGGCCTTGATCTATAAGATACGAATGTTAGATCCGCTCCAGGCGAGCTAAAGTTGGGCTCTATACAATACTAACCCCACGGATGTTGTGGTGACCGACGCGCTGAAGGCCGACCTCGGTCTCGTAGGTGACGAATTGGTCGGAAGGCTGTTAAACACGTGATGTCAGCATGATCGGCGCAATGAAGTGAACACGCGACTGACCTTGTTGATGTAGTGAAGCGCGAAGGGCTCTCCAGCACGGACGACGAAGCCCTGAGGGGGCTGGAGGATGATCACCTCTCCGAGCGCACGCGGGACAGTGGGGGGCGCGATGAGCGCAGAAGCAGACGCAGCCAAGGTGGAGACGATGAAGGCACCGACGGAGAACATCGTGTTGATCAGCGGAAATAGGAAAGCGTCGAACTGGGCGAAAGCTGCGGGGGTTGGAGGGATGGAGATCAGGATGTGCTGCTGCTGGGTTTATAAGGTGTCAGCCATGGCCTGTGCGCATGTTGGAGCGCTTTCGCGCCCTTGACGCAAGACTCTCATCGGAGGGTCCTGCCTCCGATGGGTCTTGACACCTGGGGTCGGGAAACTCAGCGAGAACCCTGCCAACGAGCTGGCAGGACTTGTTTCACGCCGGAGCTAGCGCCATTCAACAAGGGTACCATCATTCAAGTAAGCAGCAAGGGGTCTCAGCTTCGCACCAGAAAGTCAAGGCAATGTGGTCTTTCAGTTATCGTACAATCGAGAAGTATCTTGTTACGGATATAGTAGGTTATCATGCGGCCAACGCGCCGTGGACTCGAGGAACAAAGACAGCCGAAGAACCGGGACTCGCCGCCGTTGCAGGGTGTGGTTGACGGCAGCAGTTCATTCCGCTGATGGCGTGACATAAATCAAATAGGTCGATACATCGGGGTCCAGACACAAAGATAAATGCGCGTCAATCCTCCCATGGATTTCCTCCATCTCTCGATCTCAGGTCCGTGCCTTGATTCCGTTCTATCACCCTGCGTCCTGGCATATTGCAACAGCAAATATGGTAGCACTCACGACCCAGCTTGGGCTCAACTTCCGCCAAACTCCAAGCTCGCAATGTAACTCTCGACAGCTCCGCTAGGCTCTGTCCGGTTCCCCGGCCCCGGTGGATTCGAGATGACTGTCAAGAGTTGCGGATATGAATTCAAGAATGAATCGATGGAATTCCCTCAAACTTGGCGGGAACCTTTTCCAGCACCCCATACTGTTGACTTTCGATGCCGATGACGCTTGTTTCATCCATTTTGCACCGCTAAATACCACACGTGTAGGGATCGAGGCACTGAAGCTTACATCACCTTCGTAAGTGCCGGTTATTATAAAAACCCGCCAGCCGAAGTGACGCATAGACTAGTCATGCATCCGTGAAGGCACGCCTCAACCACGCTCACAAGACCACTCCCAGGGAGAAATTGTAGTTCTAATTACATCTCGGGCTGATTATAGCGCAATGACAGCTGAGAAATTTCACCGATTCCAAGAGCATATAATAAGCAGCACGCCGCACATCCCAGTCACCGCTTTCAGTCCACGATGAGAGTAACGCCCACGACCATTGCATTCTTGTGTACGTCTACGGTCCTTGGGGCTTATATTCCTAGTACGAATAGCTCGGGGCCCATCGTCAAGCTTCCCTATGGCCGCTATGAAGGGTTTCACAACCAATCAACCGGTCTGGATGTCTTCCTAGGTATCAGGTACGCGCAAGCACCAACTGGTAAGTAGAATCAGTACGGCATTCGTATTCATTCTAGTAATATCTTACACAGGTAACCTACGTTGGAGGGCGCCAAAGGCCCCCAAGACCTCGAACGCGACGATTCAAGCTACATCCCAGCCTGCCAAATGCTTCCAGGTAAATTTCAACCACTGGGAAACCCAAGTGTTCGAGCTGAACTGTAACCTCAGTTGCAAATCCTGTCTGGGAGTAATACCTCCACCCCTGGCGTCCCAGATCCAAGCGAGGACTGTTTGTTTCTAAAGTTTGTCGAGTTTCGCTCATGCCTCGTTTGTGGCTGAACCTTGTGCAGTGTGTTCTCACCTCCGCCAAGCTCACACAAGAAGCAGCTGCCGGTTCTTGTGTGGATCCATGGGGGTGGCTATTTTGCCGGGTTCGCAGCTTCGTATGACCCCACAGCGATGATTCAGGCATCAAACAATTCTTTCGTCGCGGTCGTGATTCAGTATCGACTGGGCATGTTTGGTAAGCGATCAATCTGGTACGTGCTCTTCAAAGTACTCAGTACGGCCATGTGCAGGATTCCTTGGCGGCAGCGACATCAAAAAGGATGGTGATACGAATGCTGGGCTTTGTAAGTCGATGATTTCATTATTGCGTGGATTTCCGAATCGATCAGTCTTCTAGTGGATGTCCAATTTGCTCTCAAATGGACACAGCAAAACGTGGGTAGCCTGTGTGGTACACACCCCGGTAATAACTGTCTAACCGACAAACCCCTATCAGATCCATTTGTGGGGCGGGGACCCCAGCAGAGTCACCATATGGGGAGAATCAGCAGGTGCAGGCGCGGTCTTGATGCAAGTCGTCGCAAACGGCGGTAAGACTAAACCTCAGTTGTTCAAACGCGCGATCGCGAGTTCGACATACGTTCCACCAAATTATCGATACAATGATCCCATAGTAGAGGTATGCTTGCACGTTTGCCGGATCGATACTCGTTGCTTAGAATATCCCAGGATCAGTATTCTCAACTCGCAAGCAAAGCCGGGTGAGTCGAACGCGTGTCTGAAGGAACGAGGTATCCTGCAGGCTGACAATATACTCGATCGCTTCTATGGATATTGACAAACAAAGATGTTCCAACTCGACCAACACTTTGAGCTGCCTTCGTGGTCTCGACTTTCCTACTTTGGGAAGTGCCGCAACAAAAATCCCAGATCCACTTCCACGACCAGTCGTCGATGGCAAATTCCTCACTCAACGACCGGAAATTTCCTTGGCACGCAAGCAGGTCAACGGGGTGAGGATCTCCGTGGTTTTCTCGGGAGGAAGAAAGTCTAACGTTATCTCCTTTGTTTAAATAGGAAAAGATTATTAGCTTGTACGATGAGTCTGAGTGCCTCGTTTTCCAGACCCTAACCCGCGTTTTACAAGGCATAACGTTGACGAGGGGTTTATATTCGTGACTGAAAACCCGAACAGCACCGTGACGTCCTACCTGCAGAACACGCTCCCCAAGCTGAACGAGCAGAATAGAACAGCCGTCATCAGCGCCTACCAGATCTTTTCAAGCACCAATGCAACGGCGGAGACCAACACTTTTGTCAACCAAGTGGCCATCTTTGGTGAGGCCGAGTTTGTGTGTCCGAGCTTGTGGCTAGTGGAGGCATTCCCAAAGAAAGGCTACCAAGTGAGTCAGGCAATCGCTGTTGTTTATTCTCACAACAATGACGCGGCATATTGCAGGGTCTCTTTGCTATCCCACCCTCTTACCATAGCGAGGATTTGGGTGTTTACTTTCCGGGGTTAGTGAAGGATCTATGCATCATACTCTGGCTCATATTCTGTATAGAATATCAGCTGCTGAACCCGCCCAGCCATTCACCGAGAGTGTTACCCAAAGTTTCATGGGCGCCCTTGTGTCGTTTATCCTCACCGGTTCTTCAAACAACAATCCACTGAACAAGACAATTAACCCTAAATGGAACATGTATAACTCGGCCAACCCTCAGGGAGTGACGTTTAACATTACGGCAGATGGTATTGCCGATCCCAAGTTCGAGGCTGTGAACGCAGGGATACTCGAGCGCTGCAAGTGAGTGCTGACCTGACTATATGCATCATCTGAATCAATGTTAATTGCTTCCCCAAGGCTATGGCGTTCGCTTGCCGCCTATACGCCCCAGTAGCGCGTATGCTTCTCGAGTTTTCTGAATCATAATGTATTTTGAATGGAAGACCCCATATTGAACTTAATTTCACTATCAAGTTGATGGTTCAGAATAAACTCGCGTTCAATAAAAGGAAACATGGACGGCCTAGTTAAAAAGCATAAGATGCCAGCTAGTCATATGCGATAGTATACAACATATCATCGAATTTTGACAAGGCAAGAAGATCCGCACCCTAACCCCACGTGGTGTCAGCGGTAGGCTCGGCTCCCCACGTGGTGCCTGCAGGCTCAGCAGCCCAATCAGTCGTGCCCGCACCAGCCTCCGCGGACCACTCGAGACCTGCATCGAAAAGTCAGACGCACGCCCGATTGATCGACACGTGAACCACTCACCGCTATCGGCAGTAACGGCAGCCACGCCGGGATTCACACCAACACCAGCCACGTCCCAATCACCCGTGTATTGGGTTGGGTTGTCGTCGCCGACCGGGTTAGCCGCAGCAGCCTTGGCAGCGGCGGCCTCTTGCTGCTCCTTCTCAACCTCCTCCGGATCGCGATAGAAGAACATGTCGACCATCACGTTCCAGCCGTCAGGAGTGCGGGGGATGGTGCCGCGCAGCCTGAGGACCTCACGGGCAAGGAGCCACCAAATAAGGCCGATCGAATGCCTCGACTTGTTGTTCGTGGGGATCGCGACATCGACAAACTTGAGGGGTGCATCCGTGTCGCATAGCGCAATAACGGGAATGTTAACGTACGATGCCTCGCGGATAGCCTGGTGATCGACGCGAGGGTCCGTAACAATGATGAGACGGGGCTCCTTGAAAGAGCGGGTGATATAGTTGGTGAAGTTACCGGGGGTGAAGCGACCAGCGATCGCCTGGGCACCAGTGTTGGCAGCGTATTTCAGGACCGCGCGTTGGCCGTAAGGACGAGCAGAGATAGCAACGACATCCGAAGGATTCTCAACAGCAGCAATAATGCGCGCCGCGAGGACGAGCTTCTCCCAGGTCTTTCCAATGTTAATGATGTGTATGCCTGTTTCATTGCAGTCTAAAGGTTATCTTCTGGGTTTATGCTTCGCATATATCTACTGACCGTCCGCCCTACGCTTCCAAACATACGGCTCCATTTGCTTGTCACAGTTCTTGGTTCCAAGATGAGCCTGGGCCGAGAGGAGGTGCTGGATGTCCTCATCGGTAGGGTTCAATACCGCGGGATATTTTGATGCCATGACGGTCTACAGAACGTCTGTGGTGAGCTCGCTGTCGTTGGAATGACATACTATCAAGCAAGACGTTTAGTCCATCCGACATCAACCAACCCATCCATCGTTTCTGCCATCTCTCCGCCCCTCCCCGTCCAGAAAACATTGCCGTTTTATTAAATAACCATCATAGATTATATTGACCTACCAAGTAGTGCCGGGAACGTCAGAGAGCGTGAGTGCGTTGTCGACTGTGTCCTGTGGAACGCAGAGTGTATGATTAGGGCAGGCCCGCTCGGGTGCTAAAGTTTACGTAATAAATTGAACGTCTGGCGCTTATGGGACTTTCGATATTTTACTTTCAGGTTTGATTGAATTAAAACAATTCTTCAAGAGCAGACAAATGATCCGGCTCAGTCTTGCAGCAACCCCCTATGATAAGAGCACTCCACACCGCCTCTTGGGGGACACCTTCCACCACTGCTCCGGTCAGCTTTTTCGCCCAAACCTGAGCTTCGGATGCGCCATCAAGCTCGGGTATCGTAGGGCTTGGGGGCATCCAGGACATGGTCGAAGGAACATAAACTCTTCCGCCATTTGGATAAACCACGAGAGCTGGGCCTATGTTTGCTCCTCGGATACCAAGGCGAGACAGGGACGCTTGGTTGACCAAGTTGGAAGAGACCTCCGCCAGTTCGCTCAACGCCTCAGACGCTGCTTGGAGGCAGTTCTTGACGTACTTTATACGAGTGCAATTAATGCCGAATGCAGAAGGCGTAAGAGTGGGTGTTTTGCTAGTTTGCTCGAAGCAGACTCGAACGGCGTCTGCGGCGGTGTAGTGACTGCCAGCCGAATCTTGTTCTGGAAGCACTCCCTCGGCAAAATTGAAACTAATCCACCAAGGAGGTATTTGTATCGATGGGTTCGTGCTCGCAAGTAAAGTCATTGCACGCCGTATCGCTTTGGCCTCGCGAAGCAATGGGACAGTTTCAAACGCAATAACGTCGATGGCGTTCCATGTTTCGGGCGAGGATGCGAATATGAGGAGTCGGCTGAGGTGGAATTCTGCGAGTGCATCTTCAGACTCTTGCTCTCTGAGCAAATTTTTGGAGGCGTCAGGCGTGTTGAATGATGCGCCAGGCTCGGCGGGACCATATGGAGGTGGGTATATGCCGCTGAATTCGGTCGCGGAGACGTTGTAGCCCCATATGGCCCTATAGACAATGCGATTTTCGGGGTGGGTCCGTTTTGTGGTGTGGACTGGATATACTTGTCACGAGCTTGAACAGCGAGTTGAACCGCTTTATGCATGATTTCGCTGGCTCTCTCGGAAGAATACCCTGCCCTCGCAAAGGTTTCTGATGCACATTGGTATCTTGTTGTTATCAGCTGACGTAATAGTGTTTGAGCTCGCATAATAAACTTACGTTGCCGTCATTATGATCGACGATCTGGTTTTCAAAAAAGCGAGGTGTGCATCGACGATCGCCTTGGGCTCCGAATCGATGAGATGTGCCGACCAGAGTGGGTGCGATATGTCTTTGTGTAAAACATCTTCTAGCGTTGTTCCCTGAACCGCAAGTAGATCAGATCAGTTTGAAACTATCGGGCGTGCTACAGTGTCATACCAGCCCAGCGTCGAGAAGAATGATATTGTCCTTCAGGAACCTTGAACTCAATCGTCCTTCAAGGAGAGCGCCCCTGGAAGTTGCCATGTTGCAACGGGGGTTGTTGAAACGATAACAGCACGGAAAACCGAGTTTTGATTGATTGGTGTGTTGCAGTTGTCGTCAAAGTTCACACTGATGAGCACATCCCAGGTCACCTGATCCAGTGTGGGAGAACAATCGCCCGTGCCGCTCCAAGATTCGTAATTCGGCGCGCGTCACCAGGTCCTTACAATATCCCACTCAGCCTGCAGAGTTCTTCTATACTGGTGGAAGAGGCTGTCGCCTAGTGCCTGGCCATCGAAACCGAAACTCAGTCAGCCACCACCATCTTGGCGCGCTTCTCTCTTGGTATCCCGAGCAGGCGCCGATGACATGAAATACCCCCCCAGCCCTAACATAAATAGCTATCTCACTATGTCAAATGCTCCCGCAGCAGTGGCTGGGACCAGTCCCATTTGGATCTTTTCAAGGCACCAAAGATCATGGGACCTTGCGAACCCCGCTCATGTTGGCCTAGGCATGAGACACGCATGCTCGAGAATCTATCTTTAGAAGCCATTTGATGTCAAATTCAAACGATATATGCGGGAACCATCGCTTGCCGAGTCCCGGTGGAGAGTTCTCTCATCGCTGATCAAGTACAAAAAGTCGATACGCGACGATGCTTTCTCCACGGCCGGCCTGGTATTCCCCACGTTCGCCCCGCCTGCTCGTTGACTTCCCCCACATTCATCCTCTCGGCACAGAGACATCATGGCTGACAACGAACAAGCTCGGCCCTTTCATACTCGGCCCCACCGGCAACATGGTGAACTCGAGATTGGTGTCACCCAAGCAGTCGGACATCTTGAGTAAGCTGGAGATCGGCAAGCCTCGCAAAACCCGTTATTGAGCAGGTTGTTTGTGAAGCAAAAGCAATCGCTGCACGTAGTAGACATCGCACCTGTGCCGAGTTTTGTGAAGACATGGGAGCGCAAGGTGAGGAGTGCACGTTTGATTCACATTCTCCTTTAACTGGATGAAATGTAGCGTCCCACTTGGCTCATGGAAATGATAGCTGAGGCATGGGGGGTGTTCTGCTATACACCTATGCTGGCGTTGGTGCCACTGCCGCACTAGTCATCACTGGGTTTGCGAAACAGGTACTTTCTAACGAAGAAACTTGCCCTAGACCTCGGCTAATTTCACATCTCGTTGGTAGGAGAACTTGGGTGGATTGCTGAACGTTGCCTTCGCTTATGGATTCGTGAGCAAGCTTGCTTCTTTGCCTATTGATGAGTCACTCACGCGTCATTTATTTTAGGGAATCGCCTGTTCGTATATGCGTTGTTTTATGAGCGTGTAATTGATGTTTTCCACAGTTGCTATCATTACGGCTGGACCTACCTCTGGTGGCCATTTCAACCCCTGCGTAACCATTGCTCTTGCGGTCTTCCGTGGCTTTCCCTTGAGCAAGGTTCCTCGGTACGCGGCTTCGAATGCTGGTTTAGCAAATTTATTCACAGTTATCACAGATACATCTTCGCGCAATGCTTGGGTGCATTTATCGCCGGAATTTGCGTTTGGGGCCAGTATCATCGCGAGCTAGGGGTGAGCTTGACTAAGAGGCATGGTCGACACTCGCTTATTAAATCTGTCTAGCAAATCACGGCGGCGTTGATAGCCGCTGGCAAAGAGGACCTCATTTTTTCTTCCTCCGGGTCAGTATCGTGGGATATATGCTACCGTGGACGTCTATTCTGATGAGCGTTTGGGGTTTCAGACCTGCCGGTGTGATCGCAATCTTCCCCGCTGCCGGTGCATCCATGGGCCGTGTCTTCCTGAATGAGTTTATTGTTGACTTTTTCGTAAGTTCCAGTTTCACTTTGCGATTTCCCAACCACTAAAATAGTTTCTTGGAATTAGGTTGGGTGAGTGGCTTGACACATAGTATGGCCTATTTGTTTATAGCTCATTCGTTAAACTTGATTTCAGTATCGTGATGTAAGTGCTGCACCTTTCGCTTCATGGAACTAGTAGTCTCACCGAGTCGGATAGCTGGGCTTGTCTTGACCCCGCCAACCCGTTCATTTCGGCTGCCTCGGTTCCTTTTGCGATTGGAATGGCTTGTAAGTCGAGTTGCCCTGAGCTCCCACACAAGCGTAAATTAAGGCGATGCTTGTAGATACCGCCATGATCATTGGGTTTGTTCCCGGGACCATTGCGACAAACACAGCTCGTGACTTTGGCGCTCGTTGTGCCGCCGCCGCTATTTGGGGAAAGGGGGCATTCCCATCCCCATACTCAGCCATCTCCGCGCTCGCCAATATCCCTGCCATGTTGTGCGCGGTAGCTTTCTATGAGGTAAATGGCTGAGCGTCTAATTCTTGGCCTTGTCGATTAACCCAATTATTTCAGTTCTTCCTCTCCGATTCTAGCCGTGTGGTTGTCAGCCACGCCGAGACACTGCACGCCAACGCTCAAGCTCATGCGCATCATCGTCGCCTCACTAATGAGATGAAGGGCGAATCTCCCCAGGTTATCAAGCGCGAGCTCGGCCGTGTGCTCACTGCCCAACAAGGCTCTCCTACCGAGTACGGCAGTGGGAACTCGAAGGCTGATTACCATTCTGAAGTTGATCATCGGGAGAATGTGTAAATCTGGTCATGTGGCTGACGTATTTCCTGGCCTTTATAGGCCGTTTTGTGTTATGACTTCAATGTCTGTATGTAAAAGCTGATACGATATTGGCCTCGACGAAAATGGATGAGCAATTGACTCAAAACGTGTTCAAGTTGTTAATCCGAAACGGACAGCTCAGAGATGATCGCTGAAATGCCCCAACCCGTCTATAATCTCGTTCTGGTAGGGGTTTCAATATTTATCACACAAAGATCGTGGTTCTTGAATGACCTGTATCGAAGGGATGGCCCGTCGTGATGTATGCGTTCGAAAACTTGAAGGATTCACCTACTACATCTGATCAGGATCCTTTTGCTTCCCCCGACGCAAGCCCCCCAACATTTTTTCAGTCTAGTAAATTAGCTAGCCCCGGTAGGTCGAGCAACGGGTTTGGGAGTATCGTACCAGTTGTATGGTGGGGATTAATTAGCCAAAACTAAATTACACGCAAAACAGTGACAAGCTAACTAGCGTGGAAAGGCGCAAATAAACCAAAAGTGATCACACTTGGATTTGTGCATCAGCACCAGCTCTGATTTTCACAATGTCCGCACGAGATAGTCCAGCCTTGTTGCACATCGCTCGGAATTGTGAGTCTAGGAGGACAGTTAGCTCCGCTACAACGAAAGGCCGTCAGATCTTACCGGCTTGATCGAATAGGTTCAACGGGGTATCGTATTCCTTCAACCGCCCCTTGTCCATAACAAGAACGCGGTCGTAGAAGGCAATCGTGTTCACTGTACACTTGTTAGAATAGCCAAAACATGCCAAGGCGACGACAACTTACATCGATGAGCGATGCACAAGAGAGTCCTCCCATGAAAATCGCGCTGGATCATTTGCTGCACCATCGAGTCTGTATCGACGTCGACGCTTGATGTAGCTTCGTCCAGTATCAGATCTTGCACTGTTCTTTGACGAGAGCACGGCACTACGGTTATGACGGAGGTCAAGGCCTAAGGGCAAATGAGCGGGCTGTAGGGCGTACCAGAGCTAGCAGTTGTCGCTCCCCGGCACTGAACGATTCATCTCGCACTATGTTATCCAGGTGTAATTTAGAGTCGCGAGATGGAGCACCGGAACCGGGTCCCAGGAGCTGTACACGGCGAAGAGCGGAGTACATCTGTTCATCCGTCGCAGCGCTCAACGGATCGATGTTATCTCTGAGAGTTCCTAAATCACCCAACCCAAGCGATATTAAAATTGGCTCGAGTATAACTAAAGCAGTGCATACCCTCGAATAGAACGGCATCCTGTGGGATGATGCTCAGGCGATGCCTCAACGTCTCGATTCCTATTTTCTCAATGTCGAATCCGTCAATCTCAATGCTACCCTCAGCGAGTGGGCGACGCGGAGTAACGCAGTAAGCAATGATGTTTTTCCTGGGAAGCTATTATTAACAATTTTGGTGTAGAGAATGGCTGAGCTCACCTGCTCCTGTCCGACCAACGATGCCAACCCTCTCGCCGGGCTTGACGCTGAAGCTCAATCCATCCAGAACGAGGGGAAGGCCGTCACGATAGCGGAAAGAACGTTCCTAAAGTTGATTGCGCCATGCTGTGGCCACTCGGATGAGGGTCCTCTGGGAGCCTGGCTGCTGGTTCTTGTTCGAGGTTGCCGTAGTGAATGATTCGCTCCACACTATAGATACCGGTTAGACACGGAGAATCACGCACTAACGCCTGGCGTACATGTTCATGTCTTGTTCAATTTGAGCGAACTGGTTGACTATTTCGGAGAAAGTCTGTGTCTATAATTTATAGAGTTAGAGATTTCCTAGAATGGCTGTGGTTATATACTTACGATTGTCAGAGCGTAGGTCAAAACGACTCCAAGCTTTGCAGGATCCGCTGAAGTCCGGAATCCAACAGAAATGAGCCCGATGCCCAAAACGAGCAAATTCCCAAGCAGGTCCAGTCGAACGCCCAGATAACGCTAACGCGGCGAATCGGTGTGTTATAGTTTTCGAATAAACAAAGACGCACAACGCACCTGGCAAGCAATAGTCATGAAATATGCTTTGTTTTCGACGTCAAGCTGGTGCTCGGATGCCTCCGTGAAGCGTGATTGCTCTCGAAAAGTACGGATAGTGCTCAAGCCAGTCAGAGCCTCCGAGAACGCCGCATACAGGAGCGAGCGTAGAATTGAGTCGATGCGTTTGACCTCGATGCTGGTGCGCCGGTAATAGGCTGAGAAATACCAGTACATGATAAAAAGTGGGGGGAACACTAATGGCAACATTTGTAAGTATGGCAGAGCACGTTGAAGATATATGCACGCACTAATCCCGAGCCAAGCATACGTATAAAACACAAGCGCAACTGTCCCAAAGACATTGAACCCCAAGGCTGACATCTAGAGAGGATTTGTCCGTAAGTAAAGGAAGGTAGTGGTCCAAAGAAAATATATACTTGATATAACGTTTCGGGCAAGGTATCGTCAAGCGTGTCAATGTCCTTGCTTAGCCTGGCGATGATCGCGCCAATAGGCGTCGTGTCAAAGAATTTCATAGGTGAGCCTAGTACCCCACTCAACGCGCCCGCGAAGAGGTTCATAGATGCGGTGAAGCCAACGGTCGCGAACATGAAAGAGCTAGTGAGAGGGTGAGGTAAAAAATGAGCCGATATATGGAATTGCGGACCTTATGAACGAGAATACAGCCGTCCCAAATCCCAGCCCTACATATATACCATGTATGCGCCTGGGTCAAATCAAAGTGACCCGATGTCCAGAAACCAAGGAACAGGTGCTTAGAACCTGAGGTTCGTATCAGCATCGTGCTTGACGGATAATCCCACACTATTAAACACATACCTCAGTCGCCTGAGATAAAATCAAAGCATAACCAAGAGTGGCAGCTAAGACAATCCTCCAGCAGCACGCAGGTAACCAACATATACATCTGAGCCCACGGCACCAATTAGACGCTCATCTCCTTGCATAAGCTTTGCTGCAGGCAGGTCCGCCTCCTTGCTTTTACCAGCAACTTCTACTGCCTTTTCGTCCTGGCCAGCCAGCCTTATCTCCCTCTCCTTTGCGACGCCATACTCCGCTACGAGCTCACTGAATTGGCCACCCGCTGCGACAAGGTCAGCGTATGTCCCACGTTCGGTAATCCGGCCATTGTCCATGTATATCACCTCGTCGACATACGGCAACACGTGTAGCTGGTGAGTGACCAGGATACGCGTCTTACCAGCGAGTGGCCCGGATAGCAAGCAATTGTCGAAGATGTGTTTGGATACGTGGCTATCAACGGCACTAAGAGGATCATCCAGCAAGGCGATATCAGGTCCAAAGTAGGCGGCTCGAGCGAGGTTGATGCGAGCCTAGAGACAGAATCTGTCAGTCAATTATACCCAATTTATTCGATTCTCATAGCACCTTTGGCCACCTATACATTACTGGTGATCAATAACCATGTCATTTTATACAGACCACACACCTACCGGACAAGTTTACGCCCTTTTCTCCAATTTCCGTCTTCTCCCCGTCAGGAAGCATATCGATATCCGCTCGGAGCGCGCACGCTTCCACGACATCCATAAAGGTCTCTTGCACATCCGGCTTGCCAAAGGTCACGTTCTGACGTAATGTCATGTTCTGGATCCAAGCTTGTTGAGGAGCCCACGCAGTGGTGCCGCCGAGGACGACTTTGCCAGTCGTACGACGCATTTCGCCGGTCATAGCCTGAATGAGAGACGATTTGCCGCCTGTACGATCCAATTCGGGGCATATATAGAAGAAAATAGACGTACGCACTTCCAATCTTTCCAGTAATCGCAACAAAAGACCCTTTTGCAATCTGCAAGTTCACGTCCACAAGTTTGAACGGCTCCGGTCCACCGGTCTCGTCGTCGTCCGACGAGTCGTTGGGGTCGGTCCCTCGCTTCTTCTGTGCAAGTCTCTTCTTCTCTCGCGCATTCTTCTCCTTCTCCTTGGCCTTTTTCTCCCTTTTCTCCGCTTTTTTCTTCGCCAGCGCTTCCTTGTCTAGCTTCATATCTTCATCTTCATCCTTCTTCTTTTCTTTATCCGGCTTGTCGTCTGTAGGAGCACCACCGCGTTCCCAGGTAAAACTACCCCTGATATCGATGGCGTAATCGCTGCCGGGCTCGACCTGGAACTGGTCCTCGAGTTCCTCGCTGGTGAGGAACTTGCTGATACGGTTAAGAGCAACATAGGCATCGCCGCAACTCCCCGCAATGAACGGGACAAAAATCAACGGCATGCGAATCTACAACATTTATGAGCCATACGCGCTGATCCCGCCAAAAACTGCGACTTGCAACATTGAACAGCTGTAAGCTCGAGAAAATGACCGCAGGGTTGAGATCGTGACCTGTGTACAAATAGATTTAGTGCGTGCGCCCAGCAGCCATAACAGCAAAGTCTCTCACCGCTTAGAGCATAGGTCACAAACGACAACGTCGCGGCCAAAATCGGGAAAAATGTAACAGTCGACATGATAAGCGATTGGAATATGGTGTGCTTTCTGATGTTGATCAATTCGCAGCGCCGAAATCCCATGGCCTTGTTCTTGTAGTGGTCTTGCCAGCCCTAGTACAATCAGGTTCAATGGCGGATTTTTCTGGGCTGCAGATGAGACGCACGAATAAAACAAGGACTCGAATACCTTGTAGCATTTCTTGCAGTAACCGTACTCGTTTGTCTGCAATTTTAGAGGCTGCACCACGGGTTTTGATCATGCCAAAGATGATGAGCCCTTGCTAATATCGCTGTCAGAGTTAGAGGCGTGCAATGAGTAAACAGAAATACGAACGATTGGAATGCCAAAAAGCAAAACACCTAGCCCAACCAGCGCCGAATATCCCAGATTATGTATCCTAACAGGAGGAGTCAGTCGGTTGAACTCATAGGGTATAATTGGGCAGAGTTTGAATTACAGTAGACCTATTACTATGATGATCTGAACAGTTCCCGTCCAAGCAGCGTGGAAGTAGCCGCATGCAAAGTCGAGTCTTGTGCAGTCTCCGCTAATCATAGTCGTGATTTGCCCGGTCGAATGCTTGAGCCTAGACAAGTTGCGTGGGCTTGGGTTTTTATTGGCAAACGGATATGGAGCTCACCTGGAACGAGCGGATAGCCTCAAGCTCTTTCGGAAAATCGTAGAAATAACGCTCGTCCGGACCAAAAACCCAGTTGTCATGGATCGAAAGAAGTACTGATTCTCGCACAGTGAACTAACTGTAGGATAAACAGTTTGAAGCTGTGGGCATCTCAGCGAAATCAAGTACACACCTTCCTGCATAGCGGCAATAGCTATCGCAAGACCGACACCGTATCCAACGCTCCGGGGTTTAGGGGCCCCAGGAACTCGGGCGTAATGATAAGCCTCGCTAAGATATGCCAACAGAAGTCGAGTGACCAGGGCTATGATACGAATAATAGGTAAGGAAATTTATTCAAAAAAGAATCAAAGTGGGCGTACGAGTTGTAGCGGCAAGTACGTCTCCAGCGCCCTTGAATAACCCGGCTGTCCAAAATCTCCAGAAGAATGCTGAGCACGGTCACATTAGGCAAGCAAAATAGCGAGTTTGTTCCAGGACTCACCCCTGTTGAGAGCGCGAAGTAGACTTTGATCCCATTTATTAGGATGATCTCGTAGGGGGATCCATGGTTGTCCAATCTCGGGATGTGATTTGGTTTCGCTGGATCCCTTGCCGGACTCCTCTACGATAGTACGTCCGCTGGACGCGTCTAGTTTCTCTATATCCTTATCCTTTTCACTATCCGTGACTTTATCCTTGTGTGTGCGCATATATGCTGGGCGTTTGCGAGGTGGGCATCGCTCGAAAAAGAGCCGCTCGACTCGATCGCCACAGACTCCGGCTTGGCGCTTGACATCCAATTCCCAGAGATCTTGTTCAACGCAGCTCCATCATCCATAGTATATGCAACTTTTCAGGAACACATACCGTCGGACTCCAACGGCCTCGTCCAGCCCGTATTCAACAGCGGCCCCAGCCACCGAAAGGTCAACTGGGAAAGCACGTTTGTTCGCTCGTCGGGCATGGTCTTGCCTTGGGCAAACCCGGGAGGGGCAGGTTCTGGGCGCCAGAGTCGCTGAAGTAGCGGCTTAGCCATTGTGAGGTTTGAGAAGATGGGGAAAGCCAAGCGCGCTTGCCCCCGTTTATATATAGCCATGGTCACAACGGACACGAAGGGCGGTGGGGGATAGCGGGGATAGAAAATCAGGACAGCGGAGGATGGCAAACAGCGGCGGAAGACACGTCATGCCGCGCATCTTGCAGCTACGATTTCTAGACTCGTCACTCTGGTCTCAGGGTGCAAGTTAAACTCCATCGGGTGGTACCAAGCCATATGCATCCAGCGACGCGATTGAAGCGAATGCGGATCAAGAAGAGCGGAGGTTGAGCGTAGCCACCAGATCAAACGAGCCACATCAGTTCCACAGGTACCTCGCCGCGAATCGTGTGGCTGCTGATTAATTTATCCATACCAGCCCATCAGCGTTCTAGCTGTTCTGGGTCCTTATAGTTACATAAATAGGTCATTTTCATTTAATCCGCCATAGTCTCGTATTTGCCCGGAGGCTCGAGTGGTGTGGCCCGACTGTGGCGGTATCCACCAGGTGACTGGAAGCCATGCATAAGACCAACCATGTGGCGAGTTAATAGAACCAGCAACTGTTTAGGGATACATATCACGAATGCGATACGGGTTATACCGAATCGGCCTGTAATGTTTTACAAAGACTTATATGTGCACAGCTATAAGACTTCAAGCGCGAAGGCCAAAGACGAACAAATCCCCTATCCACTGCTCAACAAACAGTCAAGCTCAACTTCGGCACAATGATAAAGCCGAGTGCTGGGCCACGGTTGAGGAAATATGGTGGAGAGTGGCACTAACGTGCATGTTAACAAAGAGAAGCGGCAAGTGGGACTGGAAAAAAAGCACGGAGCTCATAGTAGGCAAGGCCACTACGGCGGACAGAGGAGTATATCGCGCCGTCCGCAGAAAGGCGGCGTGGAGTGCAGCGGATTCGAGCCACGCGACATCCAACCAGCACATGGAGGATTACCTCGACGCAGTCCCTGTGGGCGAGCAGCCGATGTCCTTAACTCGCGCGGACGCCGTAGCGCCAGGACAAGCGCTCAAACCCGGCGGACACACGCGTTTCTCGAGGGTTTACCAAGCTGACCGCTCACGAGGGATTCTAGTAGGACTGGAATAAACGTCAGATGGAGAAAATAGGGCCAAGCGGAAGATGAGCTTACCTTCCCGACAGTCGCTAGATGCTGAGGTATCCACGAGGATTGTGTCTTGGATAAGACACCGTGCCGCGCTAGGACGGAATCTCTTGTCTAGGGTGTGGACAGCTATCAAGCAAGGTCAGCTTCGAGCTCGTAGCGTCAAAGAGGGACATACACATGTGAGGCGACTCATGATAGGTGGTGTGATAGTGGGTAAGAGGTAGAATTCGTGGGTTTAACCACTCGCAGTGAGAGATGGGTAGCCGGGTGGATGGTGGTCGTTGGGGATGGGCCGCTGGACGTGGGGCAAGCCAATTTATACCCCTAAGGCCTATGCGGATCCAAGCAGGTGTATACACTGGGATCATGTGAGCGCGGTCAAGTATGATGAGCGGCCGAGTTCGCTAGCCGAAGTGGGGCCCTGGTAGGGAGCCAAGGCTACTCAACTCAAGCGCATATATACGAATTATGCGCCTCGCGTTGTTCTTTGGTGCTGACTCTGGCGCAGGCAAATAGATTGCTTGGACCTTTCCGCGGAATTCCTTCACAAGGAACTGACCGCCCGCGAGATTAACCATCCACCGCGTGTGGAATGTTTATATCAACAGCTAGCTAATCTAAACATGTTGAGGGTCTTTGGTTATATTCGCGTAATTCTCGCAATTTGAGCTTTGATTTTGAGGCAATATTACAGTTCTGAAATAATCTCGGGTCATGTCTGAAAGCGCGTCTCGAGCTACAAGCAGCAGCAAGCTCAAGGGGCCCGGGAAAGGCCACTTCAAGTATTATTGATCACACCGCCACGCAGGAATCTGACCAGTTCGGTGCATCAATGGCGCCGAATATGCGTAGTAAATTTATTGCATATATTCAATCAAACTCATCTTCCTGAGCTTCTTGGTCCTATCGAATGTAAGTACGAGAAGACCGAGCCGAATATCACCCCGAGAATCGATATTGTCTCCTTTTCAAGTGCATCTTATATAGGGTCTTTGGTAAGACCAGGTCTAATCGCTCAGAATATGTGGAGTAAAGCAGTTGGGATTGCGAGATAGCCAGCACAAGGACATGCTGGAAGTCAAATCATATAAACAATCTCAATCCGACGAAGGAGCACCATGAAGCTGCGCATCTGCCCCAACTCGGATCTTTACAATATCTGCGCGCGACAGCCCAGCCTTGTCGCACATTGTGCGGAACTGCGAGTCTATAAGCCAGGTTAGTTGGACTGGTTCCCTAATGCTTCTTCAGGCGATTAGTATCTTACCAGGTTGATCAAACAGGTTGAGAGGGGTGTCATACTCCTTCAGTCGACCCTTGTCCATAACAAGAACACGATCATAAAATGCAATCGTGTTCACTGCACACATGTCAGAATATATAAAGACTAACGCGGAAAAGGCGGCTCACAGCGATGAGCGATGCACAAAAGGGTTTTTCCACGGAAGTCGCGTTGGATCATCTGTTGCACCATGGAGTCTGTGTCCACATCCACACTCGAAGTCGCCTCATCGAGTATGACGACTTTGCACTCGTCTTTAATAAGGGCACGGCACTATCATTGCGATCTTAAATAACTGTTTGTAAACGAGAGAAGCGCAAGGCTCACTAGTGCTAGCAGTTGCCGCTCCCCAGCGCTAAACGAGTCGTCCCGAATCTCGTTGTCGAGATGCAGCTTAGAGTCGCGAGGCGGAGCGCCGGTCCCTGCGCCAAGAAGTTGCACGCGACGAAGTGCAGAGTATATCTGTTCGTCGGTCTTGGTCTTTAGTGGATCGATGTTCTCCCTCAGTGTACCTATAACGACGATGTGAGCTGATGTCAAGAAAAAGAATGACCTTACACACCCTCGAACAGAACAGCGTCTTGCGGGATAATGCTCAGTCTATGTCTCAGTGTTTCAATGCCGATCTTTTCGATGTTCACTCCGTCGATCTCAATGCTACCCTCAGCGAGGGGGGCAACGCGGAACAGTGCAGCAAGGAGTGAAGTTTTACCTGTAAAGTGCTCGGCAAACGGGCTAAAGTATACGGCACCAATGAGCTTACCTGCCCCTGTTCTTCCAACAATACCAATCCTCTCGCCAGGCTTAACGCTGAAACTCAAGCCGTCCAAGACGAGAGGGAGACCCTCACGGTAGCGGAGGGCGACGTTCCGGAAGGTGATCGCACCATGTTGTGGCCACTCGGCTGGAGGGTCCTCTGGAAGTATGGCTGGCGGTTCTTGTTCAAGGTTTCCATAGTGCACAATTCGCTCGACACTGATAGTAGAAGTGAATCACAAGGGCTCCAACGGGAGATGAACGGGAGATGCGGTGCACCTACGTGTTCATGTTTTGCTCAACCTGAGCAAACAAGTTGACTAGTTCTGAAAACGTTTGCGTCTACGAGACGTGACATTATAATTCACGCATGCTCTTTGAAACTTTTCATCACTCACAATTGTCAGTGCATAAGTCATTACAACTCCAAGCTTCACAGGATCGACGGAAGTCCGGAACCCAACGCCGATGAGCCCGATACCTAAAACGAGCAGGTTTCCGAGAAAGTCTAGTCGAACGCCAAGGTAACGCTATGAAAGTGAACTCATATATCAGAATTGACGAGCGGGGCTAAATACAGAACATACCTGGCATGCGATGGTCATAAAGTATGCCTTGTTCTCAACATCGATCTGGCGTTCAGAGACCTCTGTGAAGCGAACTTGCTCGCGGTAGGCCCGGATTGTGCTCAGCCCAGTCAGCGCTTCGGAAAACGCCGCATACAAGAGCGAACGGAGGATGGAGTCAAGGCGCTTGACCTCGATGCTTGTGCGCCGATAATACGCTGAAAAATATCCGTACATAACGAGCAATGGAGGAAACACTAGCAAGTGATGTTAGTAGCTATGTTCTACAATAGCTGGCTGCCTGTGCCTACTAATTCCAAGCCAAGCGTAAGTATAGAATACGAGAGCAATCGTCCCAAATACGCCGAATGCCAAAGCCGATAGCTAGAAAGAAGATTGAAATAAGCGAAGGCAGTTCTGAGTAAAACCATACATACATAGTAGAAGGTCGCTGGCAAAGTACTATCCAGAGTATCAACGTCCTTGCTTAGCCTGGCAATGATCGCCCCGATAGGCGTCGTGTCGAAGAATTCCATCGGTGAGCCTAGCACCCCACTGAGGGCTTCTGTGAAAAGGTTCATAGATGCCGCGAACCCAGCCCAGGCGAATGCGTAAGCACTTTTAAAGGAGTTAGACAATGGGGGGACATAAAATATGAGACTGCAAACCCAAAGAATGAAAATATGGCGGTGGCGAACCCTAGCCCCACATATATGCCTATGTATGCACCCTGCACCAAGCCAAAATGATTTGACGTCCAGAATCCAAGGAACAGAGTGCTGAGAACCTATGGATATTGTCAAAAACCCAGGTTGCAGAATACCCTCGAATGTAATACAGACCTGAGCTGCCTGCGTCAAGGCAAGAATTACAATCAAGAGTGGGAGCCAAGACAATCCTCCGGCAGCGCGCAGGTAGCTGGTGTACACATCAAAGGCCACGGCTCCGGTGGCACGCTCGTCCCCCTGCATGAGTTTCGTAACCGGTATGTCGGTCTCCTTGCCTTTTTCGTCATCAGTCGCGCTACCTTCATAGCTGCCAGGCTGTTTCGTCTGTGCAACCTCGGCGACGCCATATTCAGCGACTAGCTGACTGAACTGACCACCAGCTGCGACAAGGTCAGCGTAGGTGCCTCGCTCGACCACCCGACCGTCGTCCATGTAAATAACCTCGTCTACATATGGAAGCACGTGTAGCTGGTGAGTGACTAGATGCGGGTTTTATCAACGAGAGGTCCAGAAAGCAGGCAATTCTCTAGGATATGCTTGGAGACATGACTGTCGACTGCACTGAGGGGATCGTCGAGCAAGGCTATGTTGGGTCCAAAATAAGCGGCTCGGGCGAGATTTATTCGCGCCTGCGCGTAGAGGAAATTAGTACCATGAGGTTGATTTACCAGAGTTGGCTCCACCTTTTGACCACCTGTCGACCAAATGTGGTCAATACGCGAATACGACTACGTACGAACTCTTGCCTACCGGACAAGTTTACGCCTCTCTCTCCAATCTCCGTCTTTTCTCCATCCGGTAGCATCTGGATATCAGGACGAAGCGCACACGCATCCACTACTTCTGTAAACCTTTCTTGTACATCCGGTTTGCCGAATGTCACATTCTGGCGCAGGGTCATGTTCTGGATCCATGCTTGTTGTGGAGCATACGCAATAGTGCCTCCAAGAACGACTTTACCACTCGTCCGACGCATCTCGCCGCTCATGGCCTGAAGTAACGAAGACTTGCCGCCTACATACCGCCCATGAGAATGAATATACCAACCAGAAAGAACAGCACTTACTTCCGATCTTCCCAGTGATCGCAACAAATGACCCTTTTGCAATCTGCAAGTTCACGTCCACAAGTCTGAACGGTTCCGGTCCACTAGCCTCATCGTCCGACGAGTCGTTGGGGTCGATCCCTCGCTTCTTCTGTGCAAGCCTCTTCTTCTCTCGCGCATTCTTCTCCTTCTCCTTTGCCTTTTTCTCCTTTTGCTCTGCCTTTTTCTTCGCCAGAGCCTCCTTGTCTAGCTTCACATCCTCGTCCTTATCCTTCTTCTTTTCTTTATCCGGCTTGTCTGTAGGAGCGCCGCCACGTTCCCAGGTAAAGCTACCCCTGATATCGATGGCATAACTACTCTCAGGCTGAACTTCGAACTCGTCCTCGAGCTCCTCGCTGGTGAGGAACTTGCTGATACGGTTGAGAGCAACGTAGGCGTCACCGCAGCTGCCCGCGACCAAAGGTACAAAAATAAGTGGTATCCGAACCTATGGAACCCGTGAGCTATATGCGCCAACGCGAGAGGCCGGCTATTACTCGCAATGTTAAACAGCTGTAAACTCGAAAAGACGATGGCAGCGTTGAGATCATGGCCTGCGAGAGAGTAGTCTCAATATATGCCTATAACGTCGCCGAAAAAATAGAAGCCAACCAGTGAGAGAATACGTGATAAACGACAGTGTAGCAGCCAGAATCGGGACAAATGTGACGAGGGCCATAATAAGTGCTTGGTAAAATGCGTGCTTCCGAATGTTGACCAACTCGCCCCGTCGAAATTCCATAACCTTGCCTTTATAATGATTTTGCCAACCCTACCACAATGAACTTGAGTCGTTCCGATGATGCCATGCTATGAATTATACGTACGAACAAAACGAGCAACCGAATTCCTTGGAGCATCTCTTGCAGCAAGCGTACCCGTTTGTCCATGATCTTCACAGTTGCTTTCCGAGTTTGAACCATCCGTAGGACGATAAGTCCTTGCTATTCGTCGCTTCAGCATTGAGTATCAAGGGGGGACTGGGAAAAGCATACTATTGGGAGGCCGAAGATCAAAACACCCAGGCCAACGAGCGCCGAGGCCCCGAGATTGTGGATACTATTGAATTTAATTAGTTAAACGAAGGTGGAAGATAAGCCGAAATCACTCACAGCAGTGCAATTCCAATTACGATCTGAATTGTTCCGGTCCAGACAACATGAAAGTAGCCGCATGCGGCGTCAAGTCTCGTGCAATCGCCACTAATCATTGTTGTTATTTGACCTGTCGAATGCTTTGTTCTAGGTCCGAGGCTTATAAAACAACGTTTTGCTAGACGTTCATACGCAACTCACCGGGAGCGAGCCGATAGTCTTAGACCCTTGCGGAAAATCGTAGAAATGACGCTGGTGCGAACCAAGAATCCGGTGGTCATAGCCCGGAAATAGTATTGATTCTCGCAGAGAGAACTGACTGCGAAATAAATGACAAATAGTGCTACATCTGCCATATTGTAAGCTGAAGCTTACCTTCTTGCATTACGGCAATTGCGATAGCAAGTCCAAATCCATACCCGGCACTACGAGGTTTGGGAATCCCAGGGAATCGGACATAATAGTAGGCTTCCCCGAGATATGTCAATAGCAGCTTGGTGACGATTGCTAGTGTGTGTACGTTGGGTGAGGTAGAAACTGTGATGTTCCAAAATTAACTTACGAGTCGTGGCAGTCAGTGTATCTGCTACTACCTTGAACAAGCCAGCGGCCCAGAATCTCCAGAAGAACGCTGGTGAAGCTTATATCAGGCCAATATAAATGTATTAGAAATAAGGCTTACCCCGGTTGATAGCTCGAACGAGACTCTGATCCCACCTGTTAGGATGGTCACGAAGGGGGAGCCATGGTTGCTCAATCTCTGATTGCGGTTTGGCTTCACATGTGGTTTTGCCGGGTCTACTCCCGAGGGTAGGTCCGCTGGAAGTTTCGACATTTTCAGTATCCTCGTCCTTCTCCCTTAGTTCCGCTGGGCGGTCGTACGAGCGCATGTGTGGTGGACGCTTCCGCGGTGGGCAACGTTCGTAGAACAGTCGTTCGACTCGACTACCGCAGACCTCGGCCTGGCGTTTGAGGTCGAGCTCCCATAGATCTTATGCAACACGGCATCATCACTCGTAACGCCTAACCATCTGGTGTAGCACAGTCACTCACCATCTGCCTCTAGTGGTCTAGTCCAACCCGCTCTCAACAACGGTCCGAGCCACCAAAACGTCAGCTGAGAGAGTACATTTACTTGGGTGTCTGGCACCGTTCCACCCTTTCCGAATCCGGGCGGCACAGGCTCTGGGTGCCAGATCCTCTGGAATAGAGATTTACTCATCGGGAAAAGTCGAGCAGACAGGACAAAGCGACAGGTGTGGTACAAGGCAGATATATCTTCTGCCGCGCGGTAAGTCGCAAGGAATCGCGCGGTACTGCGTAAGCTTTATTCAGTCAGATTATCGAATACTATGCATCTAGAAGAAGGCTTACATGGGTATGCCAAGGCCGAATTAACCCATATTTGGTGTCTTAGGCCCCTGTGTAGAGCCCTTTGTGGTATAAAACCATTGCTGGAGTCTCCCGCCGGGACGGTGACGACGTGATCGCAGCCGTCTTGGCCGAGGGGGACGCGGCTGCTTGACTCGATTCAGATCAAGAAGTCCGGCTAGCCATCGCGTTGTGGACCTGCATAGCCACAATACTCATCATATCGGGTATCGTGGAGATTTCGATCATTCGTCGACGCACGTGACCACGCGACACCTGTTTAGGGATCAGCATGGTAGACGAAGATCCGGTAGTTCACGGTGGCTCCGTGCGGTGCCGAAGTGGTACGGTGCTGGAATATTCCAGAGGCCATTTGAAATTCACCGTACCGTACCGCGAACCGTGCGGTTATACCGGGCCAAGCCGCGGTGCTGACTCATATAAGCGCTGGCGCACGTTATTTGTGGATAGCTAAAACCCGAGGGCAAGTACGTCGGCCTTGAGTTCAGTAAGCGAATCTACAGAATTCTGGGACATTCGTACAGCCGCGTTGGCCTCTCTCGGTGTATAAGGCGTGTAATTGCAGATGGAATCAGCTCCTAACTACCCCTATTACTTGCACGATTGAGCTTTCAATGCCAACTGTCCTCTCAAAACCTGTCGTACCTCCCGGAGAATGGCCGTCCTCTAAGAAGCGTAGAGGCTTGAACTCCCTGTCCGATTTGGCTGCTTGGAACTATTCTGACCAAGAAATAATAGGTACGTATGCAAACAACCTTGATGTCATTAGCACCGCGGCTTTAATCATGGCTTTATGTGTCGTAGAAGCGGCAGAGGAGACCTGGAGATCTGTAGCTTACAGTCACTACAGAGTCGAACTGTGCCGCATATATAACAATCGTTGATCCGCCGGCGCCTCAGCAAATGTGGTTCAGGTTTATGTGTAAATACAACAACCCCGACCATAAGCCTCACTATCGGGCTCGGACTAGGACAGGTGATGGTACTACGCCACTGCGTGAGGGCCTTGAAAAGTGCAATTCAAAACGCTCGGCTACATCGACAACCAACTTGAGTTTATCCGAGACCTCTCCCTTGCCATATTCCGAGGCAAAGCATAGAGCAATACTCGCACTATGGAGTGCAAGCTCCCACCGTTCATTCGAGTCACTCACCGACGAGTTTCACCGCATGGAAGTCGACTACTTGCGCCCAGGAACCACCTTACCTTCATCGTCTACCTTGTCTCGAGATGTCCGGCTTGTGCATGCCAGTTATGCCCCACATATTCGAACATATTTTCAGGTATGAATTTCGTCCTCCATGCAGCTATTAGCTTATTTACCGATATTGTTGATAGAGCATACAGTCCGCAGTTCATCTAGCAATCGATGGATGGACAAACCCTATTTCGGAGTCTTACCTGGGTGTGGTAGTTGTCTGGTTCGATGAAATGAAGATGCATCGATGCATCCTTGAGTTTATCAGGTAACTGCTCATAAGATGTGCGCATATATGGATTCAAATGACTTACTCACTGTTGTTAGGTTAACATCCGCTCATACCGGTGAATACCTAGCCACTGAGCTCGCTTCATGCCTTCGTCGATATGGACTCGAGGGCAAGGTATGTAAATAACTATGTAGTGACAATGGATCACCATATTAACAACAATCAGATTCTTGCAGTGGCACTTGACAATGCCAGCAATAACCTCACCATGGTCCGCTATCTTGAAAATAAGATCAAGGGATTCTTGGGAGAGCGATCATATGTGCGGTGCCTTGCGCATATAATCAATCTGATGGCCAAGGTAAGCCATACTGTATAGTTAATACATTCAAAAACGATATATATTGATTTCTAACTTCTTCAGGCATTCATGCTCCCGTTTTCACGGCCATCTAAGCGGACAAAACAGGTACTCAATTGCAACAAGACGGAAGGGCCACCTAAATTGCCCATGCGACCAATACAAGAGTTTTTACAGTTACAACAGACTGAGATCGGTACCGAGAATGAAGAACTAGATTCGCCAACCTCAGCGGAAGTTGACGAGTCGGAATTTGAACACGATACTCTAGTAGCCCAGGAAAGTGTAGTAAAGGCAATTGAGCAATTGTATGCTCGCTATGGGATCGCTCCAACCAAACCACAGCTGCAGAGTGCGCAGGATATTATGCCAAAGGCAGGTTTTTTGGTTGTCACCTTGAGTCCATAAATGACTTCCATGATAGGTTGCTGGTCTAGCTCGCCGTGTCGATGAGTCAACGTCACTCACAATCAGCTTCCATGAAGCGATCTCGCTTTTCCCAGCACTCAAGGAATCAGGACGAAAATCACTCTCCCGACGTGTACCAACACGGTGGAGCTCTGATCGACACGCATTGGATGACCATATTCACCTTCGACAGCCAGTTCAGTGGCTTACTGCCCAGCCTGACTTGAAGCTCCAGCGATTTTGCTTGAAGGAAGAGCAGTGGCTGCTTGCTGACGAGTTAAATGAAGCGCTTGAGGTGAGTGTTGCTCCTGTAGTTTGCATGTATCACTTTAACGCATACATACAGGTTTTCGAGGTTCCGACCCTACATTTCTCTGCAGGAAGTGTCCCACTAGTCCATGAAACACTCCCAAAACTGGTGGAGCTGAAAGAAACTCTCGAGATGATGAGAGATAGCTCTGATATCAGTCCTGTAACTCGAGTTGGCGCCCAGGCAGCGCTGAATGTCTATGATAAGTACATGGATAACATGAGTATATGCGAAGTCTATTTCATTTCGCTTGGTGAGTTAACATTACTTTGTGTACTATATGCGCTGGTTTAAACTGTTTTTTTTTTTTTTGTTTCAGTCATGTGTCCAGACGTTAAAATGAACTGGCTCCGCAAGCATTACACAAGCCAATCTGTGGAAAGGATTCGTCAGATGGTGTGGCTCGATTTCACATTGTCAACTCGTCAGCAGACTCCAAGCCTGTAGTCTCTGACAAACCCGCTGGCAAGGTATTTATAAATATATCAATACCACTCAACATCCATTCTTCATCCTAACATCCGCTCTGTAGGCTACAAACCGCTGGATTCGGCCATCGACTACATCGAATCACGCTCATAAGGACTCGATCGAAGCCTACCTTGAAGATGAGGTTATTTCGTTGGCAGGCTATGGTGGATTATTGCCTTATTGGTCTAGCATGCTTGAAACGACGCCGCGCTTAGCTCGGTTTGCGCTCAATTACCTCACAGCCCCGGGTAAGTTGATTTGGCAAACAAGTCCTATGCATATATCTTACAATTCTACCAAGCGACTTCAGTAGACGTTGAGTTGCCTTTTCTGCTGGTCGTTTGACCGTTAATCACCTACAGCATAATATGTCCGCGCAAACGTTTGAGGCCAAGATGGCTCTTGGATCCTGGTACGGCACTCCGCTACTGCCAGAGATTGACCAGATTGCATCTATCATCTCGGAAGCGATGTAACACTACATTTAATTGATTCATGATTCTATGTCTTAAATATAACTATATGACTCATATTCACGGACCACCACAGGGCACCGCGAAGGCACCGACTGGAACCGTTTACCATGCGGTAAATTTGCAATTATACCGGAGTCTACCGGAACTTACGTAACTACCGCGGTAAATACCACGAAGGCTACCGGACCTACCATGCTGATCCCTACACCTGTTTCACGACCATTACTGCTTAATTTATCCAGCTTTGCTTGATTTGAGCACCCTAATATTGAAATACGCGTGCGAATGTCAAGTGTACTTGGTGAATATGAAGTCAGGTTCTCTGCTCCGGAGCGCGACGGTTACAAGGAGCCTCCCCAGTTTTGTTTGGTTGAGCTACCGGCGGATATCGTCGAGCTCGTGAAAAAGGGGGATCCTCAGTCAGTTCACCCTCACATTCCATTTTAATATACTGATAAACTCATAGCCTCACAATACGAGGGCAGCCCGATGATGATGCCGTTCTCTGTACCCAAGACAGAACTTACGCATTGCGATCTGTAACCCTGTCAAACAACTTCTTGATTGTCTCCACTGCAGCTGGTGCAGCTCTTGATTCCGAGTCTGAAAAGGCAAACGAGCTAGTCATATCAGGCGATGCAGCAGAGATTCTAGAGCTCGTGCCGACTGTTCCAAGACTTGAAAATATATTAGGACACCTGAAGGGGTGTGAATATTATGACGACGAGTCGGACGAAGAGACATACGAGAGTAATGTCAATGACCCGGTGTGTACTTTTATTTCATTTTATTAACTCTAGTGAACCTTGTGCGTAGCTGCGCAGGAGGCGAGTAACACTGGAGGACCTCCGGAATCTCATACAAGCCAGCGACGCAGAGCTCGACGTCGGTCTTCGAAAAGCTAAAATCCTCAACTTAAACGGAACACTACGGCCGCTACCTCCAACCCGCCTCATGGATATTCTGGTACAAACCTTGGTGACTGTTGCATCCCGAGGTTTGCCCATTCCTCCCAAACCGATACCATTGCAAGAGCTCTGCACGCATATGGAGGACGATTTTCAAACTTCACCTGCTGTGATGGAGCAAATTGCGGGTTGGTATGGGAGTTTGTCCGAATCTGGGTCTCGTGAGAAGTGGCAAGCTGATATCAAGGCTATTGTAACGGAAGTTGGTATCGGGCTGCTTCGAGATGACCAGGTGCGTTAGCTTCATTTCACGACAAACAAACTAGGTCAAATGTTTTGATAGATACCGAAAGAAGAGCAAGAATTTCTGGAGAGGTGGAGGGAGCAAGTTGGCGATATGTTTGCGACGCACGTAGACATTGCCTTGTTGGAGGTACGTTGCAACTCTTTGTCCCTACCCTTTCAACTAAACCATTCCCAGGGAAATTGTCTAACGACGCCCATACTCGCAACCCGAGCCGCAAGAGACGGAGTGTCTGCCAACACACTTTCCTACTATCCTCGTTCTGCTCTCCCCACGGATCCAGCGCAAAGATTCCAGTCGCTATTCCTGACACGCACTAAATGGAAAGCTGATGAAATCCAGACATATCTCGAAGACATTGCGGTCGACAAGAAGGAACGAGACCGGCTGATGCTCAAGTATACCCGACAGATCACGGAAGCGGACGGGATATGGGCGACCGCACGACTCCGGTACTGAGATTATGTAGAATATTAGACGAAATGGATGTGAGAGGCTGGGATGCTTGGCGATGGCAAGCGCGTGTAGATACATCATGTTGTGATAACTGACGTGAGGCACTTGACTTTACCCAACAAATCCGGACTGAGCTGATCTCCAGTCAATGGTGCGATATTTAAGATCATCGCTATTTATAACAAAGTCGTCTGGGTGGCTGTGCTGTGTTTGCGCCTCGGCCGCACACCACGATCCCGACTCCGTCATCTGAACCCTCCCACCACCACTGGGGCTTTGTCCCTTGACCAAGAACCATCCTCCAATATGTCGTCCATCCAAACTATCTCGACTTCTACAACTCGGTCACTAGCCGGAATCCCACCGAGGACAACAACCACGTCCGGTGGAATGCCACTCCCAAGTCCAGCGACCATGACTAGCATGCCAACATTTACCGATACGCCAAACGGGAACAACAACGGTGGCGCAGGAACCGGAACGTGAGCCCAGTATCGCTGCAGGGCTGTTTAATATATGTTGCTGAGCTCGTACGACCAACAGGGTGAACAGCACCTTGTATCTCTTTACATTTCTCACAACTCTCTTGCTGCTCCTCGCAGTATCATGCGGTATTGTGATTCGTTCCTTTATCCTACGACGGTATGTCGATGTTCGATTCGAAAAGATCAACATCGCCCGCTCATCTTTGAGCAAATTAGACGCTTTCATCGGCGTGTTGAAGAAGCGATTGCGGCCGGTGCATTGCTGCCCTCGCAAACAGGAGATATCGTCATGGGTCCTGGTGGCTCGATAAATATGTATCGGCGTCATATTGGCGAAAAGCCAAAGATGTGGGAGGTCTGGATCGACGAGCAAACCGTTGGTCATCATCCCTCACTCGCGAGTGACTGGGCAAAAGTCCAAGTACGCCGTTCGTTCCCATACCCATTCCCCGCCGTGCCATTCCTGATCCACCTTTACTCCAGCCGGTCGCCGTCACACAACTCTCCGACGCCGCTCCCAAATCCAAAGTCGAAACTACTGGAAACACACCAACTGCACCGCCTCCACCTCTCTCCACTTTCCAGCGGCTTGCCAATCGCCTTCCATTTGGACCTCATCGGACGCCGATATCCCCCACCCCCGCCTCTCCCGAGGTTCCGCTGCCGACACTCGCTTATGGCGCCTCTCCTGCCCCCGGAAACCGCGCACTCGACACGCCAAAGGATTCCAAGCCCGGTGATTTGTCCGACGGTACCAACTCGGTCCAAGTTGCCGTGTTTATTGCGATGCCAGATCCGTCTCGGCCTCGGTATGTACCAGGTTCGAGTCCGAGCCCTCTTGAATCCCACGCCGACGCCGAGAGTAGCGGGACGAAAGGTGTGTAGACCACGTACCGGCAACTTAATAATAACTAATTACACACAGGCAAACAACGATCCTCCGAACTCCCGTCTACCTCGACTGAGGAGCATGAACTCCCCGAGATTTGCTTCGGGGTAGCACACGCCGATGTTGATGACTACACTACTAAGTCCACAGCACCATCAGAGCCACGCAATCCTCCCAGATCTTCTTGATTATTGTTCTAACGTATACCACACGATGTATTTTATGCGACCTTCTCAGTACCCTCCGTTGGGCTCGTCTGATATCATGGTTTGACATGTTGTACTTTGTTTTGAATCGTAGCTTGCGGCATCTATTTATACTGTCGTGCAGCAAGACCCCGAATCCACGATGGCCAGATACAACTCGGGCTAACTCCACAATATGATTTCACTTTTAAGGCTAGCGACATTGATCCATTCAGTTGTACTGATTCCACAACCAGCTTAAGATGCGTCAATCCCCTTGCTGCTCGAAATGTCGATCTCGAGAGGATTCTGTGGGTGCTATTGATCAGTCATACGGCACATATTGGTCATCGTGCGGTTCTTACCTTTCCAGCACGAATTTCACTTGGTGAAGGCATCCGATTGAGACGCATGAGCTCAGCGCACTTGCTAACAACCGGGTCGTTTTGCATACTAATCACAGGTTTCAGTCCACAAGTTTGTATAGTATATCGCTCGGGCCCACCTTGCAACTGCAATAACTTTGTCGCCTTTCGTATAGTATGCAACAAACTAGACAAGGGATAAACTCAAACGTAACATGAGGCAAGGAAATGACGAACCTTCAATTCGTCCGGGCTTCCTTTGATAATAATATCATCATAATCTTTTCCTATTCCGCAGTACCGCAGCTGCTGACCCTCTGTAATACGAATTATGACTCTGTAAGCAGAAGCATTGAAGTTTACTCACGAGCACTCCAGAAGACCGGAACTTTGTTAAACGGCTGTGGCGAACCGGCGATAGTCTTCCCGGCTGCCCTGCCATGGTTGTTCGCGACCTATTCACTCGTCAGCAACCTCTATGCACAGAAGCCAGTCGTTTCATATTGACTCACGTTCCAATGTTCGACTCTCTGCAAATTCCCAGTTGGGACTTGCGGATAATGAGCGATATCTCCAATCGCATATACTCCGGCGTTCTCAAGGCCTTTGACTTGAAGAAGCTCGTTGACGATCACTCCCCCGTCCTTTTCGAGATTGAAACCACTGGATTTGAGGAAATCGGTAGCAGGGGCGACACCCGTGCCCATGATGACCGCATCAACCTCAATCGTCTCATCTTTGCCAGACGAGTTGCTAATTGTCACAGATGAAACGGCTCCGGAGCCGGAGAGCTTTTTGATCTTCGAATTCATGTGGAACTGGGCACCGTTGCTCGAGTGGAACTATGCAAAGATCGAAAGGTCAAAGCAAGATCAAAGTACGAGAAAGGCGTCATACCTTCATCAATCCAGCTCCGACTTCTTTACCTAGGACTCGCTCAAAAGGAACATCCTCCATCCCGATAATATGCAAAGCAGCAAGCTTCCTCTTGGATGCGACCACCACGAGCTCCATGCTGATAAACGAGCTTCCAATAAACGCGATCCGTTTGCCCTCTTGAAGAACTGAGTCGATATTTTTTGCGTCCTGGACCGTACGCAGCATAAAGACGTTTCCGAGGTTTGCGCCCTCGATTGGGGGGGCTCGAGGCACTCCTCCTGGAGCAAGCACAACGTGGTTGTATTTGAGTGTCTCGGATCCGTTGATCGTAACAGTCTTAGCTGATGTGTCGATGCCGGTCACGACCTATCAGTTAGACTCAGTGAACGAAGGCTAAATTCGACTAGCTGGAGGGACATACTGTACCAGGTCGGAAGGCAACTCCATACTTCTCTTTCAAAACGTTAGCTGAGCGCCACTCGATCTTGGACGCATCGGTAATGAGGGCCTTGCTGAGTTTTGTCCTAAATGAAAGACCTATATTAGCTATATGCGCGCCGTCCGATAGGCAGCTTCGTACCGGTCAATCGGAGCGTATTCCTCCTTGGATAACAGGGTAATTGATCCAGTGTACCCATGCTACAACAACAAAGCAGATTTAGTATACCGTACATGACCAATAAAGCACACGAGCAAACCTCTCTCAAGCTCTCGACCGTAAACAAACCTCCGCTCCCGCCTCCAACCACAACCACACCGGGCTCCGAGTCCGAAATCTGAGCGGCGGTTGCTTCGAATTTGGGAGGCCGAGACTTCTTCTCCTTGGTGGTCTTTTCCGGATCAGCAGTAACAACGATTTTTCCGTCTTGGATTTCAGCCTTGAAGGAGTGCAACGCATCGGGTGCGGGGGCATCTTCAATGTCGCCCGTGCAGACATTGAAGCAGGCGCCATGCCATGGGCTTTGATTGACAGAAAATGAGTTCGGCCGGGTTTCACCGGGGGAACAAACACACTTACCAGACGACTCGTCCATCATTGGTGAGAACACCCTTGGCTAGAGGTGCCTATTAATGTCATGCACGTCAATCTCAGTGCTAGGCACGTATGGGAGCAACCACTCACGCCGTAATGCGTGCAAAACGCGCTCGTCGCATTGATCTTATCGCCAATCTTGGACAGCAATACCTTTCCGTCTCCAAACGCTACCTCTTTCATCTGTCCGTCTTTCAGCTCGGACGCATCGAGAACGGCAATTGTTTTGGTAGACATCTTGAAAGAGTTGAAGAATCGAGGAACGGTCAACGGTCGAATGGAGTGGGCTGAGAGGGCGGTCCGCAGCAGCATGCGATTTAAGAATAGACGGATCGCGATTGCCGCCGGAATTTATACAGCCTGTAAAGGGATGACTTCATCACCTACGGATCGACCTTGACCAATGACGATTCACGCGTTGTGTCATCCAGGGATCGACATCGGGGTTCTTTGCTTTCTATTGCACAATTCACGTTGCTCATCGGACGGATCGTAAATCGAAATAGGTGATTGGTGTAACTTTAAATATATAAGCGAACGACTAAGTCCGGCGTATATGTATATAACCAAACCAGCGCAACAACTAAAACAGGAAACAGGACACCAAACTAGTCGACGGGCGTGGGTCGGACGTCCTTGTTTGATTGTAGCAGATCGGTCAACAGGAACTCTAAAGAGACGGACTTCCATTGCGTCGTGTCCTCTCCAAGAGCGTGGAGCCGTTTCTCAAGTGTTGCACGCAGCTGAGACTCTTCAGCGGATGCAAGGCTGAGAACCCGATTAGTCAGGGATATCACCAGAATGGAAATGGCAGAACTTACAAGCCGCGTTCGGACATGGCTTTTCTTAGGTTTCTGAGGTCGAGATGAGAGCCCATGTGAGATTCGTGTACTAGCAATCGATCATCGTTTAGCAAATAAGCCAAGTGCTTTTCGAGACGTCTCCTGTGAAGCATCACTGGTCCTCTTGTCGAAAGCCCAAACATCCTGCAATGGCTGGTTAGCATAGAATATCGGCTTAGACCAGCGAGCCATATACTTGGTCAATCCGGTCACTAGTCGCTCAGGCATCTCTGAGACGCTGGCGTTGACAATTCCAGTCACAGGTCCCAACTCCGAGAGAATCCGACGAACATCTTGTCGTGCAATATACTGTGCATCATCTCGCTTCCAAAGGATGCGAGCACGCTGGCTGGGCAATATACAAGTCGAAGGCAGCAGGAATGGCGCGTAGAGCACAACAAGCGGAAGCGCTTCCTCCACGATGAGCAGTATAAGCAAAAATGGGACGAGCCTGAAATTAAGCGTTAGAATCTTATGGCGCACGGAAAAGGGCGCAAGTAATCACTTGACCAGGTCCTCCTTGTATGTCTTGACAAAGTGGGCTTCTTCCCAAGTCATAGTACTGGGTATCCCTTGGGATTTCTCCTCCTTCACGCGAGCTTCGAGATCCTTCACGATCTGCCGGTGGGTCAACAACTGCTTCAGGCCGCGCACATAGAATCTAAACAATTCCTTGGCCTATTAACCCATTAGGACAACCCGCGTCTGATCAATCCGAAATGAAAATATCTTGCCTGATGCCAGAGTTTCGCAATTCTACCCGCATCTTTCGGTGGAGGCACAAGGGCACCAGCCTCAGCGGCCTTGACAACATCAGATATCGCCATTTTAATCTTTGAAGTAGGAGCGGGGCTGGTGACTTCCTCGGCTTTAGCCGCTTTAGTCGCCTCGGCCTTGGGTTGCGCATGACCCGTCACGGGTTGAGGTCCAGTCGCCGCTGCTTTGCCAGCTGCAACGTGTACAGCAGCGGCAGACGGCCGGAGGTTGTCTGGCGACGGGTTCGAAGAACTAGCTGGTCTAGGGCTAGGCTTGAGGTCTACCTTGATCTTTTTGGCGGCAGGACTGGGGAAAACCGGATCGACCGGAGATTTTTGGCTCTCGGACGGACAGGCCAGGAGGCAAAGAAGAGTAGAGACGAGCGGATGAATATATCGCAAGTGGCTCAAGTGGTTTGAAGCTATGGGATAGAGCTTGAGCCTGGGCTCGGGCCCTCAACTGCAAAGTAAGCGGGAGCGGATGTGCCACGGGAGCATTTTTACAAGCGATTGCACTATCACACGCTGCGGTTAACATTATGATCGTATATACAAGAAAGGCAGGATGTTGATACATACCAAGACCACGTTTGCCGGCCGCTGAGACGGAGCATTTGGGCGACAAGTTCGTTGGAGCAGGAGTCTAACTTGCCGGAAAATAGAGTCACAGGGTCGGATCCAGCTAGGCCGAAAATCCAGAGAAAGAGCGATAGACAGGGAAGAAAGCGTGCTAGTTATTATAAGAATCTACGGGGTCGGGGATGTACAAATCTAGTAGGCGAGTGGTAGTCGTAAGCTTGGGCTGCCGCGGCCGCAAGTAAACCGGATAACTTCAGAAGGGACCAGCACAGCCTCGTAATTTGAAATGAATGCGAACGAAAAAGGAAAAGGGCCTCATTTTTGCCAACACTGCGACTACAACGATATGCCGTGCGCTTTCAACGCAGTCGACATGTTGTTTGGCAGATCTTGTGCTTAGACCAATACGTGATACCCGAAGCCTTGATTTTGCAGAAATACACTACGGCTAATGCCCGATCTTTCAAGTGATATGATGGTTTACACTTAGTGCTGAAAAGGTGTTGGAAACTTGTTCATTGTGCTGAGGGCCCTGCCATCATGACCTGTCATTTATGCGATCCGATAGATAGTGTTAGCTTTATGAGATTCGGGTATTATGCTGCACGCTTTTCCTACCCACTTCCCATCTCGTGAACACGTCCCGCTTGATGACATATGTATGCCATATACATAGAAGTTTCTACTGACTGATCCTTCCGCATAGCACTCTGGAAAGAAAATTTGGACGTTTAACATGACTGACTCGAGCTGTAACATGGGAATCAAGCTCCTGTCAGGGTTGGCATGCTGGCTCGATCCTTGTACCCAAGTGTCGCCACAGATACAGCGGACAAACATATGATTCACCAATTTATTAAAACTAGTTAGACAGGCCAAATGAAGCTGTTCACGGGCTTTTTGGGCTTTTTGGGCGCGCTCGGCCGAATAAGTTACGGTGGGCAGCGGTACGCCAGCCCCGGACTGGCGGGCATTTTTGGAAGCTAAAAACAGGTTGAAAAGATGGCCACGTATAACAAATGATATATTTCGTATAGTTTAATGGATGTATGATACATGTGTATGAGTAGTGCAACTAACAACAGCAATTGACAACATGACGACAAAGCAGGCAAGATGCACATGTGGGTCGTTGGCTCTAGTCTGCAACCGCTGGAGGCGGTACCGATGGTGAACGAACCATCGCAGCCGTCTCTGGTGTTGACGGATTTGATGATACAGATGACTGCCTGTCCGAAGAGGGTGCGATTTGGACTGTGGTGCGGTAAGTATTTCTGTCTGAATATCTACAATTTTGACCCACCAGAGGCAAGAGACATTCTAGCGTCGAGTATTACATGCATTTCAGGTACAGAAGGTCGACTTAGATGAGGATCTTGAGACCATTTACCTAGACGAATATCGAAAACTGGTGAGATGAGGTGGTTCAGTCGCTTTGCCTCATTGGTCAACTCACGACGCCAAGAGTGTTTTAGCGGAAGTTTTGGTTGGGGCCCGGGTGTTGGAGGATCGGATGCTGAAAAGACCTGCTTTGATAGGGGATGAGGTCCCCGATGCAGGCTTTTAGGCGAAATCGTGTGAGAAGGGGGAGCGCTCAGCGAGCGAGATTCTAGTACAAAAGGGACACGTTGAAAAAGGCTGTCAAGTCAATATCAGACACAAAGAGCTACCTAGTATCTTGGGCATCGATGTGGTGGAAAGCGCGGCTGAAAGGTGTGGGTTGGGCGTTGGTTGTTTGTGAGTGGAGAGCACTGGAATTTGAGTCCGGCTAGTAATGACGATTTCAGTGATTGGCCGGTGGTTGTCAATTCGGATCTTCGCTTGTTTAGGCCTGTGGGAGATACGATGATGAAATGGTTATGCGTGGTATGGGCGCCCGGATGGTAGCAGCTGAAGGTCTGAGATGTAGGTTTGTAGGTGATGTGGTCAGAATTTCAGCTCAAGGCGAGTGGGAGAGCAAACAGGAAGCGTGTAACCAAGCCCAAACAAAGGCGAGTGCTCACTTAGGTAATGATCGGGTTATTTCTTCGCTATCGAGTGAACAATCCAATGCAAATCTAAATACCGTCCAGAGAGATCCCAGTGGAGTGTGTCTGGAGCCCATTGACTGTCCGCCACCTTTTTCTGCAGGCTTGCTGGGACTACGGTCTGGCGTGGTGGCGAAACCTAATCTCCTTTTTTACATTCTTGGCTCTTATGCTTCTGGCTGCTTCCCCACTCCGCAAAGACAACCTGGCTGCTGATGACTCTCATCCAGTTCTGCCCGATGGGCTACTTCAGCCTCCAGCATCCGGCCAGACCCAGGCCCTCGTGTAGACAGCATCCAGCCCAAGGCGCCAGCACACGCCATACACACCCCACAGCAACTCGCCCAGCTCGAAGCAATCGCCCATGCCCAGACACGCGCGACGCCAGAGTCCACAACCGTTTCAGACGATGAGAAATATCTGGCCGCGCAGGTACGCCCGATGAAATGGAACGAGTATAATCGCTAAAGACAAATTAATCGTTGTCAGCTTGTTTACCTCGCGTCCCAGCACCACGGGTCAGAGTACAATCGCCAAAAAATTAATCCAGGACCTCAGTCCGTTTACATTCCCTTGTCAATTCAACTCCCTGGCCACGTTCGTGATTTACGCGTCCGCCAGGCTCAGTCTACCCTGCGGCGCGCATGGTTTATCGCAGACCAGAGGGACCGGCGCGCGTATTCCCTCGCACCGATAGAGGGTCAAGTTGATGAAACTCAGCGGGCAACCCTATTTCCGCAAGATCAACCCGTAAAAAAGGTGCTGCCCACGTCTTGCCCGGCCTCTCCGCGTCATGGTGCCGAGCGCCGAGCTCTTGTGGAATTGCACTCGGTCCAAGTCTCGTTGCTGCAGGATGCACTTGGAAACTCTGTCTTGCCTGGTTCGTCTGGTGCGTCGCCGAGCGCGACCGAATCGACAAAAGTCGAGCCGGTTGAATTCTCGGCGCAGTCCCCTGCTTCACGTCTCTTGCCAGCTTCGACCGAAGTGGACGTCGTCGACACACCTCCCCCTCTTCCTGAGACAGCACTGCCACACGTTCCGCCCCTGCTCGATCGCGAGCCCCCCCTCAGATGATCCCTGTACTCCCACATTTACCTTCCTCACTCACCCCTGAACCTTGGTCGCTCGCGAGGAAATCATATCCAGGAACTGCTAATGCCTCTCCTCAGATCTCAAATGCCGAACTTGGTTTTTGGCCCCAACCACCGACACGTCCCGCTCCGGTCCATGTTGCGCCGGTCCCGACACCACAGCTCCAGCTCGCACTCGAAATTGCGATTTCAAAGGACACCATCTTGGACCAGCGCCAGCTTCGCCCCCCGAATGTCAATCAGCAACTACCGGCAGGGGCGCTTCGACAAGCTACCAATGGCGGTGGGCATGGTCTGCCACACCCTCTGCTGCCTTCTCGAATGCTCGCATTGCCCAAAACTTCTGAAACTCATCCTATCAAGTGAGTTGTAAAAAAGTAACTTGGGTTGCACTTTATCTGACTCATTGTCGTCACCAAGTATATCGCAAGTGATTCCCCCTCAGTGTATGGCCATGATTGCGTCACACCTAGAAAGGTATCCAGCCCAAAGCAGTGATTCGTGGGATGGGCATAGGCCGCGAGGGTCCTATTTCCGGATTCCGCCTCACTTTCGATTGGATCATGTTCTATATGTGCTAGCCGTTAGAGCATACGAAGCTCGGGCAGCTATGAACCGTCGGCCGCCGGCTCTCGCGGAAGTTCGATTTGAAGATATGCCCGGGTCCTGGCAAGGGCCTGGTAATGGTAGTGCACCTACATTGAGGCCGTCCGCGAGCGAACCGAATTTCGAACGGCCGCTCAAACGACCGTTTTCGATGGTGCCTTCAGTTCCTCATCTAAACACTCCACAACCCAAACGGCCATCGAACCCGGCTCCCGACCGTGCCGTCGGTATGCCGAATTCTTTAGATCTAGATCTCCGAAACAACGGGCACGAATCTCCGGATGAAGACTCTCACCGGGCTCATTCTAAACCGCATAATGGGTCTATGCAACCGTTACCCGAGATATACGTTACATCCCAGCATGCTCCACATCGTGGATCTCGTCCTACTATCGCCTTGCCCGCACTTCCTCCCATGTTACAAGCTCCTCCAACGCCTCCCCTCGTCACACCTCAGCTCCCGTCCCCTTCGCCGATTGGGGCGTTCCCGGTTCATCTACTTCCATCTACCTTGTCAGCTTCCAGCTCGGATGATGAACGTTTAGTTCTTGGAAACCTATACATGTCATCTTGTCCAGGCAAAAAGGTTCGTTTAAACGGCCCTGTCAAGGGAAGGGGCGCGATCTGTCGGGACCTCGGTGTAGACCTTGCAAGGATCAAGTCTATTGGCGTGGATCTCATCGTTTGGTATGGGAGTCTAATTTTTGGATCTATTCAACCCAAGCTCATCTACTAAAAGCTGCCTCGACGATGACGAGCTGGAATTTCTGGGTGCACCGTGGCCAGAGTATGAAGATGCTGCCAATGCAGTAGGATTGGATGTCCTTCGGTACGTGCTTTGGCTATGAACCGTCGTAGCGAGTTGCTTAATTGCTTTGCTAGTCTCCCTATGCCGGAAGGTCTTTGCCCGCTAAGCGTGCAGGCCATGTCACGGCATATGGACCGAATTATCTATCAATACACCCTCATGGGCAAACATGTCCTTGTGCACTGTCGAGGAGGCGTAGGTCGTGCTGGCTCGTCGCGTGCACTTGGATGCTCAAACTTGGAATCTGTGGCTCGGTCAACCCAAACGATCAAGTTATCGAATGGGACGAAGAAACGCAGCCTCCTGCTGAGCGTCTGATGCGTGATCGGAGAGTGGCTGGCGATACATTAGAGTTGCTGGAGCGCGTGATATACGTGATACGGAGACAGCGTAGCGTAAAAGCCATCGAAACGTACGAGCAGGTTCGATTCCTGTTAGAGTTTATCGAGCACCTGAGGTATGCAGACGCCAAAGCGCTGTCTTTGCTTTAGGCTCTAATTTCAGGCACTGCTCTGCACCGTGCTCTATGATTATGTTGTATACGCTTTGTCTGTTTGCACTTTGGATTACACTTTTGATCTGTACATTTTTTTTTACGCTACAATGTATCTGCAGTTCGCGCTGTCCTCGTATCTTACTTTGGATTTTTCAGCCAGCTCGCCGCGATAATCCCAACTGGCGGGCCCGCTCTATCAGCTCTTGTCTGGCCGCGATCGATTTTCGCCAGCTAGTCATATTAATATCAGGTACAGATTGCAGAAAAATAGCTCGGATAACGAATACAACCGAGGCCTTCAACTTGAGCCCGACGGGGCAGACTGGAATCGTTTCGTGAGTCTACGAACGTGCTTCTCAGTCGCGAGCCAGACATGAGAGAAGACTATTACGCGCCTCGGGTGTGTCCACATATCCTGTCACCATTATGTGCGATCTAGGCTGACGGAATAGCTCGATCCTTGCGTTGTCGGATGCGAGTAGAATCGATATATCGGCGAGTGCGTATGAGCCATCGTCCTCTATTAAAACTAAAGGAGAGTTTGGCTCCGTAGATAGCGCTCTTGAGGGTATCAAGTTATATATATCCTTAAACGACGCCGGGCTAATCTACCTGGCAACCAGCCGCACTTTTCGACCAACTGTCTCTTTGCTTAGAGAGGCCAGGAGAACAACCTCCTGTATATTCATTGCCAGGGGACATGCCAAAATGCTAGAGTCATAAAATATCTGTACAGATTAGAACTTATAGATTAGGAGAAAGAGATGACAGCGTGGATGTGGTCGAGCACCGCGGGTGCTGTAACTCACGAGGTTTGACCCCTTTCGGTGATCCAACAAACACAAACACAAAAGTCAAATGATTTCCTCGACTATCACGCAAACGCAACACTATATCATAAGAAATTCGTATAAAATTCAATTATTTACATGTTCTGAGCTCTTATGTAGCTTAGCACGAACGTAGCCCAAAGCTATCCTGTTGGCCACGTTCCAGGGTTCCAGTACCAATGCTCGCTCAACGTCCTTCTGTACGGCAAATCGGCGCTCCCAAATTTAGCCTTCGCAACGCCAGCAATTCGCAAAGAAGAGCTCAATTCGGCTCGATTTTTGACATCTTGAGCGGCCATAGCTGGATTTTCCAGTACCTTCTCGTCCCCTTGTTGAATAAGGAGTGTTGTCAGGTCTTGCCGAGCAATTCCGAATATATGATTCGAATGCACAGCTTGCTGAACAACCTTCAGTGCCTCGCTTGCGCGGCCCTGTGATAGGTGGTGCTGAACTAACAGGTGATCTACCTGGCGAATAGGATCGAGGGCTTCGCGCTGAGTCGCCGGCATACTCAGGATTTCGGACAGTGCGGCATCAACCAAGTCGGCATCCTAGATCATCCAGGGTCAGCGCAAACATTATCGCTACGCCTAGAGATACTCACATTGTTAAGGCTACCAATAGCCACGAGCGTGACAATACATTCCAAGTTGGATGGATCTTGTTCGAATCTGCCAACTGCTCAGCCAGTGGCACAGAAGTAACCAAGAATAAAAACTTACATCTCGAGCAATTGCGCTTTGGAAGCTTCTCTCGTGTCTTCGGAACCAACCTCCCAGAGTGCTTGGCAGAGCGCTATCACAACATTTTCTCGTACTCTGATCCAGCTGGAGCGCTAGCTACCGCGAGTTCAAACATCTCGATCGCCTTTTCAAGCTCATCCTGCATGTAGTAGGATATCCCAGAACTCGATTGCGCATGTGCCCGACAGGTCTTGATTGTGTCTGTTTCGGCATCTTCAGGTAGTAACAAAAGCGCTGTCCCAAATTCCCGCAACGCGGAAGCATACTCAGCGTTCGCGAGATACAGGCGCCCCAGATTGGTTTTTGCAATCCCGTAGTGTTCAGCAACAGTCGGGTCCTCGGTGCATCATAGGCGGAGTCTAGGATAACGGTGGCTTGATTACACAGATCGATGGCCAAGGAAAGGTTTCCTAGTCGCTCAGCTATCAAAGCCAACAAATGCAACCCCGATGCGTCGTCAGAGAAAAGCTGACAATAGCGTTGTATGGCAAAGAAAGCAGAGAAGAGCTGGTCATCCGCTGATGTGTTGGACGTATTGGCAAAGCGTTGAGTTGCATATTCTTTATCAGCTCGGGGCTAAGTTTATATGCAGTTAATCATCGTATTGAATGATGACGGGCATACACTCACTGCATACGCCGCCAAACTGGTAGCGTGCTCAAACAGCGCTTGCGATTCCGCGTATTTCTTGTTCCGAGCTGCAAGAACAGCTCGGCCAACCCAAGCCATACTTGCCTCGGGGTCGAGGATCTGGGCTCGTGAAAATACGTGCTGAGCGAGTTCTGTGTCGTCGTTATTGAGATACAGTAACCCTAGCCGAGCCCAATGATCGGCGCACTATTGTACAGAGTAATTAGAATAATCTGGATTCACTGGCATACCACTGACATTCTTGTTTATTTCTATGGCTTTGATGTATGCATGTTGAGTGGCTTTGGCATCCGTTGTGAACATCAGTGATCCATATATGCTCCATAGCCCGTCATTCGATGGGTCTCGCCGAAGTGCATGTTTGACCGCATTCACGGCAGCATGCTCGAGTTTGCCTTTCTTTTCGACTGTCCCCTCAAAAGGCTTTGCATTAGATAGAGGAATGGAAATTCCCGCCCAGGCGTTTGCAATAACGTCTTCGTCGTCGGATGAAAGTGTGATGAGATACGCGCTCACGGACGCCGCTATTTTCAGGGCAGTGCTCCCGTTGGGGCCTTGAAGCAACATATCGACAACCTCCCCGAATGGGAAACGCTCCCGCAAGATTGTGTTTGAACTCATGTTCCCGCTCTGCAAGAATTTCGGCTAGGGGAGCGAGAGCGGCCTGTATAGCTTGTATGTCTAAGAAGGCACGTTGTTTCCCCAGTTCGAGCAAAGCGTCATATACGAGTTTCCAACCGACGCGGCGAGCGGTTTGTAGTGAGCCATTGCTTACGAGTCTGTGTGACAGTTCTAGTGATGAACACCATGAAAGCTCCGCGCGAGCAAGATACCCAGTATTCGCTTCCAAGCACCCTAGATCAAGATAGGCTCCCGATAGCGCAGCGAAAATTAGTGGATCGTTTTCGTTTGGATAATCGACTATAATTTTGCTCAGCGTATGTACGGCTTGTGAATATAGCCCCATATCACGTTGCACCGTCCCGATAGTATATGCACCAATCCATTCAGACGGAGGAGCCAGGGTTTGAGCACGTTCGAGTGCCTTAAGGGCAGCGGTATGCCGACCGGACTGAGCATATGCCTCACCGAGCTGTAGCCAGGATCTAAAATCGTTTTCATTTGACCTCAAAGCCACTTGGAACGACTGGACGGCTGTATTGTAATTGTGACGATTCTGAGGGGTCACACTTCAGATTGCCTGAGCTAAGAGATAAGCGCGAAAAACTTGCCAGTTCCACCAGGCCAATGGCTTTCCATGCCCAGGCATGGATGGGCTGGTGACGAGAGACCTCCGAAGTCTGTTGGTCTAGCCCACCAGTTAGGCCGCCTTCACCCTCAATGGTTCGACGGGCGACAACCTCGACCAAGTCCCACTCGCGTTCGTCGGCAAACCCTTCAGCAAGCCGTCGTGCTGCATCCCCTTCGCGAGCGTCTAACTCAAATGCCTTCTGGAAACATTTTGATGCTCGAAGGGGATCAGGAGGACTCGCGTGTTCGCTATAATAGATGCCCAAAAATGTGAATGCTGGAGCATAGCTTGGGTTTTGTTTCAGAGAAGCAATGAAACGTTTGTAAGATTCGTCACGCCAGCTTCCTAGAAGTGAATGGTGGGTAAGATCTTCACCGAAACCGATAATCCATGGAGAAAACGAACCTCCAAGATCCCACATGCACTTTCCTAGCCTCCATTCCACCCGTGCTCTATCATCAGACGGGGCATCACTGGATTCTAAGGCCTCCGAAACCTCTTTCAGCTCATTGAGGCTGCCCTCCAAGTTACCTGCCATCGCTGAACACCAAGCTACCTCCTCGCGAGCGCGCGGGCGAATCCAACCGGATGAATCCTCTGACTCAGTCTCTTTCAATACACGTTCAAAGTTTTTGATGGCGCCAGCCCAGTCCTTAGCGTACTGAAGAATATACGCACGCGCCATGAGCGCGTTGACATGCCCTGGATCTCGGGTCAAGACCTCGTCCAAAATTCGAGAGGCTCGTGCGTGATGTTTGGGGGGATGGAGATGGACGAGCCCAGTTGCAAGTATTACATCGAACGCTTTGCGTACCCTTCAACCGGTTTAAGAAACTCCGCATAAAACGAAGAAATTTTACATACATGGGGAGTTTCTTTCCTGTGTTATTTTCAGCTCGTTTGACCAGTGACAACCCAGCCTCCGCAACTCGAATTGCATTTTTATGATCTGAGTCAAACCAATATATCTCTCCAGCAATTCGGTGCGCGATAATGGAATGAGGAAGCTTGGCAAGATTTGTCTGAAGCGGAATTTTATTCAGCCAGAATCGTGTTGAGGCCAACATCTAAGCTCATACCAAAATTACGTCTGTAGGATCGTATGAATTATCGGTTTCTTGTGCGACCACAGTTTCGGATACAGCCTCGCTTTCGTCGTCATCAATGGGTATACTCAAGTACTGAAGGTATGCCCCGAGCAAGTTTGCCAGAGGAGTCCCTGGAAACAGCTTTGAAAATCGGCGAAATATTCCAAAATCATATCCCTCTGCAAGAGTTAGTTGTAAGCCTCATCAGTGAACAGAACCAATTGGGCATACCGATATCGTAAACATCCAGATTCTCCATGTAGCATGACCACGCAAGTTCATCCCCAAACCCAAGGAGGACAGCACCGCTTGCCATATCCTCCACAACTTTGTAGGCTGCATTTTTCTCAGCCGCATATTCAGGGGTCGTAGGGAGAGCGTACAAGTAGCGCTGCCGATGTCGCAAAAGCTTAGATTCTGTAGTTCTCCTGAGGTCGTCTGACGTGTTGGGGTGGTTCAAGACGTCTTCGTACCATGCAGGAAGCTATGTAAATTGTTGAAAATCAGTGTAGGGCACACTCTCCTACCTTGATCAACCTTACCTTGGAAGCACCCCAGATATCTCGACCAACCTCGTTTTGGACTTCTTGCTGGGTCCCAGCGTTTATTCGTGTGCGCCTGCGCTCAACTTCTTTATTGTAGGCATCTTCTTCAGCCCGCTCAACCAAAGATACAATCTGCTCAAGAATTGGTAGCGAGTTGGTCATTGCAACCTGTATCTCGTATGTGTTGGTCTTGGTGGGCGAGGTAGGTTCGGGGGGCGGGATTGTCGAAAGGACATCATATAATCGAGAGTCCGGCAACAATAAGGAAAGTGCGTTGACCAGCTAGAAAATTTTTGAGAACGAGCAGGCTGATGTATTGTAGAAAACCTACGTCTAAGGTTGATCCGTGCTTCCGCCTAAGATCGATCAACTTTTGTAAGAATTCTGCTACTTTTGTGGCTTCGCCACTTGAAGGAATAAGGTTGTAACGGTTATTTCAGGACTAGATCGGGAAGATCTGCTCACGCGTTTGCAGCGATTTCGAGCTCCCGTTCGAGAGTCTCATCTAGATCATCCCAGCGCTGGCCTTTCTCCTGCAATAATTCGATACCCTGCCCCCCGCTGCATGTTAAAATTACACATCCCTTGTCGAAGATAGTCGTAACCAACCTGCCATGCAAGAAGCTGGTCGGGCTGTATATCAATCGCTTTCCGATATGCCTATGCGCCAAATTAGGAAGGAATAACGCAAGAGCAACGCCTTTACCTGCTCGCTTTTTTCAATTTCACCCAACTCAAAAGCTGAACGCCCGACAAACACATTTCTGGAATGGGTTAATGAGTACGTTTGACTATCGATCCCAATGGTTCTCACTCGCCCAAAGTAATTACTTGCATCGTATGTCAGCACGTCTTCTGCGGCCTTCAAAGCAGCAGGAAAGTCCTTCTTCTGGATAGCCTCCCTGATTAATGATGAGCCAAAAGACGTAGTGTTCGGTTTGTGGTATTAACCTCGACGCCTTCAACTTTGCTTTGACAATTGCAGCCATTCAGGCCGATGGTGGCTTGGGTATTTCGGATACGCGTCGGAGTGTTCAAGGGTTCATCCAGGGTCCAAGACTTACACCCGAATTTGATCTTCGCATCAACGCCATAAATTGCGAGCTTGATCCATCCACCTCAACGAGGCAACTCGACGTCATCCTGTTCCTCGTCTGTAACTGGGATTACGGCTTCTTGCATAACGTGCTGTACTAGAGTCGTATTCTTAGTACACGATGCTTCTTAGTTTTGGGACCTAGTACAACCAACCTGTTCATGATTCGGGCAAATACGACACACTCCTACGGAAACCAAACTATCGTAAAATAGCGAACTTGGGGCTGAAAATGGTATGAAATAGGACGCAAGCCGTGTTTCTTTGCAAGTTGCTCCAACGTTCCAGCCGGCGAAAGGCTACGGGCCATAAGGCATGGACCGCAAATTGCTGGTACAGAACGCGACGTCATGCATGAGTGCATTGCAAGGTAACGTGAATGGGCTTCTGAAATATGACGAACTAGATTTTGCACTGCGACATCGTGCTTTAACGCATCATGTGCTTTACAGGGCGCCCCTTTTCGCGCCGATTTTGGAGCGCTTCATTCCCCCATGACGCGACCTTTGATGTCATCTGGCACGGTATAACGCCACCCATCGTCTATATAAACGCTTGCTCTTGAGCAAGGGCAGAACAGCAGACCTGCACACACTCATATCACCTCTTACATTCACTATTCAACATGGCCTACGATAACTCCAACTGTACGTTTAAAGCATTTATATCAACATTACATCTATTCATTGTATTTATTAGCATACGGTGGTGACCGCGATGCGCGCCGTAACGAGCTTGATAACACCACTGGAGGGTATGGGAACAGCGGCATCGGTGGTAGTGAGTCGTACCATTCATATAAAGAGCGTTTCGCTAAAGCCCGTATAATCGTATAGCCCGCTCGGATGATTACACTTCAGGAAAGACCGGCGCCGTAGGCAGCGGGACTGGAGGCCTCACTGGTCGTAGCGACTTTAATGATTCGAGCCGTAGCGACAACCAAACTAACTACGGTTCAAACCCCAGTGGAACTCGTTTCAACGATTCGACCGCGGGAACCACTGGCGGATACAACCAGTCAAGCAACACACATGAGTCTTCTGGGCGTAACGAATTTGGGACCAAAGACCGCGGCACTGGCCTTGACTCTAATACTCGTGACGCTGGTTTGGGCTCAAACACCAATCGTGATGGGTACGGCTCCAGCAACATCGGCACCACCGGCGGATACGGATCCAGCAACGTTGACACGATTGGCGGATACGGGTCTAACAAAGCAGGCAACACTGGAGCATACGGCTCGTCGAGTGACAACAACACCTCGACTGGCAATTATGGGTCAACGAACGCCGACAACTTTGGAACCACTAACCAAGACACTTACGCCCGCGGTATAGCAAATGAAGGAGGCAACTATGACTCCACAACCGGCCACAAGCCCACTATGGGCGAGAAGGTCAAGGGTAAGCCGCATAGATATTCAATATTATAGTGTGCTCACTCAATTATAGGTACGATGGAAAAGATGCAAGGCAAGGTCACCAAGAACCCGGAGCTTGTAGAGCGCGGCCAGGAGCGCAAGGTTTGTGGTTATTGTTGCATCACAGTTTATATCTAAATGTGTTACAGGAAGGAAACCTCGGAAATGAATCTGGAAACAACAACTACTAATTTATTGCTTTAGCTCAAATTAATACTGCATGTATGCTCGTGCAAACTTAAATAATGAATTGTATTACGTTTACCCATAACTGAGCGCCGCCGCATGAATAGCCGCTTTGGAATATAGGAAAAGTGCTATGAAGAACGTAGTGCAAATTGTAAACACTGGTCCATGGCGGACTTCGATATCCTCGGCGGTTTCAAACATGCTAGATTTGAACAGAATTTACAGTTTTTTTTTGGCTTCAATCACGCGTCACGACGCGCATTCTCCTGATGCACAATCTCCCCCTTCTTATCATCTCCACCCGATTCAACCGGCGAAGATCCACGCTCGTAGTCAACACTTGGCATAGTGTATCCAAACAATTGGTCCATGCCCTCTAGGGAGACTCCCTTGGCTGTAGCAAACGCTCAACATGATACCTGTTGACCGTAGTATCGAGACTTACTTTCAGGCAACACGAAGACTACCCAAGGGATCATCAAAACCATGCACAACCCGAAAAACTGCATCACTGTTTAGTAAGTATGCTCCAATATGAACTGGGTTGCACTTACCAGGTATGTTCCGTACCCAATATTAGCGACCATGTAGGGTGTAGACCTCGCGATAACAAATTGCCAGAGCCATTGGGTCGCGGTAGTAATTGCACAGCAAAGAGCCCTGGACACCAAGAGGGAAGATCTCGGAGCAAACAATCCATGAAATTCCGTTCCAAGACGCCTGCGGGTGCACAAAACTCAGTTTAGATAGGACCCAAGAGCTAGAGAGATCAAACCTACACAGAAGCATATGGCAAATATGTACAAACATGCTGCTGCGAACTTGCCCGCTGAGGTAGGGGCGTCCCCCGCTTTCGGCTTGGCGATAGCAATAAATGCAGCGATACTTTAAGCTATTTGTAAGCAGCATACTTACAATACTGGGATAGCCGCTTACTAGAACATAGAAAATGCGCCGCCAACAGAACCATAGATAAGTGGTTTTCTTCGCCCGACCAAGTCGATCAACCAAAACAGGAAGATAAAGGTGGTGATCATTTTGACAACCCCGTAGATGCCCTGCAATTAGAGTTTTAGTTAATTTAGGCATCCAACGCGAGGCCGGGACTTACAGTGGCAAAGAGCCCATTGTTCGTGCCAGTAATACCAATGGACTTGAAGATCGTTGGAGAATAATACTAGTGTAAGACTGAGCGTGAGCGTGGAATAGTAGATAATAGCTTTGAATGTTTACGTTAATGGCGTTTATACCTGAATTTCGCCGTCAGAAGTTGCATACTAACTACATGCAGCCACTCACCAGTCAAATTTTGGAACATCATAATAGTCATTCCGACACCAATTCTATTTCGAATACCAGGCTTGCCGAGCTCTTTCAACTGTCCTCCAAATCCATGGGTTCGTACAAGGGCCATTTCACGGTTGAGCTGGTCCTGAGTCGCTTGGATTTCTTCGCGGACATAAGCATGACTTGCTGGTAGATTCCTCATCCAAGACAGGTTTTTTATGGCCTCCTCTTCGCGACCGACTTTAAAAAGCCACCTCGGGGTTTCTTTGAGGAACAAAGCCGCAATCAACAGCATCCCGCCGGGAACTTGGTGCATGAATGCGTGAGAATCCGGCCGCTTAGACACAATTATACCACTGACTTAGCTGGAGAGAGACCGGGATATGCCACTGTTTAGCTTTCGGTGCGACACCTTTGTTGACACCGTAGCTGCCAAAAGGCTGTCATAACAAAGTTTGCGCCCGATATTCGATTTTAACCTACTTGATCCAAAACCCGACTACACCCCCAATTTGTAAGAGGGTCTCATAAAATCCAACCAGACGTCCTCGAATACTGGGTGGAGATATCTCAGCAATATAGAGAGCTGAATTACGTACACCGAGTTAACGGAGTGCCTCAATGAATTATTGGCACTTACGCGTAGCCAAGGACACCGCACCAACGCCAAATCCTCCAATAATCCGACCAGCATAGAAAATACCCAAGCTTTACCGACATTTTAAATTCGTACAGTGAGATGTATGAAAACGAGAGGGCTCACCTTTTAGTCGCACCAAGCATAACCCTGCCCCTAGGCAAAACAATGCAGACGCCCCAGCAAGGTAGCACGCCGTCCATATTTCTCTGCAACGAACAGACCAAGGATGGCCCCGAAGAAGCAACCTGCAGCGTAAGAGTTAATATAATTCATCCTCCGAGAATTATTGTGCTTTGGCAATCATATCTTACCCCCTTGGTAGGTAGAAACTATGTTGGAGCTCGTAAATGCCTTTTGGGAGGTTGACATCTTGTCAAGCCCAAATTGAGAAGCGAATGAAGGCAAGGCTAATGTCCCTCCGATGAAAGCCGAGTCATAGCTAAGCCCGGTACTCAGTGAGGTATTCTAGTGTCTGATGAGACTGGATATACCCAAATAACACACCGCCCCATGCAGCAATGAGTGCCAAAACATATGGTCTCCAGTCTATCTTGTAGCATAAGTCTATGACTTTTGCAACAAGCTATCACATTTGACATACTGTACACTTCCTTCGGAGTTGGTCGGTCTTCGACGATTTTCAACGCCATTCGACGAGGGGTCGAGCGATAGGAATAAGAGTGGATATTTAAATAAAAGTGGTGACCTCCGCAAGAATGTGGGCGAGCTAAAGGGGGCTAGAGACGTGGAGGTCTCACAACGGGTGTTATTATAGCGGGGGAAGGCGGAAGTTACTGTATAACACCGGCTAGGATAATCTAATCACCCTGCCTTCGAAAACGTCTTCGGAAACTTCGGTGTGTTCAAGACATATACATTTGCAAAGAGAGACCCATGTGACCTCCATAAAAGTAGATTTTTGGCGTTCTTGCTGACATTCCATGGTGTAATTTAGTCTCCAAAGGAAAACTGTATGTGTGAATGCGGGTGCCATGCGAGGCATGGTCTTAGCGCCGGGAACCTTGTTTGGCCAAGCTGACGTTTTCTCGCCAATTCAGACATCCAACGATTGAGCAAAATACCGATCAGCGCATTCATCGTTCTTTCTTTGGTATCTGATATTCATACGTAGTTCTTAATCCTATCTTATTAGCTCGGAAGGATCTTACAGCATTTCTAAAGCGCTTCAAGTCGGATTTAGGTCACGAATTCCTCGCAAAATAGGCTAAGATCCGTTGATTGACTCCAAAGTACCTAATGTTGAAAGCAACTTAAAATTAAAAGAGCTTGAAAGGGAGTATGTTTAGCTGCCATTGGCATACAGCCTCACGGTAGCAATTCAGGTTAACTCCTTGAAAGCAGAAACGCCCTTACCACCCATATTTTCCAAGTGAAACAACTATCGCCGGTATGCCTAGTACAAGTGTCTATGTAGTAAGCAACCTTCCGGGTGATTTTAATTGCTACGAAGCTTCCATACACTTGTAGAACGGCCGGAGCTTAGCATGTCATTTCGTATCTAGTTACTTCTTCTTTGCTAAGCTTAGTAGGGCCAGCGTTTACTTATCCTTATCGAGCATGAATATAAGATATATTTACCAAAAGAAGGGCTGGAGCTCACCCAGGGTCATGAACATCTCATATACATTGGGCACGCTGAACAACTCACGGGTGGCTTGGATTTATGCTCACAAAGTAACGGGTTTTTGTGTAGGACATTATAAAAATATTTTTTAGCTTTAAATCGATCAAACATTCGGTTCGAAAAACCATAGCTCGCAGGCCTGAAAAGTGTGAGGGAATGACCGGAGCCGGCGGGGCTTCATTGCGAGTACTGAACGAGGGAGGCGCTGGTCACGTGGTCTCGCGCTGCTGCTTGTCTCCTCCATCGCCCGACGTTGTGTGTCGGGTTTTCTTCCCACCCACCACCCCCTATTTGCTGCGATCCATCGGTAAGCCGAGGCCTACCTAACCCGCGAGTCCCACTCGCAGTTCGGGGATCCAGCCACGCTCCTCCCACCAGTGGCGGTGCGAGCATCCCAAATCTGCCCGAAGCAGATGCCGACCGATGGGTCGCACTCGGCGCAAGCGCCTGGCCCTGTGCTCGGTGCAAATGATTTCTGAAGCCGCCGCCAATAGAGTGGGAGGGCCAAAGTCTTTCAAGTTCTCCATGTCTTAAGGATCTTTGGCTAATACTGTTCAGGGCGTTGAAAGGCCCGGGCACACTGCACATGAAGTGGCTGGGAATAGGCTCGCAACCAACTGTCGCACCAGACCCAGTTCTCGCTGCGCATTTTGTCGAGGCAGGAGGCTGGATATGTGTACCCACCTATTAGGTAAAGGATTTTTGTGCTTATCAGGGGAATAGCTCGGAAAGCATGTCACCAATGTCCAGTGTGTTTATGAGCGAAATTTAGTTTCCCCACAAGTAGCCATACAGAGTTTGGCCCACTAGCGCCCAATTCAGTTATCATCACTGTCGAAATAACTTCACTCAAGAGCCCTTGATACTACTAACTGGTACTTTGTAGACACGCCCTGAATCAGTGTGCCAAGTTGTGGTGCACAGGCACTGCCCAGTACAGCTCTGACTCCCTCAGGTGCAAAACTACCAAGTCGCTTCCAACGCCATCACCGAGCCTGCTCGGCTAAACTCTATTGCAGCCTACACCACCTGTTCTCATGTTCTGCTTCCTTTGGTATTTGTCGACTGTGTTTAGCCATCTGAGCATAAGCGAGAACGGCAGGTCATGAGTGGGCTAACTGAGGATATTCTCAAACCAGTCTGAACACAAATAAATTACGCACGCCACCTCCAGGCATACTATCGCATATGCTGGGTCGAATGATTCAATCAACCTCCGAACAGAATAACAATTGGCCAGAGGCTGGATGTCCCAGCATCATCTTAACATTTTGTATAATATGTACATAGCTCTCGGTGAATTGACCTCAAGCAGGATGTGTCATTGCGATAGCTAGATGGTCAAGTGTCCTCTAGGATGAATATGATCAATCGGATATGAGCGGGCCGATGAAGTCAACAGATAATTACCCAGTCGTTTTCAATTCCCTATAACCTTATGAAATTCGATCAACACACAGGCCGACGGTCTGACTCCGCACGAATAACCCCAATAGATTACACGCATATACTATATGCACGTCTTAGAGCTACATATATACATGATTAGTTTATTGATCTCAATTTCACAACCGTTGTACGGTGTAATCTTCACGTACCTCGGAATATAAGGCAAATAGTTTAAGAAAGCGATTCAGGTGACCACATCAATCATGCTTTTTTCCGCGAAGATCAGTGCGCACACGCGGATATGGCTCAGACCTTAGAAGCTTCGGTTGACGTTATTTACTGATGGTTTGGCTGGAAAGTATCGACCAGAGGCATTTTCGTCGGCTCACCGGTAAAAGTGGCTGATAGCCATTCGATTGACCAATCAACATCGTTCAAGCGGATCGGTTCCTCTTGGCATTCTGTGGGGGAAGCCTGCAAACGGCCGCCTCGTCGGGCCAACTTTGGGGGATTCCCGGCATCTTCGCTTGCAGCTGTCATGGTTTCCTCAAGACTGAAAATTAGATTTCCGAGTAAGTCCCATTCAAGCGTATAAATGCGCCATCGAGCTCGTCACAACACTCACTGAAAACTATATTGAACATTATGAAGTCCTTTTTGGCGATCTTCGCTCTCGCTGCTGCGGCAATTCAACCTGCCCTGGCTCACTACCGGTTTCCCATGCTCATCGATGCTAGTGGCACAGTCACTGGCCAGTTTGTTTACGTTCGCGCGAACACCAACAGTAACTCTCCTGTGAGTCTGCTTAACAAGATGGGCGCAAAAAATGTAACCCAAGTAATTGTTTAGGTGACGGATGTCAAATCAAACGACCTCCGCTGCAATGTTGGTGGCCTCGCCTCCGGAAGCTCCACACAGATTGCAACAGTTCCTGCTGGGTCGACTGTTGGCTTTGCATCTGACACCAGTAAGCCGCTTCGTTCTTGTATACCTGAGTTGCTCATCCCCTGGCTCTATAGGCGTGGGTCACCCGGGTCCGCTCCTGGTTTACTTGGGCAAAGTTCCATCTGGCCAAACCGCTGCAACTTGGGACGGCAGTGGTGCCAACTGGTTCAAGATCCACTCCATTGGTGCTAGCTTCAGCACCGGTTCCTTGGCATGGCCCACTGACAGTACGTCGAATCGTGGTATAGTTTGATCTGTCCGACTAATGATTAAAAACAGACCAGTCCACCTTCAAGTTTAAGATCCCCGCCAGCACACCCCCTGGGCAGTACCTGCTCCGGATCGAGCACATTGGTCTTCATGTTGCTTCGAGCGTTGGAGGCGCACAGTTCTATGTGGGTGTTTTAGACCACCCCACTCCCCAATGGAGGCATACTAATGGGGTATATGCGCTTTAAAGATCAGCTGCGCGCAAATCAACGTCACAGGCAATGGTTCCGGCAACCCCCCAAAAGTATCCATCCCTGGCGTCTACTCTGGTAAGCTAGCGGCAATGTATTATTCTTGTACTAATCCGTACTTCTACAGGTACCGAGCCCGGCCTCTTGATCAACATTTACTGGCCACCTGTCACGTCATATACTCCTCCTGGCCCGGCTGTCTGGTCCGGTTAGATACAAAAGTGTATTATGGAACCATCAGTACTTGTGGGCATATGATATACTGTATTGAAGGAAAGGGCAGAGCTGTCTTACTCAGATGGAACCTCGATACTACAATAAGTTGAATATATTTGTGTCCAATTCGCCTCATAGACCAAGTGCTTTGCCTAGAGTCGCTAAGATTAGAATTCTGATATGGGCAAATGCCTTTGAAAGGAAAATAGAATAAGAAGCGTATTGATAGTAGTAGGAAGTATGGCTTGCGGTGCTCAGTATCTATACATGCCCATATAGCGGACGAGAAACAGAATGGGTTTAAACGAAAAAGAAATTCCATAGTTGTGTTCAACGGAAACTTGGTCCAGGGATGTCGCACACACGTAAGGCCCTTGGCATGCTTGAAGTTGTAGGAAAAGATCGCTCTTATGAAACTCTCAAGGAGAACTCTCACTCGAATGTCATCTGTCCGCGTCACGACACCCTGTGATTGATGGCGGCCACTTCTCATTGATCATTTATCGAAACGCGGGATGAGACTGCCTAGGACCACGTAGCCACTGGGTCGGATCCGACAGTTCCGGTGGATGGTTACTTCCGATTTACCGCCGTTCTCGCTGTAGTTCTCGTCGTGGTCGTCGCCCCTTTGGAAGGATAAAATAGCTCTGAAATATGCCAGGTGTACGTGATATCAGGTGAGAAGGCTTGTGAGTAAGAGTTCAGACGGAGCCTGACTCGGTTTCCAGCGCTGACGAATTTATTGCGGCGTATGCCTCCCACCTCAAGCGATCTGGCAAGCTCGAGGTCCCCATCTGGTCGGATCTCGTCAAGACCGGCTCTTTCAAGGAGCAAGCGCCTTATGACCCGGACTGGTACTATATCCGTGCTGGTACGTATACACCATACTTAATATGTCATCGAATGAACCAGCTAAGTACGATGCCCAATTAGCTGCCGTTGCACGACATATCTACCTCCGGAAACAAGTTGGGATTGGTGCTCTTGCCAAGCTTCACGGTGGGCGAAACCGCAGGGGTAACCGCCCATCACACCACCGCGATGCGAGCACAAACATTCAGCGCAAGGCAAGTCTATATAACAATCGTTTTCTAACCCGTTTACTCGATATTGTACCGTATCCTAAGTATACTATTCGGACAGATCTGCCAGTCCCTAGAGAAGATTGGAGTTCTTGAGCTCGGTGCTGATGGTGGCCGACGCATCTCTCAGGATGGTGTCCGTGATCTCGACCGTATCGCAACAGCTGTCGTCGAGGCTGCAAAAGAGGAGGAGGAGGAAGAGGAGGAAGAGGAAGAGGCGGCTGAGGAGGAAGAGGAGTAAACGATTGGGATATCCGCTATTTGTTGGTGTGTCCTCGTTTCCCGTTGCATTTTTTACTCTTGTACCCATGCATGGTTTATGTATGCTCTATGGCACGAAAAGTTATATGCGCGGTATGACTGTGCGTTTTTTACTGTGCATTGTAGCGAGTATGGGAATAAGGTTGAATGATTGGTTTGGTGTGCTAGTAAAGGAACGTGATTCATCCTAATAATCTCTTACACGGAGGTCTTCAATGCTCCAGACAGGCCGAGTATCAATGCTAAGCTTGTCATAATCTTGTTTTTGAAACCTTTCTAGTGATGCCCAGGCAATCATCACCGCGTTATCTATGTACACTTGTCAATGAGGTGATTGAGCTCGGAGGTACATAGTACTCACCAGTGCACAATGCCGGAGGCGGGAATATTAGCTTAATTTTATGGGAAATATCTGCCTCTTGTGTGACCAATTGAAGCCTATCGAGTACGAAACTTTAACCAAGCGGGACAGACGAGATAGAATGAAGCCCACCTTGGTCTTAGATACGAATTGCTAGCGACACCTCCGCTGACAACGATAGAGTCGACACATATATTCCTTTTTAGGCATTCTTTCAGCCCAAGTTTGACTTTGGCCTCCAGTTGGCCAACTGCGGCTGTTTGAAACGCAGCCGCAATACTCTGGCGCTCCTGTAGCGACATATCATTCACTGTACGACAGATTCTCTCTTGCATAGCTGCTCGTTCCGGTGTGGGGGGATGTTTTAGACATGGTTCGTTGGTTGTTTGAGGAGGGTCGAGGACCATGTTTGAATCGGAGCGGGCAAGAATGTACGCTCGAACAGAAGAGATTAAACCGGAATAGCTGAAAGCGAGTTTTCCGGGCATCGGTATGTGGAATGGTGCTTCGATTTTGGTAGCACATGATGCAAAGGCTTCAAGAGATGCCCCAGCACTACATTCTCGAGACCAAGGAATGTTGAGGAGGGTTGCCACCCGATCAAAGGCGTTTCCGATACTTTCGTCCCGAGTTGTAGCTAGGGTCTCAAAATGAGTGCTAGAGTAGGCCAGAAGAAGTAGCGTGTGTCCACCGGAGACGAGCAGCGTCAAGAATGGGTACGAGGGAGGAGACTGGCAGGTGTAGAGTGCCGTGAGAGCGTGGGCTTGCTAGGGCACTAGCTTCAGTAATCCACCTAGTGTACGGTGTTTGCGAGGGTGCATACCATATGGTGCACACCAACGAGAGGTTTGTTAAGTGCGCCAGCCAAGGTACGGGCAGCGACTGCTCCTATGTTGAGGCATCCCGGCATACCAGGACCCCTGGTGAAGGCGATACCGTCTATGCTATGAATTGTGGAGTTACTTTCTCCCAAGGCTTGCCGTAGTGCGATAGGCTAGAAGAAGTCATTCACAACGCATCATTGGCTGTGCTGCCTGCACTTGCCAGATTTTTATTATGCATTCTTGATGCCACTTGAGGATGAATACCTCTAAACTCCTCATGACTTTCAGGTCATCGTCAGAATACGTTATACCGAGACAAGGCTCAGAACTTACTCAGCGTGTTGTTTGAGAATGACATTTGAGAGAACCTCTGTATTGGCTGTAATTGCAACTGCAGTGTCATCTGCCGAAGTTTCGAAAGCAAGACCCGGAAAGGACGAGCCAAGGACAGAAGATAGCGAAGGCTATAGCGGCCAAGTGCAGCCACCATTTTGGTCGATCTGATTTACACCTCGATTACGTAAGTATAGACACTTTGTACGGGCTTCGTTCCTTCTTCACCTGTCGATCACCACGCAATTTTGGCTATCCCCCTGGAGTGGCATATAGCGGTTTTGAGCTGCAGAAAACAATTGTTACGTGAATTTATTCTTCCCGGAACGCTTGACAACGTGTATCATTTCTCGATTCGAATTGCCGATCCGACCTGCCGTTCTTGGCCTCTAGCACACCTAGCTTCTCGATAACGGGTATATATACGCCATGCTCAAATCCGTCGTGAAATTCCCCCAATCTCAAATCCCAGGCCGACATCTCCCCTCCCTCCGCGTCGTTCGCACGACTCCCACCCAGACTCTCCATCTCCGTTCACGGATTCAGAAAGGCGAAGATCTAACTCTGACGGGACCGCCCCGACACCACGACCCGCGCCTCGCCCCCTTGTTCCACACGTGCCCTCGCCCATCCAAGAAAAGAGCGTCAGCCCTGGTAGCTCGACTTCGGATCCACGGTTACGCCCGAGTCCTATCCAACAACCGCGTTTGGGGAGTTCGAGTGTTAGTGGCTCTGGCTCTTTATTCTTGACACATAGCCTTGGAATGTCCCGTTCTCAGGGTGGTGTCCCCCGGGAGACAGTTCCCACAGCGGTCCCAGTCACCTCGTCATCAGTAAATGCTGCACGCACTTCGCCTGTCAAGGGACGAGGGGTCTATGACGCAAAACTCATGGCCCGAGAGATGGATCGGCTTGGGCTATCTAGCGCAGTTCCCAGCGCAAATGCTTCAAGCCTCTCGCTCCCGCTTTCCAACCCAACACTACCAACTATGACCACCGGAGTTACTACAGCAACACCGGATACGGCACCATACCAACAACTCCACGTTCACGTACTACCGCTTTTTAACTCGGAGAATTTAAAAGTCTCAATTGAGGATCTTAACGGCCTTGTCAAACAACACATCCAGACCGTGATATCCAGAGGGCCTAGCCGTGCTTTAGTTGCTCTTGAGCAGGATGTTAGGGAATTGGTTGACAAAGGGATGATGACGCTCAACAGCAAGCTCGTGGGGCTTGGGGGAGAAACACTCCTAACCCGAGTGGTACAGGTCTGGGGGCAGTTCTGGGAGCAAATCCTTCCCTATCTTGAAGGGGCAAGTGACAGGTCGTGGGATATGACTATACAATAACACACACTATGTCTAGGTCTTCTTGCCTTTGCAAACAGAAAAGATATTACAAAACCTATCTCGCAACCCTAAATCTATGCGCCCGGGCTCACCCGGATCTCCCTCGCATGAAATATCAGGCGTCGTTCCACTCGTAGGGTATCTTACAGTCGACGTTCGAAGTGTCGTCCTCCAATCTTTTCGCGATTCGATTATCGCGCCAATCTGGCCGAACCTCTACGATCAGTTTGTATCAATGGGAAAGGACGTTGAGACAGGTATCGCATTAGGTGATAGGTATTCCCGTCTTCAACAAATGTACGTAGCCTAGATCAGCCCCGACACCACCACTTATCTCAAGTAGGCTTCTCGTACTCTCGTCTGCCTCTCCACGAACCATATCTATGAACCAGCCTTTAACCCCAATATCTCCGGGAGAAGAAGCCGTGACGAACCTACTCCGGGCTATACTTCGTGTACGCGCCCTTGCATACTCTGGGGGCGGCCATCAAACGCACCAACGGCTCCCGCCTCCGCCTATTCTTGGATTTGGCGGACCGGGTGCAGGTACTGGCGCAGCGGGCATGTTGTTCGGTGCAGCCCCGCGCGACAGGAGAGGTAGGATAGCAAAACGAGACGTCTCGTACCGGGATGGGAACGCGTTTGATGAGGACGGAGAAGGCGATGTGTTTGGCAGAGAGGAGATGGAAGGCAAAACAGACAGGCAGAGGGAACGTGAATTTTTGGACGCATTAAAGAGCCCGATGGTCCCGAGTGATGAAGGAACTGTAGATGGAAGGACACCCTTAGGTCGAAATGTCGACCAGGTATGATTTTTTTTAGTGTACTCGTTGAAGCCCCACTCACAAAAATCCGCAACATCTTGAATAGGCAGACAACCGAGGTCTAGGATTCGCGACGGCAATGAGGGCGGTGATATAGACCGTTTTCATTGTTCCTTGTCGATGTGAGCGTACTCTGTAGTATCTCTTGAATTATAGTTGGACCATGTACTTTGTAGGAATTAACATGTTCATTTCATCGTGGCGGTTTAGGTACTTAAAAGGAAATCCGTGTAGCTTTCCACTATCTTCTACAACATTTGGGCACATGCGTGGCTTTTTATGACTTCTCGTGAAACTCAATCCGGACCCAAGTAGATTGTTTTCATACCCAGCAAACCCTCTCTGGGTGCCCCCGATTATGAACTATTTTGAGGATTTCGGTACGGTTTGAATAGAGTACTACCATTCAGTCGGGCGAAATCTTGAATAATCGAGCGCGCCCTCTCACGTGCCGGCTAAAAAACACTCAAGCCATATGTCAAATGTGTTGCTATGCTCACCGATTTGACAAGTGATTTGACAAAGCCAACGCCGCAATGGGAGAACGCTGCTATGTCAAAGCGAAGACGAGACCAATTCTTTAGTGTGTCCATTTACGTTTAGTCTATAAATAGACCGATCATGCTCAAAAACAATGTCTGCGATGACTATCTTCGATGCAACGTTGCTGGTAGTCTCGCTTCGGGAAGCAAGGCATCGGCATGGGCTATTTCTGTTAGATCGAGTGTTGGACACTAGTGACATGAAGCCATGTCAATCCAAGTCAAACATGGTATGCAGGTTCTCGCATATCTTTGGCATCACTTTACTCCAGCCCACTCGCCCCCCAACTTTACCCTGGTGATACTGTACCCCGACCGGCCAGCCTACTGTAGCCTTGTTCGATATTTATGCTATTGGTGCCACATCCCTTACCAGCGTTTTGGCACGGCCCGCGGCCACTTCGCTGCGTTTAAGTCGGACCCACTTATTATGTACTCCATAATTACTGGCCGCGCATTCAGCCGGCGTACAATCGGGAACCAGGAGAAGTTGGCAGATTCGAGCGGCGTCCGTTGCATATGAGCTAGCGCGGACATTGCAATCTATCCTACTCGAGGTGTGGCTGAACTGTCCGAATAGCGTAAGGTGCTCGCTGCGGATGAGGATGAGGATGAGGATGAGGCTGTCTGTTTTGGAAGTCCAGCGATTCGATGGTCGAACGAACAACTTACTAACAGGGTGACTAAACCAAAACACTGGTGCCCAACGAGAATACTTCATCCCGGGCGTTGGGTAAATGGTTTAATGCACTTTATTTTATTGACATTCGTGGCGAGCATACAAGAGCAGAACGCGTCGAGGCATGATATATTTTAGTACAAACAAACGAGTACAAGGGCTTGATGGTGTAGTGGTCCAGGCTGTAACTCCCGAGCGGAGAAGATGGGATCAAATATGCTGCACCTGATAGTACCTTGGTTCGAGGCCTCCGGCGGCTGCATCTTTACCTTTTGTGTAACCGGCTGATTTGACCAACGAGCAGATCGAACCTGTATTGAACGTATTGTGAACTCGTTTCTTGCATGAATGTAGTATTTTGAACAACTTTGAGGGCTTTCGGCACGACGGAGTCGGGTTCAAGCATGGGTTGTTTGACACGGTGGCTGTCCAGCAGGCGAAGCGATTATATCAACCTTGAGCAACATCGACATCCGGGACAAGAGAATTATTATGCTCCTACGATGGGTCGAGATCGGTTCGGGGTAGGTATTAAATCAGCGGCTAGCATAATCGGTAGGGACTTCATGTGTTCTCGACCCGTGAACATATACCCTCCAGTCCTAGTAGTGACCGCATGTAATAGGTAGTATGAACTCATGACAGCTCTCGTTGTAAGTCAAGATCGCACAGTATACCGCCGATATGGAAGCAAATGGCTACTCAACCACTCCAGCCGCTTCTCGATTAGGATATATTACCTTAGTCACTTGCCTCACAAACAGCGGGTATAGTTCAAATCTGCGAACATCCCATGACTTCTGATCGTCCATTGTACGTACGGGAGGTATTGAGTTTAGCGGTTACGCATCAACCCAATGCTCATGTGCCTTGAACAGGTGAATAAATTAGTCCAATATTCCATCAGTAATACCTGGAACTACTCGCTCCCGAGTCCAGCATGCCACATTGCATAGGTTCTTATTTTGTTTCGTATACACATACTAGCCAACAACTTGAGCACGCTCTCTGCCTTGGATGGCTACATTCGTCCTTGACAACGCTCAGTTCTACGCGAGTGCTACCTAGAAATCCAGTAGTCTGCCCGAAATCCAAAGCTGATTCTATCTATGCGCGTCTAGATAAGCTGCATTGAGCTCACGATTACAGCAAGCGAGTGGCAACGGGGTCAAACTTTCCATGGTCGGCATCTACAAAGGCCACTTTTTGTCGGCTCTGGAGTGGAGAACCGGGCCCGACTGACCAGGCCGGTTGGATTGTCGGTAACAAGCCCGGGCTCGTGATCGATATTTACACACTGGCAACCCTTGATGGCGACACGGTTCATCAGTTGGCTGTGCGATCCGGCTAAATAAATCGAGGCGACTGTACAAATCGTTTACTATTTGTATACTCATTGAGAGGAGTGTGTGCAACTATATAACAAGACTCTTGCACTGCCCTGACTCGCCCAAACCAGGACGAGATGAAAATGAGCGAATTTTAGCGCTCGTGAAATGGACAACGGGATGAGCAACCCCGGGATCGGCCGCTCAATCGGTGATTGACTCGAGATTGTTCCAAGACTTTCGTGAAAGCGCTCAGTGTGCTGTGCATAGACGCTCGAGAGGTGTTTCTTCGACGCTTGGGAAAGTGTAGGCATTTCATCAGAGTTTATGCTTTTGGTTAGAAACAAAGAACTCGGCTAGACGGTTGTTTCGTAAGGGAACAATGAAACGAGGAAAGTATCGCCACGTAACATGCATTGTGCAGTGGGCTGTGTGGATGAGTCGAAGTTGAGAAGTCGATGGGCACTCTGGGGGATGTGGCGTAGATTTGGTCGGCGCTGATTGGGTAGCAGGATATTGACGATATATGCACTGATATTTATCCGGCGTCCGGGGTGAGCAGGGCGGCCAACGCCTAAATGCACGAGACGCATGCCCTGTAGCGAAGCGCAGTGAAAATTTCAGCCAGGGCGAGGAAATCGTGCAACGATCGCGGGGCGAAACGGGAAAATTGTGGTGCGGCCTGAGATAAGATAAGATTAGATGGACTGACTCGAGCCCAAAACCGAGAACTTTGGGTTGACCTCCACATGCTGGATATAAAGCTGCTCGCTTTTTGCGCAAACAGCAATTCCCCCGCGACGGCTGCTCTCTCGCAAAATCGCGCAGCACAACCACCGCACTTCTCGCCTTCGCCCACGCCGCCAGCCTTGCGGTGCTCCCCCTTCTATATATCCCTGTCTGCGCTGGTCGTCGTCCCCTACCGCCCTCTGCAATGATATCGCAAAAGCTTGTTTCTGGTCTGCGTACCAAGGTCCCCACCTTGGCCCCTGTCCCCGCTGCTCGTTTCGCGGTCAGTCGTTGCCCTCGTCCTTGCTCGCATCCGCTAACCAACGTACGTATATACAGAGCGTCCATGGCGTTCGAAGGCCCCGACTGCCTGAAGAAGATGCCGGAGACCCGGGTGCGAACGTGTGTTAAATCTATTCTCGTCCACCGCCTCGCGCTAATTTCGCCACTGTGCAGGACTTTATTTTGTCTGTGCTCCAGTCTATGCCCTCTCAGCGCGATGCCAAGGCCTATCTCAAGTCGTTCGGCCCCCGTCCTACACGACCGCAGCCGACGCTCCCTTCGCAACCCCTTGATCTCACCCTTCCCCCGCTGCCGGTCCCCATCTCCAGCACTGCCGCACCCGTGCCGGCGCTCAGCCCGATAGCCTCGCCGCTCATCGCATCTATCCTCAACCCAGTTCAGCGCCATACTGCCCTCGTCAAGTTTCAGGGCCCGTTTACGGACCGCCAGCTGGAGAGCATCGTACGCGGAATGATCTACCTAGAGAAGTTGGGGTTGATGAGCGTCATTGTGGTCGAGCTCGATGACTGGGTGCGAGGCGAGTCGGATGAGCGGGGCGCGCCGCACAAGAAACTAGGCGGATTGTCGAGGCTCTGGAGGCTCAAGGGCGCGCGCTCGGCCTATCACCGACGCCGTGGTCCGGTTGGGGCCCCACCCAGAGGACGAGGGCGGCCAAGGGTCAGACGTGATCGAGACGCATACACTTCCCAGCGACCTCGTCCATCTCCGTGCTGCCCTGAGGTCGGGCGAGATCCCAGTGCTGTCTCCTCTTGCTCGGGACTCGTTCTTGCGCATGGTCCGCGTCGAGGCAAACGACGTGATTGCTGGCCTCGCACGTGGAATGACCGAGGCTGCTCAACTCGACGCCGAGTCTCAGTCAAAACAGGCGATCGGCTTTGATGGTGATGACCTCGACTTGACGCCGATGCGGTTGATGATCATCAACCGCGAGGGTGGCATCCCGTCCTACGCCCGAGAAGGCCTCCCTCATCTCCTGGTCAACATCCAGTCCGAGTACGAGTACATTCGCGAGACGTACCGCCCCGAGTGGTCTAATCTTGCCCCGAGCGCGTTGTCCAACCTGCGCTTGGCGCGGTCGTGTTTGGCCCATATGCCCCCCAGCTCGAGCGCGTTGGTGGTGTCCCATCGCTCTCCACGCAGTCTCATCGCCAACCTGCTTACGAACCGGCCCGCCCAGAGCTCTAGTCTGCCCCCACAAGCATTGTTGACTGGCAGTCGACGCCTAACCCGGGATACTCCGACGCTCATTCGGCACGGTTTGGGCATGCGTGTATTGCGCAGCGTTGGAGATATTGATCGAGACAAGCTTACGTATCTCATGGAGCAATCCTTTGGTAAAAAGCTCGACCAAGAGGCTTTCTACGCCCGACTGGAAAAACGACTCGATTTCGTGATCGTCGCGGGGGACTATGCCGGCGCCGCGGTCGTCACCAACGAAGGACCCGAGGGACCGGGAGCCATCTCGTATCTGGACAAGTTTGCCGTACTCCCCGCACACCAAGGAGACGGCACCGTCGACTTTTTGTTCGTCGCGCTGCATGACGAATCATTCGGTCTCGGCTCTCTCGGCGCCGCGAACCCGAACGAGGGCGGTCGACAGGCGAGGGTGAGGGTCGGGATCTCGTCTGGCGCAGTCGCGCGGACAATCCAGTCAACAAGTGGTACTATGAGCGGAGCAGCGGTCATTTGCGCCTGGGCAAGTGGGTGCTGTTTTGGTCTGATGCGGAGGAGCGGATGAGGCGGTTGGAGGCCAAGGCGCGCGAAGAGGCCGAGGCCAAGGGTATGGCGAGGACGCGGGTGGTTGCGCCATCGTACCTTGTTGATGGCGAGGAGGGACGTCTGACCAAATGGGCGGAAATCGTGACAGCGATCCCGTCGAGTTGGAAGGCATAACTCGAAGCCTAAAATAAACCAGAATGAAAACCGAACAAGTAATTTGAAGATACCTTTAGAACAGTTTTGTCACATTTTGCTTTTTTTTTTTTTTGCTCCACTTTGTATCATCTGGATTTTGACATGCATGTATACTATTTGGTTTAATCGTCACAGCTGCACAGTTTCGTCCTTTCCCTGTTAATGAATCTCGCGGTTGACGTGGCGCGCCTCGTGTACTTTGAGGATTCTGGCAATCAAAAACATCTCTTGATTGTAAGTTCTGACAGCGCCTGGCTCGCTGAAAGTTGAAATTATAACCTGGCTAGGGCTCGCAAAGGAGGGATAAATTATTCACAAAACAGGCTACATTCATACTTGATCAAACTAAGCACTTTTTGCATCTCTGAACATTCTTTCCTAGCTCGACATTCATTCTATCCAACCCATTCAAAAAGCTATTGACACCATTGTGCTACCGAGTCAGGAAGCCTTCTTTAGGACTACTGTGTACCTTGAAATGAGGACGTGGCCTACACAATTGGCGGTAGGATACCCACCACTGCATACATACCGCCCTTCAAGCTCGGTTTGAATAGTGGTTCGCGCGGCTCCAGATGTGCTTCATAGCCGCCCTCGTGGCGTGTCATCTTCAACGGATCACCTACACCCGGAAAAACTAGAAGCACAAGGGGCCTCGAACACGCGGTGGAAGACACAGCGAGATCTGTGTATGTGTTCTCCTCGTCGAAACGGCAAGTACCAGAACCGTCGGGATCCTCAACGATGAACTTGTCCTGGGGCTGATGCATGTAGACGAACGTGTTCCATTGGTATTTGTATTGCTTGTTTTAATTCTGGAACAATTGCATTCAATCTCCTAGTTATCCCATTCTATCTCTAGTCCATTGAACTGGACTTCCAACGAATTCTCCCGAATCGCCTTCGCCGTCGAGCCTGATCGGACGGGCCGCATATACTCCGACTCCCAGCAACGCCTTCGGATCCGAGCCATGAAAGACCCAGGTGATCTCGCGTATCAAGCTCTTCTTCTCGCCTTCGACCAAGTAGATGTACAGCGACGGCCCGCCCTTTTCTCGGGCCGCTTCCATCGTCACGCTCGTCGCTCCAGTCGGACGAGACTCCAATCTGAATAACCTTGAGGAGGAGTGGCAACCGTACCAACGTTTGGCTTGCCATCGAACACCTCGATTCCGGTTTTCACCCACGAGGCGTACGTGTTCAATGCTTTGTCTCCCGACGACGTTTCGGGGAGGTAGAACACCAGCCCACCTTGGTCGTAAAGCCTGACCCACTCAGCCGTGACTGTGACTTTGGCACGGCTAAAGGAAGAAAGGGGTTGGTATACTACGTAGGACGGCGCATTGGTCGAGTTTGACGAGGGCGGTTTGCGCCAGAGATCTGTACCTGGTGCTGGCTTGATCGTGATGCCAGAAGTGAGCGGGACTGGTTGGGCATTGGGATATTAATAGGGGTCAGAGTCGCCATTGAAATCGACTATGGCGTTCAACGAGTCAGAAGAGTCGCATAGGAGAAACGACTGGGAGAATAATATTTACCTCGCACAGTGCAAGATGATCAATCTAGTTGCGACTCACTATCCGTCGATGATGCTGTCTTTATACTCGGTACGCATTTGCGAAGCAGATCACGAAATTCACCGGTATATGAATCGAGCAATGTCCACGCAAACGACACGCCCTTGGATATCGTGGAACGTGGGTGGGATATTGCGAACATGACCATGACAGACTGTAATCGGGTTGTCAGCTGACGGGGTGGAGGATACATGTGGGAATTGACTTGGCGGACGGAAACTGTTTACTGAGAGCTTACGGTTGTATCATTGAAAGATATGGTAATGTGTAAACGCCCAGAGGTGGGCGCACATGTGATTGCTTCATATGGCGAGATCGACACCTCATTCCGATGACGGACGGGTACGGTTAGCCTCGGTCTTGTTGTCGAGAGCGAATTAAGTATGAAAAAATCAGACACATGAGTACATGCGACACGAGTGATCCACAGTTTCAAACCGATCATCACGACTTTACCCCAGTGAGACATCAGATGCATACACCCACACAGAAACGCCCCAGAAACAAGAAGCTCCTGAGCCAAACAAAGATCCGTGGAAAGTGGGGCTATTTCAGGGCGTAGAAGCATCAGGCGGCTGATGTTAGGCCTACGACGACAGGCTACAGTCTTGTAAGTCTCAACCTGGTCTCTATTAAATGAATTTTAGGTTAAAGCACCTGGATGGATGCTAGACTGGAGCAAGAGATATCCAATATTAAACTAGAATGGCCGCACTTGACGCTGTGGTCAATTCGGAACCCATCCTCACCCGTGCGTGCACTTCGTACCTACTAAACAAGCCCCTCGCACTCTTCTAATTCATTCAAAACAAATGTAGGAATATTAACCGAACTCTTTAAATCCGACGACCCAACATTGCATACGCTCCGCTACTCGCTTTTGACCGAGTGCGGACGGGCTATTCACAACGCGACCACCAACGTTCTCTTTCGCACCGTCTTACTGCCAGACGATGATACGCAGTTCACCCACCCTGAAGACACGCACGATGCCTCTGCAGATGACGAGTACGTAAATCGGATGCTCGGGCAGGCGCGTGCGCTGGTAAGAAATCACGCGCGGTACGGCCTCGAGTGCGATCTCTAGTCGTCGTTGATCCACTTAACCCATCTACAACTGGGGCCAAGGTGGAGAACACGTTATTCGAGCTCGAGGCCCACGAATGCGAGAGTGACGATGGCGAGCGGGACGGAATCAGGCCTATTTCTGGAATCCATCTAGAGGCGTTATTAAAGGCATGTACCAAGCTCGAGAGTTTGACGTGGATGTCGGCTGTTCCACCGCCAGACTGGATATGCGAGGTGAGTGACCTAAATGAAATTATTGGTTCGCGTTACTAGAAATGTTCATTACAGACTCTCGCAATCTATGCAGCTAACCTTAGGCACTTCACGTTCTCTCCGTCCAACCTTGCCGCGCTCAGATGGGATGCACCATCCATCTCATTCCTTCCGCCACTTGCGCACCTCGCACTCTCCAGGCTCTCACAAGCTGGCGCAAGTGCACTCGCGGCGAACCCACCTGAAACACGGTCATTGGCAATCGACTTTCTATGGCTGGATGACTTTGTATGCGAACGACTTGCGAGAGCGAGTTTGAAAAGGCTTGTCATGAGTACTAGTGGAACCAAGTTGACGGACAGAGGCATTGGAGCGTTGCTGGACGGATGCGAGACATTGGAAGAGCTGGAACTTGTTGATGTACAAGGTGAGTCTAATTATTAGCTCCCTTGGCGTGGGCTGTACACCCGAACTCTATAGGAAGGCTGTCAAAGACGCTCTGGGCAAACGTTGAACTGCCGCCAAGTTTAAATAGTCTGAGAATTGCCATGTCCGAGGGCGGACCCCACCACTCATGGACTGCGGACCATCTGTTATCGTTGCCGTCGCTTTCGTCGCTTGCGCAGCTGACGAGGATATCCATTACACGTGTGCCGGGAGTGGGGCTGATCGACGACGTTGCGGTGGCCAAGCCTGTCCCGCAAGAGATGGTAGAAGCGTTGGCTGGGTGCCAGGCAGTAGAAGAATTGGAGTGCGATTGGTGGTTGTGGAGTTTGGACGAGTTGAAAGAGTTGGCCGAGGGGTGTGTGGGTCTACGAGTGAGTTGGGATACCCAAAAGCGTTGTTGTCACTGAAGCTTTGCTCGGTTGAAGATGTTGAGGGTTGCTCTCAACGCGCCATTCGCTCGGTTGCTTACTCTGACGAGCTCGTTTGCGCATCTGGTGCATCTGACTAGGTTGTACGTGACGATTCCTGGCGCCCATGCACCTTCGACACCACCCTCTCCGACTCTAAATACACCTGGTTTATCTCCACTTGCGCTGGGAAATGGGTATTCCATTGGAGGCACTCAGAGTGTGGGTGGTATGAGCATCGGTCCTCCGAGCATAGGGTCTCCCACAAGCTCTCCACTATCGCTCGCGCGCTCACTCAAGAGCCCTAAACTCGTCATGCCCGTGCAGCTTCCTACGAACGCGGAAGCAGAGGGACAAAGCCCGGTCACACCTGGGGGTAGCCTGGGGGGAGTACAAAGCTTCGGAGCGGGGAATACGAATGATCAAATGGATCTGGTAGGAACCGATCTGATTTTGCCACCTTTGAGGGATGTGCGAAAGTTTGTCAGGAGGTGCCCAAAGCTGGTCCTCTTAGGTGAGCTTGATTTCGTGTCGTTTTCGAGGGTGACTAATTTTTTTTGGATATAGAGTGGTTTGGAAGAACTTCGAGGGGATCTTGGATTGCACACAGGGAAGAAGCCAAGTCCGTTGCAAGTGTCAAGGTAGAATATGTCCCGCCAATATTAACGGACGAAGATGGCGTGTGGGGGATAACCCCAGGTACGCGTCAGACTTCTCGGCTGACGCTTGGCTTGCTTGATTTGCGGTCTTTGCAGGCGTGCGTGCAGGGCATGACATGGTAACCAAAATCGGACTAGTTCCGCGGGAGGATGGGGAATGGACAGGGCCTGAGGCAGAAGCGGCGGCGGCAGCAGCACGGGACTACGAAGCGGAGCGAGATGCAGAGATCGAGCGGGAGAAGGAAGCCAGGCGGAGGCGACCGAGCATGAGTGCGGCGGGAAAGGAGGGGCGGGCAGGTGGGGCAAAGGAAAGCGGAAAGCCAGGGCCACCCCGGAAACGCGGCGCAACGGTGTCAAGTGGAGTCGTTCCCGACGTGACGGGCAAGCCCCGCAGACGACAGAGCAGCGCGAGCGAGGGGCTCGGCAAGACCAAGGTGCGTGCGTTGTTGCTGCGCAGGGCCTGTGCTTATGCGTCTCGCAGTCGCCGGCAGCAGTTGCGCCGACTCTGTGCAAGCGAGGAGCCCGGCGGTCGCCGTGAGGGGCGCATGTTCTGAAATGTACTTGTAGCGAGCGAAGAGCAATTTGAAATAGTATTACCTAAGGGGATAAGAATAGTGGTGTAGTCAGGGGTTTTCCTCGACGACGTTTGCTTTCAGTCTCGACCTTGTCCGCTCTCTCTCACTCACTCTCGGCCGACGACGACGACGCTGCCTGCGTGTTCGCAGCGCACACTCCTTGCTGCAGTGACCAGGTCGGTCTCCCGGGCGTTTTTTGCGCTGTTGTTGACGCCGTTGCAGCTGCCTTCGTCATGTCTTCCAACGCTCTCTACCAGTCGCCGGGCTATGCCCAGAGCTCCGTACCCATCCCCACCACGCGCCCCCCGCCGACACGCGCCCCAGCGCGCACCGGCCCCTCTGGAACACTGAAACGCGGCAAGACACTGACCCGCCCGGAGCGTGGTGTCGCCCCCGCACCTCTCATCAACCCCCCAGCACCCCTCCTCCCCGCAGTAGGCACGCTCCCCGTTGTGGCCAAGACAACCGACAGCTCGTGGGACCCATGGGTTACGTTTTCTCGCGTGGTCACATTCTGGGCTCCCAGCTTTTTGCTCTCGAGTCTTGGCGGTCTCAACGAAGCCGCGACGCGCCAGGCGTGGCGTGAAAAAGTCGCACTTTGCATCATTGCTGCCACCCTTGGAGGCATTGTCGGATTCGCGACCATTGGTCTCGAGCGGGTGCTCTGTCCAGAGTCCGCCGTTGCACGACCCGGCGAGTTTGTTCGAATGGGGAAGCAACCCGGCGTGCTCGGAGTCGCTGGATGGCAGGTCAATATCACCAATGCTCTTACCCCTGCTGGGGTCAACTTTTTCACCGACGCCCAGAAGCTGCCCGGCCAGGACATTACTGGATACTTCACCCGAACAGCCAACGATTATCCGCACTGTCGCGGAGCTACGTATGCTGCAGCGACCGACAACCCTTGTGCGACCGCTTGTCCGCTCGGGGCTCCGAACCAACAAACGCTTTCCTCGCTCCAGATCACCAACACCAGCTTGCAGATTGGCTACGACTGGGATCAGGTTTCGCTCCTCACCAACTACCTGGTCGTTGACGGCGCCGTCCTCAACTTTGGCTCGTATATGACCCAACACCCCAAATCTATCCCCAACGATCCTATCGATACTGCCATTCGCACCGTTCTGCGTGTTCGCCCCGGTAATTCTGGCAAGGATGCGACCCGTCTGTTTGTGAACCGCCCCGAGCTCCAGGCCGCCATACCATGTCTCATGCAACGCTACTATGCTGGTCGCATCGACAAAATCACTCCAGGCTGCTTCGTCAGCTCACTCTTTCTTTACGTCTCGCTCATTGTCATCATGGGCATCGTCCTCATCCGTTTCGTCATGGCTTGCATTTTCAACTGGTTCCTGAGTGCTCGGCTGTCTGCACCGCCTAAAAACCTCAGTCGCACGGTGATTAGCCCCGCCGTTATGCCCGAGGGTGCGAACCTGGCGATCGACAGTAAAAACGGCACCGCGCCCTGGGCTGATGGCCGTCGGAACAAGCTTAGCAAGAAGGCGCCTTCGTCGGGCCGTTCTAGCCCCGCCCCATCCAGCACTGGTGCCGGCGCAGCGCCGCTCATCACCGCAGCCCAGATTGGTGCGGAGCTCTACTCGGTCTGCCTGGTAACGTGTTACTCGGAGGGCGAAGCTGGTTTGCGAACCACTCTTGACTCGATCAGCGCAACGACATACTCGGACGAACGGAAGCTCTTGTTTGTCGTCGCAGACGGAATGGTAACCGGTGCAGGTGAAAAGATGTCGACGCCAGATATTTGCGTGAGCTTGTTGGATGCGGATCCGAGATTTGGCAACCCGATGCCCATGGCATACGACGCGATTGGAAGTGGCGCAAAGAAGGCTAACCGTGCAATGGTGTATGCAGGTCACTACAGTACGTACGATTTGACGTCTTTGATCGAGCAGCTGTAGTAACGAAACCCCACTAGCCAAAAAGGGCCGACGAACACCGATGGTCATTGTCGTCAAGTGCGGCACAGAGGCCGAGGCCGCAAAGGACAAGAAGCCCGGCAACCGTGGCAAACGCGACAGTCAACTTATCCTCATGAACTTTTTCTCGCGTGTCACATACAACGACCGAATGACGCCTTTGGACTTTGATCTGTTCCGCAAGCTCCATGTGCTAATGGGAGTTACTCCGGACTTTTTTGAAGTTTGTCTGATGGTGAGTCCTTGTGGTGGACCGTGGATGAGACTGCTGAGCGTTTCTTCCCCACAGGTTGACGCGGATACCAAAGTCTTCCCGGAATCACTGAAGCAACTCGTTAATTGCATGCACCATGACAACTATATCATGGGTGTGTGTGGCGAGACCCGTATTGCAAACAAGCGCGAGTCGTGGGTCACAGCCATCCAGGTCTACGAATACTTTATTTCCCATCACTTGGCCAAGGCCTTCGAGTCCGTGTTTGGTGGTGTTACTTGTTTGCCCGGATGTTTCTCGCTTTATCGGCTCAAGGCGCGCAAGGCCGATGATGACGACTGGGTCCCGCTACTCGTCAAACCCGAAATTGTCCGCGAGTACAGCCAGAGCGAGGTCCACACATTACACCAAAAGAATTTGCTGCTCCTCGGTGAAGATCGATTCTGACGACCCTCCTCATTCGCACGTTCCCGAACCGCAAAATGATGTTTTGTCCTCAAGCACGGTGCCGAACGGTCGTTCCGGACACATTCAAGATGCTGCTCTCCCAACGCCGACGATGGATCAACTCGACGATGCACAACCTGATGGAACTCGTACGCGTCCGCAACCTGTGTGGTACATTCTGCTTCTCGATGCAGTTTGTCGTATTCATGGACCTGATCGGAACGACTATTTTGCCCGTGGCCATTGCACTCACATATGTACTCATCGTCACGCTGGCGATGGACCCGCCAAACACGTTTGAAAAGGCGATCCCGCTCATGCTGCTCTGTACTGTTATCGGCTTGCCTGCGGTTTTGATCTGATCACTACGCGCAAGGTGGTGTACGTGTTTTGGATGTTCATCTATCTGCTGGCGCTCCCGATTTGGAATTTTATTCTTCCTGTGTACGCCTATTGGCATTTCGATGATTTCTCGTGGGGTGAGACTCGGTGAGTTTGGCTGTTGTTTAGGTTCAGGTTCAGCGCTAACGAGAGTGATGATCAGCAAAGTCGAGGGTGAAGGGAAAGACACTGGCCACGGTGATGGTGAGGGAGTCGCGGCTCAAGTTCCGCTCCGACGATGGGAAGACTGGGAACGGTCTCGGCTGCGCAAGCTCAAGCGCGAGGAGAAACGACGCCGCGAGTTTGAGCGAGCACACGGACAATTCAACAACGGACTGCGCGCCGATGAATCGTACTATGACGGCAACTCGGACACGGTCTCGATCGTCTCGTCTGAAGATGACATGTGGGCACACCAGGTTGGAGGGTACAACGAGCAGAGTTCACAGTATCCGCCTCCCCCTGTTACACTCCATCGACCGGACGGCGCGAAACGCAACGGGAGCAGTGGACATGGTGATTCGGATGAAGGCGGGTACAGCCCCCCACCTGTCCCCCCGCTTCCTCGAGGCGTGCCGCTTACGGACGGGTATACGCCCGTGCACCGAGACAGTCCGGGCACGCCTGTCAGCGCGAGTAGTGCAGTCTGGGAGCGAACACATGCGAAACGACGGAGTGCTGGTGGACAGCGACAGATGGATCAAGAAGCGCGACCGACGTATGGTCCGCTTGGCCCTCTTGGTCCTTCGAGGTAGAACCGGCTTTTGTTTTTCTCGCCTGTTTTTTTGGTTAGAGAGGAAGATTGTAGTAGATTATCACCCAGATCCAGTAATGACGTTGTTGCATAGCTATCTATCCCTGTTTTTCTCCCCCCCCCTTTTTTTTTTCTGGAGCATCGCATCCTCGGGACACTACTCTCTACTCGTTCTTTCATATCACTCTCGCTCTCAGTCATATCTCTCCAACTGCACATGTCGGCGATGCTCCGTTTTCCTGACTCATTGCCTCTTTTTTTTTATCCTCGATCCGTGACTTTCGTTGATCTCGTGGATTTGCATATTAAAGATTTTATTGATGCACTCAAATCGGGTTGATGATGAAGCGAACTAGCAGGGGCGTCTCAGATTTATTTTTTTGGATTTCATCAAATTCAAAGTGGTCTAGCGAGGATACAGCCCAAAGCAAAGACGAAAAAGGACAAGATATGGATCGCATGTGGAAAAATTAGGCTATCAAGCAGAGAGAAGAGAATGAGATGGCATAGACCAGCAACGTGTGTGAGAGATACAAGCATGGTTGCCGTGGCAGCAGACAAGCGAAACAAATAACCAAAAACCGTTGTGCGAAGAAACGTGAATAAAGATGGCAAAACGGCGAGAATGAAACCGATACAACAACATCCAGTATCCAGTGTATTACGTGATAGCAAGCAAGACATACAATGCATCATGAGGCTGTCGTCAAATGGAACCGCACATGTCTAGGTGGCTTGCTTGCGGGGTCGCCGAGCGGCCTTGGTAAACTCGTCATCGACCGAAAGCGGGGAATCTTCTTTGGATTTAGCCTCGACTGGCTCTTTGGATTTGAGCTCGCTCTCGTCTGAGATGGAAGCCTCGGATCGACGGCGCACCCTGCGGGGCTTGACCTCGCCCAACTCGCGCTCGATCGACGCGAGCGAGGGGATGATGTAGTTGACGTCTTTGCGGGCGCGCTTGGAGGTTCTGAGCTCGCGCTTCTCGTTTCCGGTGCCGGATGCGTCAGCTCGGCGCTTCCGAGAGGTTGGGGCGGCCTGAGTGGCTGATGCTCCTGCGGGTTCGCCGTTCAGATACTCGAGCGTGCGGCTGGCGGGGCGGCGGGTCCGGACCGGGCGGCGGCCTTGGTCTGCATGCTGGGTGATGATGGCCTGCTGGGCGGCGGCGGCGGCCTCGATCGACTCGAGCGACGGGAGCTCGACGGGCGGGACACGCGAGTCGAGGATCGGCAGATAGAGCGGGAACTGGGCGCGCGGGCGAACGAGCGAGATCGGGGCCGGACGCGGGGTGGCGGCGGTGGACTTGGTGGAACGCTGGTGGGCGGGGAGGGGCGAGGGTGGGACTCGGTAGCTATATGTCATCGGAGAGAGGGCAGGTGGTGTGTGTTGATCAGCTCATCAGGGATTCTTCCAAGAGGCCAGGCTGGCTGGCTGGGGATGCAATGCACACTTACCGAGGCCGTTCGCGGGTGTCTTTAATTGCTGGCTCGGGCTCATCGAGCTCTGGCGTGCGGGGGCGCACGAGCTGCTCGGGCGTGCGTGCGCTGGCTGCATGGCGCAGGACGGCTGCGAGGTCGACGGTGCCGAGCGACACGACTTTGGTCGAGGCGCTGTGTCCGAGGATCGTCGTGTGCGTCACGCTCACTGGGCTGAATCGCTTGCGCCTGGATGCGGGTGTGTTGCGTTCGGTGGAGCTCGTCGACGACGAGGACTGCTCAGACTGGGCCGATGACACGGGTGTGCGCGGGAGACGGAGCGAGCTGGCCGAGACGAGGAAACGCGAGCGATGGGGCGGGAGCGCAAAGGGCAGCCCGGGGGCTGTCTGCACCGATGCCATGGTGGGGCGGCGGGTTGGACGACGCGAAGAGCGACGGGCGCAGCGCGGGAATGCTGGGTGTATGCTCGTGGGCGACGAGAGACGGGGGCGCGGCGGGTGTGCTTGGGATCGAGCGCAGGACGGGACGGGCGTCGTCGGCGAGTGGTGTGGTGTTGGCGGACGGATGTGCTGAGATTTGTGCGGTCGGCTGCTCCGGGACGGTGTGGTAGGACCCTGACCAGGGCTCAATGAGAGCGTCGCGTGCCAGAGCTCGACACTTTTTGCATTGCAAATCCCCCGATGATCAGATATTGGCCGGACCTGTTCTCGCCTGGCATGCCCGGTCGAGTCTCAGCTATTGCGATGCCCCAGCTGGCGCAGGCATCGACCCCGCCCACATATATGCGTCTGCTCCCACGCTCGGCGCAGCCGATGGCACGCAGCTCACGCACGCGGCGTAGCGTTTGTATTCGTCGCCAGGATGTCTATATTGGGAGCATGCCAAGTCCCCTGTGTTTCTGCCGGCCCCGGCGTCTATGCGTCCGGCGGTGCCCGAGCGACGTTGCCAGCACCACACGCAAGCGACCCGCGAGAAATGAATAAACCGATCATGTGACTTACGCGTTGTTTGGCCGGGTCTCCAGGCCCACTCGGACCGTATTGGCTAGGCTTGACAGAGTGGCGCTTGGTGGTGACGCATCCATTGTCCGCAATCGCAGCAGACGTCGGCCCAAACGTTGGCGGCAGGCGCTGTACCAGCCTCGGCCTCGATCCAGGGCAAGAACAGCGAAAACCAACGGCGATGCTGATGGATGGGGCGAGGCTGGCTCCAGCCGGGTCCACCACGCATACAGTCGCCCATGGTGGTCGATACAATGCCTATATCCATCTGAAGCAATCCTATGTGTGTCTGGCCATGGACCACCGTCCCGCATTCAGGCCGTCGTGGTCCAGCGCGAGCAGGAGGAGTCCAGGAGCCCACACGTGGTGGACCCTGACGGATGTAATTCAAGACGGCCCCGAATGGTCAAAGGCAGAGCACCAGCAGCACCACTCTCTGCGCATCACCCGAGCGACTGCTACCACCGCCAGTCTCAGTGTCGGCGACTGCTGCCTCTGCGCCCTCCACGCCCGCCGACCCCTCTCGCGTTTCCCGCGCACGACCCGCTCGCCGCCTTGAGCCGCTGTCAGGCGTCACTCCGCCCAGACCTCAACACCGAGCACGGCCGCGACAGCATTGGTATCACCATCCCCATCGTCTTCTCGACGCTCGCATCTACCCACACTCGATTGCTCACGTTCGTCGCTGCACACGACAGCCATGGCCACGCTCGCAGCTCCCAACCGCTCGCGCTTTCTCATCTCCGAGAGTGCCCTCAAGCTCTCGCTGACGCCCCCGCCCTCCGCAACACCCACAGGCTCGGTCTCGTCCGGGTCCTCGGCCTCGTCCAACTCGAGCTCATCGTTTGCCGTGCGCCGCAAACAGTTCCGCCCGATGTCTGTGCCCGCCGACCCAGCCCAGCCTCGTGTGCACAGCGAATCCGAGTCCCTCGTGTCGCTCGGCATCGTCCTCGTCGTCTCGGGTGCTCACCCAGAGCCATACGTTCGTCGCTCGCTCAAGCGGCCCTTCCGTGCCGTCGACCGCGAGCCCAAGGAGCGCGACGGCCCACCCAGGGAACAGCCCCGGTATGTTCTGTTCCACCGCTGATTCCAGCCATTGCGCGCACCCAGTGCTCATTATGGGCCTCCAATCCTTGTCGCGCACACAGATACCGCCCCCCACCGCCGGACGCCCCCCTACCGATGCGCAGGCGCTTGCGCCCCACTCATGCCCTGGCGCGGAAGCTCCCGCTGTATCACCCCGCTCGCCCTCTCCGCGAGCTCCCGCCTCTACCCACCCCGGCCGACGTTCAGGCCGCCGTGCCCGAGCCCCAGGCGACTCGTACATCCAGCCGCACTCGTCGCCCGCCGCCGCGCAACCTCGAGCATCTCATCGTGGCGGTGTCGAATACCGTCCGCACACGCGAGCGAGAAAAAGACAAGGACCGCCATGACCGAGACCGGGAGCGCAGCCCCGCCAAGAAGCGCAAGGTTGTGGTGCTCGCGACCGACGAGATGGACATCGATGTCGAGGTCCCTGCGTCTGTACCCGAAGCGGTCCCAGCGCCTGCCGCTCCGGCTCATGCCGAGTCGGGACGATCGAGCTCGCGCAGCGCTGCATCCAAGAAAAAGGCGCCTGCGCCCGAACCGAGTCCTATGGTCGAAGATACTCCCCCGGTCGAGGACCGGAGTCTCCGGCGTGTGACTCGGCGGGGCAAGGACATTTCTGTGACGCCGACGCCTCCGCCGATCGAACCCCCCAAGGAAGCCCAGACGTCTAGGACTCAGTCGTCTCGTGCGTCTTCTCGCAAGTCGCGCCCGAGCAAGACCGGAAGTGAGGGCGAATCAACGCCCGCCGCTACCCCGGTGCCTACACCGGCCGTCACCCGGCGAACGAGCGCACGCAAGTCGAGCGGTGGTGATTCATGATCAGCTTGACTCGGCTCGACTCGCGTGACGTGTTTATGGACTATGCGTTATGACCATTCTCATCCTTGTCCTGTCGGTTTCCTGGTTGTGTGTCCCTAAGTAATGTTCTCTTGCTTTTTCTGTTTCGTTTTGCAGTCTGTTGTACTCGATCGCTGGTTGCTCGCAGTTGTATGGGTCACTTGTTGTGTCGCACTCCTGCTCTCCTTTTTTATCCACCCGCGTGTCTCTCCCTGCCTCGGATGTCTTGCCTGTTCTCCTTTTGTTTTCTGCGGGTTTTGGTCGTCTTGTCTTCTCTCGCCCTATGGTCACCCACGGTCGCTGCCCATCGTTTTTCTCATTTCATCTGCCCATCCAACAATCATCTCGCGGACCAACATATCTGCATCCCTCACATCCACCCACTCATATATATACTAATGTACCATCCCCCTCATGTAACTCATGTCTTGAATCTCGATCTTCTTTTTTTGCTCTTGTGTCGGACCTGGCCCCTCGAAACGCCCCACGTCATCTTTCATCCGGAGCTCGAAGTGTGGGAACAAACCACGTGAATGCCGATCACTGCAGGGTCCTTCCCGTGGCTGTGCTTGTCGATCGGGCGTCTCACATCCAGTGGGGCGTCATTTGAAATGGATTTCGAGAGATCCCCCATGTTGGTTGCTGAGGCGTGAAACGTAAAAACGCTGAGAAAGATATTAGCCACGCTGTTCTAGGCCGCTGCTGTTGCTGCTGGGATGAGATGTGTGCCGGCCGGTGCTGCCCGATTGATGCAGTCCCTAGACAACGTCACGATGAACATCGAGCTACGCATGGTAAATCTTGGTCATCAAGCCTAACATGATGCAACGTATATTCCCTAAATAAACTACGAATACAAGTGAGCGCTGGCGGTTTAACCAGACCAGACGGCAGGGCCGGGCAGAGCGTAGCTGGTCACAGGCGGCCAGTAAATGTTGATCAGGATGCCGGGCTCGGAGCCTTTTAGCAACAAAGGATTAGTCAAAAGAAACGCGGGGCGCGCGCGTAGTTGACGCTAGCGGCTTACCAGTGTAGACGCCTGGGATAGAGACCTTTGCGGGATTGCCGGATCCGTTTCCTGTGACGTTGATCTGTGCACAGCTGATCTACATATGCGCACAGATGTCATTAGCACCGCAAATCCAAGACGTAAAAGAAATGTCTGGCTTTTGTGGAGGCACTTACGTAGAACTGCGCACCACCAGCGCTCGAGGCACCGTGAAGAGCGATGTGCTCGACGCGGAGGAGGTATTGTCCTGGCGGGGTATTGGCTGGGATCTTGAATTTGAACGTCGACTGGTCTGGTTGTGATGTGAGTACACGAGGGTGTATCGGAATTGTGAAAGAACGTACTGTCGGTGGGCCACGCGAGGGAGCCGGTGGTAAAGCTCGCACCGATCGCGTAGATCTTGAACCAGTTGGCGCCACTGCCGTCCCAGGTCGATGCGGTCAAGCCAGACGGGACCTTGCCGAGGTACACTTGGAGCGGACCGGGGTGGCTCAGGCCTATATAGTCGATGTGAGCTTGGGGGCTTGTGATCACGTGGGTCAACCTCACCAATGTCAGACTGGAAGCCTACGGTAGACCCGGCGGCAACGGTGGAGGTTTGTGTAGAGCCCCCAGAAGCGAGGCCACCGACGTTGCACCGGAAGTCGTTCGACTTGACGTCCGTCACCTAATTGGCCGCTTTAGTTGTATTTCCATTTGTTTTCTACGAGTATACTCACAGGCGAATTGATGTTGGTGTTTTGGCGGATGTAGACATACTCGCCGTTGACTGTACCAGCGGGGTCAATGTACTTGAAGAACCGGTAGTGAGCCAACGCGGGTTGGATGGCAGCAGCAGCGAGAGCAATGAGAGCGAATGCAGACTTCATAGTGTTCAGGGCCGATTTTTTTTTGGTGAATAAAAGGCAGCGGTCTGAGTCACGCATTTATAGCTCTTCAGGGGACATACTCGGGTAGTCGGGAGGCCAATTTGCGCGCGAGGACGTTGCGCTAGAGACTACCGTGGCCGTGTGACGACTCTACCGGGGATCCTCCAAAGTTGGCCCGACGCTGGTGCCGCTTAGGAGTTTATATGGTGATATGCCAAGATTCAAGCTTCGCTCGGGACGGTGGATTGGAGAGCTGTGATTGGCTGATTCGATACGCGCTAATGATGCATCGGCTAGACAGAGGATAGGAAGGATGAGCAATTGCTTGTGCATCGGCAGGTCATGATGATAGAAGTACTACGGTCCGCGACGGGAGAGGCCACCTGTTGTGATAGAAGGGTTCGTCCCCTGAACAAGTGTGATTGGAATGGTCACCTGTGCTGTCCGAGTTGTCAAGTCAAATTAGATTCCTCGTCGTCCGAGGTAAATGAGGGGATTCCATAAGCGACGGTTGGGGAGGTTCTTATACGTCATTGTCTGCAGATTGCTGAATGTGACGTGCGTGGTACATAACCACCTTGCCTTCTTCAGTTGCCTTCAATCATTCCAGAGCATGGGATGCTCAAGGATGGGAGGTTTACGATATTCGCTAGCGGAGGCTGTTGAATCGTATCAACGGGGAGATGAATAATGAACGAGCGGAGATTTCGTAGCCTTCCATGGCAGATTTGTCGGAAATTATTGGTTTGGAATCCAGAGATGTGGCCAAACCATCCCAGAAGGTCCGCCCGCTCCAGGTATATAGAGCAATTCGGTCAAGTAATTTAAAATTAAAATCGTAGCTACAATTCATTGATCGTAATCCAAGAAGAAGTTGCGAGGTGAATCCATGTTTTGCTTCGCATCCAGCCCGGCTGCTCGTTTTGGTGCTGCACGTGACTATATGCGTAGGTCTGGTATACACCGAGTGACCTGTGCGCCAAGCTCAGTTAATAATGTCCGCCATTTTAGCCAGAGATAGAGAGGCACTCAGATGTTAGCCCACCATCTCTTCCTTCATCCTTCCTTTCTTCCTCGACCTGCAATCCATGAATGCAAGCATTCGCTATCTGTCTCGTGGCACTCGCCATCATCCTGATGTTATCATTCCTGACTGACCCGTTCCGGAGAATCGTAACTCCATCCTAGGCTTCGCAGGCTTTGCCATGAGCTCAATCAATTGAGCGTAGATTTTTCTCGCTGATGCGCGGCTAACCCCAGCCCGTAGCCTGTCACTCGGCGCCCCCCTCTTCCAGCAGCAGCCTGGTCGCTGAGATGCTCCCAGTACAATCTCCCATCGTACGCTGTTACATACCCGTATCGGCCCTTACTTTTGGTGGTCCGCACCTGTGGTAGTCCACGACTGGACTTGTGCAGTCGTCTATTACACCGAAGATCGTTCATACCGGCTCGCTGATGATTACACCTTGGGGTGGAGTGCTGACCCTCGGGTGTCCACGTTTATTCTCGGCGCAATCGCTCGGCCCCACAACAAGCCCGGACGAGCCCGGGCTATCACACTGGCATCATGTATGCTGCGCCCAGACCACAGATTTTCACCCGTGCTGAGCTGCCCCGCCTTTTGGCACCTCCGCGTCCGGTCTCCCGGCTTTACCCGCCTCTAACTCAGGGTGACTCTTACTCCACCGACACCCACAGGTTTTCTAACGCTCCCCTTCTGTAAGAGGTCGAGACCTTTGTGTCTGCAAGCCTTAAGTTCCTGACTTGGAATGCCCGCTTCACTACGCTCACTGTCACTCGATGTGCCAAACGATGATCCGGCTGCATTTGCCCCGTGGGCTGGCCACATCTTCACCGTTCCCACGATCCCCGGGGTACCTATCGATCGACGATATAGGTCCGTACGAGGTAGCGCCAGAGTTAGCGTGGCCCATGAGCATATCTGTGGTTGGTTGTGCGCGGCAGGTCTGATGGGGCTGTTGTGTGGGTAATCGTCGATCACTCACACGTCTTGATAGTGGTATGGTGGCTACTCAGTTCTTTGTAGCCTTGTACCCCGCTACACAACGTGTCTAGTACGACCTAGTTGGAAGAGTTCGCGTAGCAGCAAGTGGTGAGTGTTTCAGCTCGGCAACCGAATTATTCGTTGTTAAAGCCTAACTCTTGCATCTATTTTAGATGGTTTACCCGTCAGTATATCTTCGACAGGCTATAGTGTGATGAATTGACTAGATGAAGGAGGCTGGGTTCGGGGCTTAGCGCGACCTCTTTCGACTACTTCATCGAGGTGAGACCGAAGCGGCATGCAACGGTAGGCTGGATCATGAGCAGGAAGGATGAATGAGGTCAACCGATACCCTCGACAACACCACATATACCCGTCATCAGCGATAATTAACCTCTATCACCACCTAACCTCTTCCCTCTGTGTCGAATCGTTACATTCTGCTGGTCCAACGCTAGGGGAGGCAAATCGTCCTCAGCCGCCGCTACATTCTATCTCACCTGCTCGTGAGACTTGCATTCCATTGTTTGTGTTTATACATTGGATGATGCTTGCGTGCCACAATGGTTGTGTTAGATTTGATCCTTTGTAAAATGTCTGTAGGTTTACAAAGTCCATGAAAACCTAATGGTCTCAATTCTGTGCCGGAATGATATACTTGCCCAATTCAGCAATTGTATTCTTTAGACTCGATCAAGCACCGATCGACGCTCGATGTGCTGACATCGGTACGATATCATCGCTTTGGAGCACCACTACCAACTTGATTGCCCGTGGACAGGGTGAGCTCATGAAAGACAAGCAACCATTTTGGGAGCGGCAGACTGACGCACGTGTTCTCATCGACAGCCTAATCTATTGACCATATGGACCAGGCACCACTCCTGCCACAGCACAGTCGCACCACTCACCGACTCGGCCCCCGTCCAGTCCGATTTCCCGAAGGGCTCGATACTCCAAGATGTAGGGGCACAGGACGTTCCAGCTCCGGTCCGGATGAGCGCGATGCCGCCAGCCTATCAATCCCGACTGCCGAAGATCAGCAGAATATGCCTTGTATCTGAGCGTATCGGTTATGGAAAGTATATCGCCGCCGTGCTGGTGGGGTTTGGGGTGGGCGCTGTATTGCTGGCGTTGTGGGTCTCTGGCCGCTTGTGCCGATGGATGATGTGTCCGGATCGAGTCTTGTTTGGGTGCCGGCTGGCCTCGGCTATGTCCTGAAGCCCGTGGATAACCCTCGTGACACAGCCCCCCAGGCACCAGCCTGACAGGGAATGCTTGGCGCAGTTGACCGAGCGTCAATCAGCTAGGGTAATAAAAGCTCATTTTCTCGGCTCGTCTTCCCTACCCCTTGGCCCAACCCACGATGAAGTTCAGCATAGCGAGCGCGCTCACCGGTGTGCTCCTTGCCTCTGTCTCCGCCGTTTCGGCCATCGAGTTGCTACCGCACCATGCGCCCCCGCAAATGGTTGTTATCTCTCCCAACACAACGCTCATGACCCCTCGGGTCAGAAGGCCAGACGTACAGCAGGATATCTTTGACTTTGGATCTGGTCAGAGTGGATTCTCCGAGCTGAAACGGCTGTTTGAGCGACAGGATTCGTGCCCGACTGGATACGGCTCATGTCCTAACGATATTGGTTTTTGTTGTCCAATCGGTGGGAGGTGTTGTGGTGGCGGGAAATGCTGTGGAAGCGGCAGGTGGTGCTATGCTACAAGATGTTGTCTGCTGGCCGAGAACGGGTGTGACAATCAGGTAAACAATTCCCGACAGTGGCACTTGTTTAGGCGACTGACTATTCTCTTAGGGTTGTTGTGGAAAGAGCCAGCAATGTTGCAAAGGTGGGAGCTGCTGCGACGGGGGGTAAGTACAAGCTACAATATTCTGGGATTGCACCAACAAGTGAGCCAATTTGCGCTAGCAATAACTGTGTGATTGTCAACGGACAATTGGGATGCTGTCCAATTGGTAAAACATGCACGGCTCCAACATGTGAAGACCCCGGGTATTCACCCTGTGAAGGCGAGAATTTTTGTTGTCGTGAGTCCACTGAATTGAAAGGCACGCATAGAGACAAAGGTTGATGTTATTTTTTTTATAGCCACTGGATACTTGTGCTACCGCGATTCTGCGGGTAATCCCAAATGTCGCGACCCTAATTCGATATCGTCGCCACCGGTTATTGACACAACGCCAACGTCAACGTCAACGCCGACGCCACCCCCAACCACGGAGATCATCACCAGCCAGGTCGTTACGTCGGTATATATACCACCACCTGAAGCCTCAACAGTTATTATCCAAACAACCCAGACCCAGCTCCTAACGATCCAGCCTACTTCAGCCCGTGCTAGTACTTCAACTAGTCGATCAGCGAGCTCCCAAGCGGTTCAAACCAATTCAACTCTGTAAGTTCCGGCCCATCTCCAAAACATTACTGGATGTTAACAAACACGTAGTGCTTCAAACACAAAGTCCAATGTTGGAGCAATTGCGGGTGGAGCAGCCGCCGGTGCCGTTGCTATTATTGTCATAGTCATCATTATCGTCTTCATCTTGCGCCGTAACAAAAAGGTGGATGAACCTCCGACGAACGCCCAGCCCCCTGATCCCGTGGTCCCACCCGCAGCCGGGTACTACAATGAACCTAACGTTCCGGGCATTCCACCTACTCCGGGCACTGGCGATCCCTTCCTCACCCCCATGGTTCAGCACCAGAACATTGGCGCTTCGTACTTTGTCCCACCACACCCTGAAAGTCCCGGACCGACCGTTCAGACCGGCTCCGGATCAGGCCCGTACAACGCCTCGCATTACTCTGGTCTACCCGAACCTCAGCAGAACGACATGAGCGGTGTGCCTATGCCCCAGCCTCAATACGATGCCGCCCACCCTCGCCCTCTGCCGATGTCAGTCACGCCTTTACAGGGACCTGGGAGCACCAATGGTGCTAATGTTGCTCGCCCCTGGTCTGGATATGTGCCACCGAGCTTGCCGGCCGCTGCGGCCGCTCCGTATGCGGGGAGCAACAACTCGCAGCCGAGCGGATGGACAGCTTCGACGAATAACAACGGATGGACTAGTCCTCAGCCTCAGCCTCAGAATCAGGATACATACGCGGCCCCTGCGTATGCCACTGGCCCGGGACGACCGCCTTCGACAGTGTATCAACCTTCGACGGTTGCTCCATATTCACCGCCTGGATCGCCACCGTTGCCAGAAGTGTACGGTGGTATGGCTCCAAGCGGGAGCTCGGCGCTTCCGGCCGGTGCTGCCCCTCCGGCAACTATATACCCGTCAGATAATAAGCAGTCCTACCTGCCATATCAGTAATTTGTACAGAATCCCGCCGTTCCATCTTTTGTTATTGGGTATATTGTTTGTACATTGTCAAACGAACTCTGTTATGTAGATTAGCAATATACGGGGTTTCGCCACTCATTGGAGCTTGTTCGAGTGCAAGCAAGGATACGGGTGGAGCAAAATAGATAGAGCACATGCTAGATATCAAAATTATATGTCTGAATAACTCCATTCGTATCAACTGCGACGATTCTATGTGCATCGAATGCGACTCGAACGATTCCTGAAGGCCTGTCTGGGTCTTGTTTGCTATCATTCGACTCATCCGAATGGATTCCGGCTGCCTGAACGCCTATCCCAGTTTCGAGATCCCACACCCATAGCCCTCCATCTCTGGTAGCGCATACGCAACGTGAATCTGCTACGCTCAAAGCCCGTGGGGCTGGTGCGTAGGCTGGCGGAATCAGGGTACGTTCGTATATGAGCTTGGCATTGCGATGTAAACGGTAGACCTGCAAGCAAGGTAATTGCGCGCAGGATTCATAGGCAGTTATCGGCTCACCTGGATACCTCCATCTTCGCTCGCAAATACGACGAATTTACCATCGGTTTGTATTCCGCTCACGTGGGAAACCTTACGCGCCCATCTGAGCCGGAGTTCTTCAGGGACGCCATCTGGTGTACCATCAGGTATCCACCCTGGTGGAACACTGTTGCTCGTGCTCGCCGAAGATACGATCTTTACAGTTGTATGATCCGAGCCTCCAGGCCGAGACGTTGAGCTTATTGAAAGTGTCATATCTGTTACAGACGGAGCCCAATGTGCGGGGTATATCGGTGATGTTTGCGCTAGGAGAATTCTGTACTGATCGGGTGCACGGTATCTCGAGAGCGTCATTGTCATCGGGAAGAACATACTGTAGGTCGAAAGGGTATGTTTCAAAACTGGCGAGGCGGGTGCTACGGGGAGATGGAATATTGACATGCGGCATACTGAAGTGAGGGTCACAAGTAGAGGGTGGTGGTACGCGGCCTGAACGATATTTTGGCTAAATAGGCTGGGCTGTTTATATAGGAGGGTACTGCTGTTGTCGTCATGATGGATTTCGTGAATCGCCCAGGTACCGTCCGAGTAGAAGATAGCGAGCCGCAGGTTTGCCGAACTGTGGTCAAGGCTCAAAGTGGTGATACACGCCCGTTGGTTGAGCGAAGGGTAATAGGGGATAGTCAAGCTAGAGGCGAGAGTGTCTCGAAAAACGTAGACTGTGGGTACCTCCGATGGTGTATGAGACGCATAGATCGTCAAGTTGCCTACGAGAAGTAAATGTGCCGTAGATTGAGGGCCAAAAGTAAAAACTCGATATCCAGGTTGACTGAAGGCTGAGATAGAGGATGTGGACGGTACGAGTCCCGATGTCCCTAACGGACCAACTTGTTGAGTGATCAAATAACAACGACCTAAATGCATGTAAGTATCGATAATAAGAAGGGTTGGAATCAACGGACCTCGATCCCAGTTGCTCGATATCCTAACATGAGATGCGCGAAAAGCTGTTCAATCCTTCCTGACAGGTCGATGATCTAACTAATTACCTGTACATCCACCGCCAGTCGGTATAGTTCTCAGGTAGATCCTCCCTTGAGAATAGCTCGTCCTCTTCTCCTTCCTGCTGAGCTCTACTAGGCAAGGGCCTTATTTCCCGTCTCGTGCGTTGCACGAACCCCCGAGAGCCTCGGAGTCTTTGCTGAGAGAACCTTCGAAGGAACATGATCCTCCAGAGCTGCAAGGATTCCTAAACGTGAAAGAATAGAAGAAGATATAAAGAGCTTACGTGATTGTCCGTAGCTAAGCGACTCCAGTGTTTGTTTACCGTCTGAACCAAGCATAGGTGATACGAATCGAGAAACCCGAAGATAGTCAAAACCGTTTCGTCGGACAAGATAGAGTCAAAGTTGTGGACTATAGATTGGTCCGGGTGGTGGGAATTAGCCGTATGAGCATGCTTGATCGACTGGACAGAATCAAGTCCGGGCGAGTGGGGTCGCTTTGGCATTGTGTCAAAGCTCTCAGCTGGCAATCATCGACGGGACAGGATGACTGAGCAGTCACGTGAGCGGATTTGCTCAGTTCCGAATGCCGTGGCTTCTTGTGGCTAAATTATTTCAACGCCCCAGTTTCTGTGGAGTTCAGACGCTCGTAGAGTGATGGTAGGGCTGATTTTGAGATAATATGGTCTGATAATCTATTTATTTTCTTGATTTAAAGACGAATGGCGCTGTGCGGACCTCGATACCAAACGATACGAACGCAGGGGCACAGGAGGGTTACAGCTTCTTGGTACACATCCTTCGGAATTTCTATAAATCGACTGACAAACAATGGACGCTCCTAAACAGGAAAGGGGCGCCTGCATTCCAATCCAGTTCGTCTGGGGTTAACTGGCGGCGTCTCCTGAAGGCCTGAGTGAGGACTGCAGCGAGTGTTTCGCTAGCGATTGGCTCGAGCTCACGGGATAGCGTCATGTCTGAGGGATTTGTCATGAAAGCTGGGGTGAAACTCATAGAATTAAAACGATGATTACTGTTCAAACAAGGGTTGGTCTTGTGTCTGAGGAGTTATCTTCAATACATGAACATCGTGATCATTCTGTGCAGGGAAGAATCTCGGGACTGTGGCAGATGGGACATGATCAAGCTGAGTGCAGAGATCAAAGCGTCCGGAAAGCTATAGAACTTACTGATATTATTGGGATTGGGTCGATTGACACACGTAGCGCCTCTGCTATCACATGTCGTCTGGTCGAAGCTGCAACTCAGCGCTTGACATTGATGACGTAATGGCGATGGATGGACATATTGCCAATTTTCACTTTTGGGGTCTGACTGATCTACCACAACTCGGTTGCCATCGCAGAGAGCCTGCGCTCCTAGTGATTTATCCTCGTTTTATGCATATTAAAGTACACAGATCATCACAGAAAAATAATCGCAGCAGACCAATAACCGAAACTACTTCAGCCACCCTTGCTCAACATGGATCGCGTCTCATTCAACTTCCCTCTGAACTTCTCACGCACCTCACCGCATATCTGGACCCCGTATGCCTTGGCGTTCTCGCATCTGTATGTCGTCTGCTCGCTGCTCACGTAGGTCAAGACAATACGTGGCGGTGTGCGTTTCTCTGGCACTTTTTGGGCGTTTCTCCGGATCCAGATGTCATCATCAATCATACAAAGTTACTACTCCTTCGGAGGGGCGAAAGCTCATGGCGTGCAGAGTTCCAAAAGCACTGGACAATGGCCAAGTAAGTGTTTTTATCAAGACACAAAATCGAAACTAAAGGTGGTCTAGGCGGTGGGAACGTACTAAGGCGCCTACTGTGACTCATCGGCCACACCGGGCGCCGCTGACCGCTATGCATGTCATCCAAGTAGGCAAGAATACCCAAGGCGCACCGTTGCAACCGGCAAACTGCGGTCTTCTCAGTGCTTCGCTCGCAACTGGTGTGGCGATGAGGTCATACCCTTTCACCGGTTCGTCACTTATAGTTCTATCTGCTGAGTTAAACTCAACGATGTGCTGTTAGGTAAAGTTGTGCGCGGACATTTCGATGCGTCAAGCACGACCACTGCGCTAGGACTTGGTATTAATCCCAACTTCCAAGAGGCATTTTCAAACGTATCGGCGCTTGCTCTCGCTTCTTCTGGAGGTACTGGTTTAGTTATCTGGGGTCTTCGCTCTGGTGGCGTTGCGGTAACTGTCGCTCCCCGGGCGATGGAGGTCGGATGCAGCGCCCGCATGGTTAAATGTACGCTCGGCGAGGCGCATGGAGCTCGTGTCGATACCATCTGCGTTGACGAAGGGATCAACGGGGCTGAGTACTTTGCCACGGGAGCCGCAGACGGGTCTGCCAAGTTGTGGACCCTTCCGGTCAGCCAGCGTGGCCAACTGAGCTGTGTCTGGGCCGGAGGATATACGGATGTGGATCATTTGGGTTCCGATATTGCGTCTCCTATAGCAACACCTTGTCTGAAAGTGGCCATTGACATTCCGACCCAAATCATATCAGCGGGCTTTTCGGATGGCACGGTTCTGGTGTGGTTTGGAGTCTCGCCCAGCTTGACCTCCGCTGAATCGGCAGACGCCAAATGCATACGCGTTCCCCCGCCCTCACTAGAGGCTGCTGCACCTGCCACCCTTCGGTTGTATTCGCAATCCAGGAATGACGTTAGTGTGCTCGTCCATCATTTTGGGGACGATCATTTCTATCGGCTCAGCGTCGACAAGGTGGCCGGTTTGAGCAGGAGGGTTCGATTTGGTGGCGGCCCTGTATCGGATATAAGCGCGATCACTACCGAGTTTGTCAAATACGAAAATCCGGACATTCGAACCGCGTCAAGCTCGGCTGGACTAACAGGAACTGCGACATCCGCTCTTTCTATACCTTATGCTCCCGATTCTGACGGTCCTTCGCCCCCCAACGCACCTCTTCATCTGACGCTACCTGCGATCGATCGAGGTTCAGCTCTACGAGAGAGAAGCTTTGTTGTGGCTGGAGACACGCTGGGACGAATATGTGTTTGGGACTGGGACGGGATTGAAACTCCTGTTTGCAAGAATGTCGCCAACGTCTCGGAATCAGATCCACCTAAGAAGGATGGGACACTAGAAGTTCATGCGTCCATTGTATGGGATGCAGCAGATGGCGATGGTATAGCTGCCATCGCCTGGAGTGATGTTGTAGTTGCTGTTGGGACGTGAGTCAATCCCACGGTTAGTTCGACTCCATACTGACGTGGTGCCACTTCACACAGAATCTATGGGGATACGCTTATCTTCGACTCGCTCACTCAGCGTTTGCTGAAGCGAATTCCTTCACCTTCCCCTACCTCGGCACACCATGGCCGTGAAGGTGTATCTCGGATAGTTATAAACGGTGACGTACTCCTAGTTGGCGTGGGCAGCCAGGTTCTTGCTTGGCAAGCTCGGAAGGAATCGGGGAAGCCCGTGAGTGGGTGGGGGAAGGCGACAAAAGTCAAGAAGAGCAAGGCTGGAGGGACTGCGGCGAAGTGGCAGCGTGAGTACTGCACTATCTTCCTTCTGCTGGTGTCCCCTAAGCTTACTTTGTTGTTTAGAGCGCAACGAACTGAACACGGAAATATCTCACTCTCTTCATCAACTCAACGATGAGAACGCGAGGACCCAGCCTGCGCTGCGTCGTGCACGCGCCCAAGCAGGCGCCCTGGCAGAAATGGGCATGGATGAATCGGAAGCGGTGCAATACCTTATGATGCTTAGTCGGGACGAGGAAGATGCGAGGTTAGCTGCCCGAGCCGCAAACATTACCGAGCATGAAAATGGGGAGCCTTCCGAGACTGGGTCGCCTACCCACTCAAATTCGAACACCTTTTATGGCTCGCCAACTGGTTCCACTCAGTCCACTGTGCCTTCTACGTCGACCTCTCCCTCGTCTAGGCGTTCTGGACCGAACATATACATCCCCGCCAGCAGGCGTCCTCGATCGAATATGGATGATCCTACGGATTCAAGTCCATATACGGCCCGCAGTCCGTATGGTTCTTACCAGAGTAGCAGGTCGCACAGAAGTGGACCTGGTAACCCCTTGGATGAAGATGAAGAGCTGAGAATGGTTCTAGAGCTGAGTTTGTTGGAGCAGTGATTTTGGGTTAGTTTCTATCGCTTCCATAGCTTCGAAATAGATGTGCTCGAATGCAAGTTGATATTCCACAACAAAAATATAATACATGATTTGTTTCAGAGTCATCTTGGTCACCTTTTCTTCTGATTTCGTGTACCGGCCGTTGATGGTGCACCTTTTCGTTTGCGGAACAAGCTGTTGGTACCCACTGTATCTTCGAGCTTGGGTTCTTCAGGCTCAGGTTTCACGACAAGTTCATCCGGCGGGGAGGGTACTAATGGGGGTGCTGGGTCTGCTGCTGCTGGCTCGGGGTTCTTCAGAGCTGTCTCTTCAGTACTCCCTTCTTCCTTAACCACATCTTCCTCCTCCTTAACCCCCTCCTTGTCCTCTTGTTTGATTTCACCAGGCTTCGACCAGCCCTTGGCCTTCCAAACCGGCATCTCGGTCGCTTTCGGCAAACCATAATCGACTTCGACCTTTGGTTTAACTTCAGGTGTCGCAGCTGTCGAACTTTGGGTCTCCTCCGACTTGACTTTAAGTCGAATCGGCACCTCGGGTTCCCAAATTTCCTCTAATCCGGCTCCAACCTTTCGTTCTCCAACCCGGAAATTCCGGCTGCTCTCAGCGGCCGCGCGTTCTTCGGTCGGGGCAGCCTGAAGGACTCGTTTTCCTGGTTCTTCTGTTTCTTTTGGTTTTGAAGACGAAGCGGTCGGTAGAACTAGTTCCCAGTTTCCGATGAATCCTTCCGTTCGTTTGCGTTCAGCCTCTGCGACTGCTTCGTCGACAAAGCCGAGGGATTCAGCTGTGGAGTAGTTGGCGAATTTATCGAGGGTTTGGCTGGAGGTGGTTTTGGTGCTGTGGTGCTGCGCGAGGTGTCGGTCCTGAAGAAGATGAAGAAGAACCAGCCGCTGCGGCACCACTACTTATGTCTTTTGCGTATGCTTGTTCGGCGGCCTAGAATGCCCAACGTTAGTCGTGGCGGAGAAGTGGGCAAGATAATAAGAGCAAGAACTCACAGCATTGATCCTTTTAAGTTCTCTTTCCTCTTCTGCAGCGTCTTTTTTACGTTTCTCGCCGGTTTTGTAGATGTCTCTGATGTACCGGTCGACGTTGCCCTTGTGGCGAAGGCCGCCCTCGTGGTGTTGCCGAGATGGCGCATCATCGGCTATACTAATGCCACAGTATTTACACCAGTATCGTTTCTAATTTTTTCGTCAGCGGGCTTGAAAAGAAATACCCAAACGAGCTGACCTTTGATACCCAAAACTCGCTCATGGCTGGCAGTTGTGAAAGCACTGAGCGGAGCGCCCGGCTCTTAGTGGACCCATGATGTAATCTATCCACGTCTCACTTTTAGCTTTGCTCACGCGTCCAAGGAGATTCTTCACTTCTTCACTCCACCATGTCCCGGGCGAGTTTATATCTAAGCCGTCGTTCAACTATCTCGACGTCGAGGAGATTAAGTCGGATGATGAGGTCGAGGTCGATACCCCGGGAACTGATTCGGATGCTGCGAAGGCGTAGGTTGACTGAAAACTTGGGGTGGCATGATGTCCTGGAGCTGAATGATTATACTTGATATAGAGCTCCAACAACCATCTCAAAAAGTGCCAAGAAGAAGGCACAGCGAGAAGCGCGCATTGCGTTGAGGAAAGCTGCGAAAGCCGGCTCCCGAACGCCAGATACGGGACCCCCTCAAAATGAGACACCATCTCCCTCTCCCTCTCCGTCTCCAGCTCCAGCCCCAGCTTCGGCTCCCACACGCGCACCGGCCCCAGAGACTACCTCCGCGCCCACCGACGCACCCAAGTCTGAAGCGCCCGTACAGGCACCGACCGTTACGGTGACCTCTGTCCCTGCGGCGGTACCGCCTCCTATAATGACGTCAGCGCGACCGCAGCCCAAGCCCCGTTCTCGCCGAATCTCCCAGCAGGCATCCCACAGCCTATCTCTCCTGGGCTCGGGCCCCGTAAAAGAAAGGCAGACAATCCTATCCCAACCGAACCGTTGCCGAAGGAGAGCAAGGTCGAGCTCGAAGTGCGAAAAGACGACCAGGGTGTTCATGAAGTGCGCCCGCATATGTCTCCAGCGGACCTGGGAATGGGACAGACCACGAAAAGGGAAAGCGTCTGCAGAGTGCTATCACGCGTACAGTGTGGACATTCGTGATGATTGGAGGATTTTTTGGTTCGTCGCTCGCCGCTATCGGTTATGATCCTTACTGACGAGGGCTGGATCCAGGCCTCATGGCTCTTGGCCCTGCGTATCTCATTCTTCTCGTTATGCTATGCCAGACGATTGTTTACCGCGAGGTCACCACATTGTTTGCACTGACTGGCCGAAAGACGTTGAGTGGACAGGAAGATATGGATGGTCATGCTGCACGCGACCCGTGGAGCAAAACTTTCAACTGGTATTTTTTTGCTGTCACAAACTATTTCCTTTATGGAGAAAGTATAATTTACTATTTCAAGGTACGCTGCTTTGCGCGTGCGTTGTCGGAGAGGACTAAAATATTAGCATAGCATGTGATCTTTGCAGAGGCTTCATTCCTGCCGTTTGCAACCAACCATCGCTTCATTAGCTTTATGCTATACACCATAGGTACGTTATTAAAATGCCCTCGCCTAATACATCTAATCCTTGTCAATACAGGGCTCGTCGGCTTTGTTGGCAGCCTCAAGCGTGAGTACCTCAAACAGCAGTTTGGACTGTTCTGTTGGGTCCACATGAGCCTTCTCATTATTGTCGTATCAAGGTAAATACTTGTCTATACTCAACACGATTCCACCCATTCTTATCTTATATTGTAGTCACTTTATCGTGAATAACATCCTCGAGGTACGTACTTTGTGGTCGATTCCGTTGGATTCATAGCTGACAATATATGCAGGGTTTGATCTGGTTTTGGATTCCGGCATCGCTAGTCATTTGCAACGATATTTTCGCTTATATTTGGGGTAAGCGTGATGCATGCCAGTTCTTGGGTGTTTAGATGCTAACAACCCAATTAGGAATGATGTTCGGAAAAACTCCACTAATCAAGTTGAGTCCAAAGAAGACTGTGGAGGGCTTTGTAGGTGCATTTTTCAGTACTCTATTATTCGGTTACATTGTAAGTTCCCGTCGTTCAGGCGTTTTGTATTTGAATATTGACATATTGACCAGTGGGCCACAATCTTTATGAGATACAACTACTTCATCTGCCCCGTTCGTGACCTGGGAACTTCCTCTTGGTCGAACGTGACTTGCCAGCCCAACCCAGTCTTTGTGTGGAGAGAGTATAGTGTTTGGCCACCTCTTGGAAATACCCTCGCGCCATTCGTATGTCCACTCGATCGTTGGCTGATCAATCAAAACCAACTAACACCTACTAGCTCGGTCACCCGCTCCGCACTATTCCGTACGCGCCATTCCAGATACACGCACTGATCATGGCGACATTTGCGTCGCTCGTTGCTCCATTCGGCGGGTTTTTTGCATCTGGGTTCAAGCGTGCATTCAATATCAAGGATTTCGGCCACTCTATTCCTGGACACGGTGGAATGACGGATCGTATGGACTGCCAGTGCGTTGACTTATGTACTTTTTGTTCCTATACTAATGACCACGTCACAGATTCCTAATGGGCATGTTCTCCTATGTATACCTATCCTCGGTTGTACGCATCCACCAAGTAACTGTTGGAGGAGTCCTCCAGACAATTATGTCTGGGCTCCATCGAGATCAAATTGCCCTTGTTCGAGATCTATTGCATTATCTTGAGGGACAAGGCGTGACGCATGATGTCATCGTTGCTCAGCCTTTGTGATCTCTTTTCCGCCAAAAAGCCGATGCTCTGGAACCGGGCTAGGTGGTTGATAGGATTTTTTGTATAAGCGGCGCTTGTATTGTGCTAGTAAACTAGTAATGTATACCAGTTATTCAATCATCTTACTTTCATGGGGTGTGATGAACAACCGCAAGCATATTAATCCGTATGAGGCGCAGGCAGCCTCCATAATAGTTTGGTTTTTATGACTACCGCGCAGGCGATTATTACGAATATTAAATATCTATTTTCTCATCCTTAACGATATCATCTGGAGCAGGTCTTGAAATTGTAGAGGCGTGATTGAGCTGATCTATCAACCTGGATTTCGAACGTATGAGAGGACCGTATCTCTGTCGGGGGATAAGCATTCGTGTTATTTAACCAAAGATCTTACTCACATAAATTAAGAACGGCATAGGAAGACACAGAAGTGCCATAAACCCAAAGACCATACAAGCCCACTGATCTCCGACACGCTGGAACAACCTGGGTACGAATAGAGGAAAGGCAAACGCGACAATGCTACGGACAACACTATTGGCTGCTAGACAGCTTGCTGCATAGAGTGTGTAGGTGCTGTGATGAGATTATGTGAGTGTATGCGTGTATGAGGGCGAAGGCGCTTACTCGACCAAGTAGGCTACGACAGATGTAAAGGTGAAGATAATCCCTGTCCCGAATGGGACTCCTGCTAAAACTGGAACTATCCAGTGTACAGATGGATAGGAAGTCCTGCGCTTTGGGTGAGGTACAATCGATAAAATCCTAAATGTGTTTGCGCTTACCATGCGAACCAAACCAACGAGATTGGCAACAAGATCGCTCCAACACAACACATCACTAGACGCTCCTCAGGCTCTACTTGGCCCTTTTGTGCAATCCTCATGTATCGACGATTGAACACAGGTGCCAAGCCGATAGAAATACATATACCGACTCCGACTCCCAGGAAAGCAAGTCCACTTTGGCCAGGTGACCAGTGCCTATGAGAGCCAAATATGATGGGAAAGCAAGCGAAAAGACCGTATAGTACTCCATAGATTAGAGACATGTAGATCGTGAGGATTACTACAATAGGTTCGTGGCCAATATCGCTACAGTTCTCGAGTCAGACGTGTCTCGGTTCGTGTATCAATCAAAGTTGAATGACTGACCAAAAGGGCGACTTAGTGCAATTCTGAGAGTTGTGCTTGGTTTCTTTTTCCCGTGTAGATCGAACTTGCTCACATAGTGAAATCGCCCATCGGACTGCTTTTGCAACCTCTCGGCCCTGCGCCGTAGGAGTACAGGAGCAAACTCCCCCAAACCCATTCAGTCCACATTTCATATAAGACTTTTTAGATGCACATACTGTTTCTGGGATAATGACCATCGCGATAAGGGTAACGACAGCAAAAATAAACATTGCCCAAAAGTTCCATCTCCAGCCTTTATGACCAGACCCGGATATAAAGCCCTGCAGCAATATGTAAATATGAGCGGCCAGCGCTCCAAGGTGTTTTGTACTCACGCCTCCAATTGGCCCAAAGACTGGACCTATGAGCGGGCCCACTGCCAATACTAGGAGGCCAACTGGGCCTCGCTCCTGTGGCCGGAATAGCTCACCAATAATGCCTGCGGGAACGCTAAAGACAGAGGCTCCAAACGAGCCCGCAAGCAACCTGAATACCATCAGTGTTGATACCGAAGGAGCCAGCGCACAACCGAGGTGGAAGCAAGCAAATGGAATATACGATGCGAAGATGATAGGCCGCCTTCCATATACCTTCGTAAGTCGAATTAGGTGAGTGAAAAATCAAAATATTTTTTACTTACTTCTGAAAGCGGTCCCCATATAAGTGGCCCAAGGCCAAAACCAAGGACGTAGAGTGCTAAACCAAGGAGCGCAATGTCCAAGGACGTGTCCAAATCCCGAATAATACCATTCAAACCACCTGTGTAAGCGCTAGATGCGTAGGTTACACAAAATGCAGATGTGCCAATCTGTTAATTGAATAAGCAACACGTTTCAGCACGACCCTGCCATTTTAGCGTGTACGCCTCACTAGAAAAGCCAACATATATCGATATGGAGCCCCCCAATTATGTGGATTCTCCGTATCATCGTGACCGATCCAGTCAACAACGTACGGCTCATCGATAGTTCCCGTGCCTTGGAACTTTCGTCCATCGGATTCAGAATCCTGGGTCAGTGTAGGCGACGCTGGTGTTCCGATTACAAGAGCACTCGGAGGCCCAACTTGAGACATAGTGATTGATCGCCTGTACGGTCAGATAGTGAGATACGTGAGGGGGGTGGGACGAGGGCGTTTTAATATGGTTTGTACAAACTAGCTTTTAGTCAGCTGGAGGGTATATATCGGTCAACCAGGACCGATAGATATAAGCTTGGTTTGCAACATACTATGAATGGTAGACAGTGCTATGGTGTGTAGACGTTATACTTAATAGGTGATAACCACTGCAGCCCCTAAGTTTGGGTCCTAAAGCGCTATTTTGACGCTTTCTTCAGCTGGAAGGTGTTTTTATGTTAATGACACATTATTTTCGAACGGGCTTGCCTTCGGCCATGGATGTCCGAGTGCTGACCAGGTGATATATATATCGGATGAATAACCAAACGAATTAGCCGGCCATACTCTGAATGTATGCGTGTCAATCAACCTTTCAACCCAAATCTAGTGGTAGCCGCATTGAATGTATCCACGGAACAAAGTTTGAAATTGGTGGATAAGAACGTTTGACGCTGTCAATGCCGCACCTGGTGGTTGTCATCGTTATTATCAGGCTCAGTTGGTTATCAGACCATTGCTACGTTTATCATTTGTATTTTCATGGGGTTGTAGCTGTTGTAGTATTTCATACTTGTACTCTGTCAGTATTTTTTTCAAGAGTGAAGGAATTTGACCAGAGCTGCAGCCACCTCATCCGGACGAGCCGCGCAGAGATCATGTCCCGCGCCTTCCAATGTAGCAAGTTCGGCGTTTGGAATCAGAGACTTGATCTTGATCGCGTACTTATAGTCCACAATGTTATCTTTGGTCCCCTATATATATATATATGCGTCAGACGGTGGGGAATAGATGGGAACATTATAACTTACCCATATCAACTGGACCTTGAGATCTCTTATCTTCCCCACGCGCTGGAATGTTTTTTCGAGACCCCTTAGGGGGCCAAGATGGACGGAAGTCGCAACTGCGGCGGTATAGCCCGGAAGGATAGCGGTTTGTAGCCCTACGAGTGTCTGCAGATCCTTCACAAGCTTTTCAGAGGATGAAAGAGTAGAAGCTGTCGGTGGAGGGGGAGGTGGCACAAGCAGCTATGAAATTTCAGAAAAAAACGAGCGTTGGCTTCAGGTGAAGTAACATACCTTCCCAAGGCTACTATGAGCGATGCGTTGGAATGCGGGTGACCCAAACCAGAACGATGCTGCTGTGCCAAGCGGACCCTACGACACGGAATAGAACAAAGGCCCCAAAGCGTCATGTAAGTATAGGCATAGTATGGGCATATTAAGTCGCGCCATACACACCTCCATGACGCCGGCGCTTGCAATGAACACGATATGCGATTCTACCAACCAAGGGAACTGAGACGCAAATGCAGCAGCAATTGCACCACCCTATGATGAATGCTTAGCTTTGACTCGAATATGTATTTGTGCATGAGGCTTACCATCGACAGCCCTACGACCCGGGCTCTACGCCATCCAACGGCTTGCAGTAACAGGGCAAGCTGAGTGATATAGAGTTCGGCGTCGTAAGCGGTGGTCCAAGCATCAGGTGCCTCTGAATACCCTCTACCGTAGAGATCATATATAAGGACTCGGAAGCCATTTTTGGCAAGGTCATTCGCTACTGGCTTCCAGATGAGCCCCGGCATCGATAGTCCATGAATGAGCACGACCTACGAGGCCATGAATGAAAGTTTAGGCTCTAACGGAAGCTCGACTTACACGTTTTCCATCTTCGGGTCCCAGGAGCCAATATTTGACTCGTCCTTTCGGTAGATCAACAGAATGCCCGGTTCCGTACAGATCAGCAGGATAAATCTCTTGGGCGGCCTTCTTAAGTTTGGCGATCCGCGAGCCTTCGGCGACTACGAGATTGTCCAGAGAGGGGTAGCGCTTTGATCTCGTTGGGACACCGGAAGCGAGGGAGGGAATGGTCGTGTAGAGGGCAATCAGAGGGATCGCGGTCGCAAGTGCAACGTTAAGAGGTGACTGGAAACCGCGTCCGTAGAGCGCACGTAGCGTCTCGGAAATCTGGTTTGGCACGAAAGATGGTATTTCGAAAGACATCACCGACGACAGAGGGGGTCAAGCAGGGATGAATCGCGATTGAGCGGCTTTAGATTAACCGGCTTAGTCAGCCGGCCCTCACGACACACGTGATTCGAATGATGGATAGGTGGACGTTGGCCACATAGCCCAGACAACAAGTACGTGTGCGTTTCGCCAGAACAAAGTCTTATCATGTATGTAGGATTGCCATAATTGCGTGACTTTGGGCATCGCCGCGTTCCACTGGGCTCGGATCACGTGATCCAAATTTTTTGTTTCTCGTTTTCGACCATGACCAAGCTCGGCTCCAGCTCCAGTTCTGTGCTCTCTGATGCAGAATCGGATGCCTCGGGCGTCTCAGAGGTCCCAGTTGACATATTCGACGCCCTTGCTACGACTAAGCATGGGAAAAGAAAGCAAATATTGGTTGAGGAAAGCGAGGATGATGCGCAGTTCATTCAGCAGGCGATCGAAAAACGTAACAAAAAAGGAGGAACAGAGGTGACGAAAGCAATAAATTCCAAAGGAAAACTTGCGAAAGGGGCAGTGGGGGGCGGAAGCTTCCAGAGCATGGGTTAGTGTGGCGCTCAATATTCCATTGCGCTAACTAAATATCTTCTAGGCCTCAATCCATCCCTATTACGCTCTCTGCTGCTTCGTGGATTCAAAACTCCCACCCCCATTCAGCGCCAATCCATTCCTGCCCTCTTGTCTACTCCACCACGAGATCTCGTTGGTATGGCACGCACCGGCTCTGGCAAAACCCTGGCATACATGATTCCACTTGTCCAGCGTCTTGGGGGTCGACACTCCACCAGCTTTGGTGCGCGAGCTCTTGTTCTTGTTCCAGCTCGTGAACTTGCGTTGCAAGTCCTTAAGGTTGGGAAGGATCTCGTTAGAGGATGGCATTCTGATGGTGGGGCTCATGCCGGAGACCGAGACGTGGACGAACCAGTAGGAGAGACCAGCTCACGAAAGGACTCAGGACAAAACCTCAGATGGGGCTTGGTTGTTGGGGGCGAAGGAATGGACGAACAATTTGAGATGATTAGCAGCAACCCAGACGTGTATGTCATTTCATTCTGGCTATACATGCACTCTTACTATTTCCCCGCAGGATTATCGCGACTCCAGGACGCTTACTCCATCTCATAGTCGAAATGAATCTTGATCTTCGCTCAGTCCAATATGTCGTCTTTGACGAAGCGGACCGATTGTTTGAGCTTGGTTTTGCCACGGCTCTCCACGAAATTCTTCATCGACTGCCTACCACCCGGCAAACGGCGCTGTTTTCTGCGACCCTACCCAAGAATCTAGTCGAGTTCGCCAAAGCAGGGTTACAAGATCCCAAGCTTGTACGACTGGACTCGGAGAGCAAAATCAGCTCAGACCTGAGGATGGCGTTCTTTTCAGTAAAGCAAGAAGACAAGGAAGCAGCTCTGCTAAACCTCATTCGGGATGTTATTCGTGTTCCTCTTGGAGAACCCGTTGATGATATACCGATCGACGAGGCCGCCGACAAAAGTCATAAATTCAAACAGAAGCCACGTCCAGATACACCCGCCGAGCCCCACCAGACGCTCATTTTTACCGCAACAAAGCATCACGTCGAATACATCTCCAATCTACTTGCGGCAGCAGGCTACAGCGTTGCCCACATATATGGCGCTCTGGACCAAGCTGCACGAACACACCATATGAACAGGTTCAGACGAGGTCGAGCAAGAATTCTAGTCGTAACAGATGTCGCTGCGCGTGGTATCGACATTCCAGTCTTGGAGAACGTCGTCAACTATGATTTCCCTTTGGGTGCAAGGGTGTTTGTACATCGAGTTGGGAGAACGGCGAGGGCAGGTCGAAGGGGTTGGGCTTGGAGTTTCGTGACTCATGCCGAAATTCCCTATCTTTTGGATCTTCAGCTCTTCTTGGGGCGACCTCTTGTGTCTCAGCTGAAGAAAGATCCACAAAGCGAGGCATCCTACACTTCCAACCTGGTCCTCGGCACTTTCTCTCGGGAAGCGATTGACGAGAACATTGAGTCGATCCGTGCATTGGACCAACTCGATGGCAACTTGCCCTCGCTGCGGAACGTAATGAACAAAGGTCACAGTTTGTATATGCGCACGCAGGGAAAGGCTAGCGCGGCAAGTTACACACGAGCCAAAGCGATGTCAAAGGACGGGACGGGAATGTGGATTCTTGCAGGAGGCGAAAACGAGGGTGTTGGCATTCACCCTGTCTTGGAACTCGTTGGTGCTGCTCCCAGGAAGGACAGTGGGGATAACACTGAAAGCGCCGAAGCCGCGCGGATGTCCTTGATGAAGGCCGTCACTGGATTCCGGCCAAGTGAGACGGTGTTTGAGATTGGGACCAGAGGAAAAAAGTCTGCGGGAGCAGCATTAATGAAGGATCGGAGAAAGGCACTGGAAAAGGCCCAGAAGCGAACTGTTGTCTCGGCCACCTTGGGGAGCGACGGGTCGGAAGGTGAGGCAGAGTCTGAGAGGAGCCTACAAGGGGATATAGTGGAAGCGGGGGTAGAGTTGGCGAACGACGATGATTTGGAGGTAAGCTAATCCATCTCAATGCTATGTTCACGCTAATGTTGCGAATTAGGATGCATTCGGACTATCCAAGAAACGAAAACGCGACCACAAGGACTCTGAATACTTCATGTCGCATTACCAGAAGGACGCATATACTGAAAAAGGGTAGGTCGTTTAGAAGCTGATCATAATGCTCCTCACGCTCACGGTCTTTAGTTACTCGCTGCGTGATGGTGCTACCTTCGCTGAACAAGCCCGTAACGTTACGTTGGACTTGACCACTGACGAAGCGGTCACTTCGCGCCAGCGACACGGTAAACAAACTAACTGGGATCCGAGAAAGAAGAAGTTTGTACGTGGAGCCGGTGAGGGTGCAGACAACGTCAAGCTCTTGAAGACCGAGTCTGGGGCGCGACTACCGGCATCATATCGGAGTGGGAGGTTTGACGAATGGAAGGCCAAGAACAAAACGTACCTACCTAAGGTAGGAGAAATAGAGAACGAGAATGCCGCAAGAGGGACGAAGTCCTTCAGGGGCAGGGTAGCGGGAAAGAAGTTTATGCACCAGGCTAAATCGGAACCCAAGCCGCTAGACAGATTGTCGTTAGGGTACGAGCGGAAAGCCAGGCATCTAAAAAAGCGAGCGGAGGAACAGAAGGCGATGGGAGGAGACGAAGGCACAGGGGGCGGCGTGCGTGGAAGGAAGGATGTAAAGAGCAAACCTGGTGGCGTTATGGAGGAAAGACCGTTGGGCGTGTGAAGAACGAGTTGAAGAGCGCAGACCAGATAAGGAAATCGCGCGAGGCACTTGCAAAGAGAAAGGCCAAGAATGCACGGCCGAGCAAGAAGGGCAAGGGGCGCCGCTAGTTGGATTGTATGATGTATACTATATGGGAGCTATATTTTTATATCTGAATATTCCCAATTTGCACCATTTCCGTCGATTACTTTCATGTCCTTTCCAATCCCATCCAACAGGTCTACTCCAACGCTCCGCAGAGCATCAACGCACCATCGTGGGTACGACCTGCTTGCTGGCGTCAGGCGCTGTATACACTACAGAGCTGACGAAATGGTGCCCACCCTCGCTCCTCGAAATATGTAAAGAAGAATCCTTTCAGGTACTCTGGGAAACGATTTTCTAATATCGCATCCCTGGCCCGTCCCATGAGTTGCGCCTGGAATACAACATTGTGCAATGTGACTGCATGTGCTCCAGCCGTTTCATACGTGACAATATGATGTAGTTGCGCTCGAGTCGTCCCTGAGGAACATGTTGGACAGGGACAGGTTGAGTCAACCGGAACAAAACTGGATGCGTGTTTTTTGAGTCCTATAACAAGTGTCAGTGCTAGCCACTCTATATCACTTTTGGCTTGATTTGATCAACACGCACGCAAATTGACTGGTCCGTTGAACGTCAATGCTACACCGAACCGTGCAGTTCTTGTTGGAAAGACGCAATCAGCCATGTCTACTCCGAGCGCGACGCATACCATCAAGTCTGAGAAATATTCAGTAAGAGCACGAGTAAAGTTAGGAAAGTTTCAAGACTACCCTCTGCAAATCCGATACCCATACAATATCTTGGACCTGGCAGAAACCATTAGAGATTAAAGACCATGAAATGGGATCCAAACATACGATCTATTGGTAATTTTGCTGTACACTGGCTCACACTGGACAAAAATGTTAACATCCAGCCTTCAGGTTATTGGTGTGATTCGGCTAACATTTTCCAAAAGATGTCTTCCAGTATGTTAATTAGGCAGGTGCTGGTAGATAGGGCTAGGCTAACCTTTAGCTTCTCCACCGCTCAAGCCCCCAACCGCGTACCCGGGAATCGAGTCTTTCCTTTTGATCATCTCATCGAGGCATATATCGCGGAGGCGGTGATCAAGCCCCCCTTGGATGATTGCGAATAAATTTTGCTGGGACGCACGACCTGCTTTCTCGTGTGCTGCAATACATCGATCCAACCATCGGACAGAACGCCACTTGGAAGCGATCAGACTGGAGTGGAGTGAGTGAGAACAAGATCATACCATGGCTTCCTCAACGCGTGGTCCGGTTGTTAAGCTCGACACTGACGCAGGGTTAGTTGCACACTTAATTATTAGCTTCGAATGCGCACCAACATCATCGAGTTGCATCATGATGTCAGCTCCAATTGAGTGCTACGAGGGGTATCAGCTGAGGCGGATGCACTAAGCGGCAGTCGTACTTGGATCGTCATGGATTCTTCTGGCTACAGCCAAAAAATTGGAAGTGCATCAATTAAAGTTAAATCTGATACATACTGTTAACATGGTGGGCTCTCCGGTGAATGGGCTCTCAAATAGTACGCCATCCTCTGTAACCTTCGAGAACGAGCTAGTCTCAGTTGTGAGCACAAGTACCTAGATGACATAGCATAAGCCGAACCTCAAGCTAACCATTTGAAACCCGCCCGAGTCCTAATATGTAACTCATTAAGCTTCTGGGCGAGTTTCGCACGCGGTGACCTACAGTAAGCATGTTCTTTCTCCATCCCTGAAATTTGTGTGCTCCCCCAGCGGCATCCAATACTTTAGTGCCCGGGCGAAGGTTGAGATGATAGGTGTTATTTCTGGTATTACCGTTTGAGTGCTATCATAAATAAATAGAGTCATTCGACGTACAATATTAAGGACACTCCCAAAGCTTCAGTCTGCTGTTGTGTAAGGCCCTTTAACGCAGCCTGTGTTGCGACTAAAGCCAGCAGAATATTTATGCTATATTTCACCGAAAAAGATACATTAAATTACCTGGCATAAACGTGGGAAGGCCGTATAGCCATCTGAGACCGAGTTAGCAGTTGTGAGAGGGCTTGGGTACCGAGAACATCGTAATGACACTAACGTGCAAGTTTCATTCTAGAGACCCGAGCCCTAGTCACAGAGCACTCGCCCAGTATTTCGAACTGCATTATACGGATTTATAAATTTGATGTAGCCCAGAGCGTCTTTAGTTGTCACTGGGGTGGTCGGCCGGAGAATAAGATCGGTGATATCGAAACGGCCGAGGGATCAACTTGCCCGATTGAAATCAAATCCACCAACAACGATGATTCGGCGCTTCATCCACACTTGGAATCGGCTTGCATTTGTTCGCCATGGTCCTGCCAGGAGATACTGTCATTCATCACCTCTGTTGGATGAGCTTCAGTCGCGTGGACTAGTAGCTCAAATAACCAGGTATTTCTAAAATAATAATCAAGGCACTTTATGATTTACTCATGTTGCACATTTCACAGCCCAGACCTTGGCAAATCTCTGGAACGCCCTATCACGCTCTACTGCGGAGTTGATCCTACTGCCCCTTCAATACATGTAGGAAACCTTGTCCCCCTGATGAGTGCGTTACATTTTCACATACACGGTCATCGAGTATTACCCCTGGTATGTGGCAATCCAAAATAATTTCCTGTCATTCTAAAGTGAATTAAAGGTGGGTGGTGCTACGGGTGCAGTTGGAGATCCAGGTGGTCGTACGGCCGAGCGTACTGTTATGTTGGCGGAGGTCATCCACAGCAACAAGTCCAGAATCACTGCTCAGCTCGAGAAGTTTTTCCAGTCTGGGACCCTACAGGCGGAAAAATATATAAATACTCGTACCGAAATTTCTCCTCCTCAAGCACTAGACAATTTCTCTTGGACGAGCCAGCTTACATTACTGGATTTCTTGCGTGACGTAGGCAAATATGCCAAAGTCAATGTCATGATGACGCGGGATAGGTAAGTATGGTTCGACAGGTTTGTGCTTTAGGGAGTCTCAATCACTCTTGCACTCTTGTTTAGTGTCAAGTCGCGACTAGAGTCATCCCAAGGAATCTCTTTTACGGAGTTTTCTTATCAGCTCCTACAAGCACACGATTTTTACCATTTATACACCAACTATGGATGCCGGCTTCAGATCGGGGGAGCAGATCAGTGGGGAAACATTGTTGCTGGGACCGACTTGATCAAACGTCGGCATGAGGGGACAGAGGAGCTGGACCCTGCCTACGGTCTGACAGTGCCTCTTCTGACGACCCCATCGGGAGAGAAATTTGGGAAGAGTGCAGGAAACGCGGTTTGGATTGATCCCTCAATGACGTCAGTCCTAGACTTTTACCAGGTGCGGGGTATTGTACTTTGTCTAACTGATACTCACTGCTATACGTCCTTGGCTAGTACTTTTTTCGCCAACCGGACACTGTCGTCAAGAGCCTCCTTCAAATATTTACATTCATACCTCGAGACCAGATCGAGAAACTCTTAAACCAACATAACGTAAGTCTCCGTGTTCTTAATTGTGCTGTAGTTTGCTGAATCAATGCCTAGGAAGACCCAAGCAAACGACTCGCTCAGCGGAGACTAGCTCACGAAGCTACCTCCCTCGTACATGGAGGTGCGTTATATGCTGCTTTCTTTGAGTGGATCTAACAATGTTATTGTGTAGAATCTCTTGCGCAGCAAGCTGCTTCTGCGTCGCGGGTACTCTATGAATCTGATCTGTCTTCGGCCTCGTTGGCGACATTTATTGATGCATTGAAAGGGGACCGACGCCTCATGATTCTTTCTAGAGCTGAGTTTCTTGGGACCTCCTTTTCAGCATTGCTAGTAAAAGGAGGATTGGTAGGCTCAAAAGGCAAGTTCTTTGCCGCCCAGATGACCTGATCATCGGAGATCTTAGCTTGTATGATGCATGAAGGCCAAGCGGACATACTGGCAAAACAAGGGGGGCTTCAACTGAATGGAGCCCGGGAGCTGAACGCGAGACGCAAACTCGCAGCGGATGATCTGCTCAATGGACAAGTGGCAGTCGTGCGAAAGGGGAACGAGCATCTGGTAGTTGGGATCGATGAAGCGAGATAAAAATTTTGGGGTGAGTTCGTCACTGCTACAGCGATGCTCTCTGACGGAAGTATCCAGAATGAGGTCAAACCGCTACTCGGTTCTGTAATCGTGCAGAAGTTCAAAACAATAAGATTCTGAAGGCTCCTAACACATTCTAGTGATAACGCTTTTACCAGGATCCATCCCTTGAATTAAAGTGGAGTATCTTTGTGGCGCACTGATTTTGCATTCTATGGGCATGTGCGTTCTGACCGGCTCGCCAGAATTCTGGCTATAGACATATTGCAAGTCAGAAGAGCTAATGGATACCCAGCAAGCTATTATTCGCGTGCCGTGCATCTATTCTGAATAGCGGCCATCATGAAGGCTTGAGTGAAAGTTTGACGTACCTAAATTCTCTGCTACGGTCATCGCAATCTTTTCTAGAACATCTTTCGAGGGGGATACGTAGAGAGTTTTACTCGCTTCTTTTGAGGGTTGGTGGCCCCGAGCAAGTGGCTGGTGTTTTGTTAATCGTAATACGAGGATCCACGCAAGGAGTATTCATTCTTTGATCACATGGGCAGCATATGTCACGTCTTGGATCGCGGCTATTACGGACAGATCCAGCGAAGAACCTGGGCATTGGCTGTGCGTGAACTGATCCACTTATGCTTGTCGATTGATCACCGACATAGAGGTGTACGTTGTTATTGTCACTGTCGGGATCTCGCTACGCTGAGGATAAAGTGTTTCTTGGAGCCCAACCGCAACGTGATAGTACCCATACTTTTACCAGGGCCGAGGGACTCGCACTCCTTTCGATTCGGACGATATGCCGAGGTAAGTGCACCCAATTTGGGTATTAGTAGATCGCCGGGTAGCCTACCCATGAATCTGTTTCTATATCGTATCACTACAGAACTTAATCTACCCGAATAGTTTCTGAGGTGCCTTATCGGTCACTGGCCAGGGATCTGAGAGATGATGCAAGTTGAATCTCGGGTACTAAAGTAGTGAAGTCCGTGATTACGGTCAGCGTTCTGCGACCAAGAGGTATCTTTGAGGTAGCGAACAAGACGGTGAATGAGCCTTCCGATCCTCGGACAGCTTAATCCGGATCGATTATTCGCTTTAGTGCGACCTCGTGTCCTAGCTGTCGACCTTGGCGCATACAACCACATTGCACAACGTCCAGGGTTTCGTTATCGGCCGGTTTTTAGTCACAGGACCATCGGCGGATGGCTTGCGAAGTGTCCAAGGAGGAAAGAGGGTGGACTCGGCGCGCGCCGTTCTACCTTAATGAGACTTACCTTGCGTCGAACCTTTGACGGTGGTTTATCGCTAGAGGGGATTCTAGGGTTGGGTAGCCTTACCCACGATCACAAGTAGAAAGGGCAGTTAGTATAAAAGCCACGCTTCGGAGCGCACCACTCTTCGTGCCTCATCCTCCAAACCGCTCTTACTCTCGCCCTATTCTAGACAGTTCAATATGTCCCAGAAGCCAAATGTCGAGCAAGACTACGGCAACCTTCCTGTAGTAGAGACCGATGTTTTCATTGCTGGCAGCGGTCCTATTGGGTATTTTCTTCGATGGTTGGTTCGCATTAAACTGACTTAGCTTGCTTCAAGTGGCACATTTTGTCGCATAATTATGGAAGAACATCCTTCTGCCAAGGTTTACATGGCTGAAATCGGCTCCCAGGATAATCCAGTGATTGGTGCTCATCACAAAAACTCGATCAAGTAAGTTTAGTCGAGGTATCGCCTTTATCTATATTAAGTTGACAATGCTTTAAGGTATCAAAAAGACATCGACTCATTCGGTATGAAATAGCTACTGTGTTTGGGTATTGCGTGGGCTCACCTCTCTCGCTATCATAGTTAACGTCATCAAAGGTGCTCTACAACCGATCTCAGTGCCACCGCAAGACAACTTTATGGCTACGCTGGGGAGGTCGCCTGGACCAACAGTGAAGAAAGGCCACTCATTCAATCGTACCATAATCCCAACCAGAAGGCCGAAGAAACCTGATGAGCTATATGACGAGAACTGTTGGTGGGATGGCGACTCATTGGACTTGTGCTTGCCGTACGTCCACCCCGTTATTTGCTTTGCAAACTCTCATTATGTCTTCAGCGGAGCCCGATCCGGAGGAGAGGAAGAACTGCCCTATCAACGCGACCGAGTTCAGCGGGCTTCTGAACAGGGCTAAACAGCTGCTGAATGTCAACGAGAACGAGTTTGACTGTTCGATTCGGCATAGGCTTGTCAGGCAAGTTCTAGAGGACAAACTCGGACGGGAACGTGTGGGAAATCTCCCTCTAGCAGTGGAGCGCAGGAAAAACCCGGAGTATGTTACTTGGTCTGGTGTCGACACCGTCCTCGGACCATGGGCTACCAATAAGGATCCCCGGTTCACCCTCGCCCCGGAAACGAGGGTAACCAAACTGCTACTTGAAAACGTCCCAGGTTCGAACAAGGTTTGCGGTGCGCTCTGTCGTGACTTGGCCAACCATAGTGACTTTGTTGTCGTCGCAAGGGTACTTATGTTGGTTAATCATAACTGTTTCCAGGTCTAACTCGTCTTGGTTGTAGTACTATATCGTTGCGTGCGGAGCAGTTGGAACGCCTCAGATTCTGTTCAACAGCAACATTCGCCCCGAGCCACTTGGCAAGTATCTCACCGAGCAGTCGCTCGCTTTCTGCCAGGTAACTATATGCGTATCCAGATCAGCCGGCTTTTGAGATGACGCCCGGTCCAATAGATTGTGCTCAAGCGTGAACACATCAATAGCATACCCGTGCTGCTTGGGAGCATCAGGGACAAGAAACCGGAAGAACGGAGCAAGGACGAACATCTCATGTTGAGGTTCTTTGACAAGCACCAGGAAAACCACAAAGAAGATTTCATGCCCATTCCATTCAACGATCCTGAACCTCAGGTTACGTTGCGCTACTCCTCCGCTCTCGGAAAACCATACCATGCTCAGATCCACCGTGATGCGTTTTCATATGGAGACGTCGGTCCTCGAGGTATATTTATTATTTGCACTGTTTCACGTGTGCTAATATATTCTCTTCCTAGCTGATCCGCGGTTAGTTTCTGTCACATTTCGTGAACCATGACACTCATTTAGTCACCCCTTTAAAGTGCTGTGGTCGACTTGCGCTTCTTTGGAAGGCAAGAAATTCGCAAGGAGAATTGCGTCACATTTGCGGAGCCGATCAAGATCCAAGGCGTAGAAGGAGCCGGTCAGGATGGCACCACGGACGGATATGGCATGCCTCAAGCGACTGTAAGTCCTTAATTTAGATTACTTCTTTATCTAATATATTTGAGTAGTTCCATGTCACTCGTAGTAGAGCCGATGCTGAGCGTGACCATGTGTAAGTAAAAGTTGGTCCTAACAACTTGCCTATAATACTCAAAAACCGTATGAATAGGATGATGGGAGAGCTCTGCCAGGTTGCAAATATCTTGGGTGCCTATCTCCCTGGGTCTGAGCCTCAGTTTATGGTACGTGGTATTCGTACATTTTCACAGCACAATTAATCCAATACTTTCATCAGACGCCCGGTCTGGTTCTCCACATTACTGGCACTACGCGCGCCGGAACGGATCCGAGTACCTCTGTTGTTGACGAAAACTCCAAAGTTCACGTCACCGACAACGTTTACGTTGGCGGAAACAATGTCATCCCGGATTCTACAGCTTGCAATCCAACTCTCACAAGCGTACGTTTTCATTCTTTTTCGTTCTTTACTTGTGCTGAAATCGCCGCATATATCAGGTTGCTTATGCTATTAAGGGTGCCAAGGACATTTGCAGGAGATTGGCCGAGAAAGCCTAAGAGCTAAATCTTTTAGCGGGCTTGACTAGTCTCGATTTTATTCTCTACCTTGAAAATTTGAATACGAATGTGAATGCCTTGAGTAAACTGATCTGACATTCGACTTACTGCGCCTATCAAGGGTTAGTGTCCGCCGAAAAATAGTCACCGAGAAGTTAAAAAATGCTTTCGACAAAATAGCTCGTAAAACTTATTTAAGGACTCATCATTAAAAATCAAGACCCGGTACGCCTTGCTTGAGTACTGCCCACGTAGCAGACAAGCTATCAACATTAGACTCTATGCAGATATCCTTTATCTCTCCCGTTCCACAATTTTGACGAGTGTCCTGAACCGTAGATGCTTATGCTTAAACCACTCACGCTAAAGTCTACCACTAACAATGTGAGATATCAAAATGGCTTATGGGTGAGAATGCTCCAATCATATGCTGAATCCGAGCCTGCCTTAGGGTTATTTTTGGCAGCACTTAATGTTTATGGGACCTCGCCTAAATAAATAAAAATCGGTAGACATGAATTCAGACAAATTCATTCGTGAGAAAAGACCGGGTTACAAATAGGTATCGTGCTTGTCTTGGTTATAGTTGGAGGGAATGGTACGCAAACATGATTGGTTCTTCACAAGCGCTGAAGACCTTGGAAGTAAACATATCCCGCCAACCACCACCCATGAAAGCCGTTGTGGTAGTGGCTACTCTAGTGGCTCTGCGACTCGCACTTTTCACCACACCAATAACAAAATACCTCCAGGATGATTACCAATTGGCTTCTGCTGTGACTTCTCTTACTCGATGTGAGTCGCTAAACGTTTTGGATAACACGTCACATTATAACCATTTGCTGTAGTAAAAGAAGGCGTGTTTCTATTAGAAAGAGGAATAGACCCATACACTGGCAGCGTGTTTCTACATGTAAGTTGCATTTCTGAAAAGGGAACGCGTATTTATTGCGCAGGCAGTCTCCACTGTTGCTAGCTCTATTTTCGACAGTGCTCCCACTTTCTGATCTAGGCACTGCGGTACTATGGTCCCTACTCGATGGGTTTACCGCCTGGTGCCTTTTGAACTTATGGCGACTTCGCTCGTCCTCTGTGGATAATAGAAAAGAGGCTCTTATCGCTGCGATGTACGTTTGCGACATTTCTATTCCCGGGTTTATACCAACAGACTATTTTAGATACCTATTGAACCCATACATACTTCTCACGACTCTTGCTCGATCAACTGCCACTCTCGACACTGCGCTCACGGCGTTCGCCTTCCTTCTCGCCTGCCGTAAACAAACCGGGCCAGCACTTCTTGCTCTTGCCGCTTTGACACACATTTCACTTCTTTCTGTTCTTGTCGTTGCTCCTTTGATTATGGTTTTGGGAAGCACTAGTGCACCCGTGCCTGGCCTTGCCAATCCAGAGTCCAAGGGGGAGGAAAGCAAGATCGGGCTGGGCAGAGTGCTCGAATGGGGCGCGTATGTTGGTTTGTTGGGATATGCAGGGAACTTGGTCGCTGGTGGATGGGGATGGTTTCGAAGTCTTGGGGTGCTGTGTAAGTGCCTTTCTTCAAGGGGTCTGTGGTAGCAGGAACCTGATCATGAGGCAGAGTCACGTTGAGTGACGCGACGCCCAACTGTGGATTGTGGTGGTACTTTTTCACAGAAATGTTTGATCATTATAGACCCTTTTTCTTGTTTGCGTTTTCGGTGAGTGGCTGGTGTACGTCGTGACGAGTCGTCGTTGACCATTTTGCGTGGATTTAGGCGCATCCATTGATTTACATTGCACCAATATGCATGAAGTTCAAGTTGGTGAAGTCAACGTCGCTGTGCATGGTCAGCCGCTGACAGGAGTCTAGACACGATCCTTTCTACGCGGCATATCTCTTGCTTGGAATTAGTGCTACACTCAAGTCATATCCCACTCTTGCCGACGCGGGCTTGTTCGTCTCGTTGACACCGCTGTTTCCGGAAACCTTTGCTCGTGAGTTGCGTCTATGGTCCGCGTCTAGTGTTTATTGACCCCTCGAAAGATCTTCGTCACCCTCTCCCAACGTTCTTGTTGCACCTTCATTCTGCGCTCTTGATGCCGCTTGCAAGCCACCTTTGGCTCGCCCAAGGTACGGGCAACGCCAACTTTTTGTATGCGGCAACGCTGGTCTATGGGCTTGCAAACGGGGCAATGGTGATCGATGCAGTTTGGAGCGGTCTTCGTGTGGCGTTTGTGACAAAAGACGGAGAAGAGGTTGTTCAACTTTGATCGCCGGGTTGGTTAGGATTCGCATCGTTGGATATTTGAGTAGATTTAATTGCATACGAAAACACTCGGATCTGCCGTATAACATCATGCATAAATGGGTGTGAATACAAGCATAGCAGCTTTTGAGAGCCGAAAGAGGCAAAGTGGGAGGTGATGGAGAGGTAGATCATGACCTAGGCTTCTCCTGTTATTGGACGTCAGTGGGTGAACCACGGTTATAATACTGAATACCAACCTTCTTCTCGGACCAGAGAGCAAGAAGACCGACACCAGAGACCTTGACGACCTTGAAACGGACACCGGGAATATCACCCTTTGCCTTTCCGCGACGACCAAAACCGGAGATGAGGACTTCGTCGTTTTCGTCGACAAAGTTCAGGCAACCGTCGTTCTATGTCTCATTAGCACTCGTCCAATATATGTCAGCTGTGGCTTACAGGAACGAAAGCGGTGACCTTCTTTCCGTTCTTGATGAGTTGTACACGGACACACTTGCGAATAGCCGAATTGGGCTGCTTGGCCTCGACGCCGACCTTCTCGAGCACGATGCCCTTGGCGTGGGACGAGCCTCCGGTGGGTGAGGTCTTGTAGACGTTACCCAGAGCGCGCTTCTTGTACGACTTGTCCGCCTGTAGTTCCGGTGTTAGCTTTAGTATCGAGAGAAAGGGATTCGAGCAACCCATCGGTTCTCTCGTCGGGAGATGCGGAGTTTGCGCGCTGCGTTCAATCCGCGAGGCTTGTTGGCTGTATAATTTGAGCACCCATCCGTCCAGCTCGTTGGGTGACTCACATCCCATGGTGTGCTTGCGGCGTCGATGAAAGCGATATCAGAAGCGGACAAGAGCCTCGGGACGGACGCAAATGTCAGGGGTACTGTACAGGCTCGAAGTGGCTGAGGTTAGACGCCCATGCCACGTGACTGGATGTGATGGTGTGTTGGAACGCGTGCTCGATTCCTGCATCTTATTAGAACCTTTGTGTTAGACTTTTCAACGTATCCTGACCTTGTGTCGCCCTACTCTCGTTTCTTGCCCGTTCCGATGTCGTTGATCGCTGTTACTTCGTCGCAGGGCCTCTCTGTGCTGCCTTCCACCATCCTGCGCGCATCCCATCCAGACCCCGCGCCCACCATCACCACTGCGCTCACACCACCGTCTCGCATCCCGTCGTCGTGCATCTGCTGGTCTCCAGACGCCGCGACTCTCTACGTCGCCTCGGGTGGCTCCGTCTCGGCCTACGACCCCTCTGGGGCGTTCATCCGCGATGTCGTGCGCGAAGGCGAAGGAGGAATAGGAGGCGCCAAGCTCGGCTCGATGGTCGTTTTAGAAACTCAGTCTGGGACTGATCCCGTCCTCGCGTTTTCCAGGGGCGCGCGGGCTGTTGTGTTTGATTCGGAGACTAGGCGCGCGCTCCAGACTGTAGAGGTAGGTTTGCACTTGCAGGTGGCTCCTGCGAGTGATGTTGATGATATGACAGGGTCACAGGTCATCCATTTCAACCATGTCCCTTGCCCAAGACCAATCACTTCTTGCTACTTCATCGGGCGAAACGACCATCATTACCAACCTCGTCCAGCAGACCAACTCTGTGATGCGTGGCGCACCGTCCGGGGTCGTGGCCGTTGCATTTCACCCGACAAGGCGCTCGACTCTGCTTTTGCTCAGCACGCGTGGGTTGCATGTATTCGATACCACTAAAGGCAGTGCACCTATTCGCACAATTCCAATTGGCAAGGCTGAGGCAGGCATGGGCTATATTGCATTCTCACCGATCGCCCCGACGCTGGTCGCTATTCTCGTCCCTGGAGGGGGCGGACGCGTGCTTATGCTAGACATTGAGAAGGAGTCCAGGTACGTTTGGTTCAACTTGGTCGTATGCACCATGACGTATTGTCCCTGTGTAGCTTGGTCAAGAAATTTACCGTCGAGGAAAACGTCTCTGCCATGTCTTTTTCACACGACGGAGGTTCTATCATCGTTGGAACGGAGATTGGGCGAGTCCTGCAGCTGAACTTGAGGAGTATCGACAAACCTGCGCAAGCCGTCGTGATCGACTCATCCGGTGGGCGAATTGGTGGTCTTGCGCTTGTCGTCGCCTCAGCCGCGGTACGTCATGGTCGTCATAATTGGCGATACGTCAAATTAATTTGTATGTGTTTAGCAATTAAGCAAGGCTATGTCTAGCTCGATGGCCAAACCTTCGGTTACTAGCGCCGTCACTGGTACAACCAGGACACTCACCCGCCCTGCACGCGCCGAGTCAATCACTTCGAGCTCCACCGGCGAGTCTGTTCGCGTGAAATCTACAACCGACCCTCGTACGCCTGCAGCCAAGTTGCGTGTCAAGCCTTCGAACGATGTACTTGCCAAATCACCCGACACGGCCGCGGCGCGCAAGTCGCCCGACACACTCCGACGCAGGGCATCTGGGGCAGACCTGTTGACAAAGAAGACCTCTTCAGCCGATTTACTGAGCAAGAAGACTTCTACGGCGGATTTGTTGACCAAGGCCAAAACATCACCAGGTACAACATTAAGAGTAAAAGCAGGAGTTGAGAGCAAGCCAAGACCGACCTCCATGATTGGCGCTACAGGAACGAGGGAAAGGGTTGGGGCGAGGGTTCGACCTGTGTCGATGGCGATGGGCGAGGATAAGGGTGGAGCCGAGAGCCCTGGTCCAAAGAGTTCGGGAAGCAGCTCTGGGACGATCAACTCTCCGGATAGGGCCAAGTTTGTTGATGAACGTGAGTTTAGTTCCCGAGCTCGATCATCTTGGTGAATCTAATGGGGCCATTTAGCTACTGTTACGCCTAGCGCTCGACGCCAGACTCAAACCATGCCTCGCCGCCTGACGGCAGAGGGCGCAAATCGACCGACCCTGAGTCAGATTTTTGCACAGGACGATTTGGGAACGTCCGCGGCGCATTCTCGCTCTCGCTCGACCAGTTACAGTTCACCAACCACGGCTACGCCTGTCAGCGCCCGACCTCCACTTTCTTCGACTACTCCCAGCTACCCACCGGCCTCGCTGAGCCAAAGCGAGACTACCACACCGGGCTACCCACCCGAGGAACGTCGTGACCGACCACTCAGCCGAGCGAGGAGTCGACTGGGCAATGACGTGATCGAGGAAGAACAATTGACCGTCACGACGGATGAACGACCGCCTATGAGCGCAACGAGCGAACGACCACCCTTGAGCACAACGAGCGAGAGGCCAGCGAGTAGGCTATTCAGGGATGATATCGAGCGACCCTCGAGTCGAGTGAGTGGCACGATTGGTTTAGGCCGACCAACTGGGACGCTGGGAAGGCGGTTCTCAAGCAACGAGCTGGGTTCTACACCCGAGACTATGCGAATCACGTCCGAGTCGGATGCGTTTGGGCTGAAAGGAAAGGATAGGGAGCGCGAGAGGCCGGCGAGCGTGTTGAGAGAGCGGCCCGAGAATTTGAGGGAACGAGAAGGGTACGACACGTTGAGGGAAAGGCCGCAATCTGCGTTGCGAGAACGACCCGAGTCGATTTTCAGGGAGCGTACCGAATCCTTGTTACGTGATCGACCTCGATCTGGTACACCTCTCAGCGCGTCTGCTGGAAGGACACCAGGCAAACGCGTTGGATGGATTGATGAAGAGTCGCCGTATATTGAAGGCGTACACACTCCTGCACCGTCACGCACGCCACCGCCTTCGACGTCGGCGCTCGCCTCGGACTCGGGGAGCGATTCAGCGAGGAATAGGATGTTGCAGGTGACACCCCGACGGGGGCTTGCAGCTGCATTAGGGGCAGAGGTTTACGCGGACGATGCTCCTAGCGGCGGAAAGAAGTCATCTTCGTTGACTCAGTCGCAAGCTCAGGATTTGCTGAGGAGCATTGTGTCGGATGTTATGTTTGAGTTTAGGCAAGAAGCCAAGGAAGATGTGAGGGGCTTGCATCTTGATTTGATTCGCGCGTCCAGAGGATGGAAGGTAGGTTTCACCTTTGAACTCAACATTCGAGCCTGTGTTAATCAGTTGCATTTTTAGCACGATTTGAGAGAATACCTAGGGGATACGTTGGAAGAATTACGCGAGGTGAAAGAAGAAAACGCACGTCTACGAGCCGAAATTGCGAGGTTGAAACGTGGATACTAAAATACCTATGCCATAAATTTCTGTATATGCCTCTAGTGATTCTGTATTTGTTCTTTCTTGGCTGTGCTATTGGACTCAAGTATGGTTATCCCTATGTATTTATCAGCCTATTAGACAAAGAGAATAATATGCTAAATTTGGACGCGCCGGGCGCTTAATTCTAACTGCGCAGTTGTAGACAATCTTTGTTGTTGCGTGTCACTCGACTCGACCTCAGTTTGATGGCGCGAACTCTTTGGGCAACCGCGTTTGTCGCGAGCTCACTGCTGGCATATCCAATGCGTTTTATCTGCCTGGCACCGCCCCCCACGATTACAAGAAGAACGATCATGTTCCGCTTTACGTGAACGCGCTCACGCCTATTGTCATTGACGCGGATTCCAAGCTCGTACGTCCACCCTTTTTTGGATGCTCTAGATGTAGCCAGAGTTGACGAGTGTGGCAGAAATCGATGATCAACTGTACATCGCCTATTCCTCGGAGACTGCTGCTACTCATATATCTTTTGCAGATGATTATTACAACCCCAGCTTCCATTTCTGTCCACCAAAAGGTGGAGTCAAGAAACAGCCCGAGTCCCTCGGGTCTATATTGTTCGGAGATCGTATCTTCAACTCGCCAATCGAGGTACGTATCTCTTTTGGCTCGCACGAGCAGTATAGCAACCAAGTCCTCTCTGATCTCCACAGTTCAAAATGCTCCAAAACGAGAGCTGCCAAGCGATTTGCACATCAACCGTCCCAGCCGCCGATGCCAAGTTTATCAACGACCGCATTCGTGAAGACTATGCCCTCAACTGGCTCGTGGACGGATTGCCCGCGGCCGAGATGAAGGTCGACGAGCGCACGAACGAGACATTTTATGATATGGGTTTCAATCTTGGTAACGATGAGGGAGAGTTCAAGCTCAAGCCGGCGCTGCACAATCATTATGATATTATGCTCAAGTGAGTGAGGTTTTGGAGCAGTATTGCTAGGGTTTGGGTTATTGAGGCTTGGGCGGGTAGCTATCATACGAGGGACAAGGTCAACTATCGCGTTGTTGGAGTTGTTGTTTGGCCAAGGAGGTAAGCACTTGAACAAGCTGCGATAGGTGAGACTGAGCCTGCCGAGCTAGCATTGCACATCAAGGAGGCAACCCCGATTGCGGCTCCAAAAGGCCGCTCGTACTCTCGGAAGACAAGCAAAATAGTGTCATTTATACTTATAGCATCGGGTGGCAGGTGCGCCTTTCCATTCATGAGACTCGGATCTGGTCTGAATAACTCTCTTGCGCCTTAGGAATCGGACACTCCATGGGTTAGTTTGTCCATCTCTTGTTAGCCATAAACTCCATAGCTAACGAATCGTCTAGGCCACTCGCTGGGACAACTATTTGCACATCTTTGATCCGAAAATTCACTGGTTTAGCTTGATAAACTCGCTGGTTATTGTGGTTTTCTTATGTGTCATGGTTTCTATGATCTTGGTTCGCACCGTGACACGAGATGTGAGTTGTTGAAGCATATCGATGCAACCACCACTGAACGCTTGCGGATAGATTTCCCGCTATAATGCGATCGATCTCAGCGTAAGTAGACGCCGGATGTGTTCAATGCCACATCTGCTTAGTCTCATGCCATTTGTAGGAAGACGTCCAAGAAGACTTCGGTTGGAAGCTGGTGCATGGAGAAGTTTTCCGCTCGCCTCGGTATCCCCTGATTCTTAGTGTACTTGTCGGAAATGGCGCCCAGCTATGCGTTATGGTTGGAGTAACTCTGGGTACGTACAGCTTTGCTTTCGACCCCTATGAAAGACTCGAATCACGAACGCGCCAACAGTGTTCGCGCTCCTCGGCTTCCTGTCACCTTCAAACCGAGGCGCACTTGCCACCGTAATGATCGTATTCTGGACGTTCTTTGGGAGCGTCGGAGGATATGTATCTGCACGTGTGTATGCTTCACTTGGAGGAACTGAACAAAAGAAGAACGCGTTCTTGACGGCTACTGTTTTACCTGCGTGAGTTTGGCCATCTTAACTTATGAGGTGTTTGGCTAACATGGGTTTCCCGTAGGTTTGTGTTTGCCGTCATGTTCTTGCTCAATCTGTTCTTGATTGGTGCGGGGTCGTCTGGAGCTGTGCCATTGGGTGAGTGATGTTGTGTGGTATTGTTCTGTATTCTGTGAATACTCAAGGTATGAATAGGCACGATGTTGGCCATCATTGCTCTGTGGTTTGTCATCTCTGCACCCCTGTCTGCAGTGGGTGGATACTTTGGCCAAAAACACGGGGTAGGTCTCGGCATATACTCCAGTCTGCCAGTTTACCCGACTAATATTCTTCAAGGCTGTTTCACATCCCGTGCGAGTCAACCAGATCCCTCGTCAAATACCGCCTGCGCCCAAATATCTTCAACCATGGGTATGAAACATTGGCCGAAGACATGATTTTTCACTAATTATGATTTCATAGGCTGCTGCGCTACTCGCGGGTATCCTTCCTTTTGGTGAGTACAGCTCGACCCGTTTAGGTTATGAATTGAATTAACTTCTCTAAAGGCGCTGCCTTTGTGGAGCTTTACTTTGTCCTCTCGAGCCTCTTCGCCTCGCGTGCGTACTACGCATTCGGCTTCATTGCTTTGACTGCCGGTGTTGTACTGCTCACCACCGGAACTGTCACGATCCTGTTCACTTATTTCATCCTCTGCGCGGAAGAATATCGATGGCATTGGCGTGCCTTCCTAATCGGCGGAGGTAGCGCCTTCTGGGTCCTAGCATATGGAGTGTTTTATTGGCTCACCCGGCTTTCGCTCGACTCGTTTACGAGCGTAGTGCTCTACGCTGGATATCTTTTCCTCATCGCACTATTCGACTTTTTGATCACCGGAAGTGTTGGATTTTTGGCTACGTATTGGTCGATGAGGAGGTTGTATTCGGCCATTAGGATTGACTGACTGGGCGCTGGAAAATAGATTCTAGCTTCAAACGCACATATATGCAGTAGCTTTGGCTTGCAATTGATCATTTTGGGTTTTCAGGCTTGATTAATGTTAGTCCATCGTTATGGTATTCTCGTTCACGTTTATTCGTGTGTTCAGAGCTTCCTATATCTACTTCCTACATCGGTTCACCCAATTCGCGAGGGGGGACCCATGTCCCATTCATTGGAGCCCTCTCTTAGTTTTGATTGCCTAGCTCCATGAACGCCTACCGATATTCCAATGCCCGTTGAGGTCATTGTTTGCGACACTTTCACATGTTGTTTTAAATCATTACGACAGCCTCTTCAGCCTCCTGAGATATTTCGCCATATTTAGCTAATCCCGCGTCCATCACATCCTCAACCACGACCGGCAAATCCATCTAGGTAAATAATACCTATTTAGTGCAACTCCATTCCCCTTAGCTCCCCTCGTCGGTTCGCCAAATTCCTATTTGCTTCGATCGTATCTGTGGTACTCTACGGTTGATCTCGAGGATCTAGGTTAGGCTCGTGGGCCATCAGTTTCCACTGAGCGTGTAGTAGATTGATCGCGGAACTCATTTCTTGTGCGATCGGTCTTGAATGCTGGGGCACTCTTGCAACCTGCTCGCTGGCAGGCTGAATTATTCATAAATACTTGATCGATGGTCGATTCTCCCTATCCTTTCCCCTCTCCCTCTGGCTTCAAAAACTCTCCTCTCTGGCAATGATCTCAGACACTAGTGCTTCTCCAACAGATGAATCATGCAACGTTGGGAGGTTTTTATCTACTTCTAAGCTAGTATATCTGACCGAACTAATGAATGTTGTATAGCCCTAGTGAGAAGAACGATTACCAACAAAGTGTGCAGCCCGTTACCTTCTCATCGTTCGGGGGCTCAGTCGTGCTAGGTAAAAATGAAGTGATCGAATTCGTAGATTTGAATCCTCCGCCTATGGTACGTCTCTTGACGCCTTGGTTTCTCAGCCGCTCACCCCTGAATGCAAGGACCAAGGTTTCCACGCATACTCTTATTTGGTCGCCGGTTTCATAATCGAGTTGCTTGTGTGGTCACTCCCATTCTCCTATGGGGTATTTTTGAACCATTATACGACACATCAATTGTTCAACACTCGGAAAACTTGCTCCCACTGGTTGGCACGTTAGCATGTGGGATCATGTATATGGCATCAGTGTTCATTCTCCCTTTGCTGTCTCGCTATCCTGCCTATCGTAAGCGTCTGATGTACGGCGGCCTCATGTGCTGCATATCCTCATTACTTGGGGCTGCTTTCGCTACCGAGGTCTGGCATCTCATTCTGACTCAAGGGGTCTTATACTCAATTGGAGGCAGTAAGTCATTCCCCCCCAAGTCATCCTGCCGATCATGAACACCTACACACCTACTTAACAGCAATTTTATACTTTCCTATGTCGGTTATTGTGTTTGAATGGTTCGACAAGAAACGGGGATTGGTAAGCTGATTGACACGAGACAATCGACCTTTGGGGTCAATAAATGCGCCATCTTTTTCCAGGCTAATGGGATCATATACTCAGGAACCTATCTTGGCGGGGTGGTGGTGCCGTTTATCACAGAAACCCTTCCAAACAAACCCAGCTCACGCGTTACGTTTACCTCTCTGGTACGTGTTTCCATCAACCGCATACACGATGTACTCTTTACTAAACCCAATGTGCGTGAGCTAGGCGGTCGCATACGCAATCCTGATTGTTTCAGTTCTTCCGTTCGTCAAAGGTCGACTGCCTCCCTCCACAGTAGCTGCTTCAGAAAACGCCGACTGGGCTTTCCTCAAAAACCCGAGGTTTGTAATTCTCGTTCTCGGCAACCTCCTACAAGGCATAGGAAACTTCATCCCGACCCTATGGCTTCCAAGTACGTTCTCGGCTGCTTAATCGAATTATCTAATTGCATTGTCACCTCTCTTCAGCGTTCGCAACAGACCTTGGTCTAAGCGTCACATCAGGAACGTTGATAATAGCTTTGATGAATGGCAAGTGCCACCCACCTCAAACCATTGGAACAATTGGAATAGCGCTAACCACCTTGACAGTATCAGGAATACCGGGCAGCATAGTAATAGGTTATTTGGCCGACAGATACGACCTGAGAATCATCATGCTAGTTTCAGTACTAGGATCTTCGCTAGCGGTGTTCCTGCTCTGGGGGTTAGCGTCTACTCTACCACATCTGTTGATGTTTTCTCTCATCTACGGATTTCTCGCGGCTCCGTAAGTGGTTTCCCCGCCGGCTAGATTTTGTATAGAGCTGACTCCTCGCCAGATTTAGTTCACTTTGGCCAAAATTCTGCTCTGTGGTATCTAGTGAGTCCCCGCTATGGATCATGTGATTTTTCTAACAGCCCTAAAAAAGCCAAGCCGCATCTCACGGTCCGCCTTATGGGAATTTTCGTCGGAAGCCGTGGCATTGGAAACATACTAGCTGGGTCGGTCTCAACCCTTCTGCTGCACGTAAGCTTTGCTGGAACGCGCGACCACCCAGGGTACGGATACCAACTCAAAGGCTACGTAAGTCTATCGTAATTTTAAACGAAAATGAGGCTAGCTTAGTTAGCGACAATTGTAGGGCCCATTGATCATATTCACGGGACTCGCAATGTTTACTTCGACCATCGGCGCTTTTTACAACAGTATGCAAAATGGGACGGAAAGCCGTGACAGTGATGAATAAAGTACCACATCTAAGAGGGCACTTGGTTTTTTCTGAAGCTGAATCAGATACTCGAATAGTCAGTTTTGCATGTGTATATGCTCGTAATTTAAAATCATTGGAAATTACCATCACGTTCATTTAGGCCCAGGTCAAATATGTCGGCTGACTCGAGCGCGGGAATTGTCATAAAGTCTAGAGGTCATACCGCGTTTTTCAGACCCAACATCAGTGTCCTGGTGCCGCTCCAGTCGCCTCTAATCAGTTAACCGCAAGAGTGCCCCTACTATCACCTGTTATGGCAACTGCCACTAACCTACTTCCACCAGAAATAGAGTTATCTAGGCAAGCTGTCCTCACACTTTCTACCAGAGGCTCCTACTAAATATTGAGGCAAATTTAGAATATCTAGCGCTTCTGGGCATGGTAGCAACCATCCGACTAGAGAGTCCTCCCAGGTTGGTCTTGAACCTGCTCTCGGTTCAGAATATAGCCAAACAAATGTCGTCTCTGAGCTCCCTCCCATGGTAATAAGTTTATAATGAATAGGGTCTCTTGCTAACTCAAGTTTGACAGGATAAGGGATTTCATGCATACGCTTACCTGGCTGGCAGCTTCGTACTGGAACTGCTTGTCTGGGCATTACCCTTCTCTTACGGGGTATTTCTGAACCATTACACAAGTCATCACCTGTTCGATGGTCCCCAAGAATTTCTACTCCCGCTAGTTGGCACACTATCCTCCGGAATCATCTACTTGACCTCTGTAGTCATTATGCCTCTGCTTAGTCGGTACCCTCACCAACGCCAGAACCTGATGCGACTTGGTGTCTTGCTGTGTTCTGCCTCATTGCTTGGTGCTGCTTTCGCGAGTCAAGTATGGCATTTGATATTGACGCAAGGCATTTTGTACTCTATTGGCGCAAGTAGGTGCCCCATGCTGCCCCCGCTAACGTCCAACTCAATACGAAAAAATATCACATAGCTATCCTTTATTTCCCGATCCAAGTTTACCTCTTCGAGTGGTTCGACAAACGTCGCGGCCTAGTAAGTCAAATTGTTCTGACGAATCAAGTAGTCCTAAGTATTTCTGTTAGGCCAATGGTGTGATTTTTTCTGGGACTGGATTGGGCGGTGTGGTCCTCCCCTTTGCCGTCGAGAGGCTACTCAATAAGTACGGTCTCAGGGCGACGTTCATATCTCTGGTATATATATGCTACAGATGACAATGTATCATCCGACTGACTGATTCGGCCAGGCTGCGGCATATGCCCTTCTTATATGTTCAATCTTACCTTTCATCAAAGGTCGCTTACCACCATCCTCGATTATCATACCCCAACGCGCAGATTGGAGTTTCGTGCGAAATCCGCAATTCTTGGTTCTATTTGTGGGCAATTTTTTGCAAGGTCTTGGTAACTTTGTTCCGGGCATTTGGCTACCAAGTGAGTATGTGCCTGGCCGCATGCGGTCACGCATATTCATAAACCTTATTTTAGCTTTTGCCTCAGACATGAACCTCAGCGTCACATCGGGGACACTCGTCGTATCCCTAATGAACGGTGAGAGCCCGTTGACGGAGCAATCGTACCTCGCCAGACAAGCGACTGACATGGCATGTTCGTTATAGCTTCTGCAGTTCCTGGATCGATTGCTATTGGCTTTGCATCGGATAAATACGACCTTCGTATTGTGATGCTCATTTCGATGCTCGGGTCCTCTCTCGCAGTGCTAGTGTTTTGGGGACTTGCCTCAAACATTGGGCTGCTGATAATCTTTGCGCTGGTATATGGGTTTTTAGCTGGAGGGTAAGCTCTCACGCCGCTTAATCACAATTCATACTCTAAATGAAAGGCTAGATTCTCGTCGCTCTGGCCCAAGTTTGCCTCAACGGTAGCGAGTGAGTATAATATCATATGAATATTGCCACCACTTATCCTTTCGCAGAGGACGATCCGCATTCAAACGCTCGCCTCATGTCGCTTTTTATTGCCGGGCGCGGAATCGGAAACGTGTTGGCCGCTCCTATATCCTCTAGCCTATTGCGTTCCGCTTTTTCGAGTGGATCGCATGCTTATGGTCTGAAAAACTATGTATGCATTCTTCGATAACGTCATATCATACCCTAACTCAAGAAATCCTAGGGGCCCCTGATCATTTTCACAGGGATTGCTCTTTTTTCTAGCACCATAGGTATATTTTACAAGAACGTCGAGGGGTTAATCAGTCGGAGCATTCAGCGCAACCCCTTGCGCCAGCACCACGAGCAGATTTGAGGAGGAATGGTCATGAACGTGGGTTTCAGTAAGCTCGATGATGTACAACAATAGTGTATATGCGGCAATGGGGCCGGTGATACTGTCACGCGTGTACTCAGAGTTATTTGGCTGCGTTTGTACCGGTGAATCTAGGGCACTTTCCAAATGAAGGCACATAGGGGACCATGACGGAAGCAAATAGCCTCCAGAAACGCCCTTCTCCAGTCGCGACTCTTCACCTGCCCCACGCGTTGTCAAGTCCAAAGGACAAGTTATGAACTCACTGCATGCCATCCAGGTATGCTGAACAGACATACATGTGCGACCAGATCTTGACTTGTCCCGCTTAGTCCCATTATTGGGCTGTCCGAGACTATTTGAGCCCGGTACGTAGTGCTTTCTCCGCCGTTGGAGTTGTTTCGCTAAAGAAAATCTAGGTTTTGAGAGAAAGCAAGTTTAAAGAGCACGGAAGGATAACACCAGGTAGGCACACGCCATCTACGCGCAGCTCTGGGCTGACATATCGCTGTTTCGATCAGAGGAGTTTGTGGCTGCTGGCGATTTTCTGGCATACAAGTTTCCAGTTTGGTCATGGCAAGTCCTGATGTTGGTCGGCACCAATAGCATCGCTCACCAACAAACAGGGAGAAAGGCGAGCCCTCCAAGGCCCGTGATTACTTGCCCGCGGACAAGCAGTATCTCGTTACTCGGAAGGGTATGTAATACACTACCCTTGCCCTCACGTCAACTCACTCTCCGTTCCAGTCCCATGCCTGAGGCGAGCAACATCCCTAGCTTATACCGACGCTGATGAGGACGCGGAGAAGCTCCTGTCCTTTGCCGACGATTCGTCCAAGGGCGATGAATGGGTCCAGACTCATGCCGGTCGTCGTGAGCGATTCAATATGTCTTCGTCGGATTACATGGTACTAACCCAGAGTGCAGCCGCTGATGACGCTTCGAAGCCCGGCGAGATCCATGACATACCTGATATTGATGGACACACCAACGAGCTTACGCGAGATATGAACTCATTGTCAGTCGAACCCGCCGCCCCTCCAGATCTAGACGACATCCCAGATATGGAAGAGGAAGGACTGGAAGAGGAAGCCGACGAGGCAACTGCCAAGCCCGCACCCGTTGCTCCCGTAGAGATTGCAAAAGGCAATTTACTTCAGGTCCGAACTTATGATGTGATGATCACCTACGACAAATACTATCAGACTCCCAGAATCTGGCTGCTTGGCTTCGACGAGGTACGAGCCAGGCTTCTCTGATTTCTTACAGATGTTGACGATCTTTCAACACTCAGAATGGAACGCCCCTTACCCCTCCTCAAGTTTTCCAAGATGTGTCCGCAGATCACGCTTTCAAGACAGTAACAATCGAACCTTTTCCTCATGCGGCAAGCCTTTCTGCGGCATCTGTGCACCCATGCAAACATGCGAGCGTCATGAAAAAGGTTATCGAACGCATGAACGCGGGTGTAGTTGAGGAACAGAAGAAACGGCAAACAACTGCCTCGAGCTCTGGCACAGGTGGAAAACGCAAATGGCTAGGATTGCGCAAGGGCAGCAGCAATACTTCATCCGAAGAGTCCAAGAAGGGATCAGCTCTTGGGCCTGGTGGAGAGGAAGGCGAAGAGACGGAGGGCATGCGTGTTGATTTCTATCTTGTGGTGTTCCTCAAGTTTATTGCCAGCATCGTTCCAACGATTGAGGTCGATTCTACTACTGCGTTCTAGATGCGTACATTTCTTCCTTGGGTTTGGAGCATCGAATGAATGTGGAAGGATTTCTTTTGTATGCGATGTATATTTTGAATACCTGTGATCCACGACGTTCCTTTTTACCAGTATATGTACGAATTACAGATCATGTCATGAATCGTGAACATTTTGTGTGTTTGAGTTCTTATGCGTTCTCAATGGCTTCTTTCCTCCCCTTGTCCCGTTTGCTCTTCCTCTTCGACCTGGGAGCACCTTCGATCACCGCTCCGGGTTCATTCAGAGTCTCTGTGCCATTGCCATCTAACTCTCGCCCTTCTTTTCTTTTTTGTCCTTTTTAGATTTCTTGCGCTTTGGTGTCACCTCTCCATTCGCTTCTTTCGTAACGGGCTCGGTGCTGGTCTGCTGTGTAGACTCACCTGCTCTGTTGTAGTAGCCCCACCTTCTGTTTTCGACCGTTTCTCCTTCTTTTCCTTCTTTTCCTTTTTTCGCCGATCCTTTTTATTCGAATGTGTCTCGCTGTCGATGGTGGACACAGGTATCAGATCGTTATCGTTGGGAGCGCTGAGGCTATCGCCAGGCATGGAAGATAAAGCAGTTTCATCGACGACATCGGTCTTGGATTTTTTGTTCTTCTTGGGCTTTTTGAACTCAGAATGCCCATTCGTAGCTGGCTCAGAATCCATCACCAGTTCTCCGTTCGTGGGCTGTACTGAGTCACCAAGTGCCTCGGACTTTCGGGATTTCTTCTTCTTTTTGGGGGATTCATCGGTCTCCGTTGGATTAGAGCCGTTGAGAGTGGTGCTGGGAGCAGGGACAAGGTCGGGCTCTTCACCAGCCAGCACCTCCGACTCGTGGGATTTCTTCGACTTCTTCTCTTTGCCATTGGGCATTAATCCGTTGTTATAGGGGTATCGCCGTCCTCGGTAAGTTCCTTCTCCCCCCTTGATTTCTTTTTCTTTTTCTTCTCCTTCTTATCGACCGCGCCCTCGGTCAGAGGTTCAGGTTCAGGGGGAGGAGACCTCCTTTTCTTCTTTTTCGCGGACTCGTCCGATGTGGGAGGGACGCTGGGAGGTCGGTCAGCTCCGCTCTTCAGCTTGCGTTTCTTGGATTTCTTGGACTTTTCGGAATCTTTGGAATCGGGCTGCACGCCATTAGCTGGGGCAGACTATGGGGGAAAAGTCAAAAATTATTATATCGTAAGCATGGAAGAAACATACATCTGTCTGTGCCTCTGTTGTAGTATTCCATTCGGTAGAATTGAACGGTGCATTGTTAACGGGATCAGGAGGAGGTGCCGTCCATGCGTTTGTCTGAGGTCCGAGCGGAATAGAGTTCTCGCCAGAGCCGATGTATTGCGTCCGACTAAACCCGCCCCTTGCGCCGCCCCTGCCTCGTTGCCCGCGCCCTCTCCCACGCCCCTACGTCATCCTTCAGCTGACATCTTTGGGCGGAATATGTGGTCTACTCACCCTGGGCTCTTGATACAGGCTCTTCTGATATTTCTGCTCCTCGGAGATACAAGACGTATGGCTTTTCCATTGCGCCGGCCCAGCAAAGGTCGAGCTACAATCTATGCAAGTAAAGGATGAATGACATCTAGCACCATGGCTGTCGAGTTTTGGCTTCTTTACGACGTCTTGGCAGCCTACGCATGCGTCACAGTCAATAACCGGGCGGGCAAAACATGTAGGCTTGTGCTCACCGTCACACCTGAGTTACCGACCGCAGTGTAATCAATAGCAAGCTTCATGTAGTCATTCATCCACATTTACTCACTGGAAAGAAACCATGCTTGACTTTTACAGCTTAGCGTTCAGGACGCTGGGTGTGGTGCGGTCAAAAATAATTTGATAGGTCTGGCTGATCAATTAGCCGTGAGTGATCGGCACGTGATCAGGCATCGCGGTGCTATCTCAGAGGGTATGCCATCCATGTTACTTCCGCGGGAGAATCTTGGGCCTGAAAGCATGAGGCTGAGCTCTATTCACCACCTGGTAATTCGAGAAGTCGCGTGAGCACTCGCCTTTGATGACTTCTCTTTCTACTACTTCCCGTCCCCATAAATAGAACACTATCTCAAAATGCATTTGATACGGAACGCTCAGAATCTAGTATATATGCAGAGTACTCTACCGGCTACCCCTGCTGCCCCTCTACCAGCTGCCAGCAAGATTAAAACTTGCAGTAAGCTCCAGCCTACTCTACCACTGAGCTACAGACAACCAAGTTCTCTCTGCGCATTTACGCTATGAGCGACACTACGGATAAGCATGAAGGAGAAAAGCCTGTCGGCGAGCACATCGAGAACAGCGACCTGGACGCACGTATTTCAGCCATCAAGCGCCTGCATGACGGCCAACATCACGGCACCGATGAATATTCTCTAATAGTTGACATCGAGGAGGCGGAAAGAGAGTATGGGCAACAGATCGCAGCCTCTCTGAAGACAGCCCAGGATGGTAGGACTATCTTGTGGCCTCAGCCTCGAGAAGATCGACATGACCCACTAAACGTGAGTAAACCGTTTTGGTGCTTTGTTCTGGCAGACACCAAATAACTGCTTTCGATAGTGGTCGGATTTCAAGAAGCACTATACGTTGGCAGTTATTTCCATGGCCACCATTATCCCCGACTTTTGCTCAAGTATCGGCATTGCATGCCTTTTCCCTTTATCGTTGCAATTCGATACTACTGTGGCTAGAGTGAATAACTTGTAAGCGACATAACTCTCACTTCACAAATAGTTCGTGGTTAAAAGTGTGCCAATAGGACATCCAACTGGTCCATCTTCCTGTGCGTAGCTCAAGGAAGGGGCCCGCTTATCTTACTTTATTCACCTTCCTCCTTCAACAGACTTGGTCCGGGAGGGGTACTTGCCGTTGTGCTCATCTCATCTTTCGGAAGGCTTCCGGTTCTATTTTGGTCGCAGGTAAGCTCCTTGAATTCAGCCATATTCCGACGCTAAAGAGCTCGGGTACAGGTCCTGGGTCTCGCGTTCCTGATCGGATGTACCGTTGCGCCAAGTCTGGAGGTTTTTGCGGCCATGAGATGCCTACAGAGCTTTTTAGGTAAAGCCCCATCCGGTCATTATGGAGCACGGCTAAACGGTTTACCCACTAGTACGGCACCTCAAGTCGTTGGTCCGTGCCTCTATCTTCTTCCACCCGAGCGCACCACTGAATGTCTTGAATTAGGACTGTATTTCGTCAAGGACATCTTCTTTTGGCACCAAGAGGCGCGAATGCTCAACATTTGGGCATTTAGCTTCGTTGTCAGCCCTTTTCTTGGTAATTCTTCGACGCTGTCTGGCTCCCTCCAGCACTAATTAGTATTAAAGGACCATTCTTATTTGGATTTTTGGTGGAACGGCAAACTTGGCGATGGGCATACGGAATTGGATGCATGTACGTCACTCAACCTATAGCCTCTGGTAACATTCTGATTAGCTTAACTTTGGTAGCTATTGCGGTGTGGTCTTGATTCTAATTGCCTTTTTCCTTCAAGAATCGTACGCCACAAACTCTGCTATATAAATGCCTATTAACACTCATTTTAGGATGTACGACCGTAAATACTATCCGGCTCCTATACCAGGCAGAACCGGCATTCGTTACCGCATCGAGACACTGGTTGGTATAACCGGAGCGCGGATGTATAAGTATCGAGTACCTTTTCGCACTGCTCTCTGGCGGCCAATCGAAACCTTGCTCAACCCCAGAATATTTTTAGCTTGCCTTTTTATGGGTTTGTCATTTCAGCCGAATGATTTATGCTATTTTGACTCATCTTGTTATAACAGGCGTGATCTTTGGTTGGACAATCGGGATAAACGTTACACTAGTTATTTTCCTGCAGACCCCGTCACCTTTGGGATACGGAATGAACGCAGACCGGAGCTCCGCGATGTATTTGACCCCCATTATTGCTGCATTGCTCGGTGAACTGGTTGGACACTGGCTCAATGACTGGTTCGCCAAGCAATACATTAAACGTGTGAGCCTACATATTGCTGAGATATCATTCAAATAGCTAATTAAATTTGATGGCAGCACCATGGTGTCTTCAAACCAGAAGGTACGAGACATACTTGGTTGGTGGCAAAAAAAAGAGTCTGAAAAGTTTATAGCGCGTTTGATCATGCCCTACCTTGGAAGCTTTTGGGCGACATTCGGGCTGATTACTCTTGGGGGCACACTTCAGCACAGACTGTCTATTGCTGGCGTGATATTTGGATGGGGGATGGTACGCATAAATTCACATAAATGATAATCTATCGATTCTAATCAGCTTGGCTTAGCTTGTGTTTGGTATCATGCAAATCGTATGTAAAATACGTCTGTTTATGCACTTACTGACCGGGTTGTAGATAACGTCCATCTACGCTTATTGCTCTGACCTACTTCCAGATCGTCAAGGCGAGCTCTCTGCTCTTTTGAACTGGGCACGCGTCCTTGGAGGGTTTTCAGTAGCATACTATCAAGTCCCATGGGCTGAACGCGCAGGTGCACTACAAGTGTTTGGCGTCGAAGCCGCGATTGTCGTTGGGACCACAGTCGCGATCATCCCGGTTTTGCAGTTTGGGGCCCCTTGGTTTGAGGTTCGTACGGATTCGCGTAGATTATTATCTGCTTGTTCACTTGTTGGCATGCGACATAGAAACGAGAGGAGACAAAGTGAAATACCAGCCTTGTTTGATGTTCTGCGATGATAATTGTACAATTTCATGAAGTAAAGCACACTTCGGTCTTCCAGAAATGACAATACAAATAAATGCATTACAAGGTTGCTTGACCCTGGTCATGAGGGTGTTTACTTTTTCGCGTCCGTCGACAACGATCGCAACCATTCCCATAACTCTGTCACTGACATGAGTAAGGTCCCACACCCCGGCGAACACCTTGTCTCCGCTGTCTTCCGGAAAGCGGTGAACGTAGAAGCGATTTCGTCGTGCAGCGCCGGCAGCAATACACTGATGGTGTTGTCATCCCGCAAATATAATTGCACATGTTCCGCCCAATCTGCGAGGTGCTTCTCGCAGGTCGACCGAAACTCGTCTTGTACGCTTGAAATAGCCTCTGGTTGGGCAAAATCCTGCGTGGACAAGAGTGTGTTGGGTTGGGATTTGCTAAAGCTGTCGCACTTGGAGATAAAAGATGTAAGAGGGGCCGCTGCACCATCAGCACACTTTGTAATCAGGAGTTCGCAAGACCGTTTTAAATCTTCGTCAATATTCTGAAAGAAATATTATTAGGCGTTTGTGAAGGGACTTGAGATCCGACTCGCTTACAGTGCGGGCAACCGAAAGAGTCTCCCCGTGCCGAGGATTCCCGAGCATGCCCCCTAACAATCCGTTGGGGTTGAACAAAGAGCTTGTTCCGCGTAACAATGTATTCAATGTATCTATTAGGGGAGTTAAATATGTCCATCGCGATTTGTAAAGGTAGCACGTACCCGAAGGGGGCTGTGGCGTAACTTCGTTGTCTGTTGTTGCATTTTCAACAGCGGTGGCAATCTCTTTCAATGCCAGGAGGTGTCGAATCACAAACAAATGGGCATCGACCTCGTTTGCTTCAGGCCGCGCTACGATCAGGTCGGCGGTGGACAGGATTGAAAGGCGACACAAGGAAATAGCCTCTTGTGAGATGTCTTGGAATATAGCAGGCTGAAAAAAAGGTGGGTTGAATCCACATAATGTTTGGGAGGCAAGAGCTCGGGACATACTTTGACATAATCGTGGAGCTTTTTCAAAACACGACAAGTGGTGACTACAGGGGGATACCAGGCCGGTTCCGGTTCTAGAATTGGCATCTTCAGAGCTCCATCGTCCTCTTCGTTCCGTTTGTCATCTTTTGGTCCGACAGCTACAACGGCGTCTGTCAAAAAGCAGCGGTTGAAATGAACAGTAACGGGAACGAATTAGATGACACACCTTTTAATTTGGCCGGGTAGTCCAAATCTTTCGGCTGAGCAGCGTAATTTCGAATCTCAGCCTGCACAATGGCTTGCGCTTTGAAAAACAGCCGAGTCTGCGCGTCCTGGAGCACCATCTGCAACAAATGGCTAATATGGAGCTTGGCCAGCCCGGGAGTTCGGGGTGGCAGCTGCATGTCGCGCTCTGTCGGAGAGGACGTCAAGAGCAATGGATCTTCGTCAGGCTCTTGGTCCGGAGCTCCACTGTCACCAAACGATTGCAACGGGAGGTCTAGAACCATTAACGCTTGCAAGACCGTGCATACTTCGCAGAGCACGTCCAGTTTCTGTTCATGGAGTATTCGGGGGCGAAGGTCATCGTAAAGGTGATCACAAATGCCTTCCAAGTACCGACTTATATCCGGCCAAATGAGTATACGGAGCGGGAAGCAGCGCATACAAACTCACTATAATTTGTCCTCTCCAGAGTTGAAAAATCTTCTGAATAGATTGAATTCCTCTGTGCATACTTGCTTGAGATAGGTACATCCAACACGGGTCTGCATTTATTTCGTGAGTTCACACATATGCGAAGCAAAAGCACCTAGGCCCACCAGTTCTATCAATTCACTCTGCCCGGGCTGAAGCCCTCTAATTTCTTCCGTAACACGAGGAACCAGCAACCCTCGCCTTACTGAGAAGTAAGCCGTGTGACACTCGCTCAAGAGTGATTCTAGTTGATCTGGGTGAGCCAACGCCCGGTTCTCCAATTCCATGATCAGCGGACTGAGAGAAGGAACGAGCGATCGGAACTTGGTATAGAGCAAGTGGTGAGCAGCAACAGATGAAATATCCTACAACCCGCCCTGGAGTTAGATAGAAGATCGACAAGGTAAGAGCAGCCGCGGCCTACCGATTCAGCCATCCGTTTCTGGACATCTGTATGAAGAGCTCGAAGCGTGCCAACCAGATACATTTTGATCAACGTCATCGCTCGAATTAAGCATTGTTGGAATCTCAACAGATAAACCTCGGCCTCTTTGAAGTGACGCTAAACCTGGCGTTGTATCAAAAGTTTAGAATCGGTTGGGTGGCAATAAACGTACGTGAGTGCTCATGTATTCAAGGCAAACGTCAACCCGCTCGACCATCAGCAAAAAGTCTGTTTGGAGGACCAAAGCTTCGCCAGGATGATTCAGCATACGCGTGGCATACTCCAGCTCTTGGAAATACTCGAGCCGTGCGCCAATCGAGTCGGTCACTTGGATAAGTCTATCCTGATTGGATCAATTAATCTGGAAGGGCATTAAGCCGGGTGATTGAATAGACTCACACGCTCCTGAAGCAGCCGTTGGGCGGCGCCCTTTAAACTCTCCCCTCTGTCCTCGACACTCTGCCAGTCCGAATGAAGTTGGGCTAGGTCATCGCTTACTCCATTGACACGTTCGAGCAGCGCGTCACAGGCAGATAACTGGGACTCGACGTTCGTAAGATGTGAGCGAAAGTGCGCTTCCTGGGAGTAAGTTATAGATCGGTCTATCAGCGCGAACCAGTCGTGGAATTGTTGCGGGGTGGCAAGGGGGACGTGAGGATGAAGCGGATGTGATGCTCCGTCTTTTGTAATCGTAAGCATAGGTACAGGGGTGGCCGACCTCGAGCCAGGTGCAGATGATTGGAAAGCTCCATGTCTGCCAAGTACAGGGGTCGACGGACGGGAGGGCGAGTCTTCCTCTCGAAACTAAACGCACATCAGTCCACACTGGGCGAGCGCTTTTGAGGCGGGCTTACTTTTGGTGGAGGCCTCTTCTCCTCACACTTTATTTTCAGGCTCAACACGCTACGCACTTCAACGTCGTCTAGTGGTGCCTTGCTCTCCCATTCTTCGACGCTCAGTTGAGGTTTTGCATGGGGAGAAGGTGCCAATGACGGTGTAACTGCTCCAGGTCGTCTAATGCCCGGACGAATCGCGGCCATAGTGATGTAATGAGATTGTAGAAACCAAGAACAAGGATATGGTGGCCAAACCCCAACCGCCAGCGCTTAGTCTCAGCAACGGCGCGATTGGGGACAAATTTGTGACAAACCTTTTGTCTTGGAGAAGTGCAGTTCTCGAGGTACTTTTACATGTAAGAAATATAGCAAAGACAATAGACGAGAACAAACGATAGTGCGATAACATGGATAGTAAAAGTCCTCCGAATGGTGCAAAACTACATGGCAAAAACGGAACGAGAAGTGATGGGAAGAAAATCAATCATAGAAATCCTGCTCGTTGACGCCCATAACTTCATGTACAGGCGGGAACTCTCGGACAACTGACTTTCCCTTCAGCGCAAGCGGCGCGTCTAGTGGGTTTTGAATAGGCTGTGTTGGCGTCTGTATCTCGTGCTCGTATGACTGTATGAGGTCGATGTTGACTTTCAGATCGTCGCACAAATTTTTTGAACACACTCACCGACGTTGCTTCTCCTGGCGCAGAGACAACGTTGTCTTTTGATCCCCTCGCGCTTCCATTCCGGAGATCCAGCCTCGGACGTCCTCGATTGACAGACCCAGTCCTGCCCCTCATCACATCCGGCCGCAAGAACCGCACGCCGGTGATTCCAACCGTGAACACATCTCCACTTTCTGCGCCTTCTTCAACAACTTCACCCTGCGCAGGTGATGGAGACCTCGAGTCAGAGTCGAAATGACGGAAGCTCGAACGAGATGGAGACTCGGAGTGAGAGTAGGAAGAGTCGTGGGTTGGTACGATAACGAAGGGATGCTCCGCTTCTACGTCGACCATTCGGCTGTGTTTGTGGATAAGATATCTGTTAGCTCTAGCGGTATGCTATGACTCACCTGGCTGCGTCGATATGTGCAGCGAACAACTGGTCCTTCAATTCATTGGGATCCTCGATGATCGGCCTACGAGCGCCAAGTTTGAATGACAAAAGCATGGATTGCTATTTAAAAACCACTCACAGTGGATCTTCAATGATGATTTCTGGAGGAATGAGCGGCGTGCGCTCGCCTGGCGGCTACAAGTGGCGAAATACATAAGCCAAGCTGCGAGTCACACGCAGGACGGGCGCTCCTCCACTCACCGACGGATGTTTCCTCCGACCAAGACAACATCCAAACATTTTCTGAAAGAGAGACGACATGTATCAGGTATATAGCGTGAAAGAAGGGTAGTGAATCTATGAACGTTGTGGAAACCTTGACACAGGCCGCTCAATCTGGACACCTGAGCTTGACGACCCTGAATATCCATTATGAAATTCCCACCGAGCAAACTTTTACACTCGAGGCACAACACGTGTAAATAAATTCATTATCTTCATTATCCGTGCAGATTTAAGCTACAACACCCCACCCACGTTTCCTCAGACCAAGCTCGGTGTCCTTGACGCTCTCTTCCAAGTCTTTGAATCTAATCCCAAGACCTTTTGTGCTTTCTCAGAACTAAATATGCTGTGTGTCAAGCCTTTGCCTGAGCCTGGGATACCGCGAGGATGTGGAGGAGGCAAAACATCGACTGCCATAACAGTCAAATTAGTCACGATCCCTCCCCGCCATTTTACGCAATACTTACGAGCGTCTTGCCAACAGAGCGCGCCGCCGGCAACGATAAACCTCTGTCCGCCTGCCTCTGGGACTTCGAGTGCTCGAACATGAGCAAGTGCAACATCTCGGACGTCGACAAAGTTCATGTTCGGCTGGAGGAGAGTCTCTTTGGGTGTTTCACCCTCCTTGGCATGGATAATCTTGTAAACCATTGCAACTGATGTGTTGAGATTCGCCGGATCATCCACTTGATGTAAGATCGGGCCGAAGACCTAGCGTATCGTAAGTCCCATACTCGGCAACTAGTCAGTGTGAAGCAGTGAAACTTGCCATAGGAGGATTAATTGTTGCCAAATCCCATGAAGGCTTTTGGGCTTCGAGCTCTGCCCACGCAGCCTTTTCGGCCAACGTCTTGCTAGCACGGTACTTGTCTCCTCCAGCCGCACCCTTGCCCTTTTCCTCGACTTCTTTCACAGATGAGGCATTCCAGTCATTCTAAATCGTTGGTTCAGGTTACTCATTAAATTTATTGAGAAAAACGAGACCCTACCTCGGTGTAGATGGTTCCAGTCGGCTTGGACGCATCCATAATCGCCGCGACGCTCGAGGTCACGACCACCCGCTGAACCCCGGGTGCATTTTTCTGAATACTCTTGAGGATCCCAACTGTGCCCTTGACGGCAGGCTCAATCAAGGCTGTAAAGCATCTATTTAATTAGAGTGCCAAGCGATCTCTCCTTTACTAAACTTACTCTGCGGATCATCGGCCTGAAATGGAATGGCGAGGCAGTATGTGCCACAGCGTCGACGCCCTTTACAGCTTCATCAAATGCTCCATCCTATGCCAATTGTGAGAATACGTCCTCGTCGCAAGTAGACTCCTTGCTATTTACCCTGGCAATATCGTCCACGATGACATACGAAAATTTGTCCGATTTGAGCAAGTCGACAAGGTAATCGCCTTTAGCTGGCGAGCGGACCGTCCCCCTTTGAGATAAAGAACGGTGAGAAAATGCTCAAGAGTGGTTGAAGGCCTGCGCATACTTGACCGTATACCCGGCCTCGAGCAAAGTCTTGCACACCCACACAGCAATGAATCCACTCGCACCTGTCCAGAAACAATCAGCTCGGCATACTCTCACATGAAATACGCCAGAGCCAACCAGTAACAAGCACAGTAGCGGGAGCTTTGATAGCAGGCATTCTAATTCTAAGAGTGGGGTACAAAGGAAAGCCAGCTCGATTCGCTGTCAATCGCGTCATTTTATGGGCGATAAACGCAGATGACCAAGCCGATCATGATGTCAGGTGGAGGGCGGGATCATCATGAAGAGGCAAGCCTGGTGGAGGTTGGCGACCCAACCGGGCCGTGATCGAGCGCTATTTTTGAGAGGCCGAGTCCAGTTATATTTAACCGGGTAAATATCGAGCCGGGTTGTATTTCAACTAGACGGCATAATACTCAATATTAAAATTGTATTAAAACTGTCGCAATTACATAGGAATGGTGCAACTACGCATATATCCACCTCGTACCTTAGGCTCCATTAACCTGCTTCTTCCCAAACCTACGCAGCGTCCACTCTCCAGACTTTTCCTGTACCAAGCTCACGGGGCCCTTGACAAACCTTTCGTCGGCACTCATTCCAGCACGCTTCAGCAGCTCCAACTCGGAATCGCCCAACAGCGGGTCATCAGCATATACCCACGGGAGCTCGCCCCCGTATTGTTTAGGCAAAGAAGACCTAGGAACGTTATCGAAAAGATCGTTGCTTTCCGTAAGCGGGTTGGGGAGTATGTGTACTTTGGCACGGGTTTGTTCATCGAACCAACCCTAACGTGTTCATTCAGCCTCTGGCTGAAACGGCGACCGCACGTGTCGCACCTTGACCCATCCCCAAACCGTGCTCCACCACCCCGGCGCACCGACTACAAAGATCATTCCCAGCGTTTCCGGATAGTTGGCGGTCGCGAGTGTCGATGCTTCTTGCAAGTGACTACGAAACTTGATAAGTTGACGCAGGGTGGTGTCTTGCATGTCTATGATTGTGGTTGCTTGGGCAATATGCGAGGGTACAGCCGACTCTGACTCGGATTCCGGCGGAGGGAGCGCGGTGCAGATTGAGAACGCAAAATTAAGCATGTATTCGTATAATGCAATTCTGTCGAGAGGTCAGATGGGCACAGCAGGTGCGCAAAGACGTACATTCGTTGATATCGCCTTTCTGAAGGCGTGGCGCTGAGGTCTTTCATAACTTCAGGAGTCAAAGCCGATAATTGATACACATATAACGGCAGTCCACGCTAAAACCGATCAGCCTATGCTCCAGGGTAAGCGATCCGAGACGTACTTTATCTCTACGGCCAGTCCATCTAGGATACACCCTTTTCATGTCTTCGAACTCTGTCACGTCGAATCCAGTCTTGTATAGATTATCTACGTCATGCTCGGCTCGCCACTTTTCGACATTTCTGAAATGCTGAGCGGCGTTTGTGGGCGAATATCGCCGGGCTCGTAAGAAACGTCTAGAATTGGTGCTGGTGAGAAGGAATGGACATGTGGGGGAAACACCAAACGAACGCACATCAAGGTTGCATCAGAATGCGAAGGATCAGCTCCGTCTTTGGATGGGGTATAGTCGCCTGATGCCTCGAGCGTCTGCTTGAGCTCGGCGAGGGCCTGCGTCTGTTTCTGGTCAAGGCCTGAAGCGGTCATGGCAGAGAATGAGTCCGTGGGAATCAGGTGCACAATACACACAGGTGTCTGGCATAGAAATGACATGAGCCATGGTATGACCAAGCTAATCGTCCGGGTAACGCACCCCGACAAGCTACTCGGGCACAACGTCGCCGGCGATGGTGGCCAGTGGTGGAAAGAGTGTTTGTAAGTCGGCAGAGTCTAGCCGCCGACAAGGCTGGAAGTGAGGTGGGGGGTGAGTCAGCCGCGCGGGATGTTGGTCAGCCCGTCTCACGTCACACATTATGCGAGTGATCATGTGACTTTTGTCAGGGCGCCTTTATATGCTGCCGACCTTTGCCCCTGCCAGTGCCCGCCCGATAGCACACTGCCCCCAATCCTCCTTGCGCTGAACCGCCACCACCACTTGTATCCAACATGAGCGACGAGTACTTTATGCTCTATACCGCCAGGGTGAGTCTGATTAGAACCCGGTCGAAGCGCATGTGTCCAACACATATACACAGGTCTGCCCGTTCTCCCAGCGAGTGCGCATGGCCCTCGAAGAAGCCGGAGTCACGTACACACACTACGAAATTGACTTGAACCACAAACCCGAGTGGTACGTAACCAAGGTGAACCCCGCGAGCAAAGGTCGGTCCATCCCCGAGCGGCTATCATTTTGATGGAACGAGCCTTGTGACTAACGCTGGGTTAGTACCGGCCATCGCGTACGGCGGACCACCAACCGACCCGGACAAGCCCTCGGACGAGTCTGTGAAGCTCGCCGAGTCGGCCATCTTGGTCGAGTTTGTCGCGGATCTATACCCCGAGGCGAAGCTCCTGCCAGATTCTCCCGTTGAACGGGCCCGAGCGCGGTTCTTTGTCGATTTCGTCGGATGCAGGCTCATTCCTGCGTTTTTCGCATTCGTGTTCAAGGGGGATGTGGGGACGGCTCTGACGAGCGCGCTCGAGGTGATCCAGCAGCGGCTGCCCCGCAACAGCACGTTCTTTGGCGGGGACAAGCCTAATGTGGCCGATATCGCCGTCGCTCCGTTCCTGGCACGCATCCAGCTTCAGCTCAAGCACGATCTCGGGGTGTTCCCGGAGGGAGAAGGCCTCAAGCTGTACGACCTGCTGTTCAAGGACGAACGGTTCCACGTTCTCAAAGAGTACATCCATGCGCTGATGGCGCGTGAAAGCTTTAAAAAGACATTTGATGAGGTGCGCACTACACGAGTCGAACATCGGACAATCAGACTGATGGCTTCCGCATTTAGGAATACCTCCTTGCCAAATTCAGGGAGCGCCTTGGACGGTTGCCCCGCGCGAAATCGATTTCTCCGCCAGCATCCCAAGCCGGCGGGTCGCCGACTGGAACTGCGCCTGCTATTAAAGCTGCTAGTTGAATGATTGAATTTATACGACTGAAATTTGCCTGTGTCCTTTCTTTGGCTATACCCACCTCACATTATTTGAATGTACGAATAGTGTTTCCGATGATCTCTCATCTAGAGCCACGGCGGCGCGCGCCACGTGATGCGCGGCTGGGGCTCAGGAAGCGGGGCCTTGGACCCAGGCAGACGAGAGCGCAGCTCGGTGTCACACGGACCTAGACGTATGAGAGGCCGGAGACGGCGGTGTTGGGTGGTGACTGGATGCGATCCGCAGACACGACGTCGACCACCAGCCAGCGCGGACAAGACGACGGACAGGGCGCTATCGACGCAGGATGACGTCTGTAGCCACCACGACGCAAGTGGGGCGCGAAATCGAAGCTCAGGGCGAGCAAGGCAAGAACACCAGCGCCAGCCTCAGACTCGGCTGCCGAGATGGCCCGGTCAACCCCAGCACTGCTCTCACACGCCAACGCACCCTCGGCCACACACGCAGCACCCGCCTCGCCAACCCCGCCACCAAGATCCCGCTCGAGCGCATCGAGCAGTACTCGCGCTTCAAGTCCACCCCCGTCGTCCACCAGACCGCCACCGCCCGCCGCGAGTCTGACCTCGAGCTCCGAGTGCTCCCGACGTCGGTCCTCGCGCATCCCCCCGCCGAAGCCAGCTCGGCCGTCCAGTTTGGGCCGCCAGAGCACCTGCAAGCTACCCGTCTGCGCCGCAGCTCACCGCCGAACAGCGCATGGCCGGCGCAATCGCCATGGACTCACTACCCACCACCACGCCCTCTCCACACTCGCGCGCAGGCAGCCGCCGCATGTCGTTTACGCTGACACGCACCGGCACCCGTCACTCTGACCGGACAGGCCGTCGGCTCAGCACCGCGTCCAGCCACGCCACCACCCATTCTTGGTACGGTGCATCTGGCATGCTTACGAATCTGCCCACGCCTGGCATGCTCTCCAGCCTGGCTGGGGCCGCCCATTATACCGGGAATCCCAAGGTATGTTTGGGACGTTCGGGGCGGACTATGCGCTTATTTCGGGTATGCTAGTTCTCAAAACAGGACGCGCTAAGAGCGAGTTATGGAGCAAGGGATGTCATACTCGAGGATCAACGGAAACAGACTCTGGACGACGTGCTAGAGGTGGGACGTCTGACGCTCGGCTTGTACATATGCTGACCTCGCGCAGCTCTTTTGTTCGCATCCATCGCTCGAGATATTCGAACGTTCATGGCATCAGGATGCGATCTTCGAAGTAGGCGCATTCTCGTTACCAACAGCCCACAAGCTAATTTGCCCCTAGGACCCCTGGACAAAGTGCATCGGGTACAGGGAATACGCCGCCCAGTGGTATGCCTTGGTGAGCAGTTCGCAGTTCATCCTCGCATACACTAACTCTCCGCAGTCCAAAATAGTCCCACACTCGATAACCCTCCACCACCGTGTCCTGTCCTCAACACATTATCCTCACCGAATCGTCTTTGACCATACACAAGAATACACTCTCCGATTCCTTAAACGCAAAAAGGTTTGTTGCTCCAGCCCCGCGTGACCTTGTTTGCCATCTCAACTGTGACGCGATCAGATCATCCAGTCTCTTGTGACGCTCGAACTCGACGAAGATGGGAAAATCGTACGAATGGAAGATCGCTGGAATGGGGAGGAGATGCCCCGTGGATGGGGTGCCTTGGTCAGTCCGATTGATCCGTGCAACTGCGAGTGTGCTCGTTTACTGAATAGAATTGTACAGTGGCTCCGCCGACTGAACGGCAAAACCATGCCTCTGTTTATCCGTGTCCCGCGCCGCTCCCCAGGTCGAACGCCGACGCCTGTATAAGCTCAACATCTTTAAACCACTCATGACTTGATTCTCATTTCGGTAACGATGATTCACGCCTTGATCTCTCTCGCTATCTATAATTGTAATTAGTATTTGTAGTGAGGCAAAAATGTAATGAAGCTGAGACATTACACAGCCACTAGGATGAGAGCCGAAATCGGGGCATGTGTCAGGCGTCGGCTGCGAAGTGCGGGCGCTTGTCGCTACTGTTGCTCCCCACCCCGTCGCCCCTACACATCACTCCCCGCTCTTATCGTAAACCATGGATACCGACCTAACAAACGAACTCCTCGCGCTTGCCGAGGACACTGAAGATCATCCTCGCCGACGAAAACGGGCATCTTCAGGACAGCAAAAGCCAACAAAACGTAGAAAGCAAGAGTGCGGACGCCTGTGATTGATATTAATCCATAGCTAATCGTCAGGGTAGGCACGAGGACGACTATGAAGACGACCTAGAGAGCGAAGAAGACGAGGCAAACCCCTATCCTCTCGAGGGAAAGTATGCCGACGAGCTCGACAGGCAAAGGTCCGTGTCCTCTCCGTTCGTTTCCACGTCTGCTCACGTCTGCTCAGACTGCTAGACATGCCAGAGACCGAGCGGGAGGATATCCTCGCCCAGCGTCTGGAGGAAATGCAGCGGTTCCAGGATAAAGTCAACCTGGACAAGATGCTCAAGGCTCAAAAGGGCTCGCCGGACGTCCATTCCGAGTCGGTTGCCAGAGCCGCTAAACGTGATTCGCGCCTACTGGGTTTTATTTTGATCCGGGAGCTCTGGGGCTAACTGAGACTCTGGGGTGTTAGGCAAACATACGAGCATTGGTGCGAGCAAGGAGAAAACCAAGGGGCTGGAACAGCTCAAGGAAAAGCGCAAGGCTAAGCAGGATAATATCTCGCGCAAAGTACGTACATACACACGCAGAGCTTTCACGTGGGTTTGAATATGCTCCCACTAGGCTCGCCCATCATTCGAAGAGAGCCCGGCGAAACGACGTTCGACTACGCCCTCGACGGAATCATCCGACGAAGAGGGCCAATTTAGGCCTGGGGACGATTCAATGGACAATCATAGCTCGACGCCCGCCCAGAAGAAGGAAGAAAAAGAAGAACCGCCGACAACGGCGGATTTCCAGGCTGTACGCCTCTCGCGGGATCAGCTCGCCAAGTTTTGTCACGTTAGCTGGTTCGAGGATCTTGTCCGAGGTAGGCCAGGCTGCTTTTAATTTGTGATCGGGGCTGATTAATATTGGCTTGGCACGGTTCTAGGGGCGTATGTGCGGTTTCTCATTCCTGGAGAGGATGATGGTCAGCCTGTTTATCGGCTCTGCGAAATCCTTGGTGAGCAGCGCCGTGCTGGGTTGATTGAAAATCGTGGCTTAACCCCACACTTTTTTTCGCTAGAGGTCTCGGCAGACTCGGAGACGTCGTACACGTTGGGGAATCAAGTAACGAACCTAATGCTCGAGCTCCGACATGGCAGGGATTCGAAGCTTTTCCCAATGGACAGGATATCCAATGCGCCCTTTACTGATGTGAGCTTGGCTCCGATTGTGGTTTCTTGAGTCGCTCATCTTTGATTTTCAGCGCGAGGTGGAACGGTTCTTGAGAATGTGCCAAGCGCACGATATGAAAATGCCGACCAAGTCGCGAATGGAGGAAAAGAAGCAACGCTGCAAAAGATGACGTCCCGACCTTTGACAGACGTGAGTACCCGGCTTGATCAGCGTACGTTGTTGTTGGACAATTCTGGTGGCAGGCCGATATCAACCGAATGATGGAACGCAAAGCGGCGCTCCAGCAACGCCCGTCACATGCATTCTTGCTTCAAGAAAAGTCTCGACTCAACCAAGCTCGAAACCTTGCACGCAGCCGACGGGATTTCGCAGAGGTCGCCGAGCTGGACGCCCAAATCGCAGAGCTAGAGATGCACAACGACTCGCGGGCACCCGAGGAGGACCAATGGGCCAAAGTAAACGAACGAAACCGACGGCTGAACTTGGAGCAAACCAAAAAGGCCGAGGCGAGTGCGTTGGCGAGACGAAAAGCTCTGATTGCGTCAAGGTGCGTGCATACGCTGCGTGAGCACATGAGCAGTGCCTTAATCGACCCGGCCCGTTTTTTTTTTCGTGATCTAGGAATGGTACTCCCAAGCCTGGTACCCCCAAACCAGAAGATGCGCCTAAACAGGACACGACTACCAGTTCCGCGCCTCCTCCCGACGTTGTTCCAGTTGCGCCTGCTCAGACGACTTTTGACGCAATGGTTCAGGCAGTATCGCTTGATATTGACTTTTAATATCTCGACTCTTGTGTTTGGCTCCATCTTGTCTGTGCTCCTTTTCTGGAAATGCTGGAACAACGGTATACGTATCAAAACCTCGCCCCTTTCTCAAACGATCATATGTTCCAATTGCTTTGGTATTCTGGTGTTCATAACTGTCTGGTAACCCGAAATATATCCATACTTATCACCCGATTGAATGGGCTGTATTTTCTGGGGCGCCGAACGCGCGTGCACAGCGTGTGCAAGCATGTTCTCTTGCTTAAAGTGTCTTGAGCGGGACATCGTCGGTCGATCAAGGGCCCCTCATGACTAAACTTTTTTCCGGTTCTTGTTGAGTACAAGGTGCAGAGCCAACCGGGCTGCATCCCGTTCAGCTGCCAAGAACCATGCAAACTAGTTTCTTCGGTGCATCTTCGCAATGCCTATCGTCACTATTGGCTCTGTTCAGTATAAAAGAAAGTCGAGGCTTTTTGGCGTGCTCTACAGTTGTCGAGCAATGCGCGCAGCTACCGTTGCTTTTTCTCTTCTCGCTGTTGTGGGCGGTGCACAGGCCCACGGCTACCTCGCTAGCTTCGTTAGCGGAGGTACAAGCTACCATGCATGGGCACCTTTTTCTGATCCGTGAGTTGATTTTTTTAATGCTTTTTCAGTTGGATAACCCCTAGCTGGGCGATCCAGATTTATTACACCTGTGCCAGCGTCGGGTATGTCGTTGTTCATTGATGAATGTGTTTAGCCTAAGTGTATGCATCAGTCGACCGCCACATTTTGGACAATGGACCGGTTACCGATGTGACCAACGCTGTAAGTGCTTGTTCAAAATACTGGGTGCCCCTTGCTGACTCTGAATTCAGAACATCACCTGCAACAAGGTATGCAGCATGAACCAGCCTTCCAAAGCTCTGCTGAACCGCACATGCAGGGCGGTAACGTTCCAACCAGCGCGACTCTGACCGCGTCTGTGACCCCTGGAACCACCGTTACTTTCCAATGGGACCAATGGGGTAGTTCGCATTCGGGACCCGTCATGACCTGTAAGCATACTCGTTGGTTCAACGATTACAGATTAGATATACTGAGCGCTTTGTTAGACATTGCCAAGTGCCCGAATGGCTGTGCGAACTTCAAGGGCGACTCGGGTATGTAGTAAGGAATGCGGGGAAGGATGGACTTGGGCTGATGTTCAGTGTAGGCAACGTCTGGGTCAAGATTGATCAGTGGGGATGGGACAAGACGGCGGTGAGCAGCTATCCAGAGTTTGTCATAGCCGCATCAATAGGCGCTAACCCGCGTTGTGCATATTGGATAGACCCCGCCCTGGGGCTCAGTGAGTGCCTGTTTATGCTACTTGCGGACGACAGTGTGGTGACATGGTTTGTGTCTGGCAGGATCGTCTTGCGGCGCAAGGTGCCAAGTGGGACGTCAAGATTCCGGCTGGACTCGCAGCGGGCGAATACCTGCTTAGGCATGAGATTTTGGCACTCCATGTTGCCGGTACACTCGGCGGTGCGCAGTTTGTAAGTGCTTTTTTTTCTGACCCTTTGGTCGCGATATCCGGTTGTTGACCTCCCTTTTTGCTAGTATCCAAGCTGCACGCAGATCAAGATTGCAGGTTCGGGACAAAGAGTCTTCCGACCGGTATCGCCTTGCCAGTAAGTCGTGTTCCATCTCGTACACGGATCGAGGCAGAGCTTAAACGGACACTCGTCTAGGGCGCCTACAAGGCCACCGACCCGTGAGTGTTTTAGCTATTTACTTCTAGCGTGTGTGCTCAACCATTGCAGGGGCATCTTGACGCAGCTGTGGTGGTACTCGTCCTCGAACGCCTCGGCGTCGTACACGCCCCCCGGCGGGCCGGTCTGGAGCGGTTGATTTTTCAGCTTCGCACGATCGCGAAGAGGTTAATTGGCAGGGGGGGGGTTCGAGAACTTGGGGGAAATGATCGTCTGTATAGCGCCCACATGATGAAATACATTGTTGAAGAGATTCTCATGATCGGCCTGTCATCAACGGCAACGCTTTTTGGGCGCTCGGGTTCGTTCGCTCGCTTTAACGTTTTTGCATCAACCCGAGAGTTGCAGGGTGTTCTCCCGAAACTCTGCCTGGGCTAGCGATTCTACAGGAGCACGTCCCTATTCCGACGACCGTTGGACTGAATATCTCAGGGTGCACCGAGCTCCCGGCCTGTCCATAAGGAGTATTTCACGCGCCACGCTATTCTGGGCTGAAGTCAAAAGAGAGATTTTTTTCTCAGCCAGCGGACGTCGTTTTTGTTAATCAGCCCAGCGCAGTCGACGGGTACAATTAGTCAAGCGAGTACTGTGGGCAGAGGAGAGGACGGTGCCGGCCAGGGATCGTCGGTTCCTGGTGCACAGCTCGCGTGGCAGCAGCGGAGGAAGATCATGCTTGGCCTCATCTGGAAAAAATGGTGCATTCCAGCTGATAAGCAGCGATCCATGAAAACATACAAGTACCCGGTCCCATCTGGTCGGTCGACTCGCCAGCCCCGCCGCCATCGCCCCAACCGTCCGCTTCGACGCGCCACTCGACGTGTCCAAACCTTGAATCCAAGGCGCTGTCATGCCCAAACACGACACCCTGTCCGACGCCGATGGCACCAGCCTAAGCACGAGCGACCGCGGTCAGCCTGTCGTCACCTACGTCCGTGTTGGACGGGGCATGGTCAAGGTCACCAAGTACGAAAAGCAGGACAAGACCGCGCGCGACGACAAGACACGCGAGCACGACGCCGGCTCCATCCACTCGTTTGACTCGTCCCAGCCCACACCCAACTCGGCCCCCTCGGTCAAGAGCCGCGCCTCCAGCGCACACAACGCCTCTCGCACCATGCCGCCTGGATCCCCAAATTCAAAAAGTCCAAGAAGGGCAAAAAGGCGCTCGCGGCGATCAACGCGCTGCCGCCTGCTCCCGATCTGCCGCCGATCGCGTCGACGCCGGGCTCGTCGGTGCATCTTGCGAGCTCTTCGTCGCGGCATGAAGAGACGCTCGCTTCAGGCGCGGTAAGCACTCCCCCCGACGCGTTTCGGCCGTCCTGCTCACCCGCTATAGCCACGAACTGCGTCTCCGGTTCCGAAAGAAAAGTACCTCTCTCCGCCGCCCCTCATGCCCACCCCACCGTCTTCGCCCGGTCCCAGGCAGCTCCGCCCTCTTCGCGCCACCCATTCACATGGCGACCTTCCGTCCGATCCGCAAACGACTACACCCGACATGTGGGCGTCCATTGCTCAGCTCGAGTCCGAACTCGTAGCCCGTTATGGTCGCGGAGCCGTCCCCCAATTTGATGCCCTACGCGAGCGGGCTCAGCAAATGTCCAAAGCACCCCAGCAACCCGAACTGCAATCCACCCAGCCATCTTCCTATGACTGGCCTGAACCAAATGGCCGTTCCGCGGAGCCGGACTGGTATCCTGAAGAGCTAGCTGTGCCCCGCGTTCGAACTCGCACTGAAACATTGCCTGGGAAAATAGCGAAGAGCGTCGTTCATCCAACAAGGACATTTGTGGATGATTTGGATATCTATACCCGCGACAACACGCGGTCGGGAGTAAGAAGCACACAACCATCCAGGGCAAAAGAGCCAAGCCCGGAACTCGAGGAAGATGAAAGCGATGATGGCGCGTTGGCATACCTTCAGGCCCTGGGATTAGAACCTGCTGAAATTCCTCCCAAAACCAAACCGTCTCGGACTTCCGGCTCTGTTCAGCCCGGCTCCCAGCCTCGTCCCACCCAACCGCTCGCGCCGCGACATTACCCACCCCTGTGCCACTCCAGCCACAGCCTGTCCGGTATCCCACAGACCAAGTGTTGCGCTTGGAACAAGTGCGCCACGATGCGTTGATTGCGAGCATCGTCAATCCTCCACAGACCGCGCTCGAGCAGTATTCCTCTCGTCAACCTCCCCCACGTCCGGATTACGTGACAACTGCAAAACGCGCACCTTTGACCGACGCACTCGGGCTTGTGGATAGCACCTCGTCCCGGTCTCCATCGCCCCTGCCGGACACGCCAACTGTCAATGATACGCCGACTCCAGATTCCCCTGGACGTAAATCTCAGCGTCGAGAGCTCCCTCCGCGTCCGCCGCCGCCGAGCACATTCGCACCATATGCGCCCACTAATTCGATCGCCCCGCTCAACGTAGCCGGTCACCCAAGCTCGTGCCGCCCGAGTCACCGCTCAGCCCACCACAAGCGTCTCCCACTGTCTCTTCGAGAAACTCGCCGCGTCCCCAGCCTTCTCCCATGTCGCTGGCGCCGCCTCCAGCCAACCCACATCGTGGCGGCGGCGGCGGCGGCGGTGGCTCGTCGGGTCCAGCGTCCCCGCAACTAGCTCTCCCCCTTGTCCGCGTGCGAATCACGTCCCCACCACATCGTGGCGCGCTGCGTGCCCTTCCTGCGCTTATCATGCTGACCATGGGTGCACGCGCTGCGTTTGCCGCAGCAACGTGGGCCCAAATGGTCGCATATTGCGCGCGCAACGCGGGAGTTACGATCGCTAAGCGTGGAGGTGGGGCATTGCGAGTGGCAGTCGAAGAGCGCATGGCCGAGCTGATGACCCCGGGGGCGGGAGGGGGAACGGTGACGAGGAGGTCGGGTTCGGCCTGGGCTACTATATCTCGGTCGAAATGATGCTCGAGAATGAAATAGTCGAGGAATACCCGAGAGAGAACACCGTACCCGTCGCGACCATGTCGATCCCGTTGCCGACTACCATGGGCGAAGTCGCGACGATGTTTAGAGAGCGGAAGGATATTCGAAAAGCCTTGAGCTAGGCCAGACACGTTCCTTATTCTTTTTCTTTCTTTCTTTCTTTCCTTTTTTTTTTTTTTCCCCTTTTGTCTTCGTTCTTTGGTGTATTCTTGGAGTTTGATAGTATCGTTTATCGCTCGTTCTTGTATGATCTGGGTTTTGGTTTGTCTCCTGGTTTGATTTCGGTGAACGCTTGAATAGAATATCTGGTTCCTAGTGCATACAGTCGTTGTACGGCTTGGTGCGAGATAGACACTCAGCAAAGTGGAGGAGAAACGCAGACCAACCATGTCCGGTTTGCTTTTGGTGTCAACTAACAAACGCTGGATGTATGAGGTTTTCAGCTTTCCTAGCAAGCGCCGAATAGGTGCCTAGGCCCAACACAAGAGCCACATTTTCGACAAACTGGTACAGAACGAGCCACAAGCAGCAGCACTTTGGACAAGCCAACCATCTCAAGCCACTTCACATTTATATTCTGTGTGAAAAAAAATTGAGGCCTATACAGAGCAATTCAACTTGCGAGATGACGACCATCAAGTGCTGCAGTCGTTGGTATCTTTCCGCTCAAACTTGCAAGACACATGTACTGGGTGGTTTTTCAAGCTGCATATGATTTAAAATTCATGCGAGCGCTTGGCCGGGGAATGTACATCCCAAACCAAACCGAGTTGTACAAATACCACCAGCCGAGTCTTGGCTTTGGCTCTAGCACGCAACAAAGAACCAAAAAAGAAGAGACTGGGCGTGATATTGGGTCGTGGTATGCGAATATAGAGCGGGATTTTGGATATGGTCTAAACCCTGGGTGATCCACCTCCTTTGCAGGCCATAACAGTCGACTTGCAGCCATGTAATGGTACACCATAGCCCAATAATCTTCCTATACAAGCCTAGACTATAAGCGACTGGCCCCAGGACGTCCCATCCGACCCTATGCTCGAGCTCATCCACAGAGGTGTGCTCGGCCCCAAGGTCTAGGACTCGTCCCAATCCAAGTCGCCACGAGGTTTCGTTTGACAAGCACTGGCCCCGGGATATGCTCCCAGCCGACGTGTCGGGGTCGACCCGAGTGCCGTGCTGAAGAGTTTAATGTCCCAATCCGAGCGCCTGACCAACAAGGGGGGGGGGATCCAAGTGGGTGGGGGTGTCCAGGTGATTGAGTGATCACAAAGATGGAGTACTGGTATCACTTTGGGTGTTGTTAGCTCTGACAGGATACTTATGTAGCGACAGACGTACATTTCTACCGTGCAAGGCCCTGAGTCGGGCAGGCGAGGAGGCCTAAATGACAGAGTGTGAGCAAGATTGCTAGGTGACTATGAGCGAATTAGGACTTGCGGTGAGCCGAGAGTGGCTCGAGCCAGGGGCTATTGTTGGAAAATCCGCATAATGTGTTCATCTGCGGGAGGTTTGGTGTCAGACAGAGTCAAAGTAGATATACATCGACGTGCTTGATTCCCGTAGCTGCGAGCAGACGGTACGACGGGGCATGACGAGGTAGCGTTAAACCCCAGGTCGGGGACGCGAGGTGGAGGAAAGTTGTGGCTGAGTTGAAGAGTATCTTGCTCTGGGGGTTTTGCTATATATCTCGTTCGGTTGGCTCGTGCGCAGGCCAAGGTTGGTGGGAAAGCGGGGCGGTCGGCTTGCGTTGCAGTTTCCGCCCTCTGTCGAGTGGCGGCCCTGCGGCCAAGGTCCAATGTATCCGCACAAAGTGTGCATAGGGGTCTCACCTAGGAGTCCAGAGACAATCGGAACGGCCAAGGCCTCTTCCCTAGCAGCAGACAGCAGGATGCGTGTACAGCTGTTGAATCATTTTTTTCCCGAAGCAAAACGTCGAGGAACAGCGGAGCCGATAGCGCATATAGCTATGATTGGCATATGTCCGTCGATGACACCGCCAAGAATAAAGGGCCCGAAGAGAGCGTGAGGTGCGCCATGAGAAGAGAAGCTCCGTGTCGCGGGCGAGGCAACAGTCTGGGCTCATAAGAAGTGTGATGGTGGCCATAAGAGAGGCCGTTGAGTTGGTGCTTTACTGGATAGAAATTGTAACGTGTATGATCGTCACACTTCAAGCAATTAGCGGCAAAATCCAGAAATTAATGCTAAAGGATGCTCATGATTGGGCTGCGAGACATATATGATAGCTTTAGAGCTACACTCCTGCGAAAGCACGTACAATGACGCGACATCTGAATTGATTTGTTCTTTCGATTCGCGGGGACAGGCTGCTCCCGAGCATCGACCAAGATTGCGAATTGGGATTTATACAGGTCTTTGCAAGCGCATGGCGTCATGCTCACGGGACCTGGGCTCGAGGAGGTATGTATGCGTGGTGGCGTTGTGATTTTTGGGCATTTCAGGATCGGGAAAAGAGGAGTAAATAGGCATATACAGATCCTGACATCGAGTATTGTGGAGGATGCGCTTATTGAACATATAACTTGAATGGGCGCAGCAGCTCGTGGATGGCCAGGAGTTGATGGAGCAGCACGTCGGTGCTCTGTGGTCCAAAAGTGGTGATCCTCCGACCAACAGGGGCTACTGACGGAACCAAGAGCCGCGCAGGGGAAGCTGAATGACCGAAACCGCCCAAAAGCGCAGGATCTCGGCCTTTCTTGCACGTGCAAGTGCTGGTGGGGTATAAAAAAAGGCCATCTGGGTAGGAGGCGCAATCTCAACCACCACCCTCCCCCCCTCCTGTCTTGCTACACATGTACTACCTGCTACCCACTACACATTATCGACTTGTGACTCCCATACACCACACAATCATAGTAAGTGGTACAACCATACCGCACCCACGGCTACTGACCCAGCTGAAGAACTCGGGGCCTCCTGACACGGCTTCGATCCGCCGGCTAGCCTAGCCATACGCGGCTCCCGGACTTGACTGCTGGACTCCACCGGCGGTCGCCGATGCGTCTACAGGATAGCAAGCTCGCTGACTATGTGTCGGGAGTATATCCTGGGAGCGCGGCGACGATGGTTGGGCTCTGGAACGGTGCGCTCGGGACGGACTTGCTGGGCATACTACGCAGTCTGGTCTACCAGACTATCGTAGTAGCTTTCACCTATTTAATGTGGTCATTGGCTCACCATAAAAGGCATCTAGTCTCAGTCCCTATGCTTTGGTGTCCCCCGTTTCCAGACATGTATACTTGCTTTGAGTTCAGCTATGCTCATCGCTATTGTCCACCGTCTGGCCCATGGTCAACTGTAAGTCTCCCGTATACACAGTCGTCGATATAATTGGTTGAAATCGACTCGTGTAGCCTGCCAGCACACCCGATTCGATGCTGGCATCGATGCCGGCGCCCATTTCTATCTTCCACTACCGGAAGACAACGACATATTTGCTCTTCGTGAGTAATCCCACTATTTATTGAATATTATCACGTCTAATCGACTACAAGCGGTGTCCACTGGTCGAGTGTGAGTTTCCTGCTCACAGATGCCATCGGGGGTGGTCATGCCATCGGTAACGCGCTTATGCTTCAGGTGTGACCTTGATTCGATATTCACCACACGTATTGGATGGCCTACTAAAATACTCCTTCCAGCTCCGCTCAAACTTGGCTCCATATATCAAAATAAAGAAACAATGCGAACACCCAAACTAAACAAGAATATTCCCATTATACTCGTTTCTCTGCTTATCATAATCGATTCATGTTTTCTATTTTATTTCTTTCCAGCTCTGCCCTGTCTCCGCTGTGCCAATTCCAACTTGTACTGATGGCAGTTCGCCCCCTCCAACCAGTACGTGGAACCTCCCATTGCATCGCACGCATTGCTAATTCTTGAAAAGCTTCGGCCCTCTCACCTGTGCGCCGCTCGCCTATAACCCGATCGTCGGTCCTGGTTTGCCTCATCCTGCGTTGTGTTCAGTTTTGGCACAACTGCCTTCGCGATGGGCAGCGTGGACGGACGACTCGGCTTGGACAAAACATCGTGCGCCACCCTTCCGTCAAGACCGTACCAGACGCGAACTCGACCGACGCTGGGAGGTCCTCTGTGCGCCCGGTAGGTCGAGTCCACCGTGCCTAGTGTACGCGGTCGGGTGGTCGTTCGATGCCGAGCGGAAGCCCAATGGAACAACCAAGGTCGAACGCTAGATCATGCGTCTGTCGAAAGGCGGGCTGCGCTGAAGTGATCCGCGACGGCCGGGTGAGTTCATCGGGCAAGCCTGTGGGATACGGAAGCCTTGTCGAGTGCCTAACTCGACTGAGAACGTCATGCGTCTGCCTACGCAAGTAGGAGGCTGCCAGAATGACGAGTGGCACAAAAGAGGGTAGAGCTCGCCAAAATATTTCATGTGTGTTATGTATATTTTTTGATCACCAGTTCGTGGCCTATATAAAGTGAGTGAACGGCATACGAGTATTCATCCGCTGACTGTTGGAATAGCTAGAATCTCTGGTGTGGAGCTGAACCGTTTGACTCTTCTCTATTATATATGTAACGGATGCTTATCAACTCTATTCCATATTGCGTATTCCATCAGTCTAGTTCCATCCTGAGTATATAAATACTTATAAAACTCCTTCAATTGCTATACTCGCCGGCTGAGACAATCAGGGGCTCAGCAACATGGTACCAGGTGGGTATTTGGTGCCTTTGGACGCCTACCGTAGCGCATATAGTGCCGTTAGTTTACAATGCCCATTGTGATTTTACTTTGATAAAACTCCCAGGACATTGGAAACAAATGCGTGTTGATCAGACTTTGATGGGATGGCGAGGAGTCTGGATCCACCGGTTGACCAATCTCAGACGTCACTGCGACATAGGCGAAGGAGAGGAGTCAGGCCTTATGGCTCCGGGACCAGCAAGCAAAAGTACGTTGGCTGATCACAGGCATATCACAATAAAATATATAAATTTGACTTTCAATGCCTCTGGTTACAAAAAGCACTCTCGCTACACTATGCGACCGTGAACTAAAATCAATCGGGTTAGAGAGTCTCGGGGGATCTAGCTATACTACTCACATAACTGATGTCATCCACACTACCACGCTGGGCAACTGCCGGCAGAGCAGGTTGGTGGTTCGCGGCCGTGTTTATGCTAGAAATTCGGTACTCTCCAGCAGGCAGGCCTGCCGTAACCTCGGCGGTCAGGATGCCGTTTACATCGGGCAAGTTCATGCCCTTGAAGAAGGCGAATTTCCTGAAAACCGGGTTAGAAATTGCCGAAAAATGAGCTATTATACACTCACTGCGGATTCAGGGGGGCGGTCTGGTCCTTTGAAGTCAAGAGCTCAATCACGCAATGAGAATGTCCTATGAGAATACCATCCTCTGTAGTCTGGGCTGGTGCTGCGTAGTAGTTTGTCGTAGGATTGACAAAGTTACCCGTCTTGAGATTCTTTATAGCCATCCTGATCGTAAACGCCTGGTTTGCTGGGATCGTCTGTCCGTTCTTGGGAAACACAAACTTGGAAGTCGGGATCTTGTTGGCAGCAATAATGCGTCCCATTGGCACGCCATTGCAAGACCCAGCCTTGACTTGTTGTCCGTCTGTGAGGGGGACGTTTTGCGTCAAACAAAATTGATGCTAAACTGGGATTAGTTGCGATGTCTCCAACTGCGAGGTCAGACTCACAAGTTGTTCCGAGATGTCAACGAGGCTATTTGACCAGCAGTAGGAATGTCCTGTCCGTCCTTGGCCAAATTGGACATGACAGCCCTAGGATCGAGATCCAATGAGCTCTGAGGATCGCCTGCCTTGATTCCCGCAGAGCCCGTCGCAGTTGGGGCGGTAGAGGTGCTCGTCTTGGTGTTGACACGGACGACAGTACTGGAGCCTCGGACAATGGAAGTGCTGAACCGGGAAGCTGTCGTGGTTGTACGAGCCGAGGTGGCTGTAACACTCGAGACGGTGCCGGAGGCTGTGGCACTCGAGGATGCCGAGCTAGACGTTCCCAGAGTAGTTGTCCCCCGAGTCTTGGTCGTGAAACGGATACGGGAAGACGTCAAAACACCCGAGGCTTTGATTCCAGCCTTTGTTGTCGTGGTAGCTTGTGAAGCGGAGCGGGTCACCGTCACAGTCACTGGGTCTGTAGGACATGGCGATGAAGACGATGCTGCGCTGGTCTTGACATCTTTAACGCCTTGTTTGCTGGTCGAAGATGCTGAACTTGTCGCGACCAAAGTCTGAAAACAGCGTGTTACAATGGATATCATCAGGTTTGGAAAACAGCCTACATCGGTTTTTGTCAATGTGATCATTACGGTCGACGTTTTTGTGCGTGTATGCGTGGCCATTCCTGTGCTCGTCATGGTCCTCGTCGCCATAGTTGTATGCGTGCGAGTTGCACCCCCCTTGACCTCGACAGTCGTGGTCGCGAACTTGGTCACAAAAACAGTTTTAGTCTGCTCGACTACTACTGTTGTGACGGGCTTGACACTGGTCATTGTAGTAACGACCGGCGGGGGAGGCTAGAGTGCTTCTCAGCATCATACAATCGGCCATTTCAAGCCACTCACCCGTTGGAGCGTGCTAGTTGCCGTCGGCTTGGAAGGCGATGCACCGAGATTGCCATTTTGTCCTTTTGATCCAGAACCATTCCCTGAGGCACCGATGTTAACTGTAATAAAATGATCCACTGTCTTGGTAATGACTTGGGTGACTACCGAGGTAATTACGGATGTGCCAGCTGTGTTGCATGTTGTCGCAGACAAAAGATCCGTCAGGGGGCCAGAAATAGTCACAGGAGAGGTAGCGTTCACCGAGCTCAAAACGCTCGTAGCCGACGTGGTATTCGGGGAAGGTGTGGCCGAGGGCGACACTGTGACAGTTGATGTGAGATTCAGGACCTCAGTGACAGTCGCAAGGCTTGTAGACGTGGCGGCGACTAGCAAAACATTTATCAGATTGTGGCAGGTAGTGGCCAGTAATATCGGCTCACCTGAGTTGCTGTCGACTTGTTCGGCGATGCCGAGACGGCGGCCAAGGCAATCCCGAGGTAAACAAAAATAGAAGTATACATGATTCAGGCGGAATGTTGGAAGATTGTGTTGAAATTTCAGTAAGGCGAGACCAGGCCGTAGTGAATAGCAATCCAGTTGCAGACCAGAGAAAAAGGGAATGTGAGTGACTGCACAGCAGGCCGGATGAAGGAACGAAAGGCGGTAAGCCGCAAGGAATGCTGAGCAATTAAATGAATGTTAGTAGAGTTGATTCCAATGGATCGCACCAACTCACAAAGGGGGCTGCCAGAGGGGAGGAAAGTGAAGGAGCGGGGGCGCCGGCCAGTTCTATAAATCCATTCGGGTATGGGTAAACCACATGCTTGCATGGCTACGGCCGGCAAGGTACGGCACGCATGAATATTTCTCTCGGCACGGACCGAAAATATCACAGATGCATTGTCCAGTTGGTTACAACGACGTGGGGGGGCTGATTGATGAATGCCAAGTCGTCGACAAGGAAACAGAAAGGGGTAAATTAAATCCCAAAGGCAAACATTAGTTGGGGCTATTTTTTGATGGCTGAGCAGGGGATAGAAGCTCAGTGGTTGAGCAATCGATTGCAGTCAAGCACATAATCGATAGGTCGCGCGTTCGAATCGCGTCTGTCCCTAATTATGTTATTTTGGTTGGGGCTCATATCCACCAGAAAGGTTGATTCCTGCACCAAATTCGTGGTTGGCCTCCGGCTCCTAAGTGTTGCCTCTATTCTGTTGGACTTAGTCGTGCTGAGGGTAGTTGTTATTCCAGTAGAGACTCGATCGATGTGCCATTAGTAGACCAGTGCACCTCAGGCGTGATTATACAATCTATTATTGACCATTTTTATCCTGCTACGAGCTGCCTTGGTCTCATTATAGTCTTGGGAATGCTTGAGGCAGGTAACTCTATATTAGGTTATCTACGGTGTGGATTGCTTTCAAATCCATCTCGTTTAATTTTGCGAATGCATTGTCGCTAAACTTGTTCTCGACTATAAAAGACGTGTCGTCTTGCCTGTCTGTCCGAATTTAACCAACTGGGTTATTTTAATACTTTCCTCATGTTCGAGATTTTACAAGGAATCAGTGTCAATATCGTACTGGTAGTCTTTCACAGAATTCATAGCGATGCAACTGGCAAAACAAGAAACCAACAAAATCGAAGCCGAGGTTATAAAGCTACCGGCACAGATGTGAAATCACAAGTCGTTGGAGATCGTAAAGGTCTTTACGATATTGGCACCAGCGCTTTGGTATCCGTTCGCGGCAAACAACCGGGAACGCAAAAACGGAGCAACATCAAATATATCATGCTCTTTGGCCTGTCTCGGATTTCAGAAGTTTGCCATGGCGAGCTGAGGATTAAAAGACATACCCTTGCTTCAAGCTCCGTTTGCGGGACAAGGACTTCGGTCGGAGGGTTGCCATGCTGTAGTTGGAAGAGCCGGACCTTATCCTTCACCAACTGCCCAAGCAAGAAGGCGAGCAGTTCTTGATGGTCTCGAGCGTGAGTAAGATATTTCCGGAAACCCTAGACATAGAATCCCGTGAGCAAACATCCCTGCGGAAGCGGATGACACATACACGCTCCAACGATCTCTTGATGCTTGTTTTCTGTGCGTTGATGAAGCTACCAACAGCAACGGCCACGGCTCGGTCAATGTCGTCTGAGCGTACATATTCTCGGAGGTGCATTTTTGCGCTCGCTTCTGCCATACGAATCATGCTTTCTAATAAACGCACAGTAACCGGGAACGAGCCGGTTGCAAGTGACTCTCGTCGCAAGTCCGCAAATAGGTTGGACAGTTTCTCTTGATCGACGTTGTGAAGTTTGGGCTTGACCTTTTCTCGCGCATACATGATGTATTTGCGCAATAGGTCTTGTGGCATTGCCTGGGCTAGTGTAAATGGACGATTTTAACATATCAGAAGGTCACTTACATCCTGATCAACCGTGGTCCCTGTGGCTAAAGCAACTTGTTGCTCGTCTCCCGATGCGTGAGGGTGACTCCTCACGTGGCTTCCTATCACAAACCGTGCCAACATTTCATCCACGACTGGGTCCACATTGTCCTTGACCACGCAAAGAACATCGAAACGCGATAGGATGGGCTCTGTAAGCTCGACGTTTTGCTGGAAGGGATAGTAGGGTTGTACCGCCCTCGGATTGGGTTAGCAGCAGCGATGATCGCACAGCGTGCTTGCAGCGTCGTAACGATACCCGCTTTCGAAATAGAAATTGTTTGCTGTTCCATTGCTTCGTGGATAGAGGTTCGGTCGTGGTCGTTCATCTTATCGAACTCGTCGATCATGCATACGCCCTTGTCTGCAAGCACCAGTGCTCCGCCCTCGAGCGTCCATTCCCGAGTCACAGGGTCTTTGCGCACGGACGCTGTCAGACCAACGGCGGATGCGCCTTGGCCCGTCGTGAAAATGCAGCGATGAGCAGTCTTCTCAACATACTTGAGGAATTGGGACTTGGCGGTTCCAGGATCGCCCAGCATCAGCACGTTTATATCGCCTCGAATGCGATGTTTACGTTTGACGTCTTTAGGAACACCACCGAAAAGAGAAAGCGCAATAGCAGTTTTGATGTCTTCATGACCGTAAATTGAGGGTGCGATCGACTTGATGATACGCCTCGCAACGTCGGGCTGTCGTGACGCCTCCCGGATTTCTCGCTCGTCTTGTTCAGTCAGACGGTATGCGGCGAACAGGTCTTCTTTCTTGTTTATGTAGTTTGCTTCAATAACGGTTGAGAATACGGGAAAACCGTTCTTAGCGTTGAGCGCAGCATCGAAATTGTTCCTATATATTCCGGTTACTTCCTATGAGCAATGTCAGGCAAGCGCAGCGCGGAACATAAAGTTAACCTACAATCTCTTCTCCTGGCTTGGCAGAGTCAATCAAGTCCCAAAGTAAGATAACTTCGCGATGCCGAGGAAGGCGTCCCGCTGGAACTGAACCGGGTGACTCTTGTAATGTCATCTTTTGGTAGTTTCGATATACAGTCTGAAAGCAAGGTCAGAAATATCTAAATGCCACCAAGGATAATACGGACTTGTTCTGAATTAACTGTGAATGGCCCTCGACTTGAGCAGTTAGGACAAAAGCTAACTTTGACCTCCTTGGTTATATCCTGGTAGAACGGCCCCAAAACACCCCCGCATTTGTTGCAGTCGAATTTGACATATTTGAGTTGAGGGAAAACACCGCTTCGTCTTGTCACGACTCCACTAACACGGACAAGCGAGTTGAGTTGAGCATTTCGGAGGTCGCGCAGGGTGGCTGATGCTGGAAGTTCGGTAATGCGAACATGTATCTCGGAGTGAATGCGCTCATAGGCTGGGAAGTAGATGGTCATAACCTCGAGTGCAACCGGGTCGAATATCGCAAGCATCTCGGCAGGGGCGAGAACCAAAAACCATGCAAGGGTAGGCATCTTTGAAGAAGGTCCACATAAGAAACCTCGAGTGACTCGGAATTCACTAGAAAGTCATAAGTATACTATCGGGAGTCCTGCTAGGTACGTACTTGAGCCCGCCTGGATAATCCTTTGGCCATAGACACTATCGCCGTGTTCGTCGGTCATTTCCAGCAGGAAAAGCTTGAAGAACTTTGCAACAGATCGTCTAACCGAGTCTGTAGCCAGCCACTCCACAATGGATCCCGCTTTTATTTGAGACAACTCTTGCATAGGTAAGGCCTCGTCCTATTATTGTTTTGTTTAGACTGCCAAAGAACTCTACACGGTAACGACGCACCCCGTCTGCACCCGCTGCATCATCGATATTTTGGCGCTCGTCATATTGTCTTCTTGTACGACGCTTTGTCAAGTCGCTCAGCAAACCACCACCCAGTACGTCTTCGTCGTCCACCTCGTCGTCATCGCGGAGGAAGTCGGGAGCATGGCTCGGCGTGCTGCTCGACCACCTTGGCCCCGTCGAGCTTCCCTCCTGTCGCGTAATGCCATCTCACGCTCAGCGGCCCTTCGTTGTTCGGCGGTGGTTTCCCCTTGTTCTTCATCGTCGATATCTCGCACGTCATATCGGTCCAGGGCGGCATCTGGAGCATATCTCTGCGATTTTACGAATGAGAGCAAGATCACGCACTGAAAGGGTTGTACTGACTCCATAAGATTTTCACCATAAAGATCTTCCCCTTCGCCCTCTTCGTCCTCGTCCTCGACAGGCACGTTTCCAGCATCCAGATTAAGATAGTCTTCCATTCCACCAAGATCATCATCAGTATCCGAGAAAGGAGCCGGAGGTGAGGATGGTGGCAATCCTTCGTCGTCGGGCGTTGGTGGGGGCGGAGACGACCCAACGTCTGGGGAGCGTGCGCGTTTAGTCGCTCGACGACGCATAGGAGAAGACTGCAAGTCGATAAGTATATGCGCGCTGTTTGATATTCGTTCCCTACCATTTCGAGGTTATTCAGTAGATTTACTCCGGTGGACTTGAGTCAGTCACTGGAGTCGCGTCGTGGTTTGCGAGAAGCAACGCGTCAGTCACATGATCGTAGGCCAAATCGGCGGAAGCGCCAACTGACCAGCTTGACCCCGATATCCACAATCATCTGGACTCTGAGGTACTTCAAGAGGCTTACTTGTGCCCTAGCCTGCGCAGTGGAGTCTAAACCAGGGAGCCCTTATATTTCAAGATGACTCGCAAACGTAAAGCGGCTGGACTTGCCTCGGTCCTTTCATCCTTGCCACCTGACCTTAAACGCGCGTTCTCTGCCCAACCCGAGCAGGCATCTCAACAATTCGACTCGAGAGGAAACCAAGACAACGAGCCTGGGGATTTGATCGTACAGCGTGTTCATGTCGCACAGGCGGCAACGGAACCAGACGAAGGGCCTGCTGGCTTGGACGGAGAACCTAACAATACTTCTGACTTGGCCACAACCTCGCGTCCGTCTAAGAAGCAAAAAATCGGCGCTTTATCTACTGCATCCAGTAAATTGTCTACGAAAATCAGCGATGCTTCGACATTTGAGGAGCAAATGAATATTGTTGCCCCTCACTATAAAAGCCAAAAACAAGTCCCGATGCATCTAAAAAAGTGTAAGCAACCATCAGACTCTGAAAAATACTCAGGATAACAAGAGCGTAAGATAGACTTTTATCAACGACACAGATATTTCTCTCTCTACGATGAAGGGTGCCTCCTTGACGAGGAAGGTTGGTACAGTGTAACTCCTGAAAAGATAGCAAACCAAATTGCTGAGCGTTGTCGTTGTGACACTGTACTCGATGCTTTTTGTGGTGTCGGAGGGAACGCGATCGCTTTCGCGCAGACCTGCGAACGTGGTAAGTAAAATGGTCACCGCTCTAGTTGTGTGGCACACTGATGCCAGCGTTTGGTACTCAGTAATTGCACTCGACATATCACCAACAAGGCTGGCCATCGCTAAGCACAATGCAACCATCTATGGCGTTGCTGATCGCATTGAATTTATCCTAGGCGATTACGTGTCTTTCGCCAAGTCATTTTCCTTACGGGCATCACAACGACGCCCCATAGATGTCGTTTTTCTCAGCCCGCCCTGGGGTGGCCCCTCGTACATATCTGGATTATCAGGCACAATAGAATTGAAAGCAGACTCCGAAACGACTCAATCATCCGTTTATACACTCGGGAGCCTGGTTCCTCTCCCAGGACCAGAATTGTTTACACTCTCCTCCAAAATCTCTCAGAATATTGCCATGTTTCTCCCACGTAATACGAGCGTCGAAGAAATTGCAACACTTGCACCACCAGGTCAGAATGTTGAGATCGAGGAGGAATGGATGGGATCTAAACTCAAGGCGTTGACATGCTATTTTGGGGGGCTGGCCCGAGGCCAAGCACATTTATTCTGAGATGTATATGCAACTACGCTACTCGTTGATTAATTCCGTTAAACCGCTGTACACCCTGCACTATTGACTGCCTAGCTCGAGGAACACGGAATACCCACGTCGTTAGGATCCGACAAGTTGTTGCATACATACTTGGCGGTACCCTTCGCTGGCGTGATGTTGATGTTCTTCATGTAGATGTAGCAGTCGGCCTTGGGCGTACATTCTAGATCGACGACGGTGGCACCGGCGGCCGTTCCTTTCACGTTGTTGATGTGCACATCGGTGATTGACACTTGGGCAGGATGCTGATGGCGGTAAACGTTAGTGCGCTTGGATAGGAAACGAGTGAGCCCAACTCACAGTCGAGCAGTACTAAATACCATTTCAGGAATAATTTAGTAAAACGAAAAACTCAATCGTGCCTAGAGGGCTCACCGAGGCATCTTTCATATAGCAAGAATCGATTGTAACAGGCTTCGTAACGTCACTGACGGTGATGTCTTGGTACGTGACATTCTTGACTGGAGTGAATATTAGCATATGGCTCCACAGGATCCAATCGTGGAGCTCACCCATGCCAGAGCCATATCCACCCGGCCAGCTCTTGATGCGCACGCCATTCTCCGACTTGGTTCCACTCAAACCGTCGGCGAACGTTACGTTCTGCGCTTTTGTTAGACCGTGGTCTTTAAATACCCTTAGGAAATGTTAACGAACCTGGACCCAGATGTTCTGAATAATATCATATATGCCCGGATATTGGGCGATACTACCAACGGAGACTCCATGGGATCCAAGCACGACCGCGTTCTTCACTGTAATGTCAGTGCTATTTGGTTTGAACGAAATGCTACAAAGGGACCCAGTGAACTCAAGCCTCGAGATAAGTTTTCAATAAGCCTACCTGTCATCCCCTCCGTTATACCAGAGATCTTGGATAGTAACGTGGTTCGAACGGTATGTACTAAGAACTAGGTCACGAATATGTATGATTAGAAGATAAAGAATGGACTCACTCGAAACCGTCAGTGTTTTTTGGCAGCTTGCTCGAGCTAGAGGTTGCATTCAGCACCGTATTGGTGAAAGTGATGTAAGAGGAGTCGGTCACGAGGTTGAACCTATCAAAAAAAGCGAGTGAGACTTTGAAGCAAGACCTAGTTTACTGGATTCGCACGCACCACATAGGCGAATTGATCATCTTAATATGATCATAGGTCACTCCAGTAGAGTTTGCAGTCGTGAATAGGACGGGCCGAATGGAAGGTGCCTATTCACAAGTGTAAGTATGGGGCGTTTAGCACTTGAGTTGAGAGCCTGTCACCTTGTCGTACCAAGCCTACCAAACGGAATCAGCAGCCAACCCCTATGAAAAGCACTTTTAAACCTACCTGGCCACTTCCATCGATCAATCCTTTACCAGTTGGCGAATGGAACTTCATGTTCTTTGCGCCATCCACGATAATGGCAAGGTAGGATGTTTGAAATGCGCTAGAAAACCGGAATATAACCATTTGGTGTCTCTTATATGCTATTGAAACTCACAACGGCTGCGCTTGCGTATTCCAAAGGGTAATGTTCGGGAGGAGTTTCAGAGTCCCATCGAGCTGCACCTCACATCCATTGCAACCTTGAATTTTCAGTAGCTCGTTGATCGCATAGGTTTTTCCAGCGGGGAACTGGATTATTCCACCATTTCCACAGGAGGCAAATGCAGCTTTGATCGCTGGTACGTCCGACACGTTTGGGTTTCCGGAAGACGAGACCACACAAGTAGCGGCTTGCGCGAGCCCGGAGAACGCAGACAGAGTGAAAATAGCGAGGGCGTTTGATGTTGGTGAACGCATGGTGTGAAGACGATCCTGTTGTGAGTAGAATATTGACAACGTACCCAAGCGCATTTAAGTATTCGTACGCGGTGCGCCGGCGGCCCGCATTTCATAACGACCAGGGGGAAGGGTAGAATTCCCGGTTCGAGTGGTTCAAAAGCTATTTTAGGAGTCAGCGGACCGAGGTCTATGCTTCTAACGTCAATGTTTGACCTAGCCGGAGACGATCATTACGCTTACCCAGTCACTTGCGACAGCCTTATCGGGGAAATGAAGCGGCCCGGATGACAATAAGAATAGAGAGAAGCTCAGAGGTAATTAAATGAATCTCACGTGTTTAGTACGCTCCTGCCAGCGCATGCGTCGCTCATTTCCAGTTTTCTAATAATAGGACAAAACTCACAGGTAGGCAGTTGTCTGTATCGATCACACCAAAATATCAATAGACCACATGCTATTATTATGAGGATGCGTTAATGCAAAAAATACTAGGCTATGTTACAACGGTCCGGATCAATGGCTTATATTTCAGGCTTTTCGATAGAGACGATTCGAGGAGCAGGTGGGGGCGCGCGTGAGAGAACAGGAATTGGTAGCTTGATTAGGTATGCCGCAACCAAGCCGACCACTATATCGATTTGTCAGAATTAGGTCTCACCACATGCAAAGAAATACGCACAAAATCCACTGATTTTCTCAAATGCGGTGTGGAAATATAACGCAGTTGTCCATGACATCATAAACCAAATCCCCAGGAGCGCCATCGACGCCTTGACTACGATCTTATGCAGCTCGGAGGCGCGTTGCTGGATGGTACCAGGAACCGGTTCGAGCCAGGAATATACGAGGGGAATCGAGAGCGAGATTTGCTCTGCCAGGAAGAAAATTGACATGGTCAACAAGAAAATATGGCCCGAGATGTCGTGTCCGCTATAGAACCTCGGGACGGCGCGCCATTTAGAATCGAGCGAGTGGGTGTTGGACAAACGAGAGGCTAGGAGCTCAGATGCGAAGAGTGCGGGGTGAGTAATCGGAGACACAGGCCGGCGAATCTCGCAGAACTCGGCAGGTAGCGTGACGATATTGGACGTGGCATCCGGACTAGGAGGCAGCAAAACAACGCATTGTCCGCCTGTCAACGCGACAAATCGCTCAAAAATACTCGGTCCAAAGAACCATATCGTGAACAACGACCATATTCCCGTCGCAATTGCCCATTCAGCCACTCTACCGCCCTTTCGCAGATGGGAGGGTCCCGTCAGCCAAAGTGCGAAGAACGCTGCGCTCGTCCAACCCCAAGCTTTTTTGACAAAAAGCTGATTAAAGATGTTTGATTTTCTCGCAAAATAAGATTTATCTGCAGAGGGATGCGGGAGGTGGGCGAGAATAGGGTCGGAAGTGTCCAGGGATGTGCTGTTGATGACAGAGTATAGAGTGCCTCCTAATACCAAGGTCGATAGGAGGCCAAGGACGACGATTCGGTGTAATAGAAGCGGAGACGTCGCTGGTGGTGATAAAGCGGCATTCATACCGGGAGGGGCAGAATCAACCTTCCCGTTCTGTGGCGATCTATTCGGGGTGGTGGCTCTGCGCCTCTCGGACGGTGTTGGCTGTGGTAGGCATTTGAGAAACACACGAGTCGGGGACCAGCGAGAGACAAACCTGTGGCATCTGCGCAACTGGATATTTTCCCGCAAAGTCAAAACTCAGTAATTATGTAGTGGTGGTGTGTTCCAGGTCGTTCTCGCCGTGACGTCACACGTCAGCCTTGAGTAATTGGTAATTATCGTGTCACCAAGCGAGCCACAACATCATCACAACACGGAGCCAAACACCGTTCGACTTGCAAGAGTTTCAGCTTCACCGCAAATATAAAGATCACATTTGTTGCTCAAGCCAATTAGAAGTTTCAGTCAGAGACATGCGGAACGCGCTAAAATTATAATACAAGGCGGAAATCAGGGTGCAAGGAACCCAGCCGAGCAATAGTGGCTTCGTCGGCATTCAGGCGATAGTTTCGCTCACCACGAGCCCTGCGGCGGTTCTCGCGCGCATTGTGAAGCACAAGAGCCGTCTTTGATATTATTATTAGCACAAAACAAAACTTTCGTGCTCAGATTGGCAACCTACCACTAATACAAAGAACAGTCCCTGTGCTGCGATTTGTACACTGTTGGCCTGTTGAAATTCCCGTTAGCTCACGTTTCTCACAGACTCGGTTCCACGACTCACAATGTGATACCTGGGCCTGTTTGACATGGGGAGGTTAGCCGGTGTTCGTTATCATAGTACCAAGTAAGGATGGGACACTTACGCATCCCGTGGCAAGTAGATCCAGGAGGTGACTATTGGGCCTAATGTTCCAATAGCGACTACCATCGCAGAGCTTACCGCTCTAACTGTGCTTGGCTAGAGTGAAGAAATAGGCGTCAGTAGAAGGATTAAGTGTCAGACATCTCTGGTACGTACTGCAGAATTGTTTGTTGCCTAAGTTTGTCTGGCATAAGTTTCAACCAGGCCTCGGTTCATTGTATTACTCACCCAGGTCAACAGAATAGGTCCCTGAGGGAACGCTCCCATCGCGATTAGGAAGACACCAGCATAGTTTGCTTTGGCATTTGAGGTTCCAATCAAGATACCCAGCCCGATGATCACCAGAGGAACGATGAAAAGCAACCATATGCCGCGGCGACCAGTGCGGAATGACATGTAGGCAACTGCAACAGAGAAAACAGAGGCGACCACCTACAGAATTTTGTGACACGGTTACAGTAGACTTGACCTCTGAAGGGGATTGTACTCACGTAAGGCGGGACCGTGTGCAGCTGAGACTGAATTGTGGAATAGCCCATTCCTCGCAGCAAGCTGGGCATAAAAAGTGAAATGCCTTGGACGGTCACGTTGGTCAACAAAAAGCATATCTAGAAAGAAGGATTCAACATCAGGAGCAAAATTGTCGAGACACTGCTTACAGCACATATCCAAGTGTTTAAGCTCTTGAACGCTCTCCACCAAGCGTCTCCTTTGGCGGCGTTGGTCCCCTATTAAGCGAGGTCATATCACATTACCGAGTTGAATATGCGCAACCGATACATACTGCAGTGTTCCCGTCTTCTCCTTGAATCACGAGCCTCTGGACAGCTATCAACTTCTCCCTTTCATTTAAGAACTTCGTCTTCTCTGCCGATCCAGGAAGAAGATAAAACCCAGCAAGGCCAAGTGCCATTGTAATAACACCCTCGACCAGGACTAAATGACAAGTTAGTATATGTCGGATTTAACCTCACTAGCTTACAGATATTCCTCCATGCCCCATGGGGTCTATATTAACGAATACATCGTCAGATTAGCCTTAGTCGATAAGACAAAGGAGCGGATGCAAGACCCACATTCCTTTAAGCTGGGGAATTTTGAGCAACCCCGATGCGAGTAGTCCTCCAAATGCGCCACTAAGAGAGGAAGCCGAAACTTGCAATATCGTTAGTTGGAATTTGTAAGGGCAAACGAAAACCGACGCACTGAATATACCAATACGAAGAACGAGCTCATGGCGCTTGTAGTATGTACTCAGGTAGTACGCAACCCCAGGCATCATACCACCCTCGCACAGCCCTAGTAATGCACGGACTACCATAAACCCAGCTGTTCCACAAAAAAAGTATTAGATAGGCGTATTTTATTTGACATAAGCAAAGGCAAAACTTACCGAAATTCTTGATGAACGTCGTGGCAAAGCAGACCAATCCAAACGCCGTGACCAGAGTTGGAACTAGCAGAGGGAGGAGGGGGGGGGGTTCCTTCATCACCAAAAATAGATCTCCTAATGGAATAAACTTACTCCATATATCTGCGCCGATGCGTTTCAGGAACAAGTTTGACGGGACTAGGGTTGAGTATTCGTAGATTGTTAGAATCTAAACATCGGCAATATTGAAAAGAGTAACCTTCTGAGAGAGCGTAGGTGATGTAAAAGATGGATAGCCCAATGTTATCTAGTGCAACATTAATTCGTGGTTAAATGAGCTATTTGATGGATTCTGGCAACCTACATTGGTACCCAACCAAGCCAATGTCTTTCTCGAGCCCGGCAACCCTGAAATCGGCGAGTTTCATTCTAGTACCATGCAAAAGAAGCGAGACCGCCTTACTTGGCATTGCCAACATTTGTTCGACTGAGCAGCAAAGAAACTGCTAAGTGACGCTTTTGAATTCCATTTCAATATACTCACTCGACTGCACAGCAGGCAATTCAATCAGCGATACGAGCCAACGCATACTCCAAAAGAGCTGCACTCACTGAAGTTTGCTAGATACAAAATAGTGACCACAGGCAGAATCCTCCAGTCTACGAGTATAGAGTAATGAGTTGCGTAATTAGCGTGCGATGACGGAAACGAATTACCCAGCTTTCTAACAAGTCTTTCCTCTTCTTGCTCAGTGAAAAGTTTCGAATCTGCCTGGACGGCTGACGGATTGGACTTAAGCGAGGCATGCTCAATCGTCTCAATCTGTGGCTTCTCAATTGAATCCATCTCGGATGTAGGAGAGAGGGGTAGGGCCTGGTGACAAGCAAGCTTGGCTTAATACCCCGAGCTGGATGGCGTATTTGGCGCCAATGCACCTGGTCAAACGAGTGACGCCGCACAACGATTCAGCCCATACCCGAAGGCAAAGGAGTTTACCCCATTCCAGCACGTCGCATATCTCCGAGTAACTCGCCAAGAAGGCGATTCGACCACTCGCGATTGGCCAAGCTCCGTCCGAAGGCCTGCTTCGCAGTTCTTTGCCAAGAGAATGTGGCCAAATTCTGGAATACGAGAATCAGCTGGTCAGCAAGAGGCACCAGATCACCCAGCATCACATACACCAACAATCGACGTGAGAGTTCCCGCACCAAAAGGAGTAATGTTTAACCGGGTTGTGATATGATGCGTACATTCTTGGTACAACAATGTGGAATTTTACGTGGTGCGCACCAACATACTAGAAGTTGAATTTGAGTGAGGCATTGCAAGGATCAATTGGGAGGTGGGAACAACAATCAAATTTCATTCAACGCTGCCTGAAATTTGTAGGCAGTCACAACAATCAAGACACATTCAGTTGAGAGACGACAACCAAGTCGCAATTCTCTTGTGAGCCTTGCTGTAGTCTGGCTGCCAGAAATCGAACGCCGTAAAATCATGGATCGCATCAGGGACCTCATCCTGCACGACCTTGTCAGCCCCAATATTGCTCGCCATCCGTTCGGATAGCGTCCTGATCTCATCAACTAAGATCTCGGCATCTCCGTACACAATGTAAGTAGGTGGGAAGTTGTTAAACATTGTGGCTACGAGCTCAGGGTCGAGATCGAGAGAGGAAGGGTTTATGTATGCGTTTTTTCGGGCTTCCTGCGGCGTCATGACGTTGCCCAGCAGCGAGCGAACCCCGTACTGGAGAGTCGAATGAACATAGTCAAAATCACCAGACAGGTAATCACAAGATGCTGCGTGGTTTTTGGCGCTTGTAACATCGGCGCCGACGGGTTTATCGAAATAAGTGCCAATTATGTCGCACCAAGGTGAAACCAAGATCAAACCTCCGGGTAGTCCAAGACCGATCTGAGGGTTGTCGCGCAGGTATCGAGTCAACGCTAATACTAGATTTCCGCCGGCACTATCACCCGATATTATGACGTTCCCTGGTTTAAAGCCCAAGACCTTGGTGAGATAGTAGTAGCCGGACAATCCGTCAATCAGCGCGGCTGGGAATGGAGAACTGGAAGGCCACGGCGCTGAACGGCTGAGGCGATATTCAATGGAAATGGCTCGGGAGATGGTCGGTTTGCAGAATTTTACAAAGCCCTTTACATTCCCCGCGGTCAGATCTTCGGGGTGGGCAGTTCGAGTCTGTTCCGGAGTTTCACCTGGTAGTCCAGTTCAAACAACTGCCCACATACCACATATGCACCACCGTGACAATGCATAATAATTTTCTCGCCATCCCGAGCCATGAGGGAATTATCTTGCCAATCTCCAAACCCATATGCCGGGATACGACAAGGGCCCACGTGAGCCTTGGCTGCATAACGCTGTACCTCTCCTTGGATCAAGTGCTCTGGGACAGGATCTACCCATAGAAACTTAGTTCCTTGACATTCGTTTGGAGGTACCTCTTTCGTGATATCACGATCCAGTAAGGACCCTGTCCGCAGCGGGATCTCTACATCAAGCGGCCAAGAAAGAAAATGATGCGTGTGACATCAGACATCCGCGCTAGGAGATATGCGTGTAGCTAACGTACCCCAAGCATACTGGGATATCCGAACCAAAATCGAACGGCCCCAGGACCACGATGGGCGGGGACGGTTACCTCTCGGTAGGTCGATTATCGCCCATAGAGGTAGCCTCAGCAATAAACCAAAGTATTTCCAGCACTTGTAGCGGAAAGCCGAAAAACGGGTTGGAGGGCCAACAGTGGCCATATTTATTCAGAGCGGTTTAAACGACAGTATCAGCGTCCCTCCAGAGGGGAGAGGGACAAGAGGGCTGGAGCAGACAAGCAGCGCTTGACTTTCGTATTATACCGGCTGCTGACTTCTCCTCGGTTCCCGAACGATGGGCGCCGATAGCACCACTTTGCACGGGGCGCTCGGCTGATAGGTTCGGCCTCGAGGAGACATAGCGGACTACGAATCACATACATCCACTCTATTGTAGAGTTTCTTCTCCGCGGAGATGGTCAGTTACCAATAACAAAACGGCTCACGTCCTTCACATTCTCTATCACTGGCCTCGTAGGTTGAATTGAGCACGTTTTGGCCCACTTGAGCCTTCTGGAAAGACAAGAAATCACATACACACTCCAACAACTACTACCAGCCGCCACACTAATTGGTCACAGGCTAAGAGATATTAGCAGCTTAAAGCTATGCCTATTGTACGGTGCTAGGGCGCCTTACATCTGAGTTACACCCATCGGTTTGAAAATGATAGAAGCACCGATTGGCACGACCTGATGGAGGGAATCCATGCGCGCCGCCTCGCGGCACATACCTTGCCGGGCGCATCCCGTGACCATTCATTCTCGATATAGTATCGCAGACGCAATTCACACGATGAGTTGGATGGTTATTCTATATCGGTTATGCATATTTCTTAAGAACAAGCTAGAGCTTACCGTACTAGAACGTTGCTTACGCATGAAGCGTCATCCTCCGGTTTGAAACCCAACCAATACTCGACCAGCAACCCAAGATTTCGAGATTGAATCGCTACCATGTCGGTTTGGAACTGCAGCTGCGTCGTCCCCGTTGTACTTGGAGAATTATGTCTATTCAAGTGTATAGTGAACAAATAAATCACATCGAACCGCCTCACTAGAGCTTTCATGCTATATTTGATGCTATACATCCAAGATTCCAGCGCATATATTCACACAACCCATATGATTTGAAGGTTTTCCGCTCCCATTTTACACAAATATTTGATCTACATATCGAAGGCTAGTAATGTATGCCTTGTTTTCGTCCTTTCATCACACCCTGGTCCCAGCGTTAAGCCCACCAAGACGCTCTCATGTTAAACGATCTGTTGTGAATGAACTCATTCTGCGACTTTGAAAATCCTGACAAACCCAACAGCTAGAGCTGCTACCCTGAGCATACATACACCCCGACGGTTGTCACCCCCCAGGTCCATTTCACGTCTACCTAGTCTAGGTACAAAAATACACCATTTTTTCTTGGTCGCGCACACGGGTTGAGTTCTGCTGTCGATTAAGTGTATAAATTATAACCACAGCGTTCAGGTCCACCCAACCCGCCCCTGCCTAGTGAGCCAATTGCTGACCTGGATATCATCAGGGCTCCAGTCAAAACTCTGGGCAACACAAGAAAAATAGATACACATATTTGGCATTTAGAGGGTATGATTTTCATGCCTAAATGCCTTGCCAGGGCAAGGTAACGCGATCCACCCAGGTGGATCAAAGGTATAAAGCGTCATTGCTTGACATAGCGTTGCTGCAAAAGAACCTAAAGCTGATTACGATGTGGCGTTAAGATGAGCCAGATATGGCTATTATACTTTCGGCATGACCACTCAAGCCTTAGCGAATAAAGTTCTTCAATGCGCGAGCAACAGTATGTTTACGTGTCCATAGCAAAAATAGAACTTGTCTTGCGAGTGTACTGAACCCTCTCAAGTTTCGCCCAAACCATAGTCAACACAGCGGGCCGCTCATCCCGATTGTTCTAAAGCGAGATTTTCGACGGTTTAATGCTACACCAAAATCCTTCAGTACGATGCAGATAGGATCGCTGAGTATTTTCCGCTGCATGTGGGATTATCCGGCAAGGGGACCTGGTACCTGGAATGATTTCGCTAGGTCGCTAATACACTGAGATGATCATGAATAGCACGATAGCACGGCGAATCATGATGTTATATGCACATTCATGCACGCGCGCATTCGCCTAGGATCAAAGCGTGCGCACAAATAAGATCATGAGTAGTTCAGAGGTGGAACCTTGTGGTAATGTCAACTGTCATCCTTACCAAACCTCCCGACATCAACATTGCCCGACGTTAGAAATTATTATCAAATTGTACATCGTGGAGACATTTTTGGGCTTTACAGGTCGATTTACGGTGAGATACCAACGCATCGTATATGGGGTTGAATGAAAATACTTTCTATACGCATGCATCTCATCTCATATCGCATAATCCCAGCACACCATGCCGAAGCACAAACGGGAAACATTCGAATACCTCTCGGATTTATGATGCGTCCCGGATCATGTCCCGCGAAAGCCGTGCCCAATCTGGATACTACGGAAGCGAGCGGAACATGATATCATACGGGAAGGAACAAATGCCTCAGATGAGCGCTTTCAATATAGAAAGCAAACTGCGGCGGGAAGCTCAGCGGTATATAACCAGGCTGCCCAGAGCCAGTCCACACCAGCTCACTCAGCAGCATTTCATTCAATCCCACCTCATTACCACCTACCTCTCTCTCACTCTTATTCTTATTCATTCCCCAATCATGTCTTCTCCTCGCTCTGAGTACTCTGACGTCTCCATCAACTCTGTCGACTTTGACGCTTCAAGTGTGGTAAGCTGCGCGCTCAAGCGTCGGTTGCTCTGCCTAAACCAACATCCATGCTCCTAGACCTACCGCGCCATGATCACTCGCGACATGCCAGTGGTGGAGAAGCTCCACGTAAGCCAAGCTCGCAACTCGCCTAAACCCCCGTTTTAGACGTTAACAAATAACACCACACAGTACGAACTTGTTGGACAGCGGCTCCCTCGCATGTTCTTGCATCAATCGCTCTACCATACTCACCGGCGTACGATGGTGGCGGAGCTTCCGGTTAACGGAAAGCCTGAAGTTATTGGCTTTGTCTCGGCCCACGTCACCACCAAGCCCGACTGGCCCAGCGTCCAAGAGCCCGAGGTTGACCTGCTCACGCTCGGCGTACGCCCCGAGTACCGCCGCCATCACGTTGCTGATGAACTCATCCGTGCTGTCACCGCGTCCCTGGTTACTACTTGCCAGGTCAAGGCCGGCGAGGCTGGAGCTCTCGTCCACGCCGATATTCGTTGTGGACATATCAACCGCGCTTTCTTCGAGCGCGGAATGTCCTGGTCGGAGGACAAGGAGTTCCAAAAGACTCTCCCCTGGGCTCGTTCCGACGCCACCCGCTTCGTGACCCGTATCCTGGTCTAGCGGGCTCGATTCTCCTTATTTATTGAATACACACCTGTAGACATTGTACGATTGTATTGCATATATGCAACCTCTTAGACACTATTCATTACGCTCGATTGAAAGATGAGATTGAGTACAGAATGGCTATTCGGGGAAGAAAAATAGAGAAGACTACATGCGGCTTTAAATAAACGTATGTGATACAATAACTTAGCACAATAGGACGCATCATCAATCACCCAGGTCCCGGATCCCGCATGGACAGAACTTTGAGCACAAGCACCACAAACATTACTCCAATATTCTCGATACCTGAACCTCGCTCGTCGAACGATATCAATATTCCTTTGGAGAGGCTAATCACCGGGCCTAAGCCGGGCCGTTGTTCAGCCACGAGCTGACCCACGATAGCCTCAATGCGGGGTATAGGCGTCAGCACCGAATTTGAACCGGGCTGAACAGATGGCTGGTTTTGTGCAGTTCGTTCGAGAACTTGGGTCCCATCCAGGATTGCGAGCCGACGTCTACTTAGCAATCGGAAATCAACAGCATATCTGAGCCACATGAAAGTGTCAATTATCGTTAAACGCGCCTATGCCGCCAATCACGCTGACATACCTTGAGTCTATCAGGACCCGGTACCACCCGACCGCCTTGTAGAGGATATCAACCCGCCCATTGACGGTCCCACTAGTGGCCACTCGTTCGACTTCGAGCAATACCGGAAGCGAGTCCCGTAGCAAAGAAGCAAACGAAGCGATATCGCCAGCAGCGAGGTAATCTTGTAATCTCCGAGTGAAGTGGTCCTCCAAATCCGAGTGTGGATTCCCTAGAGCTGGGATTCTAGTGTTTCCTTCTCCCCTGTCTAGTCGTGAGAATGAGAGCTGGTAGGAGCCTGCATCGTTGTGTTGATGCAATACGGAAGAGCCTTCGATAGCAGCTGGGCGCCATCGAATTGAAAGCGTATAGTCCTGCACTTGAACACTCAGTCAAATATTTTTGGGTAACCATAGTGCAATTTCTTGCCTGGAAGTACTGGAACACAACTTGTTGCAAATCCGATGACAATAGTTTGACGTCGTTCCACCGCATGGTTTTGTGCATTTTGACGACTATAGGCAAGCGCCTTTAGTCTAGCTCCCGACAGACAATCGAGGCCAAAATCAATCTCACCTTCACGTGCAATGATAATCAACCTCCGCACACTCGTCCACTCAACCAAGAACGCGGTGATACAGGCGTCTATGTTCTCCGAGATGAACGTGACCACGTGGGTACGTGTGTTGTAGTAGAGTGTGGGCGTGATCCGTAACACCTCACCCCGATTCTCGCTCTTCTTGCGCAAATCGGACGATACTGGCGGCGCACGTTTGAGTCGCACACTTGTGGCCACGCGACACTGAGACTGAAGGTTTGCTTGCCACCACCCGATAACCTCGACCGCGACGTTGTCTTCAACATCTTGATCCCCGGCCGGCTGGGAGCCTTGTCGGAACAACTCTTTGGCCGAAACAGCCAAGGCAGGGATTGATTGGGAAAGCGGGTAGGTGCGACTAGAAGGTGGAGCTGTCGATGATTTGTTATAGGCAATCTGGTAGGGTAACCCAAGACTCCGGAGTTGCGCCTCGATTCGAGCATATGACGCCCGTGCTCTGCTCAAGTGCGTTAGAAACGGCGTAAGACACGGCCCCATTACGTACCGAGAGTATGCGTGGACATCCCTGAGTGTCTGGGCGTCGATCTCAAAACTGGAAAGATCATGAACCAGCTCAATACCTGCTCACACGCGAGCCTGGACCAACTTACTCGGGCCGAGGCTGTTCATTTTCCGGCGACGTCAGCGCACCAGCGGACACGGGCTTCTGACGACGTATTGCCTTGATGTCCAACAGTGCTCCGTCCTTCCACACCGAGTAGCCCCCCTCGGTCTCGGTTTCGATGATCGCGTACCTAAATCGCCATGCCATATTAGCTCTAGCTCCGTCTCGATGTCAACATAATCACACACCGGAATCCCTCATCGGCGATAATAACCACCACGTCGTGAGAAGGAAATCCAGCCAAAGGGGTGAACAAGAAATGTCTAGCCCCTGGCCCGAGCTTTTGTTGCAACACCGTATACCGTGGCGGAAATCCCCGATTTTTCGTGCATCGATATCCCAAGAACCGGATTTGCTGTTCCACAGAGTCTGCAACAATCTACATGACAGAATTTCAATACCAATGTCGCAATGGGCTCTGGAGGCTTACGGCAAACTTGAGTTGCGCTACTTGTTCCCCTAATGCTTGTGGTTGTCGGCTGACAGCCTCTCCAGCTTGCGAAAACTGGCTGATTCGCCTTGGAGACGCCATGTCCGCAGTGTCCTGGACAATCACGTATCCACTTCGTGGTGCGATTGAGACCATGATTCGCGATTGATAGATCGCAAGCTGGCCACTGTGTCCAAGTGGCTTGAGGATAGCGTCAGGGACCTGGGTATGCAAGGTGCGAGTGATGGCGTCCGAGTGTTTCCGAACAGCATTGTGGTAAATCGTGGCGAAATTGAGAGCGGAAGGATCCTGCGAGCGCAATGTATCACTACGCTGTGCATCACAAAGGATCCAACGAACATACCACCTGAAGATCTAGTTCATCCCCGGCTCCCGAGGAACGGTGATACCCAACCAATCTGGCACAGGCTCCCATTTGACTACAAACCGCGCATACTCTGCCTCGTCGCTTGGCTGCAGTACGGCCGCATCGTTACCGGTGCCGGACGTCGAGGGGTGGTGTGCCCCATGCGAAGCCAGTTTAGATCTCTTTCTAAATCTGTTCGCACCCGATCCGCCCAACTCAGCCCTCCGCTTGTTCGGGGTACAGGCGGCTGTGGCTGCGCCAGAGGGACTGGACCGGCTCGTGTCCTACTTCTGTTCGTACGAGCGCGTTCTCGTTCTCGTCCCCGCTCTCTAGCTTGCTCTCGCCGTTGCGATTCACTAGTCACTTCAATCGTGATCGTGATTTCGCCCCCGTGGGGAGGAAGCTGGAACTCTGGCTTTCCTGGCATCCCAGGGCGGCGATTTTTTGTCCTGAGGGAAGAAGGTTAGTCAAGTCCAATCGCTCGGGATGTCACTTACACCCAGTATAATACCCGTATTGATCTACGATCACGGGCCAGTTCAACTGTCAAGACGTCGGCAAACCCTACAGTGCGCATAAGCATAGCCTGCGCGTGCAGTATCTCGAGTTGATAAGTGAGTGATAATAATTCTGAAAAAAGTCTCAACAAACTAAACGGGGAATCGAGCGCTGGAATCACTCACGTAGGAAATTGAACGCTCGAACAAGTGGCGCATCGACAATATCACTATTCCGGGCTATGCTCTCGAGGTCGTTTTCTGGCGTTATTAGTTCAATTCGTTGGTTGTGTACTCTTGCAAGTAGCAGATTAATATCCCGCTGGATTTCCATTCGCATCGGTTTGGGCAGTATTCGCGGGAATTCTACAACACACAGTTAACAGTTGTACACCAACCAGTTGTCGCTCCTGGTGCTCACGGTTAACAATATTGGGTTCCCCTTTCACCTCGAATAGGAACTCCATGTCCGCACACCACCAAGGATCGACCAGTGTTCCTCCCAACACCGTGAAAGACGCTGCAAATCGACCGGGTACAGTAAAGTACACTCGTCCATCGGCTAGTATATTTGTTAGCACACCTGAACGTGCTGTAACCTCCAATTCCTAACTCACCAACGCGGTACGCGCTCATCTCCAACGGCACAATCTCTTTTGTTCGTAACCTCAACCGAATGGTCGAATTCGTGTCCCTCATAATCTTCGCCACTTCTTCCCTGGACATGGGCTTTTGTGGCGCGTAGAGTTCTTTGGTCATCGCCGGTAATCTCTTGTACGTTCCTGACCCAAGCACATCCAACGCAGTGAGCAAATCGGCGTTCCGCAAACGCAACGAGCCAAGCGCGCCCGCAATGGCCGCCAGATGAGTCGAAGCGCCCTGAAGCTGCTCGCCCGCTCGATTGCAATACTGCATAATGTCGAGACACGTCTGAATGGCCTTGGCATTCTCCGCCCACTTGGTGGCGACATACATCTTGACAAAGCCCTTGCGGGTGGTCAAGCAATACTGGAAAATGTGCCGTTTTCGGTCATGGTCCGCTTGGCTCGGCAAGCTAGAGAAGGGACTCGGCAGGTCAACGGGCTGGTCAATTCAACTCCGTGAACGGTTGACACCCACGTTTCTGCCATATTCCCGAGTTCAGCGTACGCATGCTGGACGAGTCTCGACACCGCGAGCCCGAGCGGGACTTGGCCCTGGTACGTCTTCGGCAACGCCTCCTCGAGCACCCGGTCGTCCACGGGGCTCATGACCTGCACCATCTGGTTGCCCCATCCCCACCTCCGACACCGTTTGGGAGCAAGACACCATTGCCATTGGCCGTTGTTTGGATAGGGCTGCAGATTGCTTGCTTGTGCTGTCGCGGTGTATTCGGATCTTTAGTGAATGGGATGAATTCGAGCGTTGTTCGGGGTCGTGCATCACCATTCACCGATGGGTTTGGCGACTAGCAACGCAGGGCAGAAAGTCTATGTGAAAACAAGCGACCAGAAAGTCGTGTTTGGGTATCAATCCCAGGCAGAGATATATGTTGATAGTAAAGTCGTTTCAAGATGCGCTCGACAGCGAACAAAACCCCGGCGGCGCTCTGACTGGTTTGGCCGAGAACAAAGAAAGATCAGCCATCCGCGCCTCAATCAGTCTAGCGAATACTCGCACCTCGACCAACGGAATTTTAATTCCTGCTATCGAGTGCAAAAAGGCCAAGCAAAAGGAGAGACGAATTGGTCAATCGTGATGCTTGGTGCAGGAACCGTGGTGGCTGATGAGACGAACTTTCACAAGCGCCGAGCGTTTGCTGTATTCCGGCTCGCTGACGGCATGACCCCCGGGTTGTCGGTTTCAGCCCCGGACCTGGCCCAGACGGTCTTCCCAGAAGTTTCGACAGCGTATGTCGCTTGCATGTGGTCGACCGTGCCTCCCTTGTCTCCAGGATGAATGCTCGGCCGCGGCTAGATGCAACATAAGAACAGGAACCTCGCCAGCGTATGAATAGCCCGGCATTTACCACTTGTGCCAGATGAATATAGCGATGACCCTGTCATTGGGAGTATTCCCTTTTGGAGGCCACCCGAACGTGTCTCCCCCAATTTCGCCTGCTATGACCGAGAAGGTACCGAAGAAGGGATACGAACCGCAAACTCTCGAGGCGCATATAGGCGCATCTCCATACAACACTGTTCACATGGTCTGGGGCTGAGCGGAACGACGCTAACGGGGTAGTAGATCATTGTATACCTCCCATGTATCGCGCCGTGATCAGCATCTTCTCAGTTATCGCTGCCAGGACATCGCTCTGAATAGAGTAAAATCAAGAATTGCATTACAAGTACACCAAAGGAACAGACACCATAACGCGAAACGCGTTCAAATTCATCCGACGATAGCGAGTAAAAAGAAAAACCGGGCGGAGTGGGAAAAAACCCACCCCTGTGAAACAAATATAAACAAGGTTGAAGTTAAAGGCAATCAGAAAGCACGAGACAGGATGGCATGGGGTGAAGGGCAACACAAAATCTGTGGGGGGATGTGGGGTGTGGGGAGCGGGTGTGTAAGTGGAACAGACAGACAAGTAACCGAACCTGGCGATAAAATAAATAAACAACGAGGCAGAGCAAAAAAAAAGTAAAAAAGTAGAGTATAAAAGAACAGAGCAAACCATAGGCCAGATAAATCCAAACATGTCTAATAATCAACATTCATTCCGTCTGCGCCGCGATACCCACCGCGCGTCGATCCATACTCCCACAGCAAACTCCGCCCGAACCCGACGAGATGCGCCATGCCCGCACCGGACAATATCGGCCACGCCCACACACCCTCGCCACGCACACAGGCCTCGACATCCACCTCTAGCCCGTCGTCGCTAAGCCGCACAAAGCCAGCATCGCCCACGGCTTCGTCGAGCGCGCCAAGAGTAGTTGTCATACAGATTTGGTGTGTACGAGGGAAGTGGGTGTGCATAAATGACGCATTGAGCAACGCGTGAGCATTAGCGATTGCCAGCTGAGATTGGATATACTGTCCGCTATGCTTGAGAATATTCGGAAGGTAGAATTCTGGAAGCGGACGGTGTGAAGGCGGTTGTTGCTGTTGCTGTGTTGCTTGCGCCGGAGGGACCGGACTTCTCGATGTGGTAGGCGCTGGAGAAGGTACATGCGAAGGGGGTGTAGGGTGATTGGGAGTCCCAGCTGCGTTTGGGTTGGGTGTCGCGCCTGCATTGGGGTTAACGTTTAAGTTCGATGGGCTCGGGTTCTGAGCCGGTGGTTGGATGATGAGGCCCTTGGTTGCTTCTCGGATTTGAGACATGTGGAAGTATGTCATTTTGTTGAGGACGAGAGCCTCAAGAAGAATGCTGGGGTAGCCAATGAGCTTTGAATGCCGAGGGATGACATATAGCACTTACAGCATCCCGTACACCCCGCGTGCCGCGGGGTCTGTGTCCTTGGACCAGCCGACCTTGCACGCGCTGACGAGCCCCTCGAGCGTTCGCCAGGTGTTGACCTCGACAAACGAATAGACTGAGCCCCTGTGTGATCGCTGGCGGTCCTCGGCCCAGAAGACATAGGCAAAGTGCAAGACTGAGTCGGTTAATTCCATGAGTCCGAGGCGGCTGGAGCGCAGCTCTCCGCGCTTGCGGCCGTCGCCAGAGCGCTTGAATAGCTTTGCCCGTTCCTTGTACAGGGGGACGATGCGCGCCAATTCGGCTGGAGTCAGGGCCGGTCGGCGGGGAGGCACTGCCGGAGGGGTGTGAGTCGACTGGCTGGACGGGGTGCTGGCGCGGTCGGTCTCGGGCGAGATTCGCCGGCGCTGGGAGGGCGGGGCGGGGGAGGCCGGAGGCGAGGGGGGCAACGTCGGGGAGAGCGGGCGAGGGATATCATTGAGCAACTAGAGTAGTGATGCGGACGGTCAGTGCCGGATTAAGAGCGTTGATGGATTAGCACGTGGACGACTGCATTTGCGGAAGGGGGAGGCCAAGTGAATTGGAGCGGGGGATGGCTCACCTCGAGCGTATGGCGGAGCTCCTGCTCGGTGAACTTTCTGCTCGACGGCGAAAGCGCGGTCAGCGTCACGGCGCAGGGGGCTGATGCGGGCTAATGGACTTGCCTCTTCCGGCCAGAAGGCGGCTGGGATGATCGGGATGAGGTGGAGCTCATGGCGACGGGGGCAAGAACGACAGTGTGGTCGATGCGAGAGAGAGATCTGTGCTGGAGAAGGGGCTGGGTCCGACACCGAGGGTCCGTACCGTTCGAGTTGGTGTCTCAGCACGAGAGATCCGCAACCGCAGCGTGCGAGCGAGCGAGTGGGCGTCGCCGAGGCAGCGTCGAGGACGGAGGCTATCAGCACAGGCACGGGCACCAGCGTATGCGGCCCTGGGGTGTTGCCGAGTTGCTCGTCGTCGTCGTCGTTGCTGGCAGTTGATCGGTCGGTCCAGATCTCAGCCAACCGAAACATGAGTTGGCGCTTCTCAGGAAGCCCCTCCGTTGAGTGGCGGTGCCGGTGCTTTCACCCAAGTCTGTTGGCATGTCCTCGTTCTGGCGTAAATTGACGCCGCTCGTCGCCTTGCACACCTTGGGCTGTGCAGTGGGCCCGGTTTTCATTGTCGGCCTACGTTCGCGCTATCATCACCAGATCTACTTGATACCGCATATATCCAGAGCATTCCGTCTATGGTCATCCAGCAACGACCCCGGTACCTGTGGCCGGAACCTTTGTCGGCATTAATCTTAGGCTGATTCCTCCAACAATAACTCGCACTGGAGAAAAAACGCAGCCTATTTCATTTGATTTTATGGCAACAATCGCCCTAGCGTTTGACTGGGTCTTTTTCATCTATCCCAGCAACGATCCAATCGGTTGCCATACGCGCTCGGGCCACACAAAAGTCGGCTCGAGTCGCGTGGTCAGTGAAATCAGAACCTGCGTCCGAGCGCCACCGTGCTCATCGATGACTCTTGCTCTTCATCCCGTGGTGATTCGACTGGTATTTCACTCTAGTCATTCTGCTTGGGACTATACGAGAGCCTCTATATGATTTAGGAGACATTCATAGAAGCGCATAGATATGATTGGCATTGAAATGCACGCACCCCGAAGCGGCATAGTTTCTCCTCTGATAAAACGGGACATAAACATGCTCATCGCCACGCGTCCGCCACTTCTGACTTTAGACTCAGCTCATCAGGGTTGATCGAAAAACAGGTGGAGCAAGACTCCCGACTTCCCGATAAGTCAAGCGATCTTCTTAAACAGGCAGTTTCAGTCGGCACGATGTTCACGTCCGGGCTTTAAAGCGAGCACATTTGGCAACTGAAGATCCCAGACAGCCACATGACACGCGCCATCGTTTAACGCAAGATAGCAGGTCGTATCCACCAGTGAAGGGCGGAAGGGGTACCACGCTGCCAGTGCCCAGGCCTGGACCAAATCAAGTAGGTGCTAAGCGGAAAGTTGACCGAGGGCAGGCGACTACATACCAGGCGCTAGTCCTTGTGGCTCCAGCGTTGTGATCAGGATCTTCGTCCGCAGACGCGGGGCGGGAGCACGCATATATTCGTAGTTCGCCGTATGCCACAGCCGTATTCCAAGCTATTAGATCTATCCATGATTCCCAGTAGCTTCCGCTCGTATATGGACCCCACGGCTCAAGTGATGCACACTGCGCATTCCGCAGCTCATGAAAGAAAGCTCAGCGACATGCTAAGCGGCCGCACCGAGCTAGAGCTGTACAGAAACAACTCAGCACGACTCTTCGGGCATGAGTGCTGAAACCGCCGGCTGTACACTCATGCCGTCATCCGGGGCTCCACGCACGGCCACGAGCGTCTCTTTGAGCCATGTGCCATAGCCACGCTATTTCATTTCCCTTCCCCTACCACGCGGGATGTAACGTCCACGAACTGGGGCTCAATCGCCATTTGGATTTGGAATGAGTGTGTGATCCTAAGTCGAGTTTATATATCAATTGGCCAAGGGAATGCACCAGACTTCCCCATGTCAAGTAAACCTCGGCTTTTTACTCAAAGCATACCTGAGAGCATTATGAGTGCAGCCGCCCACTTCAAGACGCAGTGGCATGTCTCTGAATAGGTAAACTAAACCTTAGCGCTTACCGGCCTACTTGAAACGGCGTAATCCCGAGTTTCCAAATTGTGGAACGTAAAACACGCCATGATCGGCTGCATCTAACCGTGTGCACAAGTTGCTCAGTTTTCAGTCACAACCAGTGCATACATAGCCTACACAACCGCCGCTATCTCATTGCAACGAGAACCAGTCGGCAAGTGCAAGTGGAGTAGGCTATTCAATTGCGAAAATAGTTGATGAGTGTGTTCTCGAGCTTCTCGCGACATCCCAACTGAGATGAATCGTGATATCGCATTTGCTTTTTGACCGTTGCAGGTGATTCTGGACTGGGCGCCAGGTCCACTGGGTTCCAGTTGCATCATTTTAATGTGTGTTTCGTTATGTGTACTCTTTATAGAATATTTTTCTTGCTGTTGACTTGCTGAAACTACGCATGACCATTCATCAGCTCCAACCCCGCCTCCAAAAGAAACACAACGAAAATAATGCAAGTTGGGATGTACATCGTCCAAAAATATTCGTAAAAGTTGAGAGTTTGCCGTAGTCATCGCTCTGCTATTGGATATCTTTACGGAGGCACACCACGTTCGTACATGTATTTTCTCTCTCTAAAAGGATTGATGTGTCACATCGCAGGCGATTGGGAAAAAAAATACGAGGACAAACTAGCAATTTACTCAAAGCCTCCGCCTTAATAGTGACGGCGGCTTTTCAGCCAGAGTTGAATACTAAATGAAGCTGTCGCTACCGAGCGAATTTCGCAAGCCTCTCAAACTCGAAATTGAGCGAGTGCACGAGCCAATTCATCCTGACATGATCACGATCCTACCAAAGAAATGTTGGCACGAATCGAGCGATTTCGGCTATGCATCTGTTTTTGACAGCTGCTCTCGTACGCAGGTCATTTTCAAAATGTCATTTTCAGCTCCGCTATATTTATTTTTCATCGGCGCCGACTTCTGATTGAAAGATGCGATTAAGACCGGTGCCGAAAAATTATGTCGTGGTACCTGCTCCCAAACGGTCTATTCGCTTGCCATTCTGCCATCATGTAGCACTCCCTTTTTCCCAAGACCCTTGTTAAATTCATAATTCGCTCTCTCTCAGGTGATAACGAGACGATAAATCTTTCATTCCGTAATAAGCAACAGATATACAGAAAACATTGCTATGAAAAGTGCGAGTATTGGATGATGCGCTGTGGACAATCACTAAAGAAAATGTGGACAGTCCTAACGTGCGCTTGAGGTCGGTAGTAAATACGCTTACCTGGTGATAGACTGTATGGCCACTGCTAGTAATATAGCCCGTTCATGCCCAGGGATGCAACCGGCCTTGTAGCTCGGAGAGCACCCCGGGAGGGATGAAGCCGCTGTGCTCTAGGTGAGCCACAAACCCGAAACACCAACCCAAAGACCTAGAGGTCCCATTATATCCCTAGAACATGTAGTTATCAGATGTTTCCAAAAATTGGAAGGCTAGGGCGCCGACATCGCAGCAGGCAATCGTGCGACCGTATTCGGATATACTGATCTGCCAGGTGATCGAAACGGAGTGGACTGGGTTGATACCATCGCCTTGATACCCGATCATAATACTATGCTCATCTTGAGGACCGAGGAGCGGAGTGCACGAGCGAGCGGAATCTGGGTTGCAGGCCTCTTCAGAGCTACCAAGAATAAAGATATGTTGCACCCGCTCGTCCAGACCATCTCAAAAATCCGAAAAACTTCCCACATCCAAGTATCGTCCCGAATCTGATGTTAGTCCGCTCATATTTGGTTAAAAGAAGCCAATAATGTGAAGCTTTCCAAGTAGAGGATATGTGTAAGAGAGCTTGGGAGACTGGTGAGGTTTCAAGCATCTCTCGGAGATTTTATAGCCTCGTTAGGCTGGCAATTGAACAATCCAAAAATGCGGCACCCTTGAAGCGCAATTCTTGAAAGACATACTTGTACATCCATCGAAATTAATCCATACACACAAGGCGCCCCAGTTCGCCTAATATATGCGCACCGAGTTTACAAACAGAGGCCAATATTTACCCACATACCGCCCCTATCGTTGCTTTACTCTTGCCAAGGTGACCCAAGGCCCGACACCAGCTCCAAGCATTCATAACAAAAAAGTTCACTGGGTTAGGCAAGCGGTAACCCAAATTCAGAAACTAGGCGTTGATCCCCAAGAGTTCTGCCAATCACAAACACCCATTGGGATATGGTTTGAAACTACATCGCCCTATGCGCAGTATATTTGTGACCGTCTCGTAATGGTGTACTGATACTTGTGAATCAACAGTCTTCGTACATTGGGATACGTGCTATGAGGCTCATAGATAAACACATCAGCATTTGCTTTGTCTCGTTAGAATCTGTCAAATATCCATCGAAGAGTACATCATGATGAACAGCACATCTCTAATTAGGTTAGTCTTGGAGTACGAGCATTATGACGCATCATCCCGAAGGTGCCATAGCTGTCCACACCATTTTGAAAGAGGTTGGGTGAGCTGGTGCAGCACAGTTGAACCGGAGTCGCTAAGCCCAAGATTTACACACGTACGGACGGACCGTACGCAGATAAATTTTCAAGGAAATAGCACGAGATTATACTTATTTAGAGGTACTTATCTGAAAGTACCCGAATCGGATTTGTGTGGATATAATGCTACGCCAAATGACTGATGATATACGCACGAATGGCCGAGGGACATTAGGAGACTATCGACACTCAAAACTGGTTGTCTATATAACCCACTCAATTCTATCAATAACGCCGAGGAGAAAGGGAAAGAGATGTCTTCAGTTTACTCCCTCCTTCAGAGCTAAGTGTATGGATGTAGCTCGGTGACGCGAGGGTAACTTTATGTCAACCTGTTCCAGTTATGACAAAATGCATGGGATTGTACCCCCTGATTTTTTTTCAAGCGTACATGTGAAATAGGGCGCCTTGTGTCCGCCGTTGGCATAACCACAATGTTCGTCGTGAGTAATGTGCCTACTCTAATACACTCTTGTAAAACTCAGCACGTTTATGGGCCAGGCTGTATCACTCTTGCTACTAGTATTCGTATGTCCGCCTTGACGCAGGACTGGCGCCTTAGCATATGATTAGCCCGATTTTCTGTCTGTCATTTGCTAGTGATGCTTCTTCAACGACGTGAGCGGATTTTGTACACACGTGTGAGAATAGAGGTGTTGTTAAGGTTGGTTGCCCGAATCTAATGCCGGTTGAAAATCTCAGCAAAATCTAATATCACAACCAATCATCTCTTACCGTGCGGGCCACCAATTGCGGGTGCTTATATTCCCCCGCAGTGTTATACAGTATAATTTATATGCCATTTAACCCCAGCAACAGAGTCGCACTAGTTCAAACGTAGAGTCTTGTCCAGTCTGATCTTTGTTCTGTGTATGCTCGCATACATACACATGATCCGCTTCCCACATGACCAATAGTTGACTGACTACTCGTTAGTAGTTGCACAGAGTTATCAGACGACTCAGCTCACAGATAAGCCCTGAATGAACTCCTAAACGTAAATTCATCGTGGCCAAACCCTCAATTATAATTAAGTGATTGCCCGACTGAGAAAATCGACACAGCCACCGTATCGGATTGTGCGGTCGACCACCAACGCACCTACCCAATACCCTCTATTATATATTTGATCCAAACCAATACACGTACAGGATGAACCAGCCGACCAAGGATATCATTGCTGGGACCGTTGGGGGTATTGGTCAGGTGTGTTTTTCGTCTTCTCGACGCGACGACTTGTGACTCACTGAGTCGTTGGGATGACTAGGTTCTGGTTGGGCAGCCATTTGACGTTAGTACTTTTGAGTCTATATTATCAATGGTGGGGTTGATGCTTGGTACGGTTTTAGATAGTGAAAGTAGTACGTCAACATTTTGATTCGACATCGCGTGCTTGGGGCTGATATGGCGCGGTTGCTGATAGCGAATGCAAACAGCTCCTAATGGGACATACAAGGGTATGATAGATTGTGCGGGGGGTATTTTGAAAAAGGAAGGGCCTCTAGCGTTTTACAAGGTATCCTTCCACGTCCTGTCTTCGTGGGTTCACTCTTAACCTGTTGATTACGTAGGGAACATTGACGCCCCTCCTTGGAATCGGTCTATGCGTGTCCATCCAATTCGCGGCGCTCGAGGGCACTAAGCGCATGTTTGCGGATATGAATCGGAAGCGGGGAGTGGGAGGCCCTGATGGCCTGGCGCTGAGCTCTGGGCAGCTGGTTATTGCTGGGCGGCCGCCGGATTGGCGAATAGTGTTGTGTCCGGCCCCGTGGAGCATATCCGTATCAGTAAGTCTTCCATACACAGTCTAACCTTTCTGGTACTTATCCTCGATAGGACTCCAAACTCAGCCGCACCATGCAAAGTTGTACAACGGCCCATGGGACGCTGCACGAAAGATATACAGGACAAACGGGATAGCAGGGATATTCAAGGGCCAGAATCCAACGTTGCTGCGCGAGCGACGGGTTATGCCGCGTACTTTTGGGCATATGAGAAACTTGTGCAGCGGGAGATGAGGGTTCACCAATGCCGACGGGAGGATATTGCGCCCACTAAAGCGATTCTATTTGGTGCAGCTGCCGGATACGCTGTGAGTCTGTTTGCGCCAAGAGCATGGTTCGCATGATTGAGCGAGATTGAAGTTGTGGGCCGTTATTTTCCCAATAGACATGATCAAGTCCCGGATTCAGACCGACGGGTTCAGCCCCGAGACTGGGCAAAAGTACAAGTCCGGTATCGACGCCGCAAGGAAGGCCTGGGCCGCCGAGGGCACCGCTGCCTTTACGCGAGGTTTGATTCCCATTCTGATTAGGTGAGTCGAGTCACTGTGTTTATTCGAGATTTGTACTCATTTATGGGTTGGGACAGGTCACCGTTTGCCAACGGGGCGACGTTCCTAGGGTTTGAGATGGCGAGCAGGTTCTTGCAGAGCTACTAGAGATCGTGCGAGTGGTGTATATTTTATTTTTAGCGAGTGGGGGATAGATTAGATTCATGTGCGGCCGATTGTGGTGGAAAGGACGCGTATGTTGTTGTGTACGACCCGATTGCAGTTGTTTAGAAGAATGCGCGATGAGACCACCAACGAGGACAACTCGACATACCCTCATTCGCAGACGCCCTCCACGCGTCCTTTGCGCTCGCCGCCTAGACATTCGCCACCGCTGCCATGACGCGCGGGGTGGCCCGTGCGCGCGGACCAGCCCTTATAAGCCCAGAAGAACTTGACGATCACCGGCGCGGACCACGACACTAGCGACAGCGACAACGATGGAGCACCAGACCGATATCAACTCGGAACCTCCGCTCGAACAGACCAGATGGGCGCGGATCTCCAGGCATACGAGGGTCTCGACGGCGAGCTCGCCCCTGGCCAGTACTACCACGAGCCTTCTGGCGATGCGCACTCGCTCGATGACCTCAAGGACGGGCCCAATCCAAACTCCAAGCCGTTTTATCCCTACTCTACACTGATAAGGTGAGTCTTGGGGGCTCATCACCGCTGGTGCTGTCGCTGACCCACAACAGATACGCCATCAAAGGCTCACCAAACCAGCGGCTATTGTTGGAAGACATCTACTTTGCGCTCGCCAGCCGTTTTCCATACTTTAGGACCGCTCCACCCGGGTGGAAGGTGCGTTGTCCCACCAGCCACTCTCATCGCCGTGCTAACCTGGCGAACTAGAATTCGATACGGCACAACCTCTCACTCAACCCATGCTTCGAAAAGATTCCCCGGCCGCTAACCGACCGGGGCAAAGGCCACTACTGGACCGTCAACGACAGCATCGATCCCCGCACCGGTGTCCATCGCGTGCGCAAGAAAAAGTCCAAGGGGTCCAAGAGCACGGGCTCGGGCGGTGCCGCGCCATACCCCCCTCCGACGTATGACGGTACCACTGCAGCCGCGGCCCCTCCGCCCGAGGTCGCCAACGCAGGTCCGAGCAATCCTGCGAGCTACCCGTACGCATTGACGTACCCCGACATGACCCAGTTTGTGTAGTTTGTTATTTCTCACATGGAATGTCGATCTAACACCGTGGTCTAGGTACGATCAATCCGGGTATCCTATTATGCCGCCCGTCGTGGCCAGCGCACAACAAATGCAAATGCATCCCGACATCCAACACGCTGCGGCTGAACAGCAACAGCAGCAACACCAAATGCCTGAGCTTCCGACTGTGAATGCCGAGGGGATGCCGATATGGAAAAACATCTGGCACAACGAGCTTAGCAAGCTCTGGCTGATCACGATGCACCAGGATCGGGCGTATGCACAGGCTCAGCTCAGGCCCAAGCTCAGGCGAATAGTGAAGGCGGAGAGGTGGACGAGGGCGCGCTTCAGGCACACGAGGGCTGGTATCAACTCATGGCTGAGAACTTGAAGCGTGTGTTTGAGCTGGTGCATCCGCAAGAGGGCCAGGAGAACCGTGGGGAAGAAGGGGACGAGGAAGAAGGTGGAAACGGTGAGGAGCACCAATACGTCTAGTTCTTTTCGTTTGGATCGGATGGACTATTCAGCTTGTGTTATTTTTTTTTCTTCGTGATCCGTGTTGTGCGATATATCAGACTGTTTGGGGCGAGACCGTCTGGATGTAAGTATGTTTTCGGTGTTTAGTGTATTCTTTAACCTTTTTTTCGTGAGAATTGGAGTACCTTGATAGCAAACTCGTGTTTGTGAATTCAAGTTTATTCAACTATGACGTCTTGGTCGGCTGCACCCATGCAAAACGGGACCGCGCCAAGATATCGCCACGAAGCATCCCCAATGACTGTGTGAGGCTGCAAACAGTCATGTGTTGACCTGGTGGATCGCTGGGTAGACGGCTAATGTGTGAAGTTTTGGTATGCTCAACATTAATCTGAGGCCGCCTTTAGATACGCACCATCCTCGACGCCAGCAATTACCCGCCTTGCTCAGGTGTATTCATCTAGATCCTCGGAATTGAGTTCGAGCTCGACTCGCACTACCCATCGCCATGGGACCATAATTAATCCGATGAATCTAGGGCCGTCGGTTGAATCAGGAGTAGGCGGCGGGTGCTCTTCAGTGCTGGATAACACGATGTTCTTTTGCCTGTCAATACAGGCAACGTTCCTGCATGCGAATCAGACATGTGTCGAGAAATCATAAGCACATACTCGCCAACAAAGACCCGCCCGTCCTGGATGGATATCCTGAGTGTCTTGGCGAGCAAGGACTGCAGGTCCTCTACTTTGTTTCGGCCGTCCATTGTGGACGAGGGGGATCGGCGTGCAAGCGCCGGGCGACAAAAGAAGAGGCTGACGTAACGGCGCCCGGAATAGCCAATCTCCCACAAAAGAGTCCGGTTGCCAGTCGACCATATCTCCCGCTCGTTGATTTGTATCCAAGGCCCACCACCGCCTTAAAGTACGTGCATTTCTTCCATCCTGCTTTCGTTGCCCCTTCCTGACCAGGACTTGGTGTGAGCAGGCGCTCTCTTGCTCGCGTTTACTCTTTTTCTTCCTCTTCATTCGCTCCGCCTGGTTGCTGAGCAGGACACCGGTTGATCCTTTATACGCTTAAATTTCATTTTCTCTCACGATGTCCATCCGAATGTACATGCCTAGCCAGTTTGCTCAGCGATCTGCCGACGGAAGGATCACTCTGGTGAGCATAGACACTGTATGCAGTCGGGCACGCAGAGGTGCTAATCGTGCTTCTAGCATGTGAGCAAGGCGCATGAGATGCCCCCGCTTCCCTATGAGCTGTCGGGTCTGGTGGGTGGCTGTCATGACAAAGGGTTGGCGTCGGCGCTCATCTTTGTTCGGCCCAACAGATAGCACACGAGCAATGGGACCAGCGCACAAAGACAATCAAGGCCATGTGCGATCGCTTCTCGAAGCCACTGCCCGAGCGTGTGTGGTTCCTAGTGGCAATGATGTAAGAGTCGCCCGACCCTTTCAATTGCCAGTCCAACTAAAACGCGAACCTGTCTGCCTTAGCTCCACGTTGCTTCTTCCCTTCCCGCTCTACCGCCTCGTGTTTAGCGCCATCTTCAACCCAGATCGGCCAAAGGAGACGTTTTTTGAAGCGCGGGCGGCAGGATTCGGGATTTTTATCGCGGTGCTCGTGGTGTTTTGGATGCCGCTCGTGGTGTGGAAGCTTATTGTATGTGTTGTGGTGCTGTCGATCAACTTATGCATTGACGCAGTCTATGGGTTAGGGCTCGGCAAGGATGAGAGCCCAGCTACGTCAATGGGAAACGTATGATCGCGCCAACGCTAGCGGTCGCTTCGTTCCTGAGTGGAAGGTTGAAATGCCAGGGATATTTTCTACCGTCGGGGTGCGTCGTCAAGTTCTCTCATTTATTTACTGCCCGCATTAATAAACTGGTTATGACCGTAGCGAGTGACGATTACAACGCCGCCCAGCGCTGCTCCGACAAACTTTGCGCCGGGGGCATATCTTCCGCCGTACATCAACGCGCCAGCGTATATGCAAGCGGCCCCTGTGCCCCCGCAGGGTCCTGTGGCATATAACGGCTCTTATGGTTACTCTGGACCTGACGAAAAGTCTGGATTCCACGACGTGAATTTGAAGGTGTAGGCGTTGGGAATCCTGGTTTACATACGCTTTCGCTTCATACTCTTTGCGCGCATGGTCGCGCATGTACTGTTTTACATGCTATATTACTCTCATTTGTTTTTGAAGCCAAGAGTGGGATAAAAATAATCAACTTCTTCGCGTTTCTTGTGGATGGTGTGCAACAAACGGACCCTATTCCGATCAACGCCAAGGCCTTCTATTCGTAAGATCCCTGAGTTTTGTGTGTGTGACATGGCTTGGCGGTCGCCTGTTTTTTCTTTAAAATGGGGCGTCGTCTAGGTAGCCGGTCTCTATCGTCTCCTCTTCCACTCTCTCACTCTCTTTAAAGCACTCGGTGCAACCCCACATCGCAACAGCGGCCTATCACACACCCAACGTCTATTCGTTCCTAATCTTTTCTACTCCAATGGCTCCTGCCTCGTTTGTTGCCCTTGCGACGTTTGTTGCGGGTGCTGTCGCCCAAGGCATTCCTCTCGCTCAAAAGCACTTTGACTATAACAACCTGGTCAGTATTTGTCGATGTGATAAATCAGCCAAGGCTGACACTTGCACCAGCCCTACCAAGCAGACACCGATGATGGTGACCGTGGTCGCCAGTTTGGCTACAACCGCTGCAATTCGACTACCGAGGGGCCCACGTCTCTTTGCCAGACGTCTATCATTAACGACATTAGCGGTGTGTATTCACGCCGATTTTTTCTATAATACCTTTGGATTCTGACTGGTTATTTCCTTAGACTGGTGCTTGTGGTCTGCTCCCGAGCCCAACTCCGAGATTGGCTACGTTGAGGGAGAGTCGGTCGCTTGGTGTACCAAGAAGGGCCATGGCACTCGTCTGATCCCAGCTGGTGCCATCACTGGCGTTCAGTTCATGAAGACCCCTGACTACGTTCAAGTCGTTGGTCACATTGATCAGACCAAGATCAACCTTAAGTCTGATGATGGAGGAGGAGAGATGGACCCCCATGGTGCCGACCAGCGTGGCAACCCGCTTGGTGGCCTCGTTTTCTCCAACGCTTGGGGTGGCCAGTACAAGCAGGTGATTGAGTGGCACAAGTGAGTAATGATCATCTATGCAAAGGATGCATCCTAACCACTGTGTTCAGCTTCATGGGTAGTAACATTTTCTGCATGAAGGCTTGTGACCCTGCTGGCCCTAACGCCGCTCACTACTGCGAGCACGTCTTTGATCGTATCGGCTGCCAGTACAACGCCCCTGCTGCTTATGTTGATGGTGTCTTCGAGTCTTGCGAGGGTGAAAGCCAGGACTTCCCAGGTGTTTACACCGACGCCAATGGCGCTGTTCAGACCTACACTCAGCCTCCCGAGTCCCTTGGCCCGATCTCGACCATGCCTTACACTGCCCGCATCCCGAAGTCGTCCAACTGCGTTGCTGCTACCAGCTCCGTCATCTTCTCTGACCTGCCTGCTCCCACTGGCGCCCCTGCCCCCAGCTCATCCGCCGCTGCCTCTTCTGCTCCCGCTGCCAGCTCTGGTGCTGCTACTGGCGGCATTACCAAGAGCGTTTCTGCGGCTACCACTCGTGCCACTGGTAGCGCAAGTGCATCGGCAAGCGCTTCCGGTGCCTCCAACGGCGCGTCGGCTGTTGCGTTCAATGTCTTGGGTGCGGCTGTTGCTGGTGTTGTCACCCTCGGTGGTGCCTTCCTCGGTGTTGCATTGCTCTAGATTGTCATAGTTTCGGGTTGAGCATTTTTTTGGAGCATTAGATTACGGACGTATATTTTATCGCCTTGATGGACTTATTTAGTTTGCAACGATTTCATTTTTCTTATCACTAGAGTGAATGAGTGTGGCCATCTCGGCAATGATGGGCAAGTAGCCGCACCAGGTAAAAGTATTCCCTCGGTCCACGACAAGCCGTGATGAAATATTTTGGCACTGACGGTGGGTTCATTCTCACCCTTCCATGAGGTTCCAGTAAACAGAAGTTCTTGTATGGGCAGCGTGCACGGGGCTTTAAACAAACCACGTATGGACTGCCTACGTCTTTGCCACTTCTAAATTAGTCTTTACTATTTATCACCCAAAATAGCAAGTCTTATATACCCTTCCTGCCCCTTTGCTTGATCGACGATGGTTCCTACCACGAGGCGCAGAAACAGATCCGGTTTGAGTAGTCCCGGGTTCCTATGTGTGAGACCAGGTGTGCGTTCCAGATCGCCTATACTCAACAAATTGTGCTGATTCCCGATTTAATATTGCCACCTATAGTCCTCTCCTTGATCATACACACTTCGCCGCTCGATCTTGATCAAGCTCGCGGACGCACCGTATGGCACTTTGACTGTCCGATCCCACGTAGATCTTACTGGGGCTGGGAGGCCAAGTTTCAGTCTGTATACGATTCACAAAGCACATGCGCACGAGTTGAAAGGATCTCTGCGCCTGAAGTTCTAGAAAGCATGCGTACGCTGCGGTGTGCTGAGCGAGTTTCCAGCCTGGGGTCAGCCCACGGCGCGGTGTGGAGACACCTGTATGGGCCTCGCACTACAGGGCCTTCTAGCGCCCGCAGTCGGTCTCTGATGGCTGGCCGAGTCTGTTTAATTCCGCAGAGCAGCCCTGTGACCGAGACGTGGATGCAATTCCAGGCCGATCAATCGAGCCTCTCCTTGTTACCTCAGCTGATTCGCTAAGCCTACAGACCCAGACAAATCAGCTCTTTACCTATGGCACATGCGCAAGTCTATGCAGTTTTGACTCGGCGCTGTGTATAGCCGTATCCTGCTCAGCGCAACTCCTTTGGTGGGGCTGGCAACGCGTGGCCAACAGCTGAATTGCCTAAAGACACTTGTCCACAAAGGGCTCGTCGGTGATTACATGAACACACCGCCACCCGCCCTGTCGAAATTCGATTGGGCGTGACCTGGAGATCGATTCGAGTCAGGGACTGGGCGGCTCGAGGGGGGACGCATATAAGGTCGGATTCCGTCGCCACGTCTTTCCTCACCATCTGTCTCTCCCACCCCCCCGTCAAAGCCAACTTAACCCCAACGCCTTTCACGATGCCGCACATGCCCGCGATGCCTGTTCTGGCCCCTGCCTCAGTCCCCGCTCGCCGACCTCGTCGCCAGTCGACGGGCTCAGCACTCCCCATCGCCCTCCCCCCTAGTCCCTACGTCCCCGCGCAACCAGCTGCCGTGGTCCCCTACTACACCGCAGCAGAGTACGATCGCCGAGTCACATATCCTCAAGTCGCCTATGCATACCCCCCGGCCAACTACCCCGTCGCTCAATATAGCGCCCCCAGCACCCAACACCCGGTGCTCTACCAGGTAAACACCCCCTGGGCTGGTCCCACTGCGCTCCCCCCAATGGACGAGCAGCCGCAGCTTCATAACCTGCTCTCGTCCAATGCCCGGCCGTCGACGGGGTACATCGACTGGGATATCCGCGACTCGCCTGACACGGCGCGCGTCGTCTGGCCGGGCAATCGCTCGGGCCTGGTCGCGCAGTACGGCAATACCTCTGCGTTTACGCCCGGTGTGCCCCGCATCCGGCTGATCTGCAAGGATCTGTTGCCGTGGCAGATCACCGTCGCCTCGCCCGACGGGGGTCCCATCTCGATCACGGACATTTTCAAGAGTATCCACAAGGAGCTCCATCGCCCGCTCGCCGAGTCCGAGTTTTGGGCGTGTGGCGAAAAGGAGCGTGCAAAGCTCACCGAGACCTGGAACAAGGAGATGAAAACGGCCGAAGGACGCCAGCGCGCAAACCAGGGGGTGAGCACTTTGTCATCCATCTATCAACATGAATAGCGCAATCTGACCAACTGCGCTTTAGGTTCTTCGCGTAGACTGGGCTGGCGGCAAGACCGTCTTTGCTGGCTTGGGCATTGACCATGATTTCATGACGAGCCGCGTCCAGGATGAGCGACTATATCCCGAGGTTTGGGTTCTGCATCTCCGCTCAGCGTAGGTGGACCTCGAACAATGAAGACAAGACGGATTTTGACCTTTTTCTATTGGGGTTGATTTGTCTTGATCGATGCCTATGCCCACATATAGCCCCATTGGAGAATCGTCAACAAGTCGTTTGTTGAATTGGTTGGATAAATAGCAACTCATTGGGATTCGGTTTCGGAAACGGTATCATAGAGTTTTGTAATAATAATGCGAGTGTATGTTATAATATATATGTACTGTACAATATGGAGCGGTGATGGAATACAATTCGAAACGGCAAAATCAAGTCTGGAAAGCCTCTAACATATCTCTAACGGTCCTCGTTTTAGTTTGACTAACCCATCGGGAATGAACCAAACTGCACACATGGCACACCGGGCTCGGCCAGATCACGATGTCCATATCGTCAATTTCCTCCAGTATCTGCAATGCATCCAACAGGTGGCGGGTGGGTCCCTGCTTGAGCGTTATGAGCCCGCCGCCAGACATCCTACGTCCCCTCGTCGCCACAGGCGAAGGTGACCGCGTCTGAGCGGCCGCGCCAGGCAAAGGATACTTCCTAACCTGAGGCGAACCATGCGTCGGCGCATCGGCAACACCCAAAGACTCGCGCATGCGCTCGGCTAAGATGTCCCGGCACGACTTGGGCGCTCTCGTATAGCCGCCAACGACATGTCCGGATGGTCCCGGCGCGGTGCAGTATGGCGCGAGCATCGGGCTCGGATTCGTTTGTGCTTCGTGTCGAACGATGAGCGTGCGCTTCCATAGAACGTTGCGGCCTGCGATGATCCGTTCCACGTCTTCGGTCCCCAACCAGCGCGAAAGAAGCTCGCGCAGTTCGTCGGGCTGGAGATGCCAGACTTCCTTGGCGAGCGCAAAGTAGACCGAGGGAAGCACCGAGTTGACGTTGTACAGTTTGGCGAGGTTGAGCGCAAACGACGCCGTTTCGACGAGCGTGTCGTTTGGAGAGAGGTATACGAGGCTCGACGGATAGCGATAGTTGAAGTGTGCGACGGCCCATGAATGCACGTCCGCCACGTCGTATTTTTCAGCCATACGGAGCGCAATCGCTATGTCCCTCAAGGAGGCAATGTTCGCCCGCATGGGCGACTGTCATTTTAGGTGTCAGTCACACGATCGAATCGCGGATCGAGGGGAACGCAGCGAGACTCACTCTTTGCACGGATACAAAACCGAAAATACAAGTCCCCACTCCTCTGCGGTATCCGGCATCCGTACAGAGACGGGTGTAGGTTCCGGCGACCGTGACTCGTCCTCCTCGTCCTCCTCGGGGTGCGCGACGAGAAACATGTCGTCAAAGACATGCGAGTGTCGAACGAGCTTGTCGCGATGTACCCGAAACGAGGTTTGCTCGACCAGGAGCGAGACATCGCCGTCTGGAAAGTTGTATGTGATCGCATCATCATGGGTGCGCGACGACTGAGTATTACGCGGGTATAGTGTAGTATAGGATTGCATGACTGGTGGGGTAAAGACAAGAATCTGCTAAGCGAGCCACGGTGTTATATAGGGGCTAACCTGGGATAAGAGCGGGCGGGTACCTCGTCACCCCACCCGAAAATAAGCTAATCCATCGTCATGTTCGATACCGCCAGGGGACGAAACGGTCGGGAACACGTGTTGATTCGAGGTTTCTGGTGCCCACCGCCGGAGGGTTGATACGTAAAGATACTGACAAGTGCGGGGGGGCGCTGGCTTGAACGGCGCATTTTTGAGCAGAAATTTGGAGGAAACGAGTGTCTGAAGAAGTCCTAGTCTTTCTATCTCTTGTCGAGAGATAAGAGCGAGTCTTGTGACCCTATACACCCCAAGAGAGATGCTTGTCTAAGATGGTAGCCGAGTGGGGGGCGACGATCGCCCCGAGGTCATGTGACCGTTCATTTGTTGTGGCTCCCCGCGTTTGCGTCCCCAAAGTGGTGAAACTGAGCCCATAGCTTATCTGCATATCCCAATCTCGTACTATCAGAAAAAATGGTGCGCTCCAGAATTATTCGATTATAGCCCTTACGTCTTTCCCCAACGTCCGGAACATCCATGTCACACCATTTTCAATCTCATTTGTCGTTTAGAATACAAATTGCTCATCAACCTCCAGCGTTCTTGAGCCGAAATCCGCACTAGGCCTCGTGCCAGAGTGGGGCTCGAACAAACTGTGGAATGTCTGTTGGAATGAAGTTTCACCTGTATAGAGTGCGCTGTGTGAGGGATATCGACATAGCCTGCAAAGGCGATATACGTTACTGAGGCGTAGTCGATAGCTTGCACGTGACTATAACGTTTCAAAGCAAGTGTGATCGCGACTACGACACAGTTAATACGTGCCATTAGACGTACATTCGTCTTTATTTTTGACTCAGCCTACGCAACCTTTTTTCGTGCTTATATGCGGGCATTGGCACGCGCCCGAGCCCTAGCCTCTCGTCGGACTAGGGAGCGCTCATCAGGCGCACCTATTTCGCCTGGGCTTCGTCCAGTGGGATTCCCCATCCCTTGGTACCTCTACCCCCATGTACTAGCATATAACCAACCATCTATACGTTTACCACCTATATACATATTGACTTCCACGGAGCCTTGGTTGATTTTGCAATAGAATGGCGCATAGACTCTATGTCGCGCCATGAACCTTGCGATAGGTGAGCCCCACAAATAGAATCGATGGATTGTCCACAAGTTTTTAAAATCCAGCACGCTCGGCTGTGCAAACTTTGGTAACGTAGAAAGGGTTTCACTTTTTGAGCACTATAAATTAACTAAATTCTGAAATATGCTAAGGGTAAATGAAACTGTCTGCCACACAATGCATAGTCCATGTACCCAGTCCATAGTGGGATACATGAATAAAAGGGAAATGCAATAGATGTCCTGCCAAGGCTGAACCGAGAAATGAATGAACAAACCGTTTACCGAGAAGAGAATATAACAAGAGAAAGAGCGGATGCAACTAGAGTCGCGAAGAGCACAGCTGCACCGGTTTGAAGTCGGGCTAGAGCCGAGCTTGTGCTACCTTGACTTGTAGATCCAAGAAGGGCAGCTTGGGCGCCGCCGCGTCCGTTGGAGAGAGCGAGGGAAGTCGGGTCGATAGATATGGTGACCCCGCCCGGATGTGCCGCAGTTGCAAGGGTCGTGGGGAAAGTCTATGCAGAGAACGTTACTTCAGATAGGAAGAGAAAAATGATGTTTGCTTCCTTACCTGAGTCACTGTGCTTTGCGGCGAGGATGCCTGGAGAGCAGCATCGCTAAGGAAAACAAGTGCGATAGAGGGTGCCTTGACAGGGATAGGACACGTTTGTGCTGTTGTATCGCACTGTATCGTTACAGTCTCCAATGTACCGTTCAATCTTCCATCCGAACCTAGCTCGCCTCCGAGTGATTGACCTAAAATGGTGGTCAGAGGTTTAGTTTATATAATTTTGGCTGTGGGACTCACCGGCCCAAGTCAAGTTGTGTGATCCCAGAGAAGGAGCTCGCAGATATCGCACATTCACCGAGCTTGGCGTGGTGCTGGGCAACCCAGTCTGCTGGCCGCCAATAGCAATATTGGCAGTATAGTCGTTGGCACCAGAGGGGTCGTCGATGTAATTGAAAAGCACAACGCGAGCTGGGTTTCCGCCCTCATAAATGGCGTATCCAGGAGTAAGCTCATTGTTGCCGTTCATGGCGAGGTCAACAATTTGAGAGTCACCCGATTGACCGAATGCTTCGGCGACCAAGAGGGTGGAATAGTAGACGGCACCTATTATAGACAGGAATTAGAGACAGCAACACATAACGCATAGTGGATATTTACCAGTTGTCCATCCAAAGCTCTTGGACAGGTTCGTAGGGGGAGGCGTGAAAGGCTACAAGGTCACTCGTCAGCACGGAATGACCTCCACATAAGTTTTTGTTCTTACATTGTAATAAGTGTCCTGTCCACCAACGTGCAGCAGTACTTGAGAAAAGTTGACGTATGCAAACTGGAGTCCGAGATCTGCAGCCCACATAGCAGCGCCAAAGCTGATAAAGCAACCAGCGCGTGAATATAGTGGGTGTAGCAATACAGACAAAACGCTCACCTGTCACTGATACCGGGGAAACCACCACAAGAAGCAGTATTCGTCTCCATCAGAACGAAGGGCTTTCCGGCTGCCTGAACAATGCCTGAGCTGGTGATATATCCTGCTGCAAGGTTCGATACAGAGGAATGTGTCGTGTAAGTGGGGAAAGTCTGCTGGGGATCGTGCACATTGCTAGTATAGTTGAGTTAGCATGCGGAGACACCCAGAGATCAAAACACTGTACCCGTTAATTTTGCAGTTATCTTGAATCCAGGTTTCGCTTTCAGCGCGTTATTCAACCGCTCGATTGATTTACATACCGGTTGGGTACTTCTGGACGGCAACCATCTTCAAGTTTGCGGTAAAGTTGGTCAAATAGCCTAGCGAAACATAAGCCGTTGGAAAAAGATGCATATAGTTTGGAAACATACCCATGTTGAAAGATCCGTCTCGTTCCAGTTACAGCAGGTACTAGGACCAATCAAGATTTGATTCTGCTTCAACGATGCACCGTTGAGGTCATTAATCATAATCTGATAGTCATTCATGTAGTCCTGCATGGAGTAGTCCGAGTTGCGACGGCCATGCGGACCATACCTGTCCAACGATGATGTCAGCGGGCTGTACGACAAATGGGGCGTGAGACTCACAAATCCGGTTCGTTGCCGAGCTGGAAGCCCAGGAGCCTATCACCGAGAATGGCCTCGGTTCTTTGCGCAACCAAGATAGCGTTTGTCTCGTTGTTGACGTCCTTGAAGTTGAGACCCTAGGGTGTAATGCGTGGTCAATGGAGGAGATGGACGTGGCTGGCAATGCACTCACGAAATACCAGTTGGCGTTGACCAAGTCTCCAATATGCTTCATCATGACCAAGAGATCTTCCGTAAAAACTACATCAGGAGTCGCTGTCTAAATTAGGCAATAAGGCTATTATTAGCCTATGGATTTCCATAACGAAAAAAGGGAGGCTGTTCGCGTACAGGGGTTGTAGCGCCCGCTTGCTTAGCCTTGCCGATGATGCCTCCGCCAGGCACTGCGCTGGGGTCGACCAGGAAGGCTTGGTCTTGGGAGTTACCCCCAACACGGATGGCGACGGAGCCGCCGCGAGCGCGGATGTTGGCCAAGTAGTTCAAGAAAGGGACCATGAGATCTGCAAGAGTGTCAGTTGAAATAGAATGGACGCAATTGATTCAGCCTACAGGTCGAATTTTTGCCAACTGAAAAAAGTCAGAACGGGGGGAACTTGCTGGGAGACCTAACACTCACGAGTCTGCTGGGCGACGGACAATTCGATAGAGAATCCCATAAAGTCGCCTTTTTGCCTGGGGGAATGTTTAGCCTCGTGTATGCCGTTCGACACATCCACATACTTGATTGACAGTCCATTCATGCCGCCAGGGTATAGCTAACGCAAAAGACCGTTGGCTGGCATCCACCAAATAGAGAGCAAGACTCACCTGGACTACGAAATTGTTCGTGATGGCAGGGCTGGGTGGAGCCGGAGAGTTGAGGACGGTTTGGTCATAGGCGGCGAGCGTCGCAACGGCGGCATAGGCAGCGGAAGTGGCGATGGTCTTTTGTGGCTTGAGGCCATAGGTGGTGACGGCGGTCGAGAGCCTGGCCAGCGACAAGAGGGCGACTAGGCGAAGCAAATGCATCGTGCTGGGGAGGGAATGTTCCAAGTTTCGGAAACAAAGACTTTATAGGCGTCGCGCTTCTATCACTGCGCAGCACCATGCGCTATTAATAGCTCTGATTATGCTGATGTGTCCGGCCGGTTTGAGGAACCGCAGTCTAAATTTGTCGACTGTTGGCTCTGGACCCTATGGGTTTGTGTTGACCATGTCGATGAATGCACACAAAGTTGGGCAGAAGCGGTCCTCTGGAGCGCTTGGTGGACACGGACACAGTTGGCGGTCCAGGCCCCCAACATCGCATGCATAGCTTCTCCGTATACACCACGGCCAATCCCCATGCGGAACGTCGGATACCAGACGCATGACAGAGGCCCAGTCGCATTTGATCTCTGTTGTTGGCTGCTATGTGAAAAGGCGACGGCCAACGGTCGGCCCATCGCGAAGCATGTGTCCTCGGAGAGTCGATGCCGAGCACAGTGGCGTTGGAAAGTGCAGGAAACAGTTCTAGGTCTCAATCAGGTTCAGGTGTTCTCTAGCCATGCCATGACGTAATTGGAAGATCGTTACCCAGCCACCTTAGCACCAGAGTCGTGGGTGTACTGCACGTGATGCCATTTCATCATACTTTGTACGTGAATAAACGTCCACACTCCAGGGCCAAAACCGATCCAAAGATCACAGCGTGTTCGTATTGGAGGGACATGAGAGTTATAAAATATATCACGTGATCGGGGCCCGCCTCCTCTATGACGTAGGCTGATTGCAGTCAACTCCCACCGACCCGACCGCGACGGACTCGGGAGCCGGTCCCTGGCAAGTCAGCGTTATTCTACACAACTATCCGCGCGGTTACGAGCTGATTTAAAGCCCACGGCCCAGTGCGCAATGTCGTTACATACCACCTCGAGCAGGGGCTCAGCTCGCCGTGTCAAAATCGAGCCCCACACCACGGCTGAATCCACAAACATGGCACCCAAACCCACTAGCCTCGTACCAGACTGGGTGGCCAAGGCTGTGTCTCAGAAGCGTAGCTGGAAGCATCTAGTCCGCTGCTGGGTTGCATCTTGGGTTTGTTTCGTTTTGATATTGCCCGACAAGACGCTTAGAGCCATGGGAAACGCGTATGTCCATCCCCAGCCATGTTTCTGGCACTCTTGTACTGACTTGCTTCTAAGCGCATTCTTTGCATCTATTGCAGGCTTCATCCTACCACCCAACATGGCTCTGCAGCTCTACTTTTTTGCCATGTTCACGCTTATGATCGCTGTCTCTTGGGCTGGGCATGGGGAAGCGCCGCGATGGCCGCCTCATTGAAGGCTCGCAACCAGCTTTTGCTCAAGTCAACGTTGATCGCTACGCAACAAGCGTGAGTGCTCTTGAACCCGCCAAGTTTTCTATTTCACAGCTTCTCCCGCACAGTGCCGCAAATCAGGCAAATCCAGACGCCTATTTCCAAAAGGCGATTTTCAGAGGAGACTTTTTGGACACCCGATCCACAGTCGTTTTTGGAGTGTTCTTTGCGGTCGGCGCGTTTGCCTTGGCACTGCTTCGAGTCAAGACCCCCAAATTAACTCTGGCCAGTGTCTTTGGGACTATATTCCTCGATGTCATCTGCGTGCGTTCACCTTTGATCTATGCGGTCATCGACCGATGCTAACGAAGCATTTAGTCTTATGGGCCGTTATTCCCATTCGCTGAATACCTCATTCTCCAAACGTTCTTGGTTTCCTCTTCGGTCTACATGGCTGTTGGGCTTGTGACCATTGTGTTGATATTCCCTGAAACTCTCAGCCATGAGTGGCTCGACTCGTTTGCTGGAATTCTGGACTTGGTCAAGTCCTTGGTCGACATTCAAGAAAAAGTTCTCACCGATGGCCCAGAACAACTGGATATAGAGACTGAAGGCAACACTTTGTCCAAAGTCAACAGCATTCAGGAGGGCGGAATCGCTGCGTTCCAAGCGTGTGAGTGGGTCGGTTAGGAGCTTGGGATTTATGCTGACATTGGGATAGTATCCAGCAAGACGCCAATGTTGGATCTCGAGTTTAGCTACTGCCGTCTAAGTGCCACTGACATCCAGGCACTTGAGTTGCCTCTACGTGCACTCCTTACTCGGGCTCGTATGTTCGCCCAACACTGCCTCAAATTATCCATCCTGACAGAATCATTCGCCCAGGTGGTCTCACGTCCTTCACGTCTCAATACAGCCATCATCTTTCCACTCGTGCCGATAGCCTGCCCTCCAATACCATTTCTCGCGTCACGAGCATCACGGACATCACTGACGGCTCAAAGACACCCACCAAAAAGACTTCCAAGAGCAACCATCTTAGTCTTCGAGTTCAAGATACTCATCAGCTTCTTCACGTTCGAGGACATATTACAGCTCTCGAAATCGCCCAGCATACACACATCAGCAATATGATTCCTATCGTATACTCGTCGACTGCCGATCTGCGCAAGGCCCTGTCTAAAGCACTCGAAGCCACTGCAGTAGCTATCAGGGACATCAACTGTCGGAGGTACAAGTCGGTCAAGTCAGAGCCTCTGGACAATCTCTATTCCGCCCGGGAGGCCCTGCGGACCACACTCAGCGAATACCGGAACGAACGGCGAACGGCAGTTGTCCAGCCTCTTGCCGATGCAGTGGATGCCGCTTCAGGCCGGATGCTCGACCAGCACGGTCGCCCGACTGTTTCTTTCCGGCCGTTGTTCGTTTGTTTCGTGTTCGAATCGAATTTGTGTTGGACGGCAGATGGAGCGCTTGATATGGTGAATATCGTCATCAAGGCGATGGAGGAGCGCAAGAGGAATCGCTTGTGGGCCCCGACTGGCCTGAGGAAGCTTGGGAACCTGGTAATGCGGAATGAGGGGACAGCACCTATTCAAGGAGACACGAATCCCGTTCCGGAGCCTGGTAAAGACGACGAGTTCTCGAGGGAATATCGCAAGTCCTTTGTTTCTTTATTAGTATGAATGTGCTCACAAGAACCGCAGGCAGGGACCCGGATGCAAGACCTCCCAAGAGCTTTGTGCAGCATTTGATGTTTGTGGTGTGGAGTGTTTGGAGCTTTATGAGAACCAATGAAGCTGTTGTATGTAATCATCGTTCGAGTGCGCCTGTACTCGTTCTGACCTATGGCGTTGACAGTTTGCACTCAAGTACACAATTGTATCGATCGCCTTATGGTTGCCTCAAGTCATTCGGCATAGTGCTGGTGAGTTTGTGTGATTCCTCAAATGTCGCTTGACTAATGCTGTATATAGAGTTCACATATAACGAAAAGGGCCTTTGGGCACTGATTATGGCTCAGTTCGGGTTGAACATGTATATATCCGACCAGATTGGCCAGTACGTTTGTCCAGCTTTGAGACTGAACGCATGTTGATGCGTCCATAAAAGATTTGTCGCTCGTGTTCTAGGGACCATTGGCGGAGGCGTGGTCGGCATGGTCATCTGGTATATTGGTGTGCACCATTCATCTCTGCATGTCAAGGTCATGCTCACCTCGTAACAGGATCTGGTCATGGTGCTGGCAATCCATACGGGCTTGCTGCAGCTTTCGGAGTGTTTCTGATACCCTTGCTATTCATTCGTCTGTTTTGGACGCAGCGAATAGTAGAGTCCATTATGATTAGCGTAAGAGGATTACTTAATTCTGCAGACCTGTTGCTGAGGCTATGTTATGGATAGGTAACAGCGGTACTTGTTGCTGGGTACTCCTGGGTTGATACGCATTTAGCGTCTCAAGGAAACCCCGGGTATGGATATCAGGTAAGTTCGACTTGGTTCCTGCAATTATATTCACAATGGCTCATTCGGAAACTCAGATATTCTGGCGCCGAGTTGTCCTGGTCCTTGTCGGTATGCAGCTTTGGAGTTAGTACAAATATGGATTTTGACTAGGGCTTTTTTCTAGGTTTCGCCGCCTCGTTCGTCATGATGCTTCTTCCGCCTCAATCTAGTCGAAAAGCGCTCCGGCTCGCTAACGCCTCGACTATCTCCGAGCTGGCTCAAATATATGGGATCCTTATATCTTCTTGGTTGACGGTTGAAGAACAGACTGAAGACCAGCAGGCTCAAGGTGGAATAGACTCTGAGGATGAAAAACTGCCGTTATCGCAATCATACGACAAGTGGACACCTGCATTCCATGCCAAGTTGATGGCAGTTGTGGGGCATCTGGGAGCACAAAAGATGCAAATGAGAACAATCAAATGGGAGAGGTGAGTTGGACTGTGAGGAAGCAGTGAGTGTATCCAGGCTTATTGAGGCTGTCTAGGAATATCCGTGGCGGATGGCCTGCAGAGCATTACGAGAAGCTGATAGAGATTCAGACTACTATGGTCTCGGATCTTATTCAGGTCAGTTCTCCAATGGCGTGCACTGGCTGTATGATTAAATCAGGTCTTTGTTTAGCTTGCTGGCTCTCTGTCGAGTTTGTCGCCAGCGTGGAGGAATCGGTTGTTGCATAAGACTGCGTTCTTAAACCCCAATTTGGTATGTGTTTTACTTTCGATGGCAGGCTATGCCTAACACAATGCCGGCAGATTTCTGACGTGATGTCAATATTCGGAATTGTCTCCATGTCACTTGAGACTGGCCACCCAGTCCATGAAGTTTTGCCTTCAAATCTGCTCGACCGGTCTCTGTACCACCACGAGCGGTGCCACATGGTTGAAGCCAGATTCAAACAAGTGGATCAATTGGACGGTGAAGAGGCAGCTGAGAGTGCGCCCGTGACGGCCGAACATATCACGGGTCAAATGCTGATGTCCCCCGAATACGCTGCATACGCCACAGGCACTTCCGCGGCGTTCCATATCTTGCATGTAAGTCCTGTGATTATGGTCGTTGATGTTTGTTGACCTCTCCCCCTGCAGTCATTGGATCAGATTCATATTATCACCAAAGAGTTGTGTGGTGAGATCCCTCTCAACGGGTTCAGTCGCTGGAGGGACGAGTACGAGTTGAGGCATCGTGATCGTTCTGTCTGATTGGGATTTTTTTTTATTCCATAGCTTTATCTTCTATTATCTTACAAAAATTTACACGATTAGTATACATAGGTTTAACAAGCTAAACAAGCAAAACAGGGACGCTATCGGTCGGTCTTTCCGGAGGCTACGTCCGCATACGTATGTCCGCGGAGGTGTCGTCGATCTCAGTCTCGCGCAGTTCCGCCACCGGACGGCTTCGGACGTCGTAAAATTAATTGAGGGTTGGCTCCAGCTCTTCACTAAGGCAGCTCGGCTTTGCTGTTCTGTATAAAAGCAGCTCCTGTCTAAGCTGCGAATGGCCACTGCAGAAATGAACTCGAAAATCACACTCGGAGACTTGACGACTGCTACACCTGCGGGCTCGGTTCGGACAACTGCTTCTCATCGCCAGAGTATCGAGCTAGCCACGCTGAACGACGCACAGTCCGATAGGACCGCGGCACCACCGGCGTCAAACGAAGAGGCGCGGGCGGCTGCAGAATCGCGTAGGGAAATGATCGCCCTTGCGGCCGTAAGCTGGACACAGTTTATGGTGAGTCCGGTAACATCAAACACGTTTAATTAATATCAACAAACTTAATTCGCAGGCTGGATGGAACGACGGAACACTTGGCCCTTTGATTCCAAGAATTCAGAACTATTATGGGGTAGGCTCGAGCAGTTCTTTCTCTCAACGGCATCTAAAAACATGATCGCTAATTGTGCAGCTTGGATTTATCACCGTGTCCATGCTTTTCGTCTCAGCCTGCATCGGGTTCGTCACAGGCGCGGCCCTTGTGGTTCATTTGACTGATCGATATGGATTTGGTCGCGTTCTCATTATGGGATCTCTTTTTCAAATCCTGGTATACTCGCTTCTAAGCGTTACGCCTCCGTTCCCAGTTATGTGTGTTGCGTTGGTGGTCAACGGGGTAGGAATGGCGTTCCAGAACGCGCAAACCAGTGCGATGGTCATTTCATTGACCAAAAATCCAGGGCTGAAGATGGGTATTCTGCAGGCTGGTTACGGCAAGTGTTCATTTCTCGATGGTTAGGCTATCTAGCTCAGACCCCGGGGATTAATTCGTAGGCGCTGGAGCGTGTGCTGCGCCGCTTGTTGCGACCCGGTTTGCTTCGATGCCCCGATGGTCGTTTTATTACCTTGTTTCTTTGGGGTTGGCGGTCACGAACACCGCCGGGCTTTCTTATGTGTTTAGGTTTAGGCGTTTACCAGAGATTCTGGCGAGTTTTGGTATTCCCGAGGTTGTCCATACGCCGAGCACGGCCAGTCTAACAAATACCGCCAAATTTTGAGCCTCAGGGTGGCTTACATTCTAGCATTCTTCTGCTTGGTCTATGTTGGAACAGAAGTTACTATTGGAGGTGAGTCTAATCTTAAGGCGCAATACTAGAATTCATAATACTTTGTATTGCTTGAATAGGTTGGATTGTAACTTTTCTGATTGATACTCGAGGCGGAGGTGCTTCAGCAGGATACGTCTCAAGGTTCGTGCCCCGTTACTTGTCGATCCCTCGGTCTCTGAAATTGTTCTAGTGGTTTCTTCGCAGGTACACACAGCTTCAAACTACCCTGTCTCTACCCAACTAATCCTCTTTCAAAGGACTCATGCTTGGGCGACTGGCGTTGATCTGGGTCAATCAAAAGGTCTGGAGTTGCTAGGCCCTCTGGTCACAGATTACTGAGACAACGATGTAGGTCGGGGAGCGGCGAGTGATATACCTATATTCTGTTTTGGTTGTCGCTCTTGAGTTCGTGATTTGGTTTACCCCATCACTTGTCTTGAACGCGGTGGCCGTCGCTGTAGTTGGGTTGTTACTAGGTGTGTCGGGATTTTCTAGTACCAAAAGTCTCTTCACTGAAACTGCCCTAGGGTGCGCCTTATCGTCAAAAAACACCAGCTCGAAATGTTCACTAGCATTATTCAGACCATTCTATCCCATTCTCATGAACCAGTGCGGGGGTATGCTCCCAGCATGGTAGGCAAACTTTTGTGTGCCTGGTCCGCCTAACTGATGATCTTCACAGGCTGCTGACTGGAGCCGTCAGTTGGATTGCGAGGTGAGACACTGCCATCGGTTATTCAACGTATTCTAAATGCATATATCTTGGTTTAGCTCTGGGCAAGCAGGCTCCGCCGTCTTTCCTTTCCTCACTGGTGTATCGCTCAAAAGGTGTGCGTGCCTGTGTTTCAGTCGTTTATAAACTAAAAATACTACTATATTCAGCATGGCGTACAGGTAATGCAGCCGTTGTAAGTTCCTCGTCGCGTATTTATATCCCTTTTGACACTTTGGCTATGTCAGAATTGTCGCCCTAGTTGTTCTTATGAGCCTAACGTGGGCGGTAATCCCTCGTGTGAGCAAAAGGCAAGACTAAGGTCAATAATTCGCTAGGACGCGTGTGCGTATGTATGTATATATTATTGAGTTTGAATCAAACTTTAGCTACGCGTTCTCGGACCTGGAGAATCCGTCAATTATAGAACCTGTTGATGAGTTCTGTAAATTGCCTCCACACCCATTTTGGGTTCTAAGTCCGGAATCGAACGCTACGCTCCGGCCCGCCGAGAGTATATATACGAGCCATTAAGTAGGTTTCCCTTCGCCTCAAATGATTTCTCTACTCTTCCTGACACTTGTGGGTGGAGCCACTGCCGCGGGGTCAAGTGGTCTCAAACTAAGACTGTGCTTGCGTTCGGAGACAGCTATACGTTTGTCAAGGAACGCTCGGACACACCGCATACAGGCGAGTGGATTCTTTGCCTCCCAGGTCGGTAATGAACTAAGTGGTGTGATTGTGTAGCTTTTGGGGAGATAGGTTCAATGCAACGATTACCAAAGATCAAGTTCAGACGAATGCGATTGTTGCGAATGCGGTAAATTTGGATAAAGGCAAAGCCAGCTACCCTCCTAATTGATTTTCATAGACAAGTTCGATGGCGCAAACTGGTTGAGATGATCACTGGGTGTTACTCCGGTTCACCAGCCAAGTGTCCACGCATACTTTGGAACTTTGCGTTTGCTGGGGCGGATATTGATCCTGCTATGCATGTACACCTTTTTCTTGAGACTTTGCGTCATTACTGATAGAGCGATTTGATAGTTTGACGCTTCATCATAACTATACTATCGACTTGACGGAGCAAGTGGCTCAGTGGGAACAAGCGAAAAACGACAAACTCTTGAAAGCACCTAGCAAAAGCTCGCTCGCAGCATTCTTTATTGGGATCAACGATACCGGCGATACCGCCGCGTGGAAGAATGTAAGCATTGTTCCGGTCATGTGTGAGTGGTACCGATGTATGCGTGTAGATCACGGACTGGGCGGCATTTTGGAATTCCGAGTTGGATTCGTACTTTAACGCAGTAGTGAGTGGACTATTCTTTTCCGAGCTATGTAATTCAATCGATGGCAGGAAAAAGTTTATCAGACTGGCCTTCGTTCATTCCTATTCCTCAACGTCCCACCGACAGATCGTTCACCGGCTTCTTTGAAAAGTGCTAATGCGCCCAACCAAAAAGCTCAAATTGCGAGCTTTAATTCCCTCCTTGCTGGTCGGATCGATTCGTTCAAAAAGAATAAGACGGATATATCGACGGTTTCGATTGATACGAACGCGCTGTTGACTGGTGTATTAAACAATGCGACTGCCTATGGGTTCACGAACATCACAGGGCAAGTCCATTGGCTGGTGCGAGAGGCGCATAACTAATCGAGTATGGATACATAGGTATTGCCAGTGTTCTGATCCGGGTTACTTTTGGTATAGTAAGTATCCATGAATTCTATTGTTTGGGTCGGGATAGAACAGAAATATTGCTCTTTTTAGACACAGGGCATATCACGGACCGCGCGCACCGGTTGTTGGCAGATGGGATCTTGAGAGCACTCGAGAAAACAGGGTAGACAGGCTTCTAGCACAGAGTGTACCTAGGATCAAAGACAAACAGCTGTATTTATGGTTTCCTTTTGGGGTGAAACTGGCAAGGACCAACCGTGTCATGGATGAACGAACATCACAACGAACAACATCCGTGTTCGTGGATCCAACCGACCGCGCGAGCGAGAGAGCAACGGCCGCTTTCGGCTGTGTTCAGCAGCTGTCGTGGATAGACTAGCATTGTTGTTGGTGTACCATTGCTAGGGGCCGCATTTGATTTGTGCCGACACGATCACGCCAGTTGGACTCTTCTCGACGTCCATCATCAGCTCGCTTTGCTCTGTGCGTTCTCGCCACCTCTCGTTGTTCTGTTCTCTGTCCCCGGGCACCGGTAGTTGACTTGGTGCCAGCTGGTCATCTCAAAGCTTGCGAGGCGGATATAATAGGGGGAGACGCTGGGCTGGGTTCCATTAGACTTTTAGGTAGGTGAGCTGGCAGCGTGCTGAGCGAAACAGACGGAGCTGACCGAAACGCGTTGTACATCTCGCAGAACGTGCTTCTGCGGTGTTCTGTACTTGTTCCTGGCCTGCTGTCCGCAGCGTGTTCGAGCCCGGGCGCATCACCTCCTATCTGCTGTACACCCAAACGAGTTCCCACCGGCTCATGCGTCTCTGAGCGTCCAGACACAACCACATAAATGGAGCGCGCACGGTCCCCACCCCCACCTCCGGGCTCTGCTGCCCTCCGTGCCGACATGGTCGCGAAACTCAAGCGCGCAGCGTCGCTCCCGCGCATGAAGGACGGGCGACGCCCGCCGATGCCCATGCACGCTGAGGGTGTCAGCGAAGGCGAACGCGTCACTCCTCACAGCACCGACCCCGATGTCGAGCGTCGGCGCGCCGCCCATGCACTTGGTCACGAGCCAGATACTGAGACAGAGGGCGAGTCGGGCACGGTGAGCGAGCCGACGCCCAGCGTGGGTATGGGGTTTTCCTATGGCCGGACGGACTCAATGCGTACGGTGCGTCAGAGCGACCAACAGATCAAGACGGATGTTCAGATGGCGAGTGGAAGTGGGCTTCAACGGAGTGCAACGACCGGAGGAAAGCTCGAATCCCAGAGTGTGTTGCGCTTTCCTAGCGAAGAGGATGGAGAAGACTATCAACCAGACCAAGGCCACACTGCACCACCTACAGAACAAGAGCCAGAAGCGACACCTGCACCCACCACCGCACCGTCGCCAAGTCCGCGAAAAAGAACACGATCACGCTCCCGCTCACGATCGCTTGAGCGCAAGAAGATTGCCCAGCAGCTAAAGGCCTTGCAGCAACAGGACGAAGACGCCCAGATGAGCTCGTCGACCGACGAGCAGGTCCCACCTGTTCCCTTGCCTGGCCGGGATGCGATTGGTGCATACTCTCCGTTTGGATACATGACGCCAACCATGGCGAGCACCCGACCGTATACTCCCTCACGCGCCCAGTCACCCACCCAATTCGACGGATTTGCCGCTGCCGCTGCCGCACGCAATGTCGCACGAACTCCGCCACCTTTGGCACTACTACAACAACAATTACAGTTACAAGCACGTTCACGCAGCCCAACACCAAACCTACTCGGCTCGCCAATTTTCCAAGTGCCCCTACCCCTCTCCCCTGCTAGTCCCGTCATGCCTGTTTCGGGCTTGCCAACGCTCGACAATATTCGAGATAGGCTAGGCGATCGCCTAGGCGCGCAGCTTTTCCGCTCAAACAGTGCTGCCGCACGAATCCTGCAGCAAGGTAGCGAAGAGCATCAAATTCCCCTTCCTCCATCTCGAGTGAATACGCCCGCTGCATTATCATCTCGCGCGGGAACACCAGGCCCAGGTCTCGGTCGAAGCAATACCACAGGAAATCTCATGGGCATGTCTCCTGCTGGGGCGGGTATAGGAGACAGAAATGCCGCGCGCCAGGCGATGCTCAAGAAGATTGGTGGACGAGTTGAAAAGGGAGGCGGAGGTGGGGACGGAGACCAGACGAGCGGGGCGGAAGACACAATCCTGATGAACGGCCGCGCTACACCCTTTCGAGCCGCTACGCCTGGAGTCGGTATGGGAGGCATGCGATCGCCGACGCCTGGTAGTATGAGAGTCCAGACGCCAACTCCGCGGGCTCAAACCCCCGGCGGTGCAGACGATGGCGGGACGAGTTCTGCGCCAGGGACGCCTACGCCTGGAAGGAGTCGCAGACGCTCACATGGGCGACGAAAGAGCCGGTCTTCGGGCGTGACCGTGGTTGTGGATGATCGAGATGACCCGACACAGCCGGTTGTGCCGCCTCAGCCTGTGCCGACGCCAAAGCCGGAGACGGTGGTACCCTATTCTTCGCCTAAGCCCCCTCTGGTGAATGACCATGATGAGGATGACGACGAGGACGACGATCCGACGAGTCCAAAGGGTCTCGCGAGGCAACGTAGTGTCAAGTTGGAGCGCGACAAGGCATTGCAAAAGCTAGCGGGCGGTCCACCTTCGCGAGTAGCTCACCGTCCACCGCTAGTTGAAGATGAAGACGACGAAACGCCTGACACGAGTACGCCCAACTACCTCGGCCTGCCAACCCCACTTTCGTCTTCAACACCCAACCACGTATACCGCATGCTTCGGACATCTCTGTCCAGTCTGGATCGTCGATCCCAGTGTTCGTGGCAGAACAAGGGGCGATGTCGCCCTATCGACAGGATACGTTCCCTGTACCGATCAGCCAGGCATATCCAAAAGGAAGCCCGAGCCATGAGGTGGAGGACGTAGAAGATCATGAGGCCGAACAAGTCGTGTATCCCGAAGACCCCACCACAAAAGCCAGACGGACGTTTAACGAGTCTTTGGACAGACTTGGGGGATCTAAAGCTGGTTAGTTAGGTCATTGGTTCAACTTGAAGCTTGCTAAATGCCATTTTATCAGATTTGGGGGGTGATATATACAGAATCCCAACCGAGTCGGCTGGACTCCGGGAACAGGATGGAGAGGAGGAAGAGACGGACAGAGAGGTGCAAACGTTCCAACCCTACCCTGGTAATCGGCGCACACCAGCCACCTCGTGGGTCTCTCGACGCTCCGTCGAGGATGTCTCGTCACTGCATGCTGAATCATCCACTCTTCCACCATCTACACCGTCCACCACGGTGTTTTCGGCCTCTGCGCGACCAGATGGCGATTTACATGGGAGTACCGGGTCACTCGCATCGCATGGATTCGCGGCTCCTGCGTCAGTGTCTTCGACTTCGCACTCGTCTGGACAGGGTCGGGCTACGGGAGCAACAGCGTCAGCACATTCGTTGACGGATTGGGAAGAGGTGCCCGTGCAGCCAAAGCAGTCCAAGAAGGATGGGCGCAACTGGCAGCAAAAAGTGATGACCGGGATAGCCACGCTTGGGCGGAGCACGAGTCGAACCGAGGGTCGTCGTTCGAGGTCAAACAGCATTGTCAACGGCCGACGGGACGACGTGAACCGAGAGAGCGGAGCGAGTGCAGCGAGCACGGGTGCGACGATTTCTCCTACGGGCTCGCATCACACGATTGGGCAAATGGCACACGCGGGTGCATCGGCCATGTCGCTCACCGCAATGCCTATGACGCGCGGTGGGGTATCCCCCGTGCCTCCTGCTCTGTCCAACGATCCGCGTTTGGCGGATGGCAAGCTTCACGCATTCCCCGGTATCCAGAAGCTCGAGGCCGAGAGGGAGCGCAAATTGCGGGAGCGTGGTCAATCGGTTTCGGGAATCAACGCGGAGAGTCCAGAGCGAACAGCCGATGCGTCGACGCCCAGCCCTGAGCGCGAGGTCGAGAGGAGGCTGCACCACCAGGCTTCCGACAGCCGGCTGCTCTCACGATTCCAGCAGACAGGTGCTGTGCCCCCCAAACAAGAATACCTGGACATCCGCGTCGACCCGTCTACGCCGAACAAAGGGCTACCGACCACCCGCGAGGGGGTAAGGGGATGGCTCAAGAAGTTCCAGTCTCCCGCGTCCAACGGCAAGCCCACACGCAACCGCAAGGCCTCGCTCACCGACGTGCTCGTTCATCGAGGAAAAGGATCCGACAGCGGAACCGAGCGGGACGAGGCCCGGAAGAACCGGCACAAGGTGCATCCGGTGCAGGAACACTCACAGTCCGGCTCGGATGCTCGGATGGAGCTCACGGCCGATCCGTTTGCGCCATCAACCGAGGTGACGCCTTCGCCAGCCAGCACACACTCACCGTCGTTTGCCTCGCCCGTCGCTTCTCCGCGAAATTCGCGTCCAGTCAAAAATCTGTTGCGCGCATCATTTGTCATGGCTCAGGTTGACGCGTTGCTAGGTGGGACGGCGCCAAGCCGCTCCAGCTTGACGACCCACCGCGCAAGTTGCTGCTCATGAGCCCCGTGCTTCAAGTCGTGAACCAAAACACGGTCAAAGATCGGTACCTGTTCTTGTTTACCGATTTACTCGTGATCGCCAAGCCAATCACCGTCGAAGAAGACTCGGTCCGAGACATCCACAAGCCCTCGCTGGACCGCATGCTCGTGGTCCGGAGCGTGATCGAGTTGCACAAGTTGCATTTGCACTCGGTTCGCGACGAAAACGCGTCCTTGGCCTCGTCGGCCGATACTGAGCCGCAACCCGCGATGAAGCTCTTTGCTCAAAAGTTTGCCCGAGATGCGATTCACGCAGTCACCTCGCTTCAGGAAAAGGCCAAGCTCCAAAATGAACCCGCCACGGTTGCCCAGCTGCTGTTCCAAGCCACCGAGCTCGACAAGGTCCAGCTTGGTATCTTCCTCGCGCACAGGAACTCCAAGGCTATTCTGCGCCACTTTATCGATCGATTTGGTTTTACAAACATCCGTATCGATCACGCTCTCCGCATCTTTTTGCTCTCGATCGTACTGCCGTCCGATTCGAACTCGGTTGACTACTTGCTCGGGACCTTTGCCACCGTGGTTCGAAGCCAACTCGGGCGTGATTGCGTTTGACAAGGACCTGGCCATTCGTCTCGTTCTAGCTATCATGCAGTTGAACTCTGCTCTTCACTCGGGATACGATGCCCGGTTTGGGTTCCCGAACCGTGCGATCTCTGCCCAGGATTTCATCGACGCGTTCCGCACGCGTGATACCCGAAACCTGGTTCCCGACGAAGTTCTCAAGCGTATTTACGAGTCGGTTCGACACCAGAGCATCGACCAAGCAATTGACCCGCGCGAGGGAACCCCCACCAAGACTGTTGTCATTACCCCAGGACGGCTGCCAGATCGCCTGACCTGCCGCGTAGCTTCAGAACCCATTACCATTCGTATTCCAGAGCCCGATCCAGACTTTACGATCAGGCTATACGGACAAGACCTGTCGTTTGAACCCAGCGTGCTCGACTTTTCGGAAACAAGCGAGCAGACGTTCAAGGTCGTCGGCAACTCGTTTGGAACCAAGACGATGATCATGGCGCGTACGGGGCGACATGCTCAGCGCTATGTTGGAGTCCCGCTCAGCAACAAATTTAGCGTGGAGCGTGCGTTTATGCGCAACACATTCCAGATCTCGTTTGTTCGCCACAACGAGCAACCGCGCAAGTACATGTTCAGCGTCGAGGGCAGCCTGGTGCATCAACAGTGGATGAGCGTCATGCGACGTCAGATTGCGCGTGCGGTGGAGGCTGACTCGAGCGATTCAGGATTGGGTCCGCTAGAAGCCAAGTCGCGTCGAGCGGCCGAGGCTGTGGCTGTCCAAGTGCTTCGCGACACGCTAATCGCTCCGGACGACCGTGCTGCGCATTCGCACCCACGCGTGGGTTCGTCGCTTGGGGCGATGCTCGCGTACGGCGGAGAAGGTCCAGTCGCCGGCATGCACTCGATCCCGCTCGCCAAGGGCGCGCCGAGGAGCGGCCACGACCTTGTGACAATCTGTCAACAGAATAGCATGTTGCCGCTGGTCCTTGGCTTTTTGCATTCAAAGTTGCCAGGAACGGGTACGGGCGCAGCACAGGCGGAGGAATCCGAGCGCGAAGTGGTGACTTCTGGCTCGTGGGGCGTCACAAATGGCGGGAATGGGCGGATCTAAGCAGGTAGAATGACAGCGCCGTCGAGACTTGGTAAGTTTTAAAGTATTGGTCACTAGTTGTTCGGCTCCTAACCAATACATGCCTCTTTTTCACCCGCTTGCCAGATTTTATCTCTTACACATCCAAAAACAATGAATGTCCTCTATTTTTAAGCACATTAACCAAGGACCGGCTTGATAATTTTTCCTTTTGCTGCAGATCTCGTTTTGTTCCTCATTTGCTCTTGTTTCTATCTGAGGGTTCGTTTTTCATTGATGGTTTGCTTGATATATATTGCTTTCTTGTAACGCTATGTACGCAATCGCTCGACTCTACAATATTGATTCATCTGACGCATGTATGCGCGTATTTTACGAGGGCGCAGGCCTAGAACGACATACTTTGGCCGCGCTCCCTTGTTGACACGCGTCCCGTTGGATGCGCCCAAAGAACCCAGTCTTCTTTGCGCCCGGCCTAGCCCCAGTTGAATTGACGCAATGGACAGTAATAAACGAGATTTATATTTATCTAGTCCAATCGGGAGATACCGTACTTGTAGGAAACATTGACAACGAGCGATGGGGCAAACCGTATGGGGTAGTGGTACATAGGGGGGGATCCAAGACTATCAGACACAGCGTAAGGGGCACCGACACAGACACAGCCAATGCGGCAAAAACATTGAAAGAAAGAAAGCCCATCCAAATCAAGAACAAGAATAACAACAGATAAATCAGCGGCTGCCCAGGTCATGCACGAAATAAAAGCAAGTAATGAACGAACGTCCGACAGAGAATAGATCAGCGCTGAGCCTCGACATCCTTTTGGCCCACGATGTACGGGTATCCACTAGGTTCACCAAGGCCGAGGGTATGTTTCGAAACGTTGTCCTCGTCGTCAAAGTCGCTATTACCGCTTTGAGCCTGTCGGTTCGGTAGCGCGACCATTTGGACACCGGGGTTAAGATCGTCGGCATGAGTCTCGCGCACGGTGGTGATCTGCACTCGGTCCTTGGACATCGTATGCGCAGTCACGTCCCCGCGGGCTCTCCTCCACTCGTTGCGGTCCCCGTACTGCGTGCTCCGAGCGTCATCCGTGCGGCTGCTCCCGCCAAACGCCACGCTTCGCGAGTTGAACGTCGCGAGGAGGGTGTTGGTGTACAGCTTGGCCAGCGCGAGTGCGGGGATCATGTGGAGGTTGTTGTGCTGGTACACGAGGTAGAGGATGAGCTCGGTAATCGCGGCTGTGGTGGTGACCATGCCCGTTTCGACGGTCATCCTGATCAGTTTCGTAATGACTGTATCAGTCTGGCTGAATCCTGTCGAAGCACGCGCAAGCTGAAACGAGGGGGGAGGAGTATAAACAGGCTGAAGATGGAAGTATAGAAGTGGAGACGTACGAAAGTGACCATGGAAATCGTAATGATAAAATCGCAGAGCGCTGATCCACCTAGCCAGACCGTGGCCGAGGGAAAGAGGGAAGCGATCTTGGTGATGTCATTCACGATGGCAAACTGTGAAAACAGACGTGATGAGCACGTGCAAGCGAGCGGCTAAGACGAGCATTGCATACCTTGATGCCAGAATACATCGCGCATAGACCCTGGGCGACGGCGATGCTAACGATGAGCCCTGCCAATGGAATCGACTTGCTGAGGACCCAAATACGCCATGCAAAGAATAACTGGACGGTCGCGGAGACTGAAAAAAGTGGAAATCACATTCCCCGATTTCGTTGAGCATCCCTGAATGATGGCCGTGAGGCTGGGGGAGTGACCTACCAATGCCACTCAGGAGCGGAACGGCAATCCATGACCAGCCAGGGTCGTCGAGCACATGGAGGTCGCCCCAGCCCTCTGAGAGGAAATGCCAGGCGTTGTGCGTGGTGAGCGCGGTTTGGACGCAGTCGACAAAGAAGAGACCGTAGACGAGGCTTTTGATGACCCGGCTGTCGTTGGGAAAGGAGAGATAGTAGATGTCTGAATGCGGAAGATGAGCGCTAGTGGGGGGGGATAGGGGGTTGATGTACGCACAGACTTGGACGATGAGGATGCCAAAGAGCCCCCAGTTGAACAGGTAGCCGAGCAAGAGAGGGCCAGTGCTAGGGGATGGTCAGGCGACGAGCAGCGCGTTCGGGCGGTCATACGCACATGAGCTGGATATCGCCGGGCACGCCTGGGAGGACTTGGGACATGGTCGGCTACAAAGGGGGCAATAGTGTGGAGATGGCAGGCAGAAGGGGGGGCAGATATAGTGCGGGCGGCGCTAGCCCAGACCTGCAGATCAGCTCAAGGGACCCGTATTTTGGGCGGACAAGGCAGCCGGCGACCTTCCGCATATGGCGCACAACCCATCCCTGGGCTTCTCGGAGTATATGGCCCCGGACCCACACTGCGAGCCACACCGGACTGACACACGGCAGAAGCACCCGTTCTCGCCGCCGACGACCGCCCGACGACACATCTGTCGGCACACGTTTGTCTCGATCGCTCATTGCCCCGTCAGTGGCGTCCATTTCAATTCGCGCTCCGCTCCATCTGCCTTGGACTTGTCGTGCCTCGCGATCTAGACTAGCTCCTTGCCAGTGTCGACCTTGACCCCTTCGGGCCCTGCATGATCCTTGTTCCCACACGTGCCAGCATCCTGGATGATGTCTGCCCCTTTCGGGTATGCTGATAGCTGTCTCCAGCACCTGCAAAATCCCCTCGGAAATTCATTTGTCTCGCTTGCGGCTGGGTGATGATGGAATACACACGACCGGATGATTATCACAGATAGAAAGTACTCGCTTGACGGCTATCCAAGACAAGTATTGCCGGAATGCACATCCCTTCCTATGCCCCTGGCATTACTCAGCCCGCCGAGCGCCACCTCGGAGAATCACACCCTCCAGTATTCACCCAATCTTTATGCCGACGAAACTTTTGATGTATGTTTGATGGGAACATACACCTTCGATGCGCCTAGTAGAGATTGAGCTGGTCCTTGCAAGGGACGATGGCTCTCCGCTCGTCCATGCGGCGATCGAATTATTTCCGTCACTCGTTCAGTGGGGAACGTGTCGCAAAAGTTGGGAATCGAGTTCCCAAATGAATGTTACGCAACAACCTGGTGCTGCTTTGGGGCACAACGGCTCTCCAATCGAGGCGACGGGTCCCCAAAAGCGCCTGGACAAGCATAGCGCAATCAATCGCAGGAACAAGACCTGAATGAGATTCCACTCCTTGATATATGGGAATGATCAAAACAGGGCGCATCGCAGACATCGCGAATCAAGTCTAATATTCTCGAACGGCGACGTTTTTTTCATTTTTTTTCACGCTGAGCAATTTCTCGATTCCTGGAGCGCGGCTTCCTTGCATGTGGTTTTGCCGATCGGGTACGGAGAGTAAGTTGCATGAGCCAATCGAACCCAGGCAAGGAGAGAACGACTCCCGTTTGACGTGACGGGGCGCTTCTTTGGCCATCGGCGGGAGAAAGGAACGTGGCCACTCCCAACGGGACGTTCAGATTTCAGCTCGGTATAAACATTCACAGCCCTTGCGTATCTTTGCCACACAAGCTCAGCCAGCCAGCCCCTGTTTCGAATCCACTTGACTTAAAGGCCACTAGCTGTCATCTCGTTTGCCAGCCTCCCTCTGTTCTCCTTGTTCTATCTGGGCCTGCGCTTGATATCTTACACCACTCAAACTACGTAAAGAAAGAAAGCAATAAAAAAAATGCCCATCGTCGAGCCTACCGACTTTTGCTCTAGCGAATTCGACTATCTCATCGTTGGTGCGTTCCTGTTCTATATCTACTCGAGTGAACAAAAAATAGATTTAAATTGGACTAATTCATCCTTTGTTTGTCTGGTTATGTACAGGTGGAGGCACAGCAGGTACGATGGTCGTCATAGCTGCGGCACCTGGCAATCTCTGACTCTGCTCTTTGCTCGCCGTTCTTGGTAACGACTAGGTCTCGTCGTTGCTGCCCGGTACGTCTCGCTCCTGCTGCTCACGTTCAGAATCTGGATTGTGTCGTCTCTTCCCGGCGCCTTCGAATGATCATCCAAATACCTTTGTGTCTGGACGTGAGATATTCGGAGCTCATACTTGCCCAACTCGATCTAGCACTGTTTCATCCCATCATTTCCATCTTGCGCACGCACAGCTCGCGATCCTCCGTCCCATCTTCTATTCCCAATCTATCCGTTTATGCGCCAGCCTCCTATCCGCCCTTTTGTCCGCGATAGATCGCACTCTAATCTTGTCCTCGGGCCACTTGAGCCGGCATATCCTGGGTGTCACGCACAGCATGCTAATACTTTGTCCTTCCATCAAGCTTGTCAGAAGACCCTGCTATTCGCGTTGGTATCCTCGAGGCAGGCCAGTACGTCCCCGACGACCCCACGATCAATGTTCCTGGATATTTCGGTCGAAGCATTGGCAATCCCCAACTCGACTGGGGCTTTTTGACTGTACCCCAAAAGGATGCGAACGGTCGGCTACTCTATCATCCAAGTGTGCGTGGAGGAAACATATGTACGAGATGCGCATATGACTGATATCGTACGGGAATTGTCAGGGGAAAGGTACTGGGAGGATCGTCGGCGGTAGGTCGTGCTTTGTGAGGATCGAATAGGACAAGTCGCTGATGGGTACTTCGTTGTCTTAGCTAAACTTTATGACCTTGGGGAGGTAAGTCTCAAAATTACGGATCAGCACGAAGATCACCATTTTGACCCACCACGTGCAGAGGATCTGAAGCAGAATACGATGGTTCGCCTCTATCTCTCTCGTCCTACTCGTTCCTCCCTCCCTCATTGATCACCCCCTTCCCCTGTTCTAGCATTTGAAACACTCGGGAATCCCGGCTGGAATTTTGCTTCCTTCCAACGTTACTTTTCTAAATCTGAGACGGCAAACCCGCTTCCAGAAGACACGGCCAATACTTATGGTGCCCGAGTGATTGCACCTGCAGGCACGGAAGGCCCGATTGCACGTTCGTACCCCGGATGGTTTAGCGACTTGCACTTGCCGCTGTTTGGTGCATACAAGGCACTTGGCGTGGACGTCAACGTCGATCCCGTACGTATTTTTCCTTGGTTGCGTGGAAGAGGAAAGAATTGATCGCTTCGCAGAACGGGGGGAAGAATACGGGCATCACGACCACTTCGTGTGCGATTACGCCCGGCAAGTCGACTCGTTCCTACTCTGTTACGGTAAGACCACCTTCGCGAGTGGTTCTCCCTTGCACCGCTCACGAAGCCTCTGTAGGGATATTGGGAACCGTACGCTGAGAGGCCGAACCTCGTGCTCGTCACCGGCGCACGTGCGACCAAGGTGATTCTCTCCAAGCAAGGCGACCTTGTGGTCGCGACCGGCGTGGAATTCGTTCACGGACCCGAGGGGGAAGAGAACGAGTTTGTTGTCAAGGTTAGGCGGGAAGTCGTTCTCTCCGCTGGGTCGTTCCAGAGCCCGCAGTTGCTAGAGTTGTCGGGTGAGCCTAGTCGTTTCGCTTTGGTTTGGAAGGGTGGGGAGGGGTGGATGCTGACTGATGGGATGAATAGGGATTGGCCAACGTCGTGTACTCGAGGCGGTCGATATTCCTGTGCAAGTTGAGCTCGATGGTGTGGGCGAGAACCTACAGGACCATCTCTATGTGCCGACAGTGTACGAAGTCACTCCCGACTCACGAGACGCTTGACGTTTTGCTCGAGCCCGAGGTCCATACGCGCGAGTGGGAAAAGTTGTAAGTGCGCTGTTTCATTGTTGAGCCCCCCCCCCTCTCTCTAGTTTATACGCGCTCGCTGTTATTGTTCCTGTACGGGGCTTGATCGCGTCGAGCTCTCATTGTGCTCCTTGACCCCTTTTGTTCCGTATATGGGAGCTGACACGTGACTTGGTTTTTCTAGCGAGACCAAGGGAGAGGGGATGTATGCGGCGACACACTCGGCGTTTAGCTTCCTCCCGCTCGAGGACTTTGCAGATGCCGACGAGGCAAGGAGGGTGCGAGATGCTCTTGTCGATGAGGCTTCGCGATACACGAGTGGAGGCGACAGGAAGCTTCATGGTCTTTTGAGCCAGTGGGTTTCCGAGGGCGAGACGGCTCAGGCTCAGGCCGAGTAAGTGTTACTATTTTGGCTCATGTGCACGCACTGAAGGAGATAATTTAACTTAGGATCATCCACTACCCCGTACGTACTACACTCTTGGCTGCGCGTATATCCAACACTCACTCGTTGCTGCAGGGCTTCTTCCCAAACCCGGTCACTCGCCCTACACCTGGCCACCGATACCAGTCCCTTCTCGCTGGGCTGATGCACCCGGCTTCGCGCGGGACAACACACATTGTCACCAACGACGCGCTCGCCAAGCCCGCGATCGACCCGCGTTACTTGTCTGCCCCCGCCGACGTCGAGGTTCTCGCCGCTGCCGTACGCTTCATTGCACGTTTGACCAAAGCTGGACCGATGGGCGAACGTGTTGTCGGCGAGACTATGGGCGCACAAGAGTCGAATCAAGATGTCAAGGAGTATGTCAGGAACAAGGTATGCTGCTTGTCACCATGATGAAGGAACGTATTCATTGCCCGTTGATTGTAGTTTGACCCATTATCACCCGATCGGAACTTGCTCGATGTTGCCTCGTGAGGATGGCGGTGTCGTTGATGCAAGTCTCAAGGTATATGGAACCGCTAACTTGCGCGTCGTCGATGCAAGCGTGATCCCTATTCACTTGAGCTGCCATATCCAGTAAGTGGTTTGAATCTGATAGGTCTGGAATAGCCTGCTCACCATGTAAACCGCGAACAGATCGACGATTTATGCGATTGCTGAAAAGGTGAGGGACACTCGGCGGTTCTGCCCATGAACTGAGTACTAACGGATTCGCGGGCAGGCTTCTGACATCATCAAGGCTGCGGCTTAGAGTCTTTTATTTTACTGACATGCCCTTTTCATTGTATACTTTGATGCCCTTTTTTTGTATATCTAGAAAATCGTGAGGATAATTTGACCCCCTTTCAGTCTAGAGGCGATTATTCCGGACATGAAACCCCACTATGAGAGAGGGATTTTGTCCACTTGTTTTATCAAGATCCTGAGAGGAATCATCATAAACTGATTATAGCTGAAATTTCGGCACATGGAGAAGGTGTTCATGTGTAAAGTGTGGAGGTGTTTGGGAGGCTAATATGGATAAGGCGCCACTGCATACAAGCCAGAGGCGCCAGCTCAGGGATTTATTATCGGCACTGCATCAGTGAAATCCAGGTTAGGCTGCTGTATTCTTCTGGCGAATGGAGTGACACTCGACGGCTGAGAGGCTGGCGTGTAGCCGGTCCAGAAGCACTCTATCGTTATAGCCGTGCGGAAACAAGGCCACTTTGGACTGTAATCAAGACGCGAAATTGAGTAATCAATAAATGGCCCTCATCCCGCATTTCGCGGTCAGCCGAGCTAAACACGACTTGGGCGCGGTTGATGACGCCTTGCGTTGCAGTCATTCTAGCCTATTCCTTTCAACCTTCCGACCTTGGATAAACCCCGTCTCCTCCCCGTCCTTTTTGGGCTGCCCATACAACCGATATGGTCTCGTGGATCGACTCAATCGAGAGAGGCAGGGTTTGCCAATAGTGTTGGAGGTTCACGCGGTTGCTCCGACCGGATGCCAGAGCTGGCACGAGCCCGAACAGTTTCTCCCAAGCATGAACTTTTGTACCTTGCTCTTATCGGTATTTGTGTTGAATGTTCAAAAGTAGTTCCTCGACTCTATGCGAAACCTGCTCTCTTGTCGGGCCGTCGAGGACGGGGCTATGTGTCGCCATCACTCTTTCCAACAGTGGTTAACGCACTTCCAATTGGTGTAATTTTGTTGGGATCGTGTTCCTCTTCAACTCGGCCATCGGTTTCCACAATGAACAAAATATTGGTGCAAGGCACTCGTGGAATCCCTCGTCCGTCAGAAATTGAATCAGCTATCCTTGTCCCAGTGATGCTGTCTCCCCTGACTGCCGTCTTACCAAGCTCACTGCCTTTACGTACACCACAACCCCCCATCAGCCCGCAGAGGTGACACGCAAGTCTTGCCTTCTCCAGTTGAACGATGTTCCGCGTTAGTAGATTGTGCGCTGTAGGAGATCCGATCTGGACTCGATAAACAGATGATTTACAGTTAGTAAACCGGGCTGGAGCGGTCCCCACTGGATTCAACTGCGGCAATACTGTGACTGCTGACAGGGAGTACAGTGCCTAACTCATAGCAGCGCACCCATGCTGCAGAGCGTGGTGTTAGGCGTCCTAGTGTCCCCACTTCTTGTTGCCTAGCCTTGCTTTCTGGCCAACGAGCACAATCGGCAGCAATACTCAGCAGCTGTCATCGACTCTAGTTGTCGCCGACTAACAAACATATTTGAGGATATTGCAGCAAAACAATACCCCGGGATATATTAGGATGTAGTACAAAAAACAAGGGTTCGATATCATTAAGCTCGAGCTTTGAGTGAAGCCGCGTATTTGGTCTGGAGGGTATATTCCGTCTGCAGACGATTAAAATTTTGTCACAGGGCCAAACCAACTAAATGAGTGGCTTACCTCCCCAGGGAATATGGCATATCCGTCGTCCCAGGTCTTTCCTGTCGAGACGGTGCTCCCGGCTTGCCTATATGCCATAGTTGAAATTTAGTAGCAAACTGTCATAATGGTGCACTTACCAGATTAAATTGCCTGTCAGGCCACTGGAGATAATCGTGTCCCACCATGTTGTGTAAGTGCTCTGGAAGTATTGTTCAACTTGCCTGGATTTCAACGGAGCAGTTTGTAGCTCACCGCCTGGTTGCTGGTGACCCCGAACTCTTCGATGATCACGGGCTATATATCAAACGTGAGATCAGATTGCTCAATAGACATATATGCATATATTCTACCTTGCCGATGGTTTTTTGGGACGTGGCGTGATCTGGAGCCGGTTAGACAGGTTTCGGTTATACCCGACTAATACTAAATGTGTCTCACCTTTAATCCATTGCGTTCCCCAAGCCGCTGCGTTGGAACTTTGACCCCAAGGTTCGGGATAGGAATGGAATGTGCCAAAATCAATGGAAGATATTTCTACAAAATGACGTATGAACAAATGCACTGGATACCGCCACACAAAAACGGGGCTTACTGAGGTTGGCATCAAAATCGATCCCTTCGCTGCCTTGATAAGGATAGGTAGGAGCTCCCGCTATCGAGAACGGCCTTTCAGCTCACGTAGGAGAGATAAAGTCGCAACACGTACGTCGATTGTAGAAACCTTCGTCGCCCATCGCAACCAGATGGTTTCTACATTTTTATATAGCTTCAGCGTCGTTGTTTCGGGCTTTGAGGAGATGCACCCACGGATCGATTGACTTGATATACGCAGATATCTCAGCTATTATGACCCCGCGTTAGCGCGAATACTTGGTGGAGAGCAATATAAACGCACTAGCCCACGAAGTGATAGTCTAGTTGTTTTGAATAGAACTTCAGCGCTACTCGGCGTCAGTGCAATCAAGACGGACCTTGGTAGTGCAAGTGCCAGTCCATGTGCCAGTGCTTCCTTTGCAGCGAGGTTCATTTGCAAGCTCCCTTCAGCAGGGGAAAAAGTGAGTACTATTTTTGAGAGTATCGGCAAACGATAGTTACCACGCCATGATGGTTGGCTCGTTCTTGTATCTTCCAACAAATCCACTGATGTAATTCTTGAATGCTGCCTTGACCGTAGAATCCGTGTAGAATAGATCATGGTTACTCGAACCAAGAAGCTGCTTTACGTATACGTCCATGCCACCATAGTCTGAAAGCAACATTCTTTAATTCAAGTTTTAGCGGCCAGTCGTTCAAGCAATTCACCTGACCAGTTGTTGGTTAATGGCACAATCAGACGAATGCCCGCGCTGAAACTTGGTGTCAGTTGATATTTTGACCCGATATCAATCCCACGCACGCTTTAGCGGCGGCAACTACCGTGTCTGTAGACAATATATAAATATACAAGAATCGAATATAGGGCATTGACACTTGCCAAACTTCGCCAAGCCGTTCGCGCCTGTATTCAGCGTTGCGGTTTTGCCGTTCCAGATTTGGTAGTACGTCCCGCTTGCGCTTGTCACCTCGTTGAAGCCCCAAGTGCGTAGGGTAGTGAACCCGCTGGGGTATTCAAGTTATATGCGCCTCAGTGAGGCGAACAACCAAGCTTTGGGTTACTCACGCGTTCTTCAGATCATTAAACGCCGTAGTGATATCAGCAGTGGTGGATAGTTGGGCCATCCAGTACGCATTGGACTGTCATTGTCACGGTTTATATAAGCAATCACTTGAGCAGGAACCGACGCTAACTCACTCCGACGACAGTGAACTTGCTGCCGTTGAGGGTAAAAATTTGTCCCGAAGTTTTCACAAAGCTTGTGCTCTGGCGGGACTCAACCGGGTTGGCAGCGACAAAGGAAAATCCCAGAGTCGTGGCGAGGGCGGTAACAGCGAAAGCGTACTTCATGCTGAACGAGATCCCTACTAGTAGAAAAGGGGTGGCAGCCAAGTTGGGTGGGGGGTGAGGTCTGCCCTCGTGGAATGTTTATACGTTGCATTGATATCCATTAGTCAACGTATGTTAGGAATTATGGTGTTTACACATGGTCCAGAAGAACGTCTGTTCGCCAATCGGTGAATTTGCCGAACCAATCATTCGACCACAGGCCAAATTTATGTGACGTGAGACAGCAGGCTGACCTTCACCACGGCATTCGGAAGAAGGATGAATGTATTTGCTTCGATCGTGATCTGGAGGGACCCGGGCGACGAAACTAGAAACAGAGCATAGCAGGCGTTTTACGAACGCGTGGTAGTAGCTACCGGTTGCTCCTCCTGGCATCCTCTTTCCGGAAGCCGGCTGGGTGTGCTCGAGATGGGAAAAGATAGGGCCACTATGAGCGAAACTCATATGCGGTCAGAACGGAACCTTCTCGGTCCCAAATGTGCGCATAGAATGCGCTAAATAATTTATCCTCAATAGATTTTTAGTTGATTTTGTCACCAGACTATAAATTTACATGAATTTAACGAACGTATACTCTTGACGTATCGCGTTGTTTCTGGTAGGCCCAGATGTATTGCTCAAGTGATCAAGGTGAAAGTTCGCATATCAGGAGTCGCGGAGCAACTACGCCTTCACGATACATTAGGCTGCTATTCGAGTCAAATAAGAGTTCAAATAAAGAACGCACCGTGCATGTAAAGCTTGTTCTCATGGATCGCCACTGTTGATGCTGGTGATCCCAACATGCTACCATCCTCTTCGAAAATCTTTAACCGGACCAGAGCCAATGTCAGTGCCAGGTTGGCTTGGTTTACTGAACCGCGTACCTTCTCTATTTTATACCTTTCTCCGAAATAGGAGCTACGGTCGTTGTTGACAGAAATGCGATGAGCTGAAGCAGGCGATGGAATGCTTGGATTTTTTGCTGTTTCGATAAGGAACTGTAAACCTTTCGGTAGAGTCGCAGCAAGTATAGATCCGTCAGGCGCCAAAGATAAATTGTCGATTGCACGGCCTATTCGTCGAATTAGCTTGGCTATCATTAATGAGGCAGTGCGATATAGCAAACCTATCTCAATAGTCTCCACTGGTACGAGTGTTTTGTCCTCCTGTTGCTCGTGAATGGTGATGTGCCCACCGCAGGTGCTCGAAACCCACACTCGGCCGTCTCTCGCCTGGATCGCGCTTTAGCTGAATTTGTGTCCTTTGAAAAACTACTGGATAGCTCACTCGAATTATTCCATTGCTGTTATACAATTCATCAGCGGCGATTTTGCACCCATTATCAACATGGCAATAGCCAACCGAAGAGGATTTGACGCGGAATAGGATGTGTAGTATCCTTGTCTGGGATGAAGTTTGGCGTGAGGTATAGTCGAGTGGAATTTGAGCCAATTTACCAGTCCAACCCTTTTGCCATTATCGTTCGTAAACCAAAATTCCTTTCCATTTGTTCCCCCAAGTATATCGTTGGGTGTAATAATCACAGATGGGTCTTCTATTGTATTGACCCATTCCATGGTGTTCGCGCCTACTCGGGTCCTAAAAATCTCAATCACGGAATCGGCACCCGTGGTAGACGCGTCGACATTCGGGTCCATGGGGGGCCGATGATTCACGAGGTAAATCCAAAGCAGGTTTGGGTCAAGCTCATCGGGCACAACGTCCATGCCTTGTGTAGATATGCCGCGGTGCTCTGCAAATTTGAGTATTTGCAGTTTTGTGATGATTTGGGAGTGAGGGTCATAGGTCGCGACATAGTCAGGATCTGAACGGGATCTGAATGCTGTTGCATTGAACTTGTCCCCCGCAGGTGCCCATGGTACACGATCCCATGGCGAAGGTGCGCATGCCAGATATAATAAACCCGAAGGGTGGATCACAAACTCTTAAAGGAAACGTCATTGGGTAGATCACAACTCTGGCAGGTGCCACTCACTTTCGCAGGCTTGCAACCCTTTGGATATGGGTTTCGAGTAAGAGAGGGTACGTGCTGTATGATACGTGTTCACTCGCCTTCTACGGCCTGGCAGCGGTCAACATTCAGTGGCTCTACTTTGCGAAACGCCCCTGCAACGTGCAGTAACGGAGATAAGTATGCTTGATAGAATATCCCAAGGACGACGATCACTACTGCAAGAGACGAGGCGATTAAGGAAGGCATTCCGCCTAGTCTTGCTAACGTGGGACGGGGAGCTGCTGGCCTTTACTGGTTTGTACATACACGTGTTTGATCGAACCCAATTGGCGTAATCCGTAAAATTAATCAGGCAACTGGGGACACGCCTGAGCCGTTCATCTAGCATGCTCATTCAGCAGCCTTTATGCCTGGTGGACATCCGATACATTAACCATTGTAATAATGAGTTGCTTTTGGCTCGACGCTAACTACCTCGTACACCTAAACTCGCGCATACAAGCCACGTATAACTGACAGCCATTGCTCTAATACTCCTAAGTTCCTGCTACTACTCTATCTAAACTAAAGAATGAAATTAGTATTGGGCATATGGCGATTGGTATCCCTAATTTGTATTTAAGAGCATATATGCGGTATCTTCGAGATCTCAGACAGGGCTGAGTAACTGCCACGAGTATCGCTAAAGGATCTCCGTTAGAATTAGTGTTTAAACTATCCAACACATCACAGACATTCAGCCAGTATATGCGCTGGAAAAGATAATTTTTCGTGGAACGATCGATGAATGTACAGGGGTATTAGATATTAACGAATGATGCCACACGTTTTGTTACTCCCGAATCCACAACCTGTGGTGGGTTTTATCACGGATCTTAGGATAGAAGCCAAACGTAAGTACAAAAAATCGGTCGTGGATAACGTGTTGCGCCTTCGACTTTACGTGTGAGGTTGCTTGTTGCTTATTCTGTTATCTGCCGGTTGGTTATCTTCATACCTCTCAAGTACCGTTGATAATATCAGCTATGAACACTTCTCGAATAGTACCTCTATTTATTGGTATTTTTTAGTGCAACGAATTTTGGTGGAGACCCATGACCTCGTGGCCATAGTGATCTTGTTTACTCCATATGCACAAGTCACCATTCAGTTAAATGTGAGAACAGTCCCACCAGCGTCTATTTTCAACCAGGTATCTTACAAACAAGCAGACGAGAAGCAATTATACCTTGCGAAACAGAATTATTGGGGGTCCATCCAACAGATACAAAAGGACATACCATGCAAATACAAATTATTATCATGCATCCCGGCGGTAGTTGGTGCCGACCCAAGCACAGAACCGTCATCTTCGAATAACTTTCGTGCGGAGTGAGAGGGCCTGGGATCATATAAAGTATTTAGGCTAACTCACCTTTTCAACCTTGTATTTCTCTCCAAAGTATGCACTTTTCCCAGTATTCAATGAAATTCGATAAGCTGCAGCAGCTGAAGGTACAGAAGGATTATGCGAGGATTGGAATATGAATTGCAGAAGCTTAGGGGCCGCAGAAACAATGATAGACCCGTTGGACAGTCCTAGGTTATCAAGTGCGCTTCCTACGGTCAACGAGCGGGTCAGGATGGAGGATCCCAGCATAAGCTAGGCACTGACCGATGTGCACAACTTCAGTCTGAACGAGCGTCTTGTCGGCCTGTTCTTCATGGATAAGGATGTCACCACCCACAGCACTAGTGGAGATCCAAACTGTTCCATCGGTATTCTGTAATAAATGGCTCCTTAGATTGCCAATTTCAGCCTATCAGCATCCAACCACCTACCCGAACGATCCCATTGCTCGTATAGATCTGATCCACCGCAACCCTACAGCCAGTTTTTACGTGACAATAGGTGACCCATGTTGCTTTTACACGGAACAGCAAATGAAATATCCTCATCTGAAATCTAACATAAATAGCTCCTTCGGAAAACGACACCACGTTTACGTACTGGGCCAACCTTGGCTGCTGAGTCGTTCGTGACCCAGAACTCTTGCCCGTTTGGAGACCCCATCACGTCATTTGGCGTCAACATGATCGATGGGTCTTCCATTGTGACTACCCACTCCATCGTGTTTGCACCGAGCCGCGTTTTGAATATCTCGACCGCTGAGTCTGCACCCACTAAAGCAGCATCGACACGAGGATCTAACGGTGGGCGGTGGTTCACGAGATAGACCCAGAGTAAATCAGGGTCCCTTTCATCTGGGACCACGTCCATGCCATGCACGCTCAGCCCACGTGGGTCGGCAAAATTCAGGACTTGCAACTTGGTGACCGCACGGGTATTGGGATTGTAAGTCGCGACATAATCGGGGACAGTCCTTGCTCGAAAGGCGGTAGCATTGAGGTTATTCGCAGCAGGCATCCATGAAAGCCGATCCCATGGAGTGGGTGTACACGCGAGGTACACTAGGCCGGAAGGGTGGACTACTAGTTCTGCGTAATATTGTTAACGTTTTTGTGAATTACGCCACTTGGCTCCTTACTTTCACAAGCTTGAAGCGCTATTCAAAAAACCCTCCTGAAATGAGCGAGATTGATCCATGCTAAGGTAATGGGCACCAACCTTCAACAGCCTCGCATCGATTGGTATTCAGGGGTTCGATCCTTCGAAACGCACCACCGACTTCAAGGACAGGCGCAAGACATGCCTGATAAAATACACCAAAAATAACTGTCGTCACCGCAAGCAATATTATGGCCACCGAGGGCATTTTCGTGGTCGTCGTTGAAAAAGCAAATGCTTGCCTCCCAATCACGAGCCAGCGGAATGGTCGTGCAGGGTCACCAAAAACGACACGTTGAGTCGGCGCCTATATGCGAGCCAAATCGGTCGCGATACCAAGAAGGAATACATAGTTCGAATCTGTCTAGTACTCTACAACGGCGCTCAAGATAAATTGTAGCATATAAAAGATAGAAAGAAAAAATAACCAGTGCGCGTAATAACGGACAGCTCCGATACAAACCATACCAAGACAAGAGAAATACCAGTCCTCAGCAAGATCACAAAAAGCGAATAGTTAACCGCAAGAAGGGAACGAAGATGAAGGAGGGTAAGAGAGAGTTGACCGATGAATTAACAACGAATGGAGGTGAATAACTAATATGGGGGTATATGGGGGTGCTATTGATAAAATCATATAGGTGACGGATCGCTGAATACGCTTGGGGCATTTTCAACTAGCCACTCGACCGTCAGCGCCTTGCCAGCCATATCACCAAACTCGCGCGCAGGATCGGCAGAGCGCATGAGTGTTGCTAATTACGTGTTAGTTGGTAGTCAACAGTGGGGCTCGGCGGGATAGACTTACGACCAAATACAACGCCAATGTTTCGCGCCGTCATCAAATTTTCTTCACTGCAATCCTTGATACTAGATCCATGATATAAGACGCTGAAAATGCCGTGAAATGAGATCAACTTACCGGCTCAGATGCAGCATTAGGTATCTGAGAGTGTGGTAATGCTCGGGCGGTAGTTGTTGAATGAGGTTCACCAGAGCCTCACGCTTTGCATTCGCGTCACGTATACCTGCAAACTATTCAGCTATACTGAAATACAACTCGGCGGGCGGTACTCACTAGAAGCCTCGACAAACTTTTCGTGTAGCGCAAACGTGAGAAGGGGGTTCGGCAACTGGCGGAAATATGTCTTCATCACAGACGTAATGCTCGATATATCATTGAACGAGTCCGTATCTTCCAGATCAAACGCATTGTAATTCCCGCGCTCGAACAACTGAGTAATCGCCTTGGACAGTGAGGTTCCGCCGGTCTTGCGGTATATGCCCTCATAATCCATCGCTACCAAACCATATTCAGCTCTAGAGTGAATCAACTGGCTAACGGATGAACACACCTAAAGCTTCAACCGCTCGAATACATTTGTCCACGATCACAGGAACCATTCGGCCTGGATCATTTTTCGCGTCGGCCCGGACTTGCTCGACCAAATCACGTCCAAACATGCTTGGAGCTGCATTGAAAGCAATTATAAGGCTTTTCGCACAACAGCGAGATTATGAAATCACTCACGCAAGGGCGATATATCAACCACCGGTTCCTCGTCATGCCCAGACACACCCTGACATGATGGCCTGACAGCAAACACACATCGGTTGTGGCACGCCATGGGACAATCTGTCACCGCGAATCAGCGTTTGAACTTGGATGATCGGATATAACAACTCACTGCTACATCGCATCTGCATACCCCACATTTTATCCCCACACTGATCACACCGTACGGGTCTTAGCACGCTCTGTGGAACGAAATTATGCTCCTTGGAACCCTTGGATCGCTCTGGCTGGCCGCGAGAGCTAACCGACGAGGCCACCGACACGTTCGGATCCTTGGACGGCGCCTTGGGTTTGAGCCACTTGAACCCGCCCTTGGTAGCCGCAGGCTCTATACGCACGACCTTGACGTCCTCTTTCTCGCGCTCCTTTTCCTCAGCGACCGAAGGTGTACTCGTCGCCGTAACAGAAGACATCATGGACGTGACCGTGCCCATCGACGACACGCTCGTGTTCGGTGCGCCGATCATACCCAACGACGGACGCGTTTTGGCTCCAAACTCTTTGAGCGAGGAGCCAAGACTGAGTTGAGTGGTCGAGCTATCCATACGTGATATCTGGGGGCGCGTCGCGCCCATCTGTTGCTCGACCTGTCGTTGGATCTGCGCATTCAGTTCGGCGAGTTCTTCATTGCGGGCATTGAGAGCTGTGGTTTCTTCAAGGAAGATGTCGCGGTGCTCCTTGAGCTCTGTGATTTCCTTGACCAGCCCTTCGCGCTGAAGCTTCAGTCCTTCCAAATCTTTTCTATACTGCTTCCTCAAACCCTCAAGGCGAGCTTCCAGCGGCTCCAAGAACACGCCCGACCTGCGCCCCAGAAAAAAAAAGTCAATACCCCAACTTGCCCGGGCTGAATATATATATACCCACTTCTTCCCCAACTCATCCATCTCGGCCACAATCATATCTCGCTCGGTCTTCAACTTGGCCACGTCCCTCAGCAGCGTCCGTAGCGCAAGGTTGGCATCCGCTGTCTGCTGCTCCGACACTTCTCGAATCCGGCTCTCAGCAGACATGGCAGTCAACCGCGCAGCCTGACCGGACAACTGGACACGCAGCCGTGTCACCTCTGCCTCGGCATCCCGTCGTGCCGCAAGCTCCTTGTCATACTCGCTCTGCGCAACGGACAGCCCGTCGATAAACTGCTGGCTTGTCCTCTGTGAGTGGACCGAAAGAAAAAAATTCAGAATTTATGCGCATGTATTCCAGGACAGAAACCATACGGACCTTGATTCCATCATACCGCCCCTTGAGATCCGAATACTTGTCTTGACTGCCCACAACGGCCTTGGTGATCGCGTCCAAAAACTCGAGACTGACCTTGACGCTGGTGCTACCGCGCTCCTGCGCATTCTCCGCCATCTCTTTTAACCGCTTGATAATCGTCTCGCCCTGACTAATCGAATCCGCACGTTCACGGAACGGTCCGGTCGGAGGAGCGAGCGTCGTTCGAATGATCGGAGTGGTCAACGTTGTAGTTTGCTCAAATTCGTCATCGTCCTCGAGCACGCTCGCGGTCGCGCTGTCAGGCACCGTGACCGATGGGCGCTCGGACGACACTGACGGGCGTGTCTCGGATGATATACGCGGGAAAGGTTCGGATGCGGGTGTAGGCGTACGGTCGACGCTCGAACGATATTCCCCACTGGGTCGTCGTCGGTCCGAGTCTGAGCTCGGTTTTTTGCCCGACTCCGCACTCGATTTTTGTTTATCTGCATCAACGCTCGGTCGTCGTCGATCCTCTTGCACCAGTTTGACAGTCATTGGCTCCTTGGCCGTCCCTGGCTCCTGCTCAGACACCAACTTGACCGTCGGCCCCTGTATCCCATCGTCCTGTTTCTCCTTTTCTCTTTCTTTTTCCTTTTCTATATCCAAGCTCCCCCGCCCAATCAACGACAGCCGCAGCTTGCCATTCGAATCCACACCGACGCCCTTTAGCAAGTCCGCAAAATCCGTATCGCTCAACGAGAACCGCATAGGAGGAAGTTGCATCGCGCCATACGTTGCAGTCGCAGTGGTCGTGCCATGGTCAATGATGGGCGAAGACGAAGATGATGAGCTCGATCGAGGGTGGGTAGGACGGGATGTCGAATTAGATGTAGCAGACACGTTTGAAGTGCCCGACACGGTCGATGCACCCGAAGGCGTCGCAGTCCCACTCGCAGTAGACCCAAATGCCCCAAGCGCGGAGAAGGACGTCGTATATTGATGATACACCCCGGTTTCTTGAGCCTTGTCTTTGGGCGGGACAGCAGGTGGAGGCAAGCTCTCCCTCCCTCCGGATTTCGCGCGCGTAGGCGTGCCTTTGGCAGCGGGTGCCTTGACGCCGTTCGTGCCTTGGCTAGCGCTCTTGAGCATCACCCGGCCACTCGGTGCAGGACTCGCGTTTCGGGTGGCGGGCGCGGGACTCGCGGTTCGTGCGGCAATAGCAGCACCTTGGCTAGCGCTCTTGGTCACAAGTGGGCTAGCACTCCTTGTAGTTGAGCCCGCGCCATTTGCATTCAGAGTTTGATCAAACGTAGAGGCTGGGCTCGGGCTTGTGCTCCTCCCAATGCGCGGGCTTGTACTCCTCCCTATTGGACTCGCGCTCCGTCCCCCACCTAGGCCCGGACTGATGCTTCTCCCATTTGGACTCGCGCTCCGGCCGAGCGGACTTGTGCTTCTTCCAAGGTTCGCAGGGCTTGCGCTCCGACCGTCGGCCGGGCTTGGGCTCGTGCTTCGGCTGATTCCTGGGCTAGTAGCGCGTAGCCCTCCCGGGCTGGAACTCCTTCCTTCTCTGTGACCGTTGGCGTGCGGCCGGCGCACGTCGACAGTCGGGTCATCGTCCTCAATATGCATCATCATCATGGCCAAGGCGGGCTCGTCGAGCGACGAAGCGTCCAGGGTAAACGTCGGCTCTTCAAACATCATCGTGATTTCGCCTTCGTTGGGGCCCAGAATGGACATGGTGTCCTCTAGGGGCATGCCCGGAATCTGCACATCGGTCGAGGCAGTACGCGTATCCACTGAGCCGTTTCGCGTAGGCGGCTCGAAGATGTCACGCGATGGAGAAGCGGCACGTGAACCCTCGATCGAGTAAGGCGAGAGCTGAGCGCGTTCGTCTGGGGGCGCACCGACGCTATTCCCCCTGGGACGAACGGGCGAAGGGGGCATGACAAGCCCAGGGTTAATGGATCTTCGCTTGTCAGCCCGGCTGGTTGGGGTCGTGGTCGGGATATTGAGTCCGCCATTGGAATTAGTGATCGCGGCCTGTTGCTGTGCAGCAAAGGTCGCACTCGTCGAGGGCGAGCGGGTGGTCGACACGCCTGGACCCATGGCGAAAAATGAGCTAAGAGGTCTGACGCCATCATCATAGCTTTTTCGGCGTTTGCCAAGGTCGTGTTGGCTGTTGTTCGCGGAGAGGAGGGCAGGGGAAGGTGCGGCTGAGATTGTGGCAGGGGAAGACACCTGGTTGGGTTCGGTCGGATGGCGTCTGGATGGCTGAGAGGGAGTTGGGGACTGGGCGGCGGATGAGGGCACATGCGACTGGCGAAGAGTGAATAATTAGCGGATAAAATGTAGAAAAACACACTCACGTCGTCCTTGCGTGACCGAGTGCGCGAGCGTTTCTTTTGTTCTGCGTGGCGGCGAGAGCGGGCGACGCGGTCATTGTGGCAAGACATGCAGTAGATGCCCTGGCTTGTCTTGGCAAATACAAGCTCCTCGATCCGGCGAGCGCACGAGCGGCACTTGAAGCAGGCGGCGTGGTATGAATCGTCGCCAGTCATGATGGCCTCGTCGAGGATAGGGTTGTGGCAAACATGGCACGAGTAGGAGCAGGACTGGCAGACTGGAGATCCGTCGGCGAGGAGCAGCAGATTGGTGTCCGCGCTGACGGTGGTGCGGCACTTGGCGCAGCGGAAACACTCGACGTGCCAGAGCGCATTGCCGAACGCGACGACGACGCCGCCCGACGCTGACTCGAGCGTGCGGTGGCAGCCGCCGCACGCGGGCTCGTCTGGTGCTGGTGCTGCTACTCCGGCCGCCTCCATCGTCGTCGAGATTCTGAAGATGCCAACTCGTGATGACAAAGCTCGGCGGCTGGTGGCAGCTCAGGGGCCAGAACCGCGACAGCCATCACCTCCGACTGCGGTCGGAGTCGGCATGGCCATTTCAGTCTTGTGTCAACACCACGGACGCGTTGGAGCCACCTCGTGGCGTTCTCAAGCCCCCTCGGGACAGCGCCCAATCTCCTGTCTAGCTGGGCACCTGGCGTGACCACTCTGCCGGGGCTATATGGCAACTTCTGGCGGCAACGCGCCAGTCATAGTGTGACGTGTCGACCGGGACCAGTCCCGTTGCGGCGACAACGGCCAATGGATCCACCGCGCTCAATTGTGAAGGGTATATCTTGCAGGCGCTAGATCCTATTGGCGATCATTGGCTTATGGCAGCAAATGGTTGTTGTAGCAACTGTTGATTGCGCTGTGACTAAACTGGACCGGCTAGTTTGTCAGCCAATTGTTTTCTCGACTTGCTAGATGCCCACTCACACATCGCAAAGCGCGATCCATGCTCCTAACATGTGTCTATATGCACTGGCATGTTTTCATCTCGTCCGGACGCCATGCACCCTAATACTTTCAGCTAATTCATTATGCCACGACAAAGCCAAACGGTATTGTATTTACCGAGTTCCTGAACCCCCCTTAGCGCACAGCCACAGCCAAGCCAGGGTGTCGATCGGGCACTAAGCACGGGCATGGATTTCGGGCAGGCCCTGAGCAATCATGACGGGCGCGTTTTTGAGTCTGTCGTGCGTTTCCTCCCAACCGACACTCACACGCTCCTTAACAGCGCCCACCGACAATGCGCTGGCTGTTGTCTGCATTTTCAGCCGTCGCCATCACCGGCGTACGGGCCGCGTTTCCAAGCTATCCAAACGAGTTTGTCCCGCCCAACGCGTTGCTCAACTCGACCTGGCCAGAGACGACCCTCCCCGCTCAGCGGAGCATCATCAAGTATGCGGACGAGATTCTCCGAGAGGGACCGTGGTGTGAGCTTCCAAGTCCATTTTGTGTGAAATTGGGATGCTGATCATGCGAGACGACGCTAGCGGTGATGAACAAGAGTGTCAACCCACCGACGGGCGACAAGCAGTGAGTTTGCCATCCGAAATAGCACTGGTCGAAATGCTAATTATTTAACAGTGATTACCTGAGTTATCGCCCATAGTACGATAAATTTCATTATCAATATTGAATTTAAACCAACCTCCACACCAGCTACTGGCCCGACTGTTCCCAAGTCGGAAACACCACAGAACTCACTCTAGAACAAAGTAACATTCTCGCCTCATACTTCCTTGCGTATGCTCACCCCTTGGCCCAGTCTATGTAACATGCCCTTATGTCCGTCGAGACGGCCAATTCAACCCAGACTACCGTCTCGCAAACGACTCGGGCTCAGTCCAAGCCCTCATGGACGCCGTCCTCTACGCGCCCATGGCCCACCTCATCCTCACCCGTAACCAATCGCTCTCCAAGAACCCGCCCGAATTCTACTCGGGCGCCGCCCTGCACGCCCTCAACGTCTTTTTTGTCGATCCTGAAACAGCCGTGCACCCGCATTTGAACTTTTCACAGCTGTTGCGAGGTCCTGGTGTTCAAGTATGTCCTTTTACCCTTGTTCGGCGGAGGTCGTACTGATGTAGCTGCTGAGCAGAAAGGAAGCCCGACTGGTGTATTGGATATGCATTGGTGGCCCAAGGCCTTGACGGGTATCTTGCTCATGCGAGCAATGAACGTCTGGTCCGAACAAGACATTGCGGGCGTCGTCAGCTGGGGAAAGGCCTACATTCCTTGGCTCTTGACCAACGATTTGGCCAAAGCCGAACGTGGAAGCGACAAGTAGGGCCTGTTTGCTATGACGTCAACGCGCATGCATACTAAATGCTGTTCCACGTTTAGCAACCACGCATCCTACTTTTACAACCAGCTTGCAGCCCTCCAGATCCTGGTGGGAGACAACGAAGGCGCCAAAGCGACGCTCCAGGACTATTTCACCGGAGTGTATCAGCAGCAGATTGATGCCAAGGGTGACCAGGTTTGCAACATCCCGCCTGCCTCCTGGGGGAAAACTAACATATGATTCGGCAGCCGAAAGAGAGCGCACGTACCCACCCGTACCATTATCGAGGTTACAACCTTTGCGCCGCGATCGTATGTCCAGGATTTCGCTCACTTGCAATTGACAAAGCTCAAAATGCCTATGTAGACCAGTGCTCGCCTTGCAGAGTATGTTGGATACGATGGCTGGAACGCGAAAGCAGCCGCAGGCGCCGGGATCCAAGAGGCCGCCAACTATGCAATGGGATTCACACCAGGTCCAGGCGAGGCCGCTAGCGAACTGTTTCCACAGGTAGTCTTATCCCCCCGCTCACTCCCTACTTGCCATCGCTCACAAGCTTCACAGGTCGCGGCCGTCGCAGTCAAATTCGGCGACCCAGACGGCAAATACGCTGCATGGCTCGCGTCCAGGGATCAACAGTACCCGGCTCGGCTCTGGTTCTTCTGGAACCAGCCCTGTCCGATTCGGGTCTTGCCGCTGGGTTGATCGCTCGAGGTGGGGCCAACGACGATGGCGGATCGGGGGGCGCGGATCCGAACGATCCTGATGATGATAATAATGTCACTGGTGCGACTGGATCTGGTGGGAAGAACGGCGCTGGGGCTGTTCGGGCGAGTGTCGGGTTGGTTTGGTTGGAGCTGTGGTTGGGATTGTTGGATGGTTTTAGTGCTTAGATACATGGTCATGTTTCTTCTTCTTCTTCTTCTGCTTTAGTGTGGGACATTTTGACATTTTCTTGCATGCTACACTATATGTTGGTCGTAGTTGTTGTTGAGTAATGTACTCTGCCATTCGTTTATTTGGCCGGTGATTCAGTCGCATATATGCTCCCCCTACTCTTGGAAATCGGGTGGGTTTCGAAATGCCCGACGAGTTGGGGCCCTTGGAACCCCATAGTGCCCAGTATCAAGTACAACTGGTCGCGGAGTAAGATGGGTGATGGGGTTTTTGGGGCTTCAACGACCACAGGCACGGCCCTTACAAGGTCTCGCTTCATGCTGTGTCGAGTAGTTTATTGCGTGCTTTTTATCAGCTCTGGGCTATCCCTGTCCTCGAACTTGGTGTAGCGTACTGAACTTCTATTGCAAAATTTAGGGGTATGCGAGCTAGCAATTGAAACGAGGAAACAAGGTCGAGTGTATACTCGTTATCGGGGGTTGTCCAAAAACACGTTCCGAAAGATAGGCTGCATACATTTATACGCATGAATCGATATTGATTCCGTTCGGTGTCCTCAGATAGCCTAGACATCGTAATCGATAATATTGGATCCATTCTGTAAATACAAAATCATTTCGACGACTATAATACGGTAAACTGACTCAAACACGTTGCTTCGAAGGATACGAGAGAGGAGACGACAGGAAATCAAGGGATCGAAGAGCTGGCTCCAGCCAGCGCGCTTGTGATATCGCGCGACATGGTCCTGCTTTTCTTTTCTTTTTCGGGGTAAAGCGTACAAAACAAAAAGTGGCGGCGCGGGCCTGTCTGGTTCGTGGCTACGCGTCCGCCCAGGGTTATGTTCTCGGTAGATCCTCTAATACGGAAATCAAGCTATAAGTGTCGAGTTGGAACATGTCTACGAGAGTACGTACCGAATTCCGAGCGAAAACATTCTGTCAAACACTGCAGGGGTTCAGTCAAGAAACCGAGAAAGTCTGAACTCGTGTGGATCGACTTACGTATTGCGATCCAGGCTTTGGCGGTCGTTTGGCATGCTAGGTGTGTGAGCATAAGCGGAGGACTCACGCCCTCGAGCGAGTAAGATATCGGAAAACCATGGACGGCTGAGCGGGCCCTGGACGCATGTAAGTTGAATCAACTATGCATGAAGGCGGTTGCGTACCAAATCTAAACAGAGCATGATATCCCTGCCTCCATTTTTCCTCGAGTAGACGCGCGCACATGGCCGGATCCGGACAAGTAGGGCACTGTATCCTCATTTCAAATTTTTGTTTTGTGTCGCATAGAACAAACAACTCACACATTGATACTCTCTGGCAATGGGAACAAGGCCGAGCTTGAGAACCCGTTCCAAAAACCAATTCCGACGTTTCTCCAGCTTGAGCAATGTTTCCTGGGAAAGTGTCGACAGCTCCGCTTCGGACCTGAGTAGGTTTCCATAAAAACCATTCTGTCTGAATTAGAAATGGCTTACCATCCACCTGTTGGGACAAGTCAGAGGCGGGGCGCGACTAGATCATTTATGAATACGGACCTGGATTGTCTAGTACAAACCGGCTGCTTTCGCGGTAAAGCTCTTCGTAGCCAAAAAGTTCGGCAATTCGCATGGCTTTGATAGGTTTTCCAGCTGCGTGAGTAAGGAGGAATTGAAGACATGCGGATTGGAGGGAAGGCACGACAAGCTTGTGCGATATATTCATCCTAGCCGAACAGTAAGTCGGGCGATACTTTTCGGGAAGATTGTATGGCTTACAATCCCTCAACATTGTTCCTAGAATAGATCAGTAAATATGGAATACGGCAAGGTATGCTATTTGAACATACCACGCGACGGTGCAGTCCAAGCTGGTATGAATGCAAGTCAGTAGGATGCATTGTACGCGCTTAATCAGACTCACTGGGGATACACAAACTTTAAAAAATCATGGAATATACCAGCCTGTAACATGGTTTAAAACCGTGTTTCTGATTCAACAGCGCAACAATACCTTCTCTTCTTTAAGCTGGATCACCGCGTCTGGGATAGGTTTTGACGATTTCTCGGTCATCCTCGACAACTCGGGCGCGGTTTTTGATCGCGTGTGTCGACAAGGGTCTGGAAGCCGTTTGTCAATAGTTATTCTCCAGGCAGTACTTGAATGAGCATGGAACTTGCGTTCATTCTCGCCTTGCAACTTCTGCAATGATTGGGCACGCTCCTTGTCTCTATCTTGAGCGTGGTCGCCTTCACCTTCGTCCGCACAACCCACGTCGGTATCAGCCTCGGCCACGTGAGCGCAATTCGATTCAGGATCATCCGAGGTGAGCTCGGCTGAAGCCGGGACAGCCGTGTTGTGTGATTTGAACGTAGAGGAAGGCTGGGAGGGGGGTTGGGAAATGGTAATGATCGACGAACATGATGTACGATTTCTGTTGACCGACGTCTCTGCCCAGCTAGCACAGAGGGCATGTTAGAAAGAATGTCGCATTTGAGTTGTTGAACCCGACCTACTTTCCACTGAGGACAGCTTCGAAGAACGGAGAGGCGAACATCAGTATGTCCTTGTGAGCCCTGTTGGAATTGGTTCATTTAGTGTTCGATCAAACGACCAGGGATACGACTCGCCAGAAGGTTGTCGCCTCTACAATGATCTTGACAGTACCAACATAGCTAGCGTCGCGCCTAGCGGATAAGTGCGTCTATCAGTGAGTATGACTTGGAAAAAAACGGTAATGGTTGAACCAGCGCACCGGAATGTGATGTCAACGTCGATCGGCTCGGTATCCCCGATGTCATCGGAAACCTCAAGCTCATCGATGTCTTCGACTTCAGCTTCTTCCAGTAGCCATGGAGGGGTGGAAGAGGATCGCGGAAAGATAGCAGAGGCTGCCGCGTGGGTCTCTGTTGGGACGAGGGCTGTAAAGGTATTAGACGAGCGGCTGCTGCGTGCGATAAGGATATTCGCCGGGTTAGAAGACATGTTGCGGGGGACACCAAGACGCATGCAAATGGCGTCGGTGGAAGCAAGTGGCAGGTGGATGGCAAGCGCCGTGGCTGCACGTGGTCGGCGCCGAGCCTTTGATGTGTCCGGCTCGTCTGCTGTCCCGCGCGCACCACAAGTCAAACCTCATGTGCACGCTGGGCTCTTGGCGCTGGTTCCGCACTATTCTTGCTGACTTGGGCCCCCTCCAATCGCTTCGGAGATCGGTGCGAACCCACAGAAGCCCAGCACGATAAGCTACACATGACCGTTCTCGCTATGCGGCTTGGCACTCTACTATGGTCACTCGACCTGTGCTCTCATGAATGACAAACCCGGCGATTCGACAGGTCTGTGACCGCACACAGCGTGCCACCATACTTCGTTCTCCTGTAGAGCCATACTTGCAGCTCGTGGACCACGCACGATCCCCCTAACCGATGCAAGAGACGCATGAGCATGTTTGCATTCTTCTCCGTTGGTTTGTCGCTTTGAGAAGTCGCGGGGCTATATATTCTGCCTCTGCGCCGACTTTCAACTCATCAATCCGGTCAAGGCATCTACACCAACAGCTTCGCCATGCTCTTTGCTGCTTTCTCTGTCTTCGCTCTCGGTGTGAGCTCGGCATTGGCCGCTCCTTTCCAGAACATGACCATCGGAAGGACCTGCGGCTCTACTCCTAGTGCCGAATTCGTTGCTGCAGCCGAGGCCCACTTTGCCGCCAACAAGGTGTCTGCCAAAGCTGGTGCTGGAACCTTTGTGGCCTCTATCCCTGTCTATTGGCATGTCATCCAGGCAGGCACAAGTAAGTCTTTATCTGCGCGTCCTGCCAGAGTTGACTAAATCCACGTCTGATTTGTAGCCCTCGCTCAGGGAAATATCCCCGACTCACAGATCACCACGTCGATTAGTGCCATGAACTCGCACTACTCCAGCTCCGGGTCGGCTTTACTCTTGCGGGAACCGACAGGACAACCAACTCGTGGGTCCCATTTCTTCGCTTTTCCGTTCTTTACTGACGTACTATTTGCTCTTTTCAGCAACTGGTTCAGCCAGGTTGGCCCCAGCACCTCCTACCAAACCGCCATGAAGACCGCACTGCGCAAGGGCGGTGCAACGCTCTCAACGTCTACACCGTTGGCTTCCAGTCTGGCGCTGGTGCTGGTCTCCTCGGTTACGCCACCTTCCCTTCGTCTTATTCCGGTAACCCGAAGGACGATGGTGTTGTCATTCTGTACTCTTCAGTCCCCGGCGGCTCGACCACCAACTACAACGAAGGCAAGACACTTACCCACGAGGTTGGCCACTGGCTCGGTCTCTACCACACCTTCCAGGGTGGTTGCGCTTCCCCTGGTGATTCCGTCGATGACACTCCTCCGGAAGCTTCCCCCGCTTCTGGCTGCCCGACTGGCCGTGACACTTGCTCTGGTGGAGGTGTTGACCCGTAAGTAATCCATACCATAAACAACGGATAGCAGCACTCACCATTCCCCCCATAGAATCCACAACTACATGGACTACTCCTACGATTCGTGCATGTACGAGTTCACGCCCGGTCAGATTACGCGCATCAAGAGCCAGATCGGTACTTACCGTGGCATCACCGTCTGATCGCCTAAATCGTACACTGTTAAAAATCCGGTAGTCCGCTGTATAGGCCCGATGTCATCGTGAATAAAATACCTTTGCGAAGGTTTTGGCTTCATTTTTGGTTAAGAGATATATTCATGAGTGCGGTCGAGTTTTCCAGAAGTTGGTGTCACAATATCACTCGCTTCTTTTCGTTTTATCGACATGGTTAACGGGCGGTGGGGCTTGGCGTCGTACCACTAATGGGGACGCCAATAATATTCTCCACCAGCCCTGTTGACCCGTACGTTTGAACTTGACCAGAATTCTCACTGCCCTTGGACAGCACGCAGCGCCATGAACCAACCACAAGAGACTCGTGCACGCGAGCCCATCATATCTACGTCTTGGCTTTCTCCTCATATCGAGATACTGATACAAGACACGTGGCCATTATAATCTCCGGCTGCCTTGATCTCATATATGCTCACCGGTATTGATGTGCAACGAGCAAACTGGGCTGGTTGGACACGAGATCGCGTTTATATCTGGCAAAGAACCTAGAAGAAAAGGCATGGTTCAATCCTCAAATTCTTTAGTAGACATGTTCGTTCAAATTTTAGCCTTGGTCGTAGCCTAAGTTCAACATTGCATACTTTATATCTTTTGCGTTGCTCCTGTTTTCGCGGGCCTTGGGCAGGCATGTCGCCGCCTCGAGTACATGTCCATGTCGCTATATAACTTATGATACTGTACTCTGGTACTCGGCTGTATGTGTCCCTGCGTACTCGGGATCATGCTTTCCCTTGGAGACTGCATTGAACTCGTCTAAAAGCGTTTCCCCATACTATATGCGGTACCCCAGTCGTCACCGGCCCAGTGGATCGATAAACGACTTATAAACGACACGGAGTTTTAGATATGGCTGTGATCTTTGTCTCGTACGAACACAATCTCACCAACAAGCATAGCGGTTTACTCTGAGAGAAATTACTCACAAACACGTCATTTGGGGCGCATCCTGTTGAATTTCTAGCAAATGAAGCGTCTAGGATCTGTGCGTTTCGACTACACGCGCTTCGATCTGCTCCGCAATAGAAATACGCGACTGAATCAAGTAGTTTGGGGCGGTCTGCTCTTCTGTGAAGCCAAAGGCACTTGACATACACTGTGTAAAAACCCCTCAACGAGATTTAGGCCCAGCAACATGTTTCGATTTGCCGAATTCAAGTTGAGCACAGCCGGCATATAACGGAGTGTACAGCTAACCTAAACCAGCGTGCCAAGCAATATCGATGCGTGGTAACGTTCAGAATAGTACGCCTTTGAATGGCAATCGGCTGTGCATCATATAGGAACGCCGTCTGATGCACGGCCAATATCGTCAGGTGCGCATATACCTGTGAAATTTGTTAAATGTTATAATGCATCCACGCACCAGCTCACGGATATATTCTATAACGCGACCTGCTGCTGTCTCATAACAATCCCCCTGACCATTCTATTTACTATGATCTGGTTGCCGTTTGTAGTTGTCCTATCGGTGGTTTTTTCGGCCTCTGGCACCGTAGGGTTGTCCAGTCGAGCTCAGCCAATCGCGCGGACGTGCGGCGCAGAGTCGAGGTGCGCAAGGCACCCACATTTCTTGGATATGTTTTTAAGATGTATCCACTCCTGGAACATAGCTCATCGTTTGTTCAAGCCGCCGAGTCTCACTTTGCGTCGATGCAAGCATCGGCTGGGAAGAGCATAACTTGTGAAGGCCGGATAAAGGTTTATTGGCATGTTATAAGATCTGGAAAGTGTAAGCGACTACCGAGAAAGCTCAAGGCGTCGCATTAACAAGCATAAATCTGCAGCTCTCGCCGAAGGGAACATACCCGATTCACAGATCAAGGACGCGATAAAGGCTACCAATTCTCACTTCGCCAAAGTTGGCCTGCGTCTCGAGCTCGCAAGTATAGATCGCACTACCAACAGGTGAGTACTTTGTCGTGTGCTTTAGTGAGCCGTATTGATTAGCTTGCGGGAATATTGTGTACAAACGGCAGCACTTGGTTTAATTACGTCGCTCCTCGACTACCCACCAATGCCGCTATGAAAACCCTGCTTCACAAGGGTGGGGCTGCTGATCTAAACATTTACACTGTCGGGTTCAAAGGCGGCCCTGGAAAGGGGTTACTTGGCTATGCAACATTTCCATCGTCTTACGAAGTCAACAAGACCGATGATGGTGTTGTCATTCAGTATGCGACACTTCCAGGCGGGACTTATGCAAACTACAACCAAGGAAAAACTTTGACGCATGAACTCGGTCATTGGCTTGGATTGTATCATACGTTTCAGGGAGACTCCTGTTCTGGCGACGGGGATTACGTTGATGATACACCACCAGAAGAAACGCCATCGGCTGGGTGTCCTGTGGGCAAGGACACGTGTCCAGGACATGGACCTGATCCGTGAGTGAAATATATGAGTTTAGTGCAAAGGCTCAACCGAACATTTTAGAATCCACAATTTTATGGACTATTCTTACGACGCTTGTCTGTACGAGGTAAGTATACCCCAATGATTGCATTTTACCAGTATAAAAACGCGTATGCAGTTCACTCCGGGGCAGGCCAAACGTATCAAGCAACAAGTCAGGTTATATCGTGGAATTCGGCTAGGGCATTGAGAGGGTGTCATTGATTCGGTTTATATTCCAGTGATCTGAAGGCTAATATTACTATTTTGGCATGTTAAGTCTAAGATTTTCTATCCAAAGATTGAGCCCCCCCTGGAATAGTTCTAGATCATGATGACATTATTTATACGTTTGGCAATATCGCAAATAAATAGCCGTTGACAAACTTCAGCAATGAGATATGAGCGTCAAACGATGACGATTTGATAACGCCTCATAATCCTACCAGAATGATCCCTGCTCTCAGCGGTCGATAAGTAGCAAAATGGATAGTAGGTTTGTGTCGGAGCTAAGGCTATTGGTTTTATAGGTCTGAACAAGTGGCATTTTATAGTACAGTGCCAGCGCACGGAAGAGTTGTTTAACAGGAACAACATATCAAAGTTTATCTACCGTAATGCAGATCTACCTCTACCACAATCCAGTTACAAACTATCAGAGCAATGGACGAAAATGTGCTTCTGCCTGTAGATATTTGACACCAAACTTATCACTCGACCGCCACATTCTTCAAGTCATCATTCTTGTATAACACCGGAAGATCTGTGCACTTGGTCATATCTGTAGCAATCGTCTGAAAGCTAGGGGTTGTTTGCCGCAGCTTGCGGAGGCACACAGCCCAGTCTTGCCCGCAGGGTTCGCAGGCGACACTGTGGCGTGACCCGTTTTTTCTCCTTTTAACGCTGTCACAAGCGCCACCACCTCGCCACCTTCACTCGCCAGCCTGCGCTTGTTCTCTGTGTGCTCGTCTGTCTTTTCCCCACCCGTCATCCTGTTTTCCCTCCATTTCCCCCCACATACACGCAGCAAATCACTACAACAAGACACGCTGGTGTGTCTAACTACTAACCGCGATTTCCACTCCCAATCCTACGCCCACCCACCATCCCGACTTCCGACTGCAGTCGCCTGGTAGCCACCCAACCCGCAAGTTCGCTTGTGTCTCGGCGCCTGAGCTCCCCCGTCGCTTTGCTCCGAGTTTCCCATACCTTCCAGTTCGAACGACGGCCAGTCGGTTTTCTTTACCTTTCCTAACGCGTCCTGTATGTCCTATTGACCGTGTATATAGCACCTCTAGAATACTTTTATGCACAACATGGCGCGCTTCCCTTTATGTCAAATCCACCCGGATTCGCGCCTCCCCGGAAGCCACACGCGTCCGAAGGTAAGAGCTTATTATGTGTAGAAGTGGGGCAGATATGCATGTAAAATTAAGACGGGGTGTTATGTTGAGGTTTGCTTGCAGATTCGATGTTTAGGAAGTGAATATATTACTGTGCCTGATACAAGCCTGTTCGTACCACATCAAAAGAAGTGCTGGGTAAACCATGTATGTGGCTGGCAAGGGTCCTCAGATGCGCTTGCCGACCCCCACTCCATTTGCCGAATTCCAGTTGAGCACAGCCAACGTATACTAAATGCACATCCGATCTAAGCCGGCTCGCCAAACAATTTCGATGCATGGCGACATTTCGGAATAGCATGTTATTGGGTAGCAGTTGGCTGTGCATCATGTTTGAACACCGTCCAATGTACGGCCAATATCGTCAGGTGCGCATATACCCATGAAGGTTCTTGAATGCCATAATACATCCACGCAGTAGCTCATGGATATATTCTATAACGCGGCCATCTGATGTCTCATAACAACCCCCCGACCATTCTGCTTGCTATGATCTGGTCGCCGTTCATACTCATACTATCAGTGTTTTGTTCGGCCTCTGGTGCCCTAGGGTTACCCAGTCGAGCTCAGGCAATCGCACAGACGTGTGGCTCAGAGTCGAGGTGTGTAAAACACCCGGAATTTTCGGATGTGTTTTAAGACCTGCCTATTCCTGTAACATAGCTCGTCATTTGTTCAAGCCGCCGAGTCCCACTTTGCGTCAACACAGCATTGGGTGGGGAGCGTATTACTTGTGAAGGCCGGATAAAGGTTTATTGGCATGTTATAAGATCCGGAAAGTGTAAGCGACTACCGAGAAAGCTCAAGGCGTCGCATTAACAAGCATAAATCTGCAGCTCTCGCCGAAGGGAACATACCCGATTCACAGATCAAGGACGCGATAAAGGCTACCAATTCTCACTTCGCCAAAGTTGGCCTGCGTCTCGAGCTCGCAAGTATAGATCGCACTACCAACAGGTGAGTACTTTGTCGTGTGCTTTAGTGAGCCGTATTGATTAGCTTGCGGGAATATTGTGTACAAACGGCAGCACTTGGTTCAATTACGTCGCTCCTCGACTACCCAACAATACCGACATGAAAACCGTGCTTCACAAGGGCGGGGTCACTGATCTAAACGTTTACACTGTCGGATTCAAAGGCGGCCCCGGAAGGGGGCTACTTGGTTATGCAACATTTCCGTGGTCTTACAAAGTCAACAAGACAGACGACGGTGTTGTCATTCAGTATGCGACACTTCCAGGCGGAACTTATCTGGATCACAACCAAGGAAAACTTTGACGCATGAACTCGGTCATTGGCTTGGATTGTATCATACGTTTCAGGGAAACTCTTGTTCAGGCGATGGAGATTACGTTGATGATACACCGCCAGAAGAAACACCAACGAACGGGTGTCCTGTGGCAAGGACACGTGTCCAGGACATGGACCTGATCCGTGAGTAAAATATATGAGTTTAGTATAAAGGTTCAACCGAACATTTTAGAATCCACAACTTCATGGACTATTCTTACGACGCCTGCCTGTACGAGGTAAGTATAGTTTCAATTATCGAATCTGCCACTATAAAAACGTATACTGCAGTTCACTCCGGGGCAGGTGAAACGTATCGGGCAACAAGCCGCTTTGTATCGTGGAATTCGGCTACGGCATTGAGAGGATGTGATTGACCCAGCGCGCATTCTGGTGACCATAGGCTAATATCATTGGGTTGACGTGTTACTTCTAAGTCTTTCTATCGAAGGATTGACCTCCCCCCCCTCGGAATAGTTCGGAGTCATAAGATCATTGTACATTTGACTATATTGTAAATAAATAACTGTTGATAAAGCTCGACAGTAAAACACGAGCCGCCAAACGATAGCAGTGTGATAATGGCTTGTAATCCCATCGAAATACTTCTTGCTTTGAGTGGTTAATAAATAACAAAATGGCCGCCAGGTCCCCGGCACAACTAGGGCTGTTAATTTCATGCGCTCGTGCCGGTGGCAAGGAATTTTATAGTGCGATTCCAGCGAACAGGAATGTCATTTAGCAGAATAACGGATCAAATTATTATCTGCCCTCGAGCGGATCTACCCCTGCTACGCCGGGTTACAAATATCAGAACAACGGATGAAAAAGTGCTTCAGTCCATAGGTATTTGAGATCAAAATTATTGTTTGCCGCCACATTGTTCAAGTCATCGCGGCTGTCTAACGCAGGGAGATCTGCGCATTTGGCCATATCTTTAGCAATTGTCTGAAAGCAAGTGCGCTGTTAGGGTACCGAAACCAGTATTAAGTGCAAGAAAGCACAACCTTTTGGTGACATCATACTTTTCAACGAGATGGCTGTTGACATGTCTGCGGTACGTCGTGATATCGATAAATATTGGATCCAGCCTCGTGAGGCTTGGGTGAAACTCGTTGGATGTGAGTATCCTGAGCCTGAGATATCGTAAGCGGGGGAGATGAAGAGCAATGTTTTGAACGTCAAAGATTCCGAGATCGCGGTTATGTATGAGCAGCTCCTCGGTGCTAGGTATCCCTTTCAACAGGGATTGAATATCCCAGTTTGTTCCTGACCAGAGATTGCAACGGACTTTGCGCAGAGGAATGAATTGCAGCGGGTTTAAAGCTCCTGGGATATCCCCAATACCCATAAAAAGAGAAGATGCGAGCTGTTGAAGGCACAAAGCGTGTCTGGGTAATGCCTGAAAACAGGAAGCCACGAGCTCTGGGTGGTAGCTCCTCATACGATATCGCGAATTTTGGATGCTGATACTAGTGAGGTACCGTACAATGACGGCGGTGTTGAGTACGTTGCGAACGGTTACCAAATTCACCGAGTACATCCGCAAGTTTCGGAGGCCGGGAAAAAGCCCATTGGGCAGATCCTTGCTCTGTATTTCTATTTCAGCCCCCGACTTCTGGCATTCTCTTATCTCAAGAAATTCAGCTGTGGAAGATTCCCAAGAGCCACCAAGCTGTTGTGAAGCAGTATGTTTGTGCTCGTCGTTAGACGACGTAGCTCGCCAAAATAAGGCTCCCGCCTATCCAAAGACGTGCATTGGAGTGAAGCGAGGCAATCCATGAGTGGCAAACTGCTTTCGCTGGTCGTTATATGGAGTGACTCAAGTTTAGGGCACGACTTAGCAATGCTGGCTACAAAACTATCCAAAGCTTCTGTATGAATCTGGTAGAGGTTGTAATAGAGAGAAGTGTCGCAAGTTCGTATTTCCGTTACCGAAGAATGTAGGAACAAGGAGACCCAGAACTGGGTTGAGGGCTGATCAATATTATGGGGCCTCGCACAGATGATAGATCTAATGTTCGGTAAAAGAGGTCGCCTCTGTCGCGCAGCGCGACTCAAGATGTTTGAGAAATGTACAATTTCAGTCGCGGGAAGCCGGCGAATGGAGAAGAAATCCAGGCGCTTAATCAGAGGTGCATAGACGTCAAATCGGTCTAATGTCACTGTTGACTCGTCTTCGAAGTTGGGGCACTGATTAGAAGTAGGAACACAGTCGACAGTACTACTAGAGCTATCGGGGTTCACCTCTAGAGTGGATCGGTGCACAGATTCAGGACCCGAATGGCACTCTGGAATCAAGTGGACTAGTCGACGTATATCGGTGGCTTTTTCCCAAATCAAAGGCGTTACGTTCGCAAAAAAACGATGGTTAATTCGGGCCAAGATGGGGAGTTGGGTTCGCGTGACGTGTTCAGCAATAAGCCGGGTGAGCTCTGGTGTATACAATACAGACAATACAGGTGATTTTATTGTCTGGATGAAGTATTCGTTCATTTTAGTGCAGCTCGAAGCCCAGGGTTTCTGTCTATTCGCAGTTAACGAGAAGTAGCTGAGTGACCTGCTCGGCCAAAACGCGAATATGTAGCAGCGCGTAGTAACGCTACAAGGTGTTTTCGCGCGCTTACTAAACCCCGGCACGTGCTACTTCGGCGTTTGCCCGAGTATCGTGGCTGACCGGCGCTTAATGTAACCATTCATGCGCATACGTAATGGTGGCTGTGTAAATCCTTCCCCGCATCTCTGAAAACCACCAGCACCGTCCTCATCTTGTACACACTATGTGTAAGTTGAAAATTTAACGCAAATCGATTGGAATTTAACCCACCATCGTTTCCAAAGCTGCCGTGATTGATGCAGGTAGCTATGTCCAATCCGATTCCACCACAATAACTCCTATTCATGACCATCATTTGGCTTGTCAGTCAAGTCTGTTATTCCAGGAGTAGAGAGCAAGAATGAAGAGACACTGGTGGCCGAGAGCAAGCCCGATGAGACGCCCCTCTCGCCCACCACCGCCGAGGCCAAGCTCAAGGTCAGTTGGTACACCATGGCCACAAGATGAGCTCACAACGACGACAATGAGTCTATAGCTCGAGAAGAGTCTAAAGGAACGCCCAGAGAAAAGAAAGACCTAGTTGATCGTAACATCCTCAAAGGTACGTGCTCCGTTTCTCTTGTCAAGGTGCTGATCGTTTCACTTGTTTGGTCTACATAATAGACTCGACAGTAGCACCAGCCCTCCAAGCTGCCCAAGAACGTCTTCAACGAGCTCAGCTAGAGAACAAGCTGGAGCATGCATTGCAGGCGCGCCCTAAGCCCGAGGAGCTCGTGAAAGAGGGTATTTTGAACAGTATGTGATTTATTACTAGATCACAAAGGAAAGCTAATTCCGTTTGCGACAGAGGATGAAGTTCCAGCTCAGTAGTTTTGTAATTATGGCAAGGAGGATCAAATGTCAATTACGGGTGCGATGAGTTACTATATAAGTGAATTCACAACTTTTGCCATGCGACCCGGAATCGAATAGTAAATGAACAGGGGTGACGAATGCCCATCTAAATATAAACTATTTAAAAACCCAAGCCTACAGTCAGCATAGTTAACACTTGGGTGAATATCAATGGACTTGCATGAAATAGATGTCGTTTTGGTTCCATATCTTAATCTTAGTCTCCTCGCTCCCTGTCTCTAAAATCCTTCACCCGCTGCCTATAGTGATCTGCCGCTCGCTTCGCTCCGCCAGGACCAGCCCATCCACGTTGCCTCATCCACCCTACGAGCCTCGGGGTCAATGCGGCAGTCAGTCCAACTCGGACCGGCAAGAACAACGTCTTGTGTACCGTCCATGCTAACAGAATCATGGCATATAGACTCCCATCGCTACTGCTCGCTCGATCCCGACCAACGTCTTCGGGCCCCTCCGCCTGGGACCATGGCAACTCGGGAATATAGTCAGCGATGTATGCTTTGGCCGATGCCGTAAAGCGAGCGACGTGTGCGGCGCCGATGAACTGGATGAGGCCAAAGGCAAAGGTGAAATCGACGGCTCCGATGATGAGATAGACCCCTAGGGCGTGCCACCCGTAGGCCTTCATTAGGTATTTCAATCGGGCCGAGAACGATTGGTTCTCTGTTGCGCTCGGCGAAGCATTGCGTCGGGGAGAGGTGCCCGAAAAGGATCGGCTGGTGAGTCGAATAGAAGGGCGCGAGGGGCGAGAAAATGATGTATTTATTCCGCGAGAGGGTGGTTTTGTGAGCTGTCTGCCAGACAACGGGAGAACTGGGAGGCGAGTTGCGAAAGATCTCAGGAACGGTATGCGTGTGAGACGAGCCGCAGACATGGCGGGAGGAAGAAAGAGACGAGAGGTAGATAGCTGAAGAACAATGAGCGCTTTAAGTACGCTGGAGCTAGGATGGACTCACTCGGGGTGCCGTTGAGGTCGAAAGTAGACGCGTTGTCATCGGCACGGAATTCCCTGGTTTCTCCACACGAGGTGACGTAATCATGGCGCTTACGGGCCTGCCCCTGTCGACAAGACCTTCACACACCGTTGAGCCATGTTGCTGCGTGCTTGCTCGCGTGCTTTGCCTCGGGCTGGCATAGCACCTGCTTCTGGGAGCTCCTTCGCCCAAGCTAGGTTCGCCTCTTCGGAAGCCGACCATGACCATCACGATAGTCACGGAGAGCAGGACGTTTATCCTCCAGAAGGTCGGTTGTTCATCTTGCAATTCGACTTGAAATGCTCACTAACATCTAAAATGCAATAGGCTTCTCCTTTGCATTTTGGCGTAGAACTCTCATAGTCGTCGGAGGGGCTGCAGCGTTTTACCAATTCGCCCCTACAGCAGATAACGTCAACGCTCTCACCCAAGCTCTGACCATCTCCCCCGAGCGAACAAAGAAATTCAGCGATCAACATCTGGTACTAGCTAGAGAGCAGGCCAATGCTCGTATTCTAACCGACGGCGCGACAATGCCCAAGATGCGGAGATTGCAGAATCCGACGTAAGTGATTGGTTGATTTTCTGGAGGATTCATCTAGATTTTCCGCGTAGGATATTTGAACAGGCTAGCCCTCACTGCTTGCCTGTGGGTCGAACGGCAGATTTGTCGGATCTAAAAGTTAAGCCAGAGGGGGCGTGATGAGGCTGGGTATCGGGAGTTGGTCATCGCATTTGTTGATTCGCCCCACCAATGCAACACGTTCTAGTTGAAACCACCTGTTCGGTCTTTGTCATGCCGTCCTTCAAGAAAGTGTGTTGGATAGCTGGTTCCTCCTAGAGAAAGCAAGGAGGCTGGTGCCTTGGTATCGCTCCCATATCCATATTGAAAATCAAAAGTTTACAGCCATGCTACGTACGTCGTCGCTCTTCTTGGAATTCGATTGATATAGGCTACACCGAGAGATATGGGCGATCATCATCGGAAACAGGGCTAGTAATGGGGTGGCTATGATGATACATCAAATATAGTAATCCAGTGAGTACCACGAGTCACCGCACTTTTGTTATCCAAGCCCTTCTCGGCAGAATCATTCAGACTATGGGGCGGTGGATGATATCATCGTCCGAACCCGCCCAAACGCAGCCACTTTGCCCAGAAACTTGACGCAAAAACATGGTCGCATCGATAAAATTTTGCTTCCGCGCCGGAAAGAGTGTGGATATAAAACCAAGTCGAGCTCCTCAGACGACCGCTCGTACCCCACACTCTTATGCATCCCGCGCACAGCGCACCCCTCCTGTTTCTCTGCCTGGCCATCAAGGAGAGCTACCAATAGGGCCTTTGACTCGTCTGCTTTGCTCGTTCCTGACCTGAAAACTCAACAAACGCTATTACTAGAATGTCTGAGCCCCATGTCGAATTGCTCTCTGAAACGCCCATCGATGATCCCGAGTCGCTAAACGTCTCGCCGTTTGAAGGGCCCGAAAAACTTCTCGAGATTTGGTTCACAGAGTCGGCCGAAGCGGTCGAAATCGAGCGTGATGGCCGCAAAGGTTTGCGGGTTGTCCCTCGTGCCGTGTGGGAGGAGATGCTGGATATTGTCAAGTGCAAGGTGCTGAGCGTGATCGAAGGACGCGAGATGGACGCATATCTTCTCAGGTGCGCCTTCACCGTTGTCTTGTCGGATGACGCTGATTTCAGTCCTACATATCCTATCCTAGCGAATCATCCTTTTTCGTTTCTCCCCATCGTCTGATCCTCAAAACGTGTGGAACAACCCTCAACCTATACGGCCTTCCTCGGATCCTAGATATCGCGGCCGAACACTGCAATATGCGCACCGTACACCGATGCTTCTATTCACGCAAGAGCTTCATGTTTCCTGAGCGCCAGCTCGGACCTCATCGCGAGTGGGTGACCGAGGTCGGGTATCTCGATGATTTGTTCAAAGGACGACCGGGTCTAGGGCTCGGTGCTGGTGCGGGGTACACAGTCGGCAAAGTCAACGGCGACCACTGGCTTTTGTACGTCATCGGCCCTGATGAGGGGGATTATTCGGACCGCGGGAGTGTTCAGGAAGAACAGTGCTCGGCAAAGCGCCGTCCCCGCCAGACTATACGGTCGAGATTCTGATGTCCAGGCTTGGGGCTCCTGCCCGTCGGCCGTTCTTTTATCCCCAGGAAGGAGGCAAGGCGGATGACATTGCGCATTTAACCCCACACGAACGAGGTTCTGCGACATCTGATCAAATCGGGATTAGCGACATCTTACCCAAGGGTGCCACGACGCTCGATAGTTTTGCGTTTGAGCCGTGCGGGTACAGTGCCAATGCGCTCATTCATCACGATGCGGGCGAGGGATACTATACCATCCATGTCACGCCTGAGGAAGGATGGAGCTATGCGTCGTTCGAGTGCAACGTTCCTCTTGAATCTGGCCTTGATCCTAGCAAAGGCGAGGATGGCACCAAGGACAAGATGCCAACATTGCTCCAGGTCATCCAGCGCGTTACGGCCATCTTCCAGCCTGGGCATCTCTCCGTGACGCTCTTCGTCTCATCCGAGGGCGAAGACGACCCTAACCGGACAAGCCCTATCGAGACTGCCCAGCGAGTCTTTGCGCATGCATTGGTGCCCGGAGGGTATCATCGTACCGACAAGATCAACTATGAGTTTGGGGGATACGATTTGGCGTTTGCGAGCTACGAAAAGAAGCACAAGGGAGAAAACGGACATGTGCACTAATGACGCGGTACTTCCGCCCCTAGACTCGATGTTTTCCTGTTGCTGGCTATATCTTGTTTGCTGCTGCCCTGATTGTCATACAATGTCCTGAAATATCCACTTTCGACCAGGTTGGCGAGCTTTTGCTTAGTACACTTGACAGGCATAGAGATTTAGGGGTTCCGTATATACTGATAGGATGAGAATTAAAGGAGTAGGTAACATCAAGTACAGATAATAAGTGACCATTACATAGAGGAGAGTCACACGATTCGACTCCATCCCTGTGGGTTCTAATCACTCCGGTGGTCAGCACATGGTCATTGGTACGTCGTTTACTCACTTTATATAGTTCGTGAACCGGCTATGAAAAATGATACGTAACGTAAATGGAATATTTTGGCATGTCCCTCCTGAGCCACTCATCATTCTGGCAGCCTCCTACTTGCGTAGGCAGACGCATGACATTCTCGCGCGAGCGAGGCGCTCGACGAGGCTTCTGTATCCCATAGGCTTGCCCGATGAACTCGCCTGGTCGTCGCGGATCACTTCAGCGCAGCCCGCCTTTCGACAGACGCATGATCTAGCGCTCGACCTTGGTCGTTCCATCGGGCTTCCGCTCGGCATCGACCGACCACCCAACCTCGTACACTAGGCACGGTGGACTCGACCTACCGGGCGCACAGAGGGCCTCCCAGCGCCGGTCGAGCTCGTGTCTGGTACGGTCTTGACGGAAGGATGGCGCACGATGTTTTGTCCAAGCCGAGTCGTCCGTCCACGCTGCCCATCGCGAAGGCAGTTGTGCCAAGACTGGGCATAACGCAGGAAGGGGCAAGCCAGGACGGGCGATCGGGTTATAGGCGAGCGGCGCATACGGAGAAGGCTAGAGCTTGTGAACATTCAGCAATGCGTGAGGTCTAAGAAGAGGGTCGACGTACTGGCTGGAAGGAGCTAGCCGCTTCCGTACAAGCCAGGACAGGTACAGTCAAGGTACGATAAAGTTGAAAGGAAATGAACTAGGAAACATTAATCGAAGGTTATAAGCAGATTAGAAACAAGCACAAAGAGATTCTTTTTGTTTGGTTCTCGATATCTTCTTTGATTAGGTTTGATTTTTCAAGTCGAGTTTGGATGGAGCTGAAAGTGGTATTTTAGTGAGCCGCCCGGTCTGCGTTAAGGATGTTGAATCGAGGTCATACCCAAGGTGTAAGTGTGTTGCTCGTCAGTGGCATAATTGGCTTCGATAAAATATGGGTTCCTGAGCAGGAAATGCACGTCGACTGGTGGACAGTAGTTATGGTCAATTAGACATGCAAGCTGATGCACGTGTACAACGACTCACAAAGAAGAAAGAAATTTCTGTCTGCCAGTAGTAGAAGGCGGGTGGGGGGGGGGGGACAGCGTCGATCTGGGCATCGAATTGAGTGCCCTGGCATAGTGCATTTATGTCAACCAAGTGTGTTGATGTCCGTGTGTACGGAGGGCTCACAGTTGGTCATAGATTAGACGGCGGCCAATAGCCATGAGCATACCAGCGCTCAAAGCGATTAACACGCCCAAGAACGAGGGGCATGAGCATGGGGACCAGACTTGCCGTGATGATCAACCAATGATACGGGAAATCGGGTAGAGCTGCTTACGGTGGTGCAGTAGGCCAGGATGTCTAGTATACACTAGTGACTCCGTGCTCGAGCGCATCGCTCTATGAGGTGCGTTCGAGCCCAAGAGTCATCGCCGTGCGTGGCCCAGGACATACTCGCGACCCGTGGCCAGCGAGCTTGCTTCCCTATGGGTGCACTGGCGACCACTGGGGGAATTCGGTGACCAGGCCCAAGGGCGACGTATGGTTAGCCTAGCCAACAGACTAAAGCCGCGTCAGAAGGCGTCGAGCTCGCCTGCATCGTCCGGGTCAGTAGCTGGGGGCACGATATGGCTGGGACACTTACTGTGAGCGCATATATGAGAGTCACAGGTAGGCCGGGGCGGGGGAGTAATGCAGGAGCAGCAAGGGAGGAGGGAGAGGTGGTGGTTGAGATTACGCCTCCTGCCCAGACGGCCTTTTTTTATACCCTACTAGGACTGGCCCGTGCAGGCTTTGCAAAAAAAAGGGGGGGGCTGGATCTACACTTTTGGGATGTCGTCGGCCATTCAGCGTCCCCTGCGCAGCTCTTGGTTACGTCGATAGCCCCTGTTGGTCGAAGTATCTCCGCTTTTGGAGCGCAGGGCACTGGTGCACCGGTTCGTCAACTCTTGGGCCTCCCCCGAATAAGCGCATGTATATTTGTTCTACTTGTTCAGTGAACGATTCCTCCGTAGCGCTCGACCTCGGAATCCATAAATACCTATTTAATCATCTTTTCCCGATCTTGAAATGTCCAAAAATAGTGATGCCACCGCGCATACATACCGTGTTGACGAGTACCAAGCCGGTTCTAAGTCGATGTTCACAAGCAGCCCGTCCCCGGGCATCAAAAAAGGCAAATCAACTCAAGTGTTGTGCCGTCGTCCTTGTTTCCACAGGTGCGTGGCTATAAAAATATCATTGATGCTTGACACATGAAGTCTGAACCCCCTTCAATCTTGATTCCTGGCGCATCGTGCTAATCACTTGCAGTATCTTGACATAATACAAAAATCATCAGTCTCTACTCGTGAACCCAGGTGCGTGTCTCGACTGTGACGCGGAGTCTCGCTGCTCCAAATGCAGATCCGTAGTCTTCCTTTACTCTTGATGACTTCATCGACGAACAGACGTCGATCATAGGCTATATGCACTGTCGGCTCCGCTGTTCCTTGGCGCTTTGCCTCGGTGAAAAGACACGTCGATGGTTGCGCATGCATCCTGAAATCCACCGCTAGGGACCAGTCATTGGCCGCTCCCATTGTCTCTGTGTGGCCAGGTGAGGCCCCTATGCACAATATGCCAAGTTCTGCACTTGTGGCCAAGGCCAATGCATCCGCACAGGGGGCGGAAACTGTAATGCCAGCCGACCGCCCCGTTTTCCGACCGACCTTGTCCTGTGCACGGACCAACTGAGCAAGGTATATAGGAGCGCCCCCTGAGCAAGGCGCTCTTCAACCCAACCACAACTCCCCCCTCCCCCCATCTAGCACCGTCGATATGGCTCTTATCACCACCTCAACCGTCGTACTCTCTGCTCTCTGCTACGGGCATAGAGTAAGTCAATACATATCCACTTTGACTCTATCTGACACCAGCCCCTTTTCAGAAATTTGCATCGCGTGTGCTTTGCCACACGAGCCCCAGAATTAAGCCACCCTCGGCTCACCGTAAGTTTTAGTTTGTTCCCAGCCACCTCATGGTATTATTCATACTCTCGCTCAGAAATCCCCGCCTGCCCGCCGTAGGGCGTGTACTATAGAAATGTACGTCAACCCCTGGGAGTATCCTGTGGGGGCTAATAGTACATGCAGTTATACTCGTACTCCACCTCCTTGATCACTTCATTACCTGGACACACCCAACCACTTGGATCCCCCCTAGACTGCCCTGCTGTTGGTCAAGCACTCGGATTGGGACATTAAACTCCTCGGCGCGGCACTCGGGTCGACCCCGACACGTCGACCAGGAGCATATCCTGGGGCCAGTGCTCGCCAAATACAATTTTCGACGACTTGGATTGGGACGAGTCCTGGACCTCGGGGCTGAGCACACCTATGTGGATGAGCTCAAGCATGGGACCAAATGGAACGTCCTGGGGCCAGTCGCTTACGACCTGGGCTTGAACATGGAGTTCGAGCCGGAATGATGCACCTCACATGAATGTAAGTTGACTGCCACGACCTGTAAGGGAGGTGTTCACCTGGGCTCTAGCTGCTATCCAGACGTGTGCCCCGTACCTGCATATTCCAAACCGCCATTATCTTCATAATGTCTCTATTGTCTTATTGTTTATTTCTCGTTGCGTGATGGAGTCAGTGCCAAGGCTCCGCTAATGATATTCGTTTAACTCTGTTTGATATGTCAAGATGTGGCTACGCATTGCTGCTTGATAAGCGCAAAAGTAAGCGAAGATCATTTGTTACAAATCAAGCGTCGGCTCCCCCACCATATAAGACTCGTCTGACTCCACATTGCTCGCCACCTTCCCACCATTTAGTCCTACTCTCGCAATGTCGTCCGAAATACCTATGCTTCCTGGGACTGAGCAGGCCATGTATACTTGCCTGTCTTGCTCAATCGCTTTCTTCTCTGCCGAGGACCAGAGGGTGCACTACAAGAGCGATCACCACAGATACAACATGAAGGTGTGCGCTGGCCAAGTAGAGAATGGTCAATTTGGCTAAGACCGTCTCCAGCGCCGAGTGGCCAATCTGCCGCCGGTCAGTGCGCAGGCGTTTGACCAGAAAGTTTTGGAACGTCGAGCCGAGACTGCTATTATGGCTGCCCCAAAGGGTGCAACATGCCAGACCTGCAAGTCAGTACCGTATGGACTTACCACTGTATTTGCAGTGCTCACTCTTCTTTAGCAAAACATTTGCGACAGAGGGTTCATATCAATCTCATATTGCGTCCCGCAGACACAAGGAGAACGAACTGAAAGCGGCCGGCAAACCTGCTGAGCCCCAGCCCCCAGCAGAAGACGCCCCAAAGCCGAGCCAACCCGCTGACGAGCCAACCCAACCAGACACGGAGGAGCCCAAAGACGAACCTCGGATCTCGCTCGCCATCTCGGAAGATGCAACCGAGGAAGAGATCAACGCAACCATCGACGCCAAAATCGCCGCTGCCCGATCCAAACTCTCGCCCAACTCGTGCTTGTTCTGTCCTCATACGGCCGAATCGATCTCGACCAATCTTGAGCACATGTCGTCTGCCCATTCGTTTTATATTCCTGATGCAGAGTATTTGGTGGATTTGCCTGGGCTCGTCGGCTATTTGGGCGAAAAGATTGCCGTCGGAAACGTTTGCATCGCTTGCCCTTCACGCGAGTTTAGGACGATGGACGCAGTCAGGAAGCATATGATTGACAAAGGCCACTGTCGAATCGGTTACGATACGGAATCACAACGGCTCGAGATTTCAGACTATTATGACTTTTCCTCGAGTTATCCCGATGCAGAGGCCAGGAGAAAACGCAAGGAGGAGCGTGCAGACAGACGAGCGGAACGAGCGGCACAAAAAGAGGCGGCTCGGCAAGACGCTGAGTGGGAGGATGTCGAAGACATTGAAGAAGGTGAAGAGGCAGACGAAATTGTCGACGAATCTCCATCCGAATCAGACGGTGACTCCGAATCGACGGTTGACGACAACGGTCTCTTTTATGGCGATACACCGTACGAACTCGTCTTGCCCTCGGGTGCAAGAATCGGACATCGTAGCATGCGCCGATATTACGCCCAAGCACCCTCGCGTGCAGTCGTCGCGGCACGGCCAGGTACGGCCGATGACGAAAACTCGGGTGCGGCTCTCGTCCGGCGTCTCATTGCGGACAAAAACTCGGCATTGGTTCCGACCAAGGGCGGGTTTGGGGCGTTTGGATCTGGAACTGAGGTCGTCAAGGCTCGCAACCGGGGAGAGGCCCGTGAAGCAGGTCGGCATATTCGCGAGTTCCGGGATCAAACGAGGCGAGAACAGTTCAAGACCAAGGTTGGATTTGTGCATAATAATCAGAAACATTTCCGGGACCCGTTGCTTCAGGTGTGTCCAGTTATTATACTGCTGATCGCCATACTAATCATATACCCCAGTGATTTGAATACAATGAAGCTATGGCAAGCACATATGATTAACCTAGATGATCAGCACGCAACACCGATTGAAACCTGAACCATGCATGCTACTAGAATACTGTATAATTGAAACCGGTTTACAGCGAAAAAAGAACTTTATACGTGAACCCGCACGAGTTCAAATGCAAAACGAGTGCGGAGAATGTAAACGAGTGAATGGGTTTCGGAAAAGACACCAGGCGTCCAAGAAAATAACAAATAGCAGGAAAGATAAATGAACAAAGCAAAGCTGTGGAAGAGCAGAACCAGTATGGGTATGGAAAACATGGGAATTAAAACCGCTAATAGAGATATGAAGCTGGCACGACACCCTCGTGGCCTGTCGTTTCGTCTCGGACAAACCACCACCTAAACAAAAGTCAACATCCCGCAGAGACGACAAGACATTTCCACTTACGCAGAATCCCTGTCGTCAAGGACAGTGACCTGGGTACCCTCGCTCAACTGCAACTCGCCATCTCCAGATGGCATGAATGAGTCTAACCAGCAGCGTGAGTACCTTTGTATGGTTGAACGGAAATGTAAAAAACGTACATCGTGCCCGAGCTACCCTCCCTTCGCCATCCGGATCATTGTACGCCTCGCCGGTGCCCATCCCATCATCGTCCTCCCCAGCGTGTGTACCATCAGTGGGGTCAGGGGAAGTGGCCTTTTCGGCTCCAGCAAAGACTGCGCCACCGAGGATCGTGTTGCGGGTCGCAGCATTAATATGTTCGAGTAGAGACGACGGGCGGTGATGCAGACTATCATCATCTGCGTCTTGATCGACGTATTCTTCTTGGGGCTGGTCGTCCGACGAGAGAAGATTGCCCAGAGCACACCAATGAGAAGGAGCAAGAATACGATACCAGCCGAGATAGCGATAGAAATAAGAATAACGACTCCACGAGGAAGGAATTCTGGAAACAACTCTGTTAGCTATACTAACCACCGCGTTAACCGAAATACTTACTCCTGATATCGAAACTAAAGCTCGAGACGGAATAGAACAGCCCGCTCACAAACCCGGGAGACCCGCTTGACGAAGAAGTCGAGATGTATGGGTATACAGTTGAGCCATCAAACAACGCGGTCGAGACCGTGCCAAACGAATCAGACGCCAGTGAACCAGACATGAAGAGCGCCCTGTTGTTCTCAAGGACGGGGTTGGCATCGTGTGGATCGGACAGAGGAACCATCGCAAGCTGAGTCACTTCAGTGGAACTAGAGAGCGAGGTGCCTGGGTGCTCATATTAGCACTGGCAAAGGCCAACATAGAAAATTACACTTACTGAGGGCCGACCACTGGATTCCGTTCCAATGGGTCAAAAAGGGTGCTGAACCATCACTTGACCGACCGGCTGCGAAAATGCTGCTCGAGTTCAGATTGTCCACGATGACGGCGGTCACAGGACCAGGAACGCTAGAGGCGCCACCCACGGCAGCCCAAGTTGAGTTATCAAAGCTATACTGCGCAACATTGGCTGGTGTGCCGTCGGGGAGAGAAAGTGCGCCGCCGACGATGAGCAGCTCCGAGTTGCTCTACCAAATAAACCCCCGTGAGTTCAAAAATTATTGTAAACGCGCAATCTAAACTCACCCCAGCGTACGCGACAGAGCTAACGTCACCGCGAATCCCAGTCCCCAGAGCGCTCCATTGCTTGTTCTGTACACTCCAGGCACACACGCCCTGACACGCCATCTGCCCAGCAGCTGCGAACGAACCGGCAACAATAACCGTATCATCATTCGATGGGCGGCTCGTGATAGACCGTACGACGACCGTCGAACCAGATGCAGCTAATACACTTGGTCAGTTCGGAAACAAAACAAAAAAGAAACCTTGGGGCTTACCATTAAGTCCTATACTGTCATTGCTTTCCCAGCCACCATTCTTTAGGCCATACGTAGCGAGTCCGCTTCCTTTTCCGCCCTCCACGGTGAACTCTCCACCAACAAATAGCTCGTCTCCGCGTACAAGTAGCGTTCTCACAACACCTTGCACCTGCGCACCCTGAGTTCCAGTGACAGTGTCCTTGTCGGCATTGTAAAACGCGACGCCACGATTAGCACCTCCGTTAAAGGTAAAGTTCCCGCCGAGAATACTAATCTGGTCTGACGAGTTAGTCCAGAACGCGCCTGCCAAAACAGCTGGAGCGATCGCGGCGGGTGGAGTGGGCAGGGTGGAGCTGGACTGTTGACGCGGAGCAAGTTCGTTCACCGACACGCGAGAGAACCAGCCGTGCCGCTTGACCCTAGACGAAGCCGTCGAACTAGCTGTAGGAACAGTAGACGAAGTTGCGGTAACGGTCGGAGCAGAAGACGCAACGGACGAAGTCGGCGTATCGAGTAATACACCCAACGGCTTCACATCCGGGCCGTTCTCCAAAGTGGCCCAGCCTTCGGCACCGAACTTCCGCAAAGCTGTAAACTGCCCACCCATGACCGCACCGTTGTCACCCGAAAGGGTCGAGTTAGCTAGGAAACCAACACCCCCTGCGATAAACCCGCCCGACGCGACCCACGCTCCTTGTTTCAAATCCCAACGAGCCAGCCCAAAGTTCCCGCCAACAAGCAGATGATGATCGCTGACCTGTAGGCTCGTTACAGGGCCACTGAGTCCAGCGCCAAGCGCACCCCACGAGTTTGAATCAACATTGTATTGAGCAATGTATTGTAGACCCGAAGCCCCGCCCGACTGAGTGTTCGTGAAAGAACCACCGGCAAATAGGGCGTTGCCATAAACAGCGAGCGCCGTAACAGCTCCGTTCAGCCCTTGGCCGGCGAGCGAAGACACGGTACCGGTATTATCAACCGAGACGATATTCGCGGCGCTCGAACTAGTCGTAAACTGGCCGCCTGCAAACAACCGGCTAGACGAGTATGACGCGACGGCTCGTACAGAGGCGTTTGCATTGGGGATCGCAAACGCAAGCGTGTCGAACGCAGTTTGAGTTCCGTTGGGGAGAACGCCGGTGGCGTTGACCGAGTTTCCATTCAGCTGCCATTCGAAGAACCCAAAGCCATTCCTCGCATTTCCGATCCCGGTGCCGTTGATACCAGTGCTGTTCCCGCCGATACTCTTGAGCACAAATTGAACGCGATCTGCAACGAGGTGGTACTGTCCGCCCTGCCCGGTCCCAGCTGGTTGGTCAGCAAGTTGAAGAGACACCATGGTGCGGAAGTCAGGGGTGCTGGGAACTATTGGGCCGCTATAGATGAGTTGATCCGTGTCGTCAGCAACTTGCTCGGAGACGGTTGCAACATGAGGAGCGATGCCATTGCCAGGATTGACAGTGACCTTGACCGAAGTGCGTGCACCACAGTCTTGGAGGTTCGTACATCCAGGGACGGTCAAGAACACATCGTAGTCACCCGAAGCAGAGACATAGGCATTCCAGGTCAGGCTCGGGGAATTAGCGGATGACGTGCCTACAGGGACAGTAGCAACGAGTACATTTTGGGTTGTGCCTGGGATGCTCGTGGTCGTTTGGGCATTTGTCCAGGTCCCCGAGGTTGAAACGGTCGATGCGCCAGGAGCAAAACAAGACTGTGCGTTCTGGTTTTCGACCGCATTGGCAAACGCACCAATGGACAGAAGTTGGAGGATGTGCAACCCGGGACCGTCACCTGACCACGCAGTGAGGCGGAGCTGGAACCCAGTAATCTGCTGGGATGCGGGAAACAGGAAATCCTGATAAAGAGCGTGGACGAAGGAGCGAGAGGACACGAGTCTGTGCATGTTTGGATCTGGTTTGTTGTCGGGTCGTTGTAGCTGAGGGTGACGACTTTGTTGTCGGGGATAGTGGTAAGGCTAGCGGAACATGAGCGAGGGTACGAATACAACGCATAAAATACTTACGTGAATTGTGTTGTCGAGCGACCCCTAGCAGCGGTGTTGCCGAGACGAATACCGCTGGCCGTGATAAACCTGAACGGACGCACAGTGATGGATGCGGTCGCACCATCCACCCCAAGCCAAGTATTGCCAGGGCCGTCGGGCCAGCTGGGCAGAGGACTTTCATGATGTTATTGAAATCCGAACTTGACGACGCGGGCTGGGCGGTAATTTCGGTGCCAGACAACGGAATAGGCACAAGCGAGGACGAGAAAGGTGTCGCCCCCGTACTAAACGGAACGTTGGGGTTATTGGTCGAATTGAGTGTGGTATTTGAAGCGAACGAGGTAGCGAATGAGCCCGAAAAATAAAGGGATCCACCGTCGTTGCTGCGGGAGATACTGAGAACTTGGCCAGAAAGCCCGTCGAACGGCGGTGGTGACCAAGAGCTGTCGCTGGGCTTGTACACCGCGACGGCACCGCCAAACTCGACAGAGCCCGCGGCCAGCGTTGGCTTCTTGAAGCTTCCGCCTACCCAGACAACATTTGATTTGGAATCACAGTAGAGAGCATCAACCTCCCCGTCTAACCCAGCACCCGATGCTCCCAATGCAGAGAACGTGCGGGACGACGAGTCGTACGCGGCAATGTTCTTCGCCGACGTCCCAGATATGGAGTCAAAAACGCCGCCGACAAACAGCGTGTTGCCCAGGGTGCAAGCAGCGAGCAAGCGGCCGCCTGCACTCGTGGCCCCAAGGATGTTGAGCGCCCCGTCGCCATCGCGCGAGACGAGTGTGGCGGCCGACGAGTCGAGCGAGGGAGCAGAGGCGTTGTAGAGGTCGAGGCCGGCAAACGCGCCGGCAATGCCGACGGTGCCCATTCGGGAAAAATCGACTTTTGGGACATTCTGTGCGGCGGAGAGGGCAGCGCTGAGGACGACGGACAGAAGAGGGTGGTGACGCATCGGTCGCGAGTGTCTGCGCGCCGACGCCATGGCACAAGGCGGTCGAGGGAGGGAGAGATCAAAGCCAACTCGCCTCTTCCACCCGAAACACGACCAAACGGGCCCTGCCTCGTGTTGCCAATTCCAGACCACAAATCCGGATTTTATTATTTTGGATATCCTGCCTCTCCAAGATCACACAGAAACAGTTGTCCTCTTCGGAGTGACATATACAAAAATTGGAACGATACAGAGAAGATTAGCATGGCCCCTGCACAAGGATGACACGCTAGTTCAGAGTGGACGGTCTACGGACCGCAATATTTATTTTACTTTTTGACTGCAGTCGCAAGCTACCGGAAGGCTCATTCTCCTTCCTATATACCTGTAACTTTCAATATGTAGCACATGCTTTTTATGGTTTTTGGTGCAGAAAGGCGCAAAAAAGAAAACGAAAGCAGAACATGGGTCCCCGATACGTCTGAATCGAATGCTTCAATGCCGGCCCATTTCCTGGCGCCTACTCCATGCCCCGCCTCTGCTTGTGCCCCGTGGATTCCTATAGAGTCGCAGATGTCGTTTCATGAAAAGATACTATTGGTTTAGAACGAGGAGGGTCTACAGATTGAGTGCAAATCCCAACCCAATACATCAAGCACATTCCCCATCTGAGCAAAGCCCTGAGCAACACACTCTGCTTAAGCTGCAAGGCTTCGGCAAATTGGAAAATTCAGCTCCCAGTATACAGGCAGGCGAAGAATCTTACCCCTTGAGCTAGGCACCGAGGAGCTAACTTGTCATCCCACTCGAGAGCGGCCGGTGCCGCCAGCAACCCTGGAACGACGACTACCGTGTATGCAAGGATAGCGAAAATGTTTCTCATTGGTAGGAGAGAATTGAATAAGAGTCGGGGGTGATCCAAGTCCCCCAGAATGAGGAAAAGATATACCCAGACGACGGGACGAGTTCGGAAAATGCTGTCACTCGTTATCGTTTGCTTCTTATTCATAAGCTTGTATCTGGGATGCGATGCTTAGCCATAGTGCTAGTTTGAGGAGTGTTCGCGGGATACGACGGCTCGATAAGCATTTCATCCTAGGCCCTCTCGTCGCATGACCTTCTTGGTTCACAGATGCCTAATTCAAGTGGTAGTCAAGCCATGGTCAATGACTGGTGACCACGATTATGAGATGGCCCTCGTTTACATGAATAGGTATGGCGAACCTTGGCTGTTCTAAATACAGATGGGCTCTGTGGCATATTCTGCCGTCATGTGCACAATATTCGTAGCTGGTGTGTTCGCTACCTTCGCCAGTTTTCATGGTAGAATCCACAGCGAGGGTAATGAGGGCAATGGACATAGTGCTCGGTACAACCATCTAGTTTAGTTGAATCGGGACTATCATGCACATAAAAAAAGGTACAATATCCTAGTAGCGTACTTCTTTCACTAATGAGCAGTCACACAGGCGATTTGGCGCATTTAGAGACCATCCACAAGCAAGAACGCCAGTTCAGATCCTGCAGCGCGATAGGCATACAATCAGTTTCAAACCCAAGCATAAAGAAAAGAACCACAAACTATCTCTTCATAGAGTGAGGTAGAGTAGCTGGGCAGTGTTGAATATCCGGGAACTCGAGATTGGCTATATGCGCCTTTCAAAAGACGAGTCAGTGCAACGCACACGTTTCGTTGATTGTGAAATCATTTAATTGGTTTCAGTAGCTGTAGTTTGGCTCTCAGTGATTAATTTTACGAGCGCTCACAAAGGCTCTCGACCGGCACCACAAAGCGAGCACAACGTGCTGGCAATAAGAGGGGGAATGCCGACCACAGCAGGAACAGCGGCGCGAGGTTGGACAGGAGAGAGAGTTGTCGCCGAGATAGTTCGCTCCGTGAGCCCCAAGCTCAGAAATTAATAGTGAATACACCACAACGTGTATATATGTAGAACGGCCTCCAACAGATCTTAACCCCATCTTGACAATACACAAGCATTCAAGCGCTTGAACGAATAGAAACAACATCGAATTGATTCACTGAAACATGTACATCGCTGAGCCCAGAGTAAAAAAAATATTTTATCCCCAAGCTGGGCGGTTTTGATCGTTTAACAGCCGGATGGGACCGTAGTGCTGTCAGCCCTGGTGGCAGTGGCGCCTATAATTTGAGGTGCATTGTAAGAAAACATTCGACTACCTTTGAATTGGGTGGACCTACCACTCCCGAGGCCACGCTTAGCAAACGCCTGCCAGAGGAGGCACTTGTTGGCGCCTCCGTAGCGGTTCGCATCGGCCTGAATGATAGCTAAAATATTGTCCATGAGGTTACCGCATGATTCGATCATAGTGAGTTACTCACCATCACGAGCAGAACGGAACGTTGGGCTGCACGGTTGGAGCTTGAGCCCGTCGATAAAGAGATGCCTGTCAACTGCTAAATGAATGGACTTTATGGAATGTAACAAAGAACATACAGTGCAATAATGTTGCCGCCGGTCGCAGTAGGATCGAACTTGTTGGTGGAGAAGCCGCTATCGTTCTGTTAGTATTAACCGCGTGAGTTTTGCGAGCAACTTACTATTTATCGACAAAGGCTACGTAAATTTCGTGCCATATCAAAGCCCAAACTTCACCAATCGCGTGGACCTCATTTCTCGTTGCGAGAGAACCGTAAGTCAACGGGTTCGTCGTCTTGCTGGTGGAGTAGGGATAGGTACGGATTCCAGCAGCTTTGTTTACGACATATGAACCCAGGGTGTAGTCCTTTGCAGTATCAGCTGCGGACTCTTGATCCATCCAGTCTGCTAGAGCGTCAGACCAGCCCTCTCCCATTCCACCAGCCTCGGTCGTTCCAAGGCAGGATCCCGTTCCGCCGCCAGTCAGGCGATTTGAGATGCCATGGGTGTACTCGTGAATGACGATATCGTTCTCAAGAGCGCCGTCGCGGTTGGGCGTGGTGTAAGTCCAGGTGAACATGCGCATCTGACCGTGCTGACCGTCGGGGGGAGTTGCGAAGTTAGCATTGTTGGTGCCAGAAGAATCTTGGACGGAAATCTGAACGCGGTCGTTTCCTTTGCCACCCTTGCTGCCGTTGCTGTCCTGGAAATTGTACGAGGCCTCGTCGAACCCGAACTTGTACTATGATTGTTGGTGTTAGTTCTTCGATTCGAGAGTTATTGGGTTAATTTGAATGACTCACCGTAATGTCGTGGACTATGTTGGCAATGTAGAACGCGTTTACACGTGCAGCGTCCACATTCGGGGAAGTGGAGGGGGAAGCTGCGGTATTCAGCACATACCTATTCCACTCAGTAACGTATAGTTAGGGGCGAGCATCAAACTATACTCACTCATAGTTGTTAGTAGCACTGGATTGCGAAGTCACGCCAGACGTTGAGCTCTTATAAGAGATAACATTGTTGCCAGCGGTAGTGGTCCCCGTATGCCAACCGCTAGGGGAGGCCGCAGTGTCCGCAGGATCGCTCACGGTAGCATATCCTTGAGTAGTGTCTTGCTTGCCAAGAGGGACAACATGGTACTGGTTCGACAGGGCAATAAGTATATGCGATCCGACAGATAGCCAACACTTACGCTCGCATCCGCAACATAGGACACCACGTTGACAACCTCACCAGAGGCAGCATCAACGTAAGCCGCATACCACTCGCCAGTCTGGTTGTTCTGGACTTGGACAACATGTGTGAGGACAACATGGTCAGAGTCCTTGGCAAAATATTCGAGCGAGGTGGGCCAGTTGTTGTACTTGGCACCAGTCGCGGCCTCGGCTTTGGCGACCGCCTGATCCTTGGTGAGCGCCGGGGTAGCGGAAGCAACCGACTCTGTTTACAGTCAGAGGTGTATGCATGTTAAAATCATTCAAGTCACTTACTGGGCTTCACGAAGCTTGCGCCGAAAGAAACGACCTTGTTGTTCTTGAGAGCAACGTTGGCCACGGCATTGGCAATGGGAAGACCATTCTGCGAAATTGCTATAAGTCTTTGTGGGCGCCACAGGAATACAATTACTCACAACTTGCTGACGGAAATACTGGTGTTCTGCGATATCGGAGTTTGAGCCGGTTCGATGAGAAACGGCGTCCGGAGAAACACCGAGCTTGCTCTCAAGGAAAGACTTGGCAGCCTCGACCGAGCTAGCGCCCTTGATACCGCGCTTGGTGAGCGGGTGGTCGACGCCATCAACACCGTAGGTCTCATAGACCGGCTCGGGTGGTAGGTCTGGAGTTTGTTACCCTGGGGGCCGACAGAGCGGACGCGATGAGTAGACTGGCGAACAGTCGAGTCCCAAGGTGCGGCAATGGCACCAGAGGCAATCATCATAGCGACCGCGGCGAGCTTAACAAGGGGAGCCATTGGAGCAAAGAGAGAGTAGACGAGCTGGAGTTGAGAGCCAAAGACCGTCTGGAGCAATTAGGGAGATTCCTGGTCCAGTTTTATACGTAGGCATGAGTGCATAAGGCTGGTGCAATCTCATAAGAATGCCCAGACTCGCATGCCTCTTGTCCCAACTCCGCGCGGTGCAAGGACTCCCCATTACGGAATAGGAGCGCGTGTGTGCTCGCCTTCACCCATACTGAATGAGTTCTGGCAAAAACTCGCCTTCGAATTGCTCACCAAGTTTCTTCGACCAATCCATTCGCTTGACATCCGGGCAACCCAGAATTAGAACATCGGTCCACGAAGGCCGCACGCACCGTACCTCTAGAAGACAGCACCTGTGTAGTTCTCTCACCTGACGTTCGCTGCCTTGCGCTCCATGCACCTTGGCATCAATTGAAGCGTGCTTTGTGCTGGCGTTATTTTCGGCTATCATTCCCTTGGCATTGTGTGGGATTGTGTGTCCCAGCGCGAACCCCGCCTAGCATGTCGGCCCACATGGCTCGATGGTTATTCGGTAGCTGTCAGACACTCTAGGGAATTACTCACTTCCTTTTGGATAATGTTTCGTTATCGCTGTACGCGTGCTCTCTCAAGTCAAAATCAAGATTATCGCCGGAGAAAGACTGTCGTCTTGTGGTCACGATAGCTTGCCAAGAAATCGAAGCCACATTTGGCGTTGTGTCCACACATTAGCCATACGGGCCCCTGATCTGCAAGCAAAAGAAGCAGCCACGAAGTTCAGCGAGTCATGCAGTACAGCACGCAACCATTCATGATTATGAAATGGCCAAGCACAATGGCATACATCGTTTCGCTCAACCCGTTGGTTTGCGCGTGATGTGCAGAGCTGTTGGGTGCGTCGAAGCGGCTATCCTAATGACACTTAGATAAAACCTGAGCTGTATCGCCAAAAATGTATGTGATGACTAAAAGGCTTACCACCTCCCACGACACGCTGCCGACTCCACAAGTCAACAATAACCAACCCCCTCAGTTGCCAAATCTTTCCTTGCCCCGGGATATTCTTTTTTTCGAGGAGGAGGGGAGGGGAGATAGATGCACTCCTTTCAAGACCATCGCTCTGACTTAACCTGCTTCTTTTCTGTCAAATATTAGACATTTGGTGTGGAGAACGCTTTCGTCCGCTTTTTCCTATGGGGCCTCGGCACCGACAGCGATTTTGTGTGGGTCAGCCAACCCGGATTTTGCGCCACTCTCAGAAAACAGGATTTCCCGGTTCCATAGAGTCCGAGGGCTGAACCTGACCTAGTGATGGCTGATTCTCGTGATCCCGGAGCTCGTTTGGCAAATGCGGACACCAAGTAGATATGAGCAACGATCCCGTGAATCGGAATAAGTAATTACTCATAAGAAGACACTTGGCGACGCTGGCTGCGATTTGCATCGGCCTGAATTACAGCTATCATCGAGATTACCTGGACAAATACGAGTCGAATAAAAGCACCAACTGTTGCGATCAACTATAATGGTCGGATTATGAGGCCGGAACTCCAAATCGTCAATTACCATATGCAGAGCAACGTTGGTGTGCAAGCGTCAGACAGGGTGTTGCCGAATTGGCCAACGTCGGCAACGAATGTAGAATACAAATATACAAATACATAAATATATATCGAATACACCAGAATGAACTAGCAATCGCATGACTCGTGTAGTATGAATCTCGTACTACTGTAACGTTCTACGATGTACTAGAACGTCTCTTTTTCGTGTATCTAAGGAGCTCTGTTTCGCTCCGTAGGTAGTGATCCACACACTTGAATATAAGATACTTTTACTCGTCTTAAGCACACTGCGCTCCGCGCATATAGCTTGATATACATATATTCGTAGTATAGATATCGACAACAAATGGTAACGCTGTTCTAGAGCGGCTAATGATAGCTAAGATCAAAACACATGTTCCAAACAGTGATACCGATCGGTAACAATGTTTCGTTGGCCTTGCTGACACTCGATGACAATTCCTCGGCAAGGGATCTGTTGACCCAAATTGATGGCCAGGCTATCCTAATGCACGACTCTACTCACTGACGCACCCCATCGAGGTCAAGCAACCTCCGCTGAAACTTTTTCTGGGGCTAATCGACCATAGAATCCAGGCAAGTTTCATGATGCGTGTTCATGAGCCAAGACCGCTGGATGTATGGGCCTCACTGTCACTCACAACCTTGCCTTCGGCCGCTCCTCCGCCAGACCCAGGGTTTTAAAATTATTACATTTTTCTAATTGGTACGAGACCATGGTCACGCAACCAGGTAAACAACTCGCAATACGTTTCCTAAAAGCTGCTTTCAAATCTGCTTCAGCATCTCTCCCAATCTGGAACTTTCTCCGCCACATCCTAAACTCTGCCGGTTTGCCCTCTGTAGTTACTCACAAGCAGATATTCGACTCCGATAAACATCCCCCAGTCTACGCTGGGTTCTCGCTCCAAGTCTGCAGAAAGAAACACTCAACGGCGTTGCTCTGATTGAACATATTCCAAAATACTTTGGTAGCACAAACAAGAAAGAGTCCAAATCATCACTTAGCCTTGGCCGACGTGGGGTAATGAGCGATGGAATTAGCAGTAGGCTATGTACATTTGTGGTGAAAGGACCGACTATCGTGGTTTGGGGGGAACCGGGAGCGGCGCCGGAGGCGGCCTTGCGAGCCCGAATGGTGAAGCCGGGGCCGAGCCAACCGAACAAGGTCGGGTGGGTGGCGACCTATCACCCGCTCTACGAGGTGAACAGCTGAGTGGGTATGCATTAGCCTGAGGGACAAGGGTGGGTGGGTGGGAGAATGAAAAATGGGAAGCGTGACGAGGGGAATATAATATGTGTATGAGTTTGGGTGTATGTGGGGGAGAGGTGGTGAGCGTGGGGGACAGGGTGCAGAGTGAAGAGGGAGAGACGAGAGGCGGGCGCTACGCGACCGCCTATATGTGCAGTAAGTCCCTGTGCATGCACGCCTGGGCGGCTAAGTATTCGTTCTGCGCCCTGCGCAGGCTACGGCGCAGATCAATACAATGACTGCGTCCTCAACCAACCCGCGTCACACCAGAAATGCACATTGAGCCTTGGCTTCTATCGGTGCGTCCACTAAATTTGAGTCTGAGCTCTGATTCGAGCTGGTGCATCTTCAGTGTCGTGCAACCCCGCACATGTTGCTTTCGAAAATCGGTAATAGCTTCATCGAGCAACTCGACCGGTGATCCATAGGTTTTATTCTATAGGGGCATGAAAGTAGCACATTCTTCAATTTCAGCATGAGCTTGAGATTGCCGCGAACGAGTAGACTCGTAAACTAGTTTAGCACACATAGTAATTACTAATGGCGATTGGACGCCATAGGGGCTCGCGGTGCCCAGGCTTCTCCTTCTCAAATCATTATAAAATGTGCAACAATTGAGCAACAATTGCAAGTGTTGAGAGAGAAGCGACCTTCGAGCTGTTGTTGATCAAGTCGTCAGTTTAGATGATGAGTTGACGACCCGCATGAAACACAGCTGTTCAATAAGATGCAAACCGAATGCTAAATATTTTGAGAAAATTGTTCATAGAAATATCAGAATATAGCATTTCAGAGAGGCACAATCGCTTCTGCCGATTCGCGTTCTGGCTGGAGCGCTGGTGTGTAAACAAAGAGCTGATGGTGAAGTCGATGACCTCTCGCCATATTTGGGGCAAAACAAGATAGCAGGGCCGGTAGTCGAGGTGCGGTGCAAACCCAGTGAAAGGCAAAAACTTGTGGTCCAGTGATCGTCGTTTGAGGACGGACGTAAATTGTGCTCGGAAGCAAAAAGGGCAGCTAGGGATCGCGTTGACCGATCACGTTGACGATCGAGTGTCGGCTGAGTCGAACACCAAAGCCGATATAACAAAAACAAAAGAATTGAATTGGTGTGTCTGTGTTAACAGAGGGCCCAATAGCCAACAAACTCCGAAATTTTCAATAAACAATATCATGCCATCATTGCGTCCCGTCGTGCGACATTTAGCAACCACTCGGAAGAGTAGTGCTGTCGGTCTTGGTGGTCGTGGCACCGTTTCCGAGACCACGCTTAGCAAAAGCGGCCCACTACGTAATAAAATCCTAATCAGTATATAAAGCACGAGAGATATAAGGAAGGCTGACAAGAATGCATTTGTTAGCCCCAGCATAACGGTTGGCGTCAGCCTGGATGATTGCTGAAGAGAGAACGCGTTAATCGACCAATTTGCCAACAGGATTCCATGTTAATTACCATTCCGAGCAGCAATGAATGTTGGGTTGCAGGGCTGGATCTGAAGGGCGTCAACGAGCAAGTGAAGAGCGACGATGTTTCCGGCGGTGCCAGAAGCATTGTTCTTGTCGGTAGAGAACCCACTGGAATCAACAGGTAAGTGTCTTGGTTTATAGGAAGGAATTAAATCACTCACAGCTTAGCCACGAGGCCAGCATAAATCTCGTGCCAGATCGTAGCCCAAACCTCACCAGCAGCATGGACTTCAGTCCTCGTCCTGAGCGAACCGTAGGTCAACGGATTGGTCGTCTTGCTTGTCGAGTAAGGGTAGGTCCTGATCCCACGAGTATAGACGTAGGAGCCCAAGGTGAAGTCCGCCGCAACCTTTGCCGCGCTTGTCTGTTCAGTCCAGTCCGCAACGGCATCAGACCAGCCTTCGCCCATTCCACCGGCCTCGGTGGTCTGGAGACAGCGACCAGTGCCCCCACCAGTAAGGCGGTTGGTGATACCATGAGTGTACTCGTGTACGACAATGTCGTTCTCAAGGGCACCATCACGGTTGGGCGTGGTGTAAGTCCAGGTGAACATGCGCATCTGACCAGACTGGCCGTCAGCAGGAGTAGCAAAGTTGGCATTGTTGGTGCCAGAAGAGTCCTGGACGGAGATCAAAACATGGTCGTTCTGAGCACCACCTTTGCCGTTGTTGTTACGCTGGAAGTTGTATGCGGTCTCGGTGAAGCCTATGAGACAGTTAGATGGATCCCCAGCATTTTCAAGAAAGATTTACCATAGCGGTAGAATAGATCGTGCATCATGTTCCCTGAAAACGTCCATGTCAGATGAATATGACCGACATGGATATTGAAGGACGAGATCTTACCAACGTAGAATGCATTGACTGTGGCAGGATCCTTGTTTGCGGCGGGGGTGCCGTTGGCGTTAAACATGTACACGTAGTTGTTGGTAGCGGAGCTCTGAGAAGTCGTACCGCTGGTGGACGAGGACTTGTAGGCGAGAACGTTGTTTCCAGAAGTCGAGGTTGTGCTCGTAGTGCCGTATTTGTGCCATCCATTGGGGGAGGATGTCGTGTCCTGGGGGTCATTCACGGTCGCGAACCCATCGCTTGGGCCTGGGAGCTGAAAGGTATAACGCGGTACTATATGCGCGGTCAGAACCCGGGTGAAAGAATAAAATTAATATACTCACACTCGCATCAGCGACAAACGACACGATGTTGACGATTTCTCCGGAGTTGGCGTCGACAAAGGCCTCGTACCACTCCTGAGTTTCGTCATTCTGGACTTGGACGACATGGGTGAGGACAACGTGGTCGGAGTCCTTGGCAAAGTACTCGAGCGAAGTCGGCCAGTTGTTGTACTTTCCACCAATCGCAGCCTCGGCCTTTTGGATCGCAGCCTCCTTGGTAAGCTTGGGTGTGGTAGGTGCAACGCTCTCTGCAACTAATGAGTAATAATAATACAAACGCAAAGAAAGCACTTACTAGGCTTGACGAAGCTCGCACCAAACGACACAATTTTATCGCCCTTGAGCGCAACGTTGGCGACAGCATTGGCGATTGGGATGTTGTTGATCTTTTGCCTAAAGTATTCATGCGACGCAATGTCCGAGGTATGGCCAGACTTGGGGGCGAGCGCATCAGGAGCAACACCGAGCTTCTCCTCGAGGAAAGCCTTGGCAGCCTCTTGAGGAGTACCAGCGACACCACGCTTGGTGAGTGGGTGGTCAACGCCGTTGACGCCATAGGTTTCAAAGACTGGCTCCGGGTGGTATGACTGGAACTTGGCGCCCTGAGTACCAACCGAGCGAACTCGGTGGGTAGTGTGACGCGAGACCGGGTCCCTATAGTACAGCTCGTAAGTCTAGAGCTAGCTGAATATGAGCGATACCCACCAAGGAGCAGCGACGGTGCCTTGAGCGATCAAAATCGCAACAGCAGCGAGCTTAACGACGAAAGCCATGGAGTGAACAGTAACCAGTTGAGAGCCAAAAGCTGAAGACCTAACAAGTAGCGCCTGCCGTCCTCAACGCTCGATCTGGCACACTTTATACTCGTATTGTCTAGCATGCCACACTATCGCGACGTTCAGAACGGCCAGTGTTTCCCCATGAGCATATGCTCACAGCAGTACTTCAAGCGAGGTCTGTTTGTCACAAGACCCGCTTTTCGCGTCACTGGATGACCCAAGAATGCTTCGCAATGAGTATCGGCCGTGCTGGGGAAAGGATGTTTAGCACGTATAGTGCGTGTGTATGTTTGGTGTTGGGTGGCAAGACGAGGCGTCCTTGCGAGAATCGACGGCTTGGCGTGCCGGTCCATGTGACGAGTCAGTCTGACTCTGACTTGGCACTCTGGAACGTGGAGGTTCAGCGGACAAGCTTCGCGTGGAATGGCAATTGGAAGGACACAGCGGGTGGCCTGTAACTTCGTTTTCCGCTAGGTAACTCGTGGTGAAGCAGTCTTCTGGCGCAGAGTCGACAGAGGCCGATGCAGATGTAGCCAGGACTCCTTATCGGCGCTGGATCCCTAGAATGTATATGGGGGTATTGTATTGCATGGGATCAGATATGTTACGTGACACTCGGCGCGTCTCAACGTCTACGGCGTGCTCACATGGAAACCTACGAATAGCATCCCCGCTCTCGGAATGAGAATCCCGTCTCCTTTGAACATTCTTTTGCCGGAAGCGATCATCGAAAGCGACACGAGTGAGAATGGAGGGGTTCCTCGAGATAGTGCCGCAGGCGAGAATTTCAGCCGACTAAGCCAACTAGAGCACCATCTGTTGTTGACCACAATCAAAAAGGCGATGATAGTTTTATTCAATGGGCGTGGTAACGTCGATTCCAACGCAGTGGCTAGACAAAAAACTACTCGAAAGGATGATAAATTGAATGAATTTCACTACCGATTCGAAACCAAGTTTGTTCTTCGACCTTGTAGGAGCCGTCGGGACATGTTGAAGTGACCAATTTCACGCTGTTGTCATGGTTCGGTGGCCGTTTGATTCACGCTTTTCATGCTCGTCAGCTTCCAACTAGGCGTCCATAAGCCAAATGCCCCTCACAAGCCAATGTCAGCCTTATGTCTGATATCACCTTCTCGACCACCCACGATGTGAACATGTCTAACGTCGTAAGAGAATAAACATCAATTCCTATTCATTCGAAGCGCTGACGACGTATCCGTCGCTGTGAGAGTTGATGACATCACGGCAGCGAATCGATGGTTCGTAGAAGAGTATAGAGTGCGCCTGTCATAAGAAATAGTGCAGTGCGTAAATCTCCCAATCTATTCCATTCAGAAATTAAAACATTGATTGCTGTTAGAATCATCCAACCGAGAGCTTTTACGTTGGCTGGATATAAACCGTGGTTGGAATGACGGACAGTGGATACACAGGGCCAAACATATCGGATGAGATTGTATCACGTGACAGGATGTGACCAATTGGGGGTGGAAAGCGCTGGTGGAAAGCGTCCACACAAGACGACGATGGAGTCGACACCCACACGTTCGATCCGAGCCTCATCTGGGTCGCTCAGCCCACCGACTCCGTCGCCTCCGCGGGTCTCGGCGACACTCCCGACGCAGCATCCGGCGCGGTTCGCAAACAAGTCTGCGCGGGCTGCAGGGCTCGAGTCGGGCTCCGACTCCTCGGAGCTCACAGACGAGGACGAGGTCGCACAGCGCGCCAAGAAGAGCAAAGGCCGCGGGCGGGGCCGCCGCGCACGCCGCACGCAGCCTGCGACGACGACGACGGCGCCGCACGAGCAGGTCTCCCGTCGCGCCCACAGCCGTGGCACGTCCGAGAGCACTGTCAATGGCGCAAACAACGGCGGGAGCAGCGGAAGCGGGGGAACCAGCACCAGCACCAGCGGCTCACACACGCACCATTCTCGCTCCTCCCGTCGCAGCGGTGTGATCGTTCCCCCAACAATGTGGGAGTGGGCATACAAGAAAAACAAACAGACCGCTGCCAATGGACTCGGCCTCGACATCGCACCACGCGACGGTAGCCCGAGTCGAAGCCACTCGAGCGGTCCTGAGGCGACAAAACCCCTTGATGCACAGGTGAGTGTTGTCTCTCCTTTGCAAATTGCCTGCTCACACATTGTAGCTGAGCGAAGGGGAGATTGACGAGACACCCGCGACAGCGACAAGTGAGCCATCGCTTCGGCGGCTAGACAAACCAGCATCCGGCGGACCCACATCCGTCCGGCCTGCGACAGATGATATTGATACACCCGTTTCAGGGGCCAACAGTGCGTCGAACTGCGTTTTTTCCCGCTCGATTGCTAAATTTGTCCTTAGCCAACGCAACGACCCCACGCCCATCCCCCCAGCCTGCTAACCACGAATCCCGAAAACCCACTTCCCCTCCTCCAGATGAGATTCCCTCGGCGTCGGAGCACGACCCGGACGAGACGAAATCCGATGTCGAAGTACCAGCCGAGGATCCCGAACCAGGCGAACTAGCTGATACCAAAACTCCTCGAAAACCGGTCGACACAGAGGTTGAACCTGAGCCCGAGGCAGAGGCGGAGGTCGAAGCAGAAGATGAGGCCGCGCCGGGGGACGACTCAAAAGTGAGCATCGAACCAGAGCCAGAAGACGAACCCGAGCCAGAGCCAGAGCCAGAACCAGAGCCAGAAGCTGAGATTGACCCCGAGATGCAGCCTCCGCATCGTGCGGAGGCTCTTGACGTCTTGGCTGGAATGGAAGTGCGATTTGCAGAGCTGCGGGAACGACTCTACGCGGACAAGATGGAAGAGGCAGCAAGGGAAGAGGCCATGATCCTTGATGGTTAGTGTCTTGCTGGCTTGCTTGAATCAAGCTGACTTTGCTCTAGGCACACACCCAGAGCTCGTCTTTTTTCAGCGCCAGCTCGACGAACGACGAACAAGGCGAAAACAACTCGCCGAGACTCGTCGGACGCTTGAGATCAACTGGTGTGCAACGATACGGCGTGCCGAGGAGGCTGCGGCTTGGTCCGAGTGGCGTCACGCTCGCGATGAGCTTCGAGATAGCATGCGTACAGATTACGCTCGAAAACGCAGACGGCTCGAAAGGGAGAAACGTGCGGCAGAGAGACCAGTTACTGGTATGTTTAGACTATTTTATCACCGACCTTGGCTAACAATTCGATTAGTCCGACCAATCCCTGCAGCACCTCACTCCTTGCCCCCTCCTCCCTCACTCAAATCTCTGCTCAAGCTGCATGCCAACCCTCAGCGTGCACCTGCTCCGGTCCGCGCTACGCCGACGCTCACGCCTTTGTCGCATGCCGAGGCAGCCTCGGACCTCGAATTGATGACACCGCGACGATCCTACTATCCAACAACGAACGGCGTTCCCCCATCCGGGGCGTTTACATACCAAGCGCCTCATGCAAGCGACGAAGAAGCGTACGCGCGCTCGAAAGGGATGTATGCCTACCGCCCCCCGACTCAATACCCCCCCGCACTCGTGCAGAGCTATGTTGTCGCACCTGCCCCGGCTTGGGATGGCTCAACCTCCCGAAGACGAGAATATCGCGAGCCCGTATATGACGAGCCAATGGATAAGGAACCCGGGTGGACCTCAACCGGGGATAGGGAGCTCGACCCGTGGGATCGAGAACAGACACGAGAATGGCAACGCAAGATGCACGACCTCGAGCCTGAGCGCGACCGGGAAAGGGATAGACCAATGAGCACGCCGTTTGTGATGCAACCCTATGCTGGATCAGCGGATCCAGAGGGCTCGAGGCCCTTGAGTCGAAATGTTGAGCGGTAGAGCAAGGTTTTGGTTTTTATCTTATCTCGTTTGTGTTTTCTTTATTTTCTGCCGCTGTTATGCTTTGTGTGTTTTCTGGGACTAGTGTATTTGAATATAGCCTGTTTCGACTCGATGCTTGAGCTGGTTGTACATCATCATCTCTGGGTGGAAGTGTGGGAACGAGAGATGGTGCAACGGGTGGATGTCAGGACGTGATTCCGCCACATCTAAACTGATGTATCACCTAGGAAGTGGGGAATGGAATGACCACATCGGGATGTTTCTTTGCCTGCCCAACACGCTTCCCTTGGCAAACTTACAAGTAGCTGCACATTTCAGCAAGTGAACACAGAGTCTGTATATTCCGCAATTTTGCAAAGGTATTCTTCGCTGGGCAATTTAGGAAAGCCACCACCGGCAAAGTAAATTATCCTGCCTGTGTACTCGCAACTACATCGATGAGCGAATTGATCCATGTTTTAGTTGACGATCTCGGCTATCGACACCTGTCCCCTAGCAAGTACCTAGAGGACTTGCGATTAGAACCCCTAAACACTAATCGATGCCAAATCACAGTTCCCGGCGGACGAATTAACTACGATGTCATATTGATCCTACTCGGGCGCGACTGTCTAGCTCAACCAGCGCATCCTAAGCTTGCCAGCGCAGTGCGGTTTGGCCGGGGGGGTGCTGGACTGTACAGCAGTGGTCGCAACAAAAAATATGATTCAGTGTATGCGCAGACATGATACATGTCAGTCCATACAAAACCCCCCGTCAATTGAAATAGATTGTCCTACAGAAGGCAGGATTCGTTCGTTTAATGTAGATTTATTACACGTCTCAAATGCATACCCGTGATGTTCTTCGCGGCCGGGCTGACTAGGAAGGAAACCAACCCAGCAATGTCATCCGGTGAACTGATCCGGCCGGTGGGCAATCTATCTAAAATCTATGGTATTACTGAGCGGTAGGTATTATATGCTAGAAAGCCTCAAGAATACTCGCCACTCTTTGAGCGTGATCGCCACCTGTGATGCCACCCAACACGTCCTTGTTCCCTGCGTGGGCGTGTCAGTATGATGATGTTCTACACGATAGAAACTTACACATGTCCGTATCGACAGGGCCCGGCGCGTACGTATTGACTGTGATCCCATACTTCCCCCACTCGCGAGCCGCTGATTGAGTTAGCCCCCGAACAGCAAACTTGCTAGAGCAATACGCTGCCTTATTGAGTGCACCCCCTTTACCAGAAGCGCTGCATGCTCCTATAATCCGGCCTCCTCCACGAGGTATCATCGCCCTTGCCGCCGCCTGGTAGCAGTGAAAAACTCCCTTGACGTTGACCGCATATACTTGATCAAACATCTCATCGGACACTAAACTAATAAATGAGAGCCTCACGAAGAGCTGGGCGCAAACGTACTTTCGACAATCGGTGCGGCTCTGTATATTCCGGCGTTGGCTACCATCTACTCAAAGGATTACGAACTCGGTCGGGGTATGTTATCAGGAGCACTTACCACATCAATCCCTCCCATCTGGTCTATAGCCATCTGGACTAATGCATCGACATCCGCCTTCACTGATACGTCACACGACATAGGTAAAATTGATGGTGAAAGGCCTTCAAAGTTGGTTTCTCGTTGGATCCGAGCACACTCGTCGGAGACCTCAAGCAGCCGGCTCATGTTCGAAAGAAGATCGCCAAGCACAAGTCGATACCCCTCGGATGCGAGCTCTGTGATTCGTTCCTACGTTTACTAGCCTATTATTGCTTGAACTAGGGCACACACTATGTGCGATTGCTCTACCGATTCCTGTATATTGGGATCGAGCTAAAATACAATGTCGAAGTTATGGATGGACCACCAACCTTGGGCAGAACCCGTAATTACCGCAACGTGCGCTTGCTTTTCCGATGTCTCCATGGCCTTGGGGAAGATATAAGCCTACACTGTTCGTGATCTATGGGAACAAAACTCAACTGAGCGCTACCTAACTGATGTCACGTGTCTGAGTGTTTCCGTTTCGGGTGTCAGATTGACTGACTCCCCCGAACCATTCAGTAAAGATCGGGGTGATATTGCGTATGGCGCTACTGGGCTGAATATTTTGCAGACCGGAGGCGGGCAATAGACAATGCTATTAGAATAAAATCAAAACATGGATCATATTCCTCATGTGCCTTGCGCAAGACCTCTTAGCTCAGTGGTAGAGCGTGAGATTCCAGCAGTTGGTAACTCCTCAAGGTCATCCGTTCAACTCGGGTAGGGGTCACTTCTTTTCCTTTTGATTTATCAATCCCAAATATATCCGTTCACTAGGTAGCTCTACTTTCATGGTATTCTAACAGAATCCCTGCTTTCTGCGGCTACTCTGAACTATAGCCAAGTCACTGATCGAATTAGATGCTTTCGCCAAACCCAAGAGCATCATGACCCCCCTGAATTCCCATCTAGTGCTACTCACACCATTTTCGATTAATATTTCATAGCGATTCAAACATTCTGGTGTCTGACTTAATAGCGATCACCGAACGCATACAGCCAATCGATGAACCCTACTTACGATTCGGGTGTATGACGAAGCTTGTTTACTCAATACGTTACAAGAACCTAGAGCTTATCCTATACGCCTGCTTCCTCTCTTACAACGAAAGTTTTTCAATTGCGCATTCTTGGGACACAGATCAACTAATCTGATCGCTCACTGGGAAGCATAGCACGTAACAATGTCTTCAACAAAACACACCAACCCTCCTGTAGCCGTGATCACAGGTGCTGCTCAAGGTGCGCGACAAGGCGAAATATCAAGCTCAAGCTATTATTTAGTACGTTCATGATCTACAGGCATTGGGCGCGCAATCGCGATTAGTAGGTTCCTAATTATCGCATGCGATCTAGGCTTATGAAAATTGTATTTATGAAAGGACTCGCGTCCGAGGGCTATCTACTTGCTCTTGGTGACCTCATGTCCAATCAAAACCAACTCCAGCTGGTTGTTGATGAGTGTATTGAGGCGCAAAGAAGCGTCATGTCAAACCGCGGCATCACACCCAGAGTTCTTCCGGTTGTATGCGATGTATCCAACGAATCGCAGGTCGAGGCCTTGGTCCAAGCCGCAGTTACAGAGCTTAACGGAATTGATGTGGTGCGTTCAGGGCCTTTGAAATTTCAATAGCACCACGTCGGTTTCTGATTATTTGGATGAAGATGGTGGCGAATGCTGGTATATACAAGGGCATACCGTTTCTCGAGAGTAAGTTGTCGGCTTGCTGTCTTGTCAGGATCTTCCCACATCTATCCATTAGCAACTGATCAAATGCTGGATGACTTATATGCTGTCAACGTCAAGGGCGTATTATACAGTTATCGAGCTGCTGCGCGAGCCATGATTCCGCGAGGGGGAGGCCGAATTGTTGGTGCGTGTAGCGCTGCCGGTAAATCAGGGTTTCCACTCGAAGGAGCATATTGCGCAAGCAAATTTGCCGTACGTGGTTTGACTCAAACGGCCGCCCGCGAATGGGCGCAGCACGGTATCACCGTAAACACTTATGCCCCAGGGCCAACGGACACGGACATGTGTACGTCAATGTTCCATTGAAAGTCTTAAACTTGTTTATTTACGTTATAACAGGGAACAAGGTCGTTATGAGAGAAGCCCCCGATCGAGCAGAGGTGGGTGATTAAACTTTCGATGAGTAAGTCCTGGCCCGTGAGCTGTCGTCATAGGTTTTCAGTAAAATGGCTACTGGCCGTATCACATGTCCGGAAGACATCGCAGGACTTGTATCATTTTTGGTGAGCCCGGCGGCAAAGAATATCACAGGTAAGTCGTTTGATCGACATGTTCTCGAAGAGTGTATCCGAGACCTACGGCATCAGGCCAGAGCCTATCGATCGACGGAGGCCTAACTATGCATTGACCCTACAGGGTAAATTGACAATGTAAACTACCTCGAAAGTCGTACTAGATACAATGTTCAAATGAATTTTCAGTGAATTTCTGACGTGCACGCTGATAATTTTTGCAATATGGCATGGGCATGGGAGTGCATACAAATGAGAACAGCGCAACGCGAAACCACAAATAATGCAAAACCGATACTGTTTAACCCCTCTTCTTGGAAACACCGACGGTCTTTCCCCTGCGACCTGTGTTATACATTGATTAGCCGTGCCAAGGGATTACAAAGGTGTACTCACCAGTGGTCTTGGTGTGTTGTCCACGCACACGGAGGCCCCAGTAGTGTCGGAGTCCACGGTGCGCACGAATCTTCTTCAAGCGTTCCAAGTCATCACGCATCTTGGAGTCGATCGCGTTGGACAGGACCTGGGAGTTCTTTCCGTCCACAATATCCTTTTGTCTGTTCAAGAACCAGGTTGGGATCTTAAATTGGGTGGGGTTTTGCATGATTGTGACAATTCGCTCGAGCTCGTCAGAGTTGAGGTCGCCAGCACTAACAACATAATTGGATGAGGAAAATGAAGTATAACGCAGGAGAACCGTTCGCACCGCTTCTTCAAGTCAACGTCAGCCTTCTTGCAGACGACGTTGGCATACCGCCGACCAACACCACGAATTTCGGTCAACGCTAGATAACCCCAAACGGATTAGCGCGATAGAATGGTTGAATCAGAGGTAACAAACGCACCATACATGATCTTCCGCTTTCCATCGACGTTAGTGTTCAGCAGGCGCAAAATGTGCTGTGGAAGAGAGGTCAAAGTTTGCGTTGTCGGGTGATTGGGAATGAAGATGTACCTGGAATTGTTGGTGAGCCTCTGGCACGGTTAGAGACATGGTGGACAAATTTCTTCGAGTGCCAAGTTCTGTGGTAGAACGCAAGTAATAGAGTCAGCTCGCTAGCCCTTAGGATCTCACATAACCGGTCCATCCAAACGTCCCCCCATCCATCCAGCCTTTGTGGCTTGTCTAGCCCAACCGCTTCCACCATAACGACGTAAAATACACCTAAATCTCCCTATGCATAATAACACTAGACTTGATATACTGACTTTTAGCGCGTTGGCGTCGACACAGACGATTAGCGGAAGGGCGGACAAATCTGGTTCCGAGATAGCCAAGCGACCGCAAGCGCGCCACTCTCATGTAATCATATGTTCATTGTACTAAAACGGATGAAGGGGGCCATATTTCACAAAAGCAAAAAAAAAACTGTCCAGGTAGTACCAAATAGAACGCAGGATTGAATAATTTTACCGCGCCTATTGAATATATATTTGTACATAAAGGAATACACTTCCAACCATCCCATCAAGATCCTGCCTATGGTATTGCACCCTAACTCAACGTTTAAAACCACTCCTGTCGTATCCCATACCAGTTGTGTGGCCGCTTGCCGCCTACTTCAACGTCTCGGTCCACTTCTTGGTCCCCCTCATCGGTGAATTGGAAGAATCTTAAGTCAACCTTGCCTTCGAGATACTTTTTCTCGGAAGGTTTCACTAGGTGAGTCGACCAATCGTCAAGCTCTACAACCTGAAGAGGTATGTTTGCTTTATCACGTGCAGCAACAACCCTCTTGATCTCCGACCCGCGACGTCCGACGACCGTTAGGTGTTTCAGGTTAGGCACGAGCCACGGTCGTGCTGTTAGTGGTTCAAGAGGTCCGAATGGAATGTCAAGGCGGGTGATTTGAGGATATGCGCGCAAGAGAGATCGCAATCTCGCTTTTATAAAGTAGTCATTGGCATCGATCCAAATGCGTAAATGCTTAATTGAAGGGAATAGGGGTTCGGGCGATAGTTTGTTCCCTCCATCAGCCACGTATTCCAGTATTTCATCGCACCCCTCCCCAGCAAGATGAAGATTCAAGTACTCCAGGTTAGGAGCTTTCAGCATCGTCAAAAGATTTAGGGGCCAGAACCCGGTCTGGATATTAGAAAATTCCAGCTCTCGAAGGTGGCGCAGCTGAAGCTTCGATTGAACTCCAGTTACTTTGTGACGGCTGAGTGGCTCAACCATATCGAAGTCCAATCGGAGTACCGTGAGTTTGGTAGCAGCGCGAAGTACTGCCCTGAACTCAGGCAGCTTGGGGGTGTGGTAGAGGAAGGCCAAATCCAAAATGGACAAGCTAGCAAGACAAAGTTGATTTTTCCCAAACATGAATGGGTTTGGGACGCCCCTCAGTTTGACTGAGTGTAGCTTGCTGGGGGCCTTTTTAAATAAGGGCAGTGGTTTGATTGTTGTGGCCTCATACAAGGCAGTTTCGTCATCTGGATCGAGCTCTGCAGGCCCTCTGAATCGAAGTTCTAGAACCTGTAGTTCAGTCATCGAAGACGACTTGATAAAATCAAGCACTGCGCGATGTGGGCCGAATGCATCTGTAATAATGCTCATCGACCGCCACCTCGAGGTCATCCCTCCGTGAGAGACAATAAACTGAAGTGCGTCTCTTGCCCTTTCAGTGCAGTTCTCTGTCGTCCCATCTTCCGTCAGGTCCCAGAAGTCCTCGGTCATGTCTATATCTATATCGAGTGGAGCGGTGTTCCCGGACCTGGAGAGATATAGTGCAGAACGAGCCCATGGCATAGGGTCCGAAAGTGTGATGTACGACCAGAGCTGGGTGGGGTTTTCTGTTAGTGTTCTTGGACAAATTCGTGAAACGGGGGAACGGCGGACCTGGGCGGTCCCAATGGCGATAGATCTCCATCGACGACACACTGTCTATTTGTATACGTTGGGATGACGTTCGACTAAGTCTACCCTGACCTACCGAGACCGTAAGCGGGAGATCATATCTGTGCGGTATTTCGACGTCGAATTCACAGACGCGGGCACAGAAGAGAAATATGTGGCTCAGAATTTCAGGAGAAAGCTTGTGTACCAGTGGATCACGAAGGTACTCCTCTTGCTGTTGCCTTTTTCGCTGCTAAATGGCCGGAGCAATTGATAAGATCTTAGTTTGACTTTTTAGATTCGCAGGCTTACACGGCGAGTGGTGGGCATTATGCTTCAAACGTGGACGTTGGTGTTTGATGCAATGAAGTGACCATGTTGTTATAGAAGGTTTGCGCACCTCTTTTCGTCGACGTCATAGCAATATATTAAGCCTAGCCTACACCGGTCACGGTAACGTGATTCAACTGTTTGAGGCACGCAAGAGGAAGCGTGAGTGAAGCTTGTAAAAGTAAGAATATGGAAACTATAACGCTGCTACGGCAACGTTTAACGTTATGTACAATGGTCTTGTAGAGAGGAATATGAATAGATAAAGTTGGCAAAAGTCAATGGCAGTCTTGTCATAGAACATCTGTTCGTCTATTCACTGTCAATCGGAATCTCCTGCCTCTTCTCCTTTGTGCGGGCCCTGCCGGGCACCCAGTCCAGCTCTTCATCGTCATCGACAATAAATCCGTCGTCTTTAGGGCGATTGTCGTCCTTGAGTGTTACGCGGCCACCTTCGCGTTTGAGACCAAAGAGCTCAATAAAATCTAAGGCAGCCGTTAGCCTGGATGATTATCCATGTTACACGTTGCGTACCTTGCATGCGTGCCTCACGCTTTTCTCGGACCACCTCGCGTCCTCCCATGCCAGAAAAGGCCTATTGAAGTAGAGTTTCAGACACATTTCCCACTTGATAGGATAGTGATTTACCTGGTCGATCATCTCCTTCTTGCGAGCTTGGATGTCGAGCACCTTAGATTCGACTGTATCAGTAGTAATCATCTGGTACACCTGAACCTCTTTCTTTTGGCCAATTCGGTTAACCCGATCTGAAGAGCGGAACGCGTAAGATGTGCAAGAGCGACAATCGAACAAAGTCGACGCACCAATGGCTTGTGACTCGATAGCTTCTTGCCACCAGCTGCCAAAAGATTAGGGCGTCGAAAATAAAAGTATGGTATACACTTACGGGTCCATCAGGAACAAGTGGTTGGCAACTGTCAAGTTCAATCCGGTAGCACCTACCTATCACGTTAGAGAATATCGTACAGCGGCTTGGTTTTACTCACCGCTCTTTAGAGAAATCAGCAGTACTTGTGGGTTGCGGCCGTTAGAACGACCTAACCGCGCCTTTCCTTTTCCCTTCCCTCTGGTGGACTGTGTCCCAAAAATACTCCCATCCTCGTCGATATAATCGTCATCTATGGAAACATCGTACTCCGAATCGGAATCTGTGTCTCCCGCCTCCTTTTTCGTCGGCTTGCGAGATGATTTTTTGACGAGCGGGACTGAGAACCTCTGCAGAAGGTGAATCGGGGGCTGTGGAAAACGTCATGGGGAGTTACCTGCAACACCTCCTGTCTCCTTTTGACCGACATTGCGCCATTGAACTCGACGAAGCTGATATCGTTAGCTTCAAGTTGATCAGCAATCTGTTACCTTTTAGTCAGCATAGGATGTCTAGACTGTAGCGGGCACTCACCTTTTCCAAGAAAGTGGTGAATCTGTAGGACGGTACAGTTTCCAATCAGTTGAACGAGTCGAAAACCATGCTGACTTACTGCGAAAATACTACAGCTTTCTCATCGCGAGGGATGAGCTTGAGGATCTGGACCAACCGATCGATCTTAGGTGATGACCCTGGGGAACAAGCGAGACCAAAATCGTCAAATCCGGCACGAGGGGCCTGAGTAAGATCGTTTGGTGGAGCAGGCTCGATCAGATCAGTCATCGAGATTGGTCGTCGATCCATTGGGCAAGTCGCCTCTGATCCATGGGATTGAATATACCCCGATATACATTCGAAACAGAAATCTGGTCTGAGTGTCAGTACACCGCATAAATGAGTGGGCAACTAGCTTACAGTGCCCATCAGGCAAGATCCTCGGATTCTTCAGAGAATCGAAACAAATAGCGCACTGGAACAGGTCAATAAAAGCGTTAAGAATAGCAAGGTCTAAGTCACCTCTTCGCTATCTTCTTCAGCATGGAAAAGAATGCTTTGCAGGCGTGTTTTCTCTTGAGGGCTGATCTGAGCTGTTTGAGCAGCGTATTCCGCTGCCGCCGCCTCATCGGCTTTCAGCTTGTCCAAATAATCAACAGGCACGAGCCCAGGATGCAAAGCAATTTGCCTAGTGTACGGACATTAGAATATTAACACGCATGTTATTTATAATCATAAACTACTTACCGCATACGAGTAAGTAAACTCAAAACAACATTGGGAATATTTCCCGAGTTATCTGCTGCATTGGCCATAGTAACAAATCGTTGTCTGGAAAGCCTCTCCACCGTGTCATAAATGTGGCGCGACTCCTCGTCCAGCTCGACATTTATAACGTTTATAGTAACCTACCCAAGTGTGAGCAAGTTTCACTCACCGTCGACATTTACTTACCTTTGGCAATTCGACTAAACGATTGCCTTGGTCGTCTTGCATCTACATTTGATGAATGTAAGCTAAAGCGTCAAGGATATGAAAGTGACTCGCCTCTTTTGAACGACGAATCGAGATATGTTTCATCAGTTGCTAGTACCGGTGTAAGTTGATGTAAGAGCTAAATACGAATGAATATACCTTCAGTAATGCAGTAGCGGCCACATCGCCTTTGGAAAGAGGACGTGAAAGAAATCGGTTGAACATGCCAATTTGGTCAAGTGGAGTGCACATCCGAAGGAATGTGAGGAGAGATCCAAGGTCCTATGGAATTCGGGTCAGCTAATGGGTGAGGGGTACTACTAAATGGCAGATACCGAAGGCGAGTTGACCTATAAAAGCCAGTCAGATTAGTTATTCTATATCGTCAAGAGAACCGCTTACGATTGGGGTGCCACTAACTGCCTACAACACGAGCAGGTTCAGCCATAGCTAGTAACAGAAAACGTGACATACCCATCGGTAATAGCCATCCAGTGCCGATGCAGCTTGAGACATCTTTGCCTTGGGATTCCGGATATGATGAGCTTCGTCCAATACGATGCGCTAGGAAGTCGTGTAAGCTGAAGCACACGAACAGCCAGCGTTAGCTCATACTTTCCACTTGATTTCGAACAATGCTTTGCCCTTATTCTTGTCGGTCTTGCGCTTCTTAATTGAACGACTTTCGGGCTCGGCCATCAACTCTTCCGTGGCCTTGAACCCTCCAGTCGCCGCATAGTCAGCGGTAACCGTTTGATAGGTTGTCAATACCACATCGTAGGCTTTTAAGCGCTCCACATCGACATTCCGGTAATCTCCATAATATGTGTAAGTTGAGAGTACACTAGGGACGCAGTGGCTAGTGATTTGAGACTCCCAGTTGCTCAATACAGAGAGGGGGCACACTGAAAAACCGAGTTAGAAAGTAAACATTTTGGTGTCTTTGACGCGGCGTACCGACAAGGGTTGGATTGTCGTATCCTGTTGGTCGAGTCTCTTTGGTAGCGACTATAAGTGCCAAGAATGTTAATGATTTGCCTAAACCCATAGAGTCACTCATGATGCCGCCGTGACCAATCACTGGAGGTGCCTCGACTGGAACAGGTGTTTTGGTTATCACTGAATCGGGCGGGGGAGTTAGTGCTAAACGACATGTTCATGCTATGGCTCACTGTTAATGTAATATCCCTGAAAACTAAGTATGTCAGTTACAACTTAACCACCCAAACGATAAAACCGCACCTTTTGCCCTGGTTGAGAATGATATTCCCAGAATTGCTGGTGCGGCTCGCCAGCTTTCTGCGGAAGGATAGCAGACTCGCGATTAATACACCACAAAAGCCCTTGTTTCTGCCAGCCAGAATTAGCATGTTAGGGCAGAACCTTGCGCAGGCGTACCTGGTGCTTCAAGAGGTCTACGGTCAAGCTTCCATCCTCGATGCCAGGAGGCGCAGGGTGTTCCGGCAAGTTCAAAATGTCCTGCTTCTCCTGCTCGTACAGCGCATCCAAAAAGTTGGCCCGCCGTCCCTCGTCGTCAACTTTCTGGAGATTAGCAAGCATGTCCCGAAGCTCGCTGGCGCGACGCTGCGCATCCATCGCTTCAAGCGCCCTTTGATGAGCAACTTGAGACTGGCTGGACGACATTCGATCATCAATGGACATTGGGTTGTTTGAAGAACCGGCCGCATAAGATGGCCCAGCAGAAGAACCGTCACTATAGCCAGCGGTCTGACTAAGCAAAATGCCGCTCTCTCGACGCATGGCGTCAGTGAATCCACGACGGCCAGGAGTCGCCCATGTAAGTAATGGCTCGAGCATAGAGCGAATCCCTGGTTTCCCGTAGATGGTCAATGTCCTAAAAGGAGCGTGAGCGAAGTAAAACAGACGTAGCGGCCGAGACTTACACGCTGAGTGTATACTGGCGCCCTTGCACTGTTGATCGGTCAGTACAAAGATCACCAAAAAGTCAACCAAATAAACACTTACGGTTCCCGTCATTCATGGTCCCCTCGACCAAAATGAGGCCTTTGTCAATGAGAGGAGCAAGATTTGCCGCAGCTGAGACTGAAGATTAGACCACACTCTATTCAATCGAACGAAGCGCACTCGGTCTTGGAATGTGCCCGACTTGTTTCAGACGCATGTTCATAACTTGGATCGCATTCCTACAGTGGGCCGGAAAATTTTTTGAGTGGAAAGGAGACAACTTTTGTAACGGGCTTACCTATCGTACTTGTTTGTCGGCTCGCGCACCAAATTGACCTGTTCCCCCGGCCCGACTAGAGGATAGTCAACAAAAGCCACCCAAAGTTGTGTGCTACCCACCAAGACCATCGTAGTACTGAATCCCAACGACTTGTGACAGAAACGATAAATACATGTCAGTGTATTGAGCCTCTTCCTCATCATATACGTCATAGTCTAGGTAATCCGCATCGTCACGCTGTTGCTGGGTCATTGTAATATGCCCAGAATGACCGGCGGCAGAACGATAGTGGTCATATTGTGACGCTTGTGAGGGCGAGCTCTGGGACCCAGCGTAAGGCGATTGGGTGTACTGAGACGGAGTTGGGGTCAACGCAGAGGCAGGAAAAGATCCAGGCTTGGTAACTGGAGTCTTGCGCTTTTTGGATGTGGTTGGGGCTGGTGCTGGAGCACTCGGTCTATGTATCCCAAACGGTGCCACAGAAGGCCGAACATTAGACCTATTCGTTTGAGAGGCCGAGGGTATGAACGTCTTGGCTACGACAGGGCGTCTGGCGGTAACCGGGACGTCGGCTGGATCGATCTGCAGTCGCTCCACCGCAGTGTGGATTTTCAGTCGGTCGGCAGGACTAGATTCAAAAATTTAAGTGTCTAATTACGTAGGATGGACTCCAATAACGACGGACTTGAGCCTATCGACGCCTGGAATCCGATTGACGTCCACAAATGCGAGATCATAAAGAATATCTGGTGTTACACACCCCCAGTGTCTAGAACACCAATTTAGAGAAATGAATCGAATGGCCACCAAGACAAACCTGTATTGGATCTTGTCATTGATTCTGTTATCGTATTGCTTGGTACCAAATCGCAAATCACCGAGCACAATGTTCGACCCTTTACAGGGTGGAGGCCCGTTGCACTTTTCGTTCGAACCCGGTCGGGCATCTGCCAGTGATTTTTTAGCATCCTATTTGATGTAAAAACAAGACCCACTGCCTACACTCAATCACATAGTGAGTTGGGTCCACTAAAGTCGTCATCGTGGTGGTGGCGGGTCAAAGAATGAGCTCATCAATTGCGAAACCAACCCATCCAGCCCTATCCATTTAGCGTTAGAGAACCATCGTGGCTGTGCAGTCTTTTGTTTATCCTGCCATCAACCGCACAGCAGTTATTCTTTCCACTGGACAGTTTCGGAGTCGTTGTCCTGAATCGAGTGCGCCTCAAACCACATCCAGATTGAACTATAATTATTCACTTTCCCGTGAGACGGTTGTGGTAGGCGCCCATGTTGCTTTGGCACGCATTGGTATGGGTTGACCAACAATTGCAGCAAAAGGGGACGCGATGCGTAGGCCGGGAATCGAACCCGGTTCCTCGGTAGCTTCTTGTGAAGTTCAGTTGGAATCTCGGCTGTCGCCGAGCCATATAATGGGAAACCGAGATAATAACCATTATACTACCTACGCGCAATAGCTGCCCTGCCTTTGAAATTCACCCAAGCGTGCTGCTTCAGCGTACACAGCCCACAACTTTTTCACCCGCAATGCTTTGTGATCTCTTGTGTTTTCCTCACATCCCCCTTATCCTGTGTCCTCTCTGTCTGCCGTCTTCTGCGGACAGTAATTATTCGCGCGTACACCTTCGTGTCTCCAGGGGGTTTGATGGAGACTACCCCACGGGCACCTAGCAAGCGGGGCGGCTATCGTAATTAATACCTATTTCAATACCACAAAAGCATATTCAATGGTGTCCGAGCGGAGCTACATGCGGTGTGACGTATTGTCGTTGCAACAACCCGGAGCCAAGCACAGAAGCCTCGGGCGCCTTGCACTCAATCGTAATCTAAGGAACGAATTGGGTCGGCACAACTGATAAGTCATCTCTACATATTGACTTGTATAGTTCTGTGTGTGGGCTGGCCGGATTATTCACTTGATTGTAATTATTACTCCCGAACTTAGGTGTATGTGATCGATGACTTCTGTTCACCATTGTAGGAAAATTGTGTTCTTCAACATTCTACATCAATTGGTTCAAGTGAGAGTAGACTAGAGTGTGGGAACTTTGAGGAGTAACTTACTTGGAGTTAGTTACCACAGGTTACTTACTTGTAAGTTATGGTTACCTTGGTTCGGGGAAAATCGGCCCGAGTAAGTAACTCCTATGCAGAACCAAATTTTAAATTCAACTGCATAGAACCACAAACCTAAGCCACTCTTTCCAGGCTGGATATAAAACTAGACCTACAATCTGGATCCACTCTTGCTGTTTTCACTCAGTCGAACCGCAGGTATGTGTCTTGATAATCTGTGGACCTGGTTTGCTGACACTGGTTTTGGTAGTGATGGCTGATGCCCAGCCCGTCCGAGTCCTGCCTGCTTCCGAGGTGGAGGCTTTACTTACCAAGTTGGCAGCCCTCTTCTCTACGCTATCTGCCCCCCTCCCTGACGTTGAACTCTCTCAATTGAAGTACAGGTGCTTTGTGGGATTCGTGCCAGATCCCGAGCTTGTTGACGAACGGGGCTATGTTGGTGCCGTCAACACCGCCTTGGAGCGTGCATTTGGCCATCATCAAGATGGATTGAAGATTGTCGAACGTGGCAAGGGTATCGAGTCAATTGTGCCTTTGCTCGAGAAATCCTTAAAGCGTCATCCTGGAGATATTATTCTTCAAAAATGGCTTTTTGTCGACGACGACAAGTCAGGCGACGAGGAAAATAGTAAGAAAAGTAAAAGAACTTGTATTCGACGAGAGGTCAAGTTCTTGAGGAGTCCTCTGCGAACTTGACCTGGTTTATATACATAGTACAAGCCACCTCATAACAAACAAGTCCGTACAGTGAGTCACGACAGATAAGAGATAGAAGCAGTAGAAGCGACTGCGGAACTGCAGAATTTCACATCAGAGTTGAAATACATCTCGGTTACCGGTCCGGAACATTCCCTGAGTCACGTGATACAGATATACCATAAAAGGCAAGTATGTTTGAAGACGATCTCATAAAATGTAGTAAATCGAGAAAATATTGTAGAGTGGATGTATGCGTGTCAATTCGTGACACTTTTGGATTTCGTCTCAGCAGCTTGGGAGCTAGTGAGTGAGCAATTCAACTAGGTATCAGATAGCTAATATTGCCAAAGCGTCCAAAGCGCCCCATTAAGCAGACGGAGAAAGCCTGCAAGGGTGATCTCAAACGCAAGGCCCCAGACACTAGCGATACGTCAATTTCAGTGACCGAAATTGATGCTCTTTCCGAGTCTGGACATTCGCTCGACAATTTTGAGGAGCCCGCTCCTATGGCTTCAACTACCCTTCAAACTCCTTCGACTTCCAAGACTCGCCCAGCAAAGAAGGTCAAGAAGGCTGGCCCATCACCAGACGCTATTCCCAACCCCACCGACGAGTGCTACTCAGACAACAAGCCTGCCCCACCACGGAACCTGCAAGGGGGCGCTCCTCGTAATCCGCTTGCGGATCGACTTGTGATTAGCTGCTTCTTGAAGGGCGAATCGCACATCGATAAGAACCACCGCTTTCGATGCGTCGCAAGTTCATTGTGCGACTTTGCTCTTGCTAACACCAAACGACAGATGGATCGGATCCTCCGTCACACTGTTCGCTGTCGTTGGCTTCGTAACTGGAAGCCTGCCTTGTATGCTGAGGCTGAAGTTGCTTACGCCCACCGAGCACCGGGATCTGGGCTTAGCGGGACTGATCTGCAAGGTGGTAGCGATCTACCAGGCAATCATGAGGTATGGACGCAAAATTGCTGATATATGCAGTGTTAACCTGTCTGTAGGATACCCCACCACCTGCCCCTTCTGCTTCTGTTGCAGTCAAAACGCCTGTAGAAGTCAAGAAGGCAGCAAAAAGCTTTTTTTCAACATTCAATGAGCAGGGCAAGCTTGATAATTTTACTCGTATCAACCTTGCTATTGTCTGTTTGCTCTGTGCTTCGGGTGTTCCACCGTCTATTGCCAACTCTCGCTACTGGAAGGCTCTCTTTTATGCTATCAATCCTCACCTATCTTATGCTCCCCCAAGCTCTACAACACTTTGTGATAGTCTGATTCCTGCAGAAGCTCGTCAAGCTGTCTTGAACACACGTCGCTTTCTACAGACACAGCGCAATCTCAGCATCTTGTTTGATGGACTTACTCAAGGGAGCCAACCAGTCTACACGGTTCACGTCTCTACCTCCGATCACAAGAGCTTCCTTCTGCGTGGAGATGTCTACTATGGCTCGCATACCTCTGCATACATGACAAACCTTCTTGACAAGGTATGTCTTGCTCTAAACACCCTGTGTGCACTAATTGAGGATATATGCATAGGTTGTGCAAGAGATAGGAGTCGATTGTGTCAAATCTATGGTTTCGGACGACACCGCCACTACCAGGAAGGCTCGTAAAGACTTTGCAACCATGTACCCAACGATTATAAATCTGGCCGATCCATGCCACAAGCTCAACCTTGTTGTTCAAGACATATGCGCTGACCCAATGTTTGCTGATGTGAGATCCAAACTATTAGCTTGACTGGAACCTGATTTACAATGGCTAATCACTGTACTGTCCAGGTAATCCAGTTGATGAAGATTTTGCTTGTCCATTTCAAGCATTCAACTCAGGCCACCGCTTTGCTCAAGGCGGCGTGCGAAATCTTGGGTATTTCAACAGGGCTGCAGAGTATTGGGAGAACACGATTTGCTACTATCAAAATCAGTGCCACCTCTGTAATTGTCTGTATGCCTGGCCTATATCGTATGAACCACGCTGGACATTTAGATACAGCCCCTGAAGTACGAGCCTGATGTTTATACTTATCCATGACGAATTCAATTGACTGACCAATCTGCATAGGATGTGAGGTGGATTACAAAAGAGCTTACACGACCCGCAATGAACTTTTTGTTCGGCCTGAAGAAGCTGGTCAGCATTCTTGAACCCTTCACCCGACTGCTCTTGTGCCTCGAATCTTTGAATGCAACAATAGCCGATAACCACCTCATGTGGATGGCCGGCTTGGCCATGGCTGATGACGTTCTCAATGCACAAGACTCTCCGTTTGAGGATGACGAGAAGACGAGAATGCTCATGATCATCAACAAGCAATTCAACCAGACAATCAATACTCCACCAGACGATGTTTATATTCTATCCTCATTTGGTGACCCTCGTGAGTCTATATTAGCTTCTTTTTTCTGGTACAACACGCCTTACACTTATCCAGGTATGCGGGGAATGGGCATTTATCGATCTTCTAACCCATTAGCCCCTTCAATTGTCCTCCCTGCTCCGCGTGGCCCTCCACGACCAGCCAATGCGTCACCAATTGGTTACATCTCAGACTCTACGTGGACTCGCATCCGGAAAGCAGCACTGGGTATTCTTAAGAATGAGCTCACTTTCGCAGAAACATCACTCAATCACCCATTGTCAAAATATCTCGATGCCCAGCAGGCAAAGAGCGAGCTTGATTCCCGTCTTGTTCAATACGCATGCAGCTTGTATCTGTTTGACCAACCACTTGGTCAGCAAACTGTATTAGAGTATTGGAGCGAATACATGTCTCGACCGGACACGAAGGTGCTTGGTGTATGTTGCTCACTTTTATTTGACAATTCTATCGCTGATTACCATTCCAACTGTGCAGTTTATATTTACAAAGTTGTTTGCTGCTGTACCAAACTCGATGAATGACAAGCGCACTGGGTCACGAATGACTTTCCTGTTCTCAAAACTTCGCTCATGTACCGATATCAATACAATGGTCGAACAAATTCAGGTCAAGCAATGGTATCAAATGGTATGTAAAGTTACGGCTATTTGATGCACATTAATCACCTACATACCAGATTGACGAATATGTTGGCAACGTGAAACGACCGGAGAAGAGACGCCCTGTGCTCAAGTTCCGCAACATCTCGCTCGAGAAACACTCACATGGCCGGGTAGATCGAAACGAAGGGGCAATTCCGGTGGCTTTAAATGATGAAGAAGGCGATCATTGGTTGGAGCCTGGAGCTCGTTTGGTGGACAACGATGTATCTGATAATGAGCCACCCTCACATTCCTATGATCACCTTGAGTTCGTCGACCTCAAATCTCCGGCACTCAAAGATTTTCTTTCTGACACCGCCCAGCTATTGGATGAGACTACAGGGCAAAGTGGCCAGAAGGATTTCGGCCACGAACAGGTTGTTCGAAAGGTAGCAGATGTTGATTGGGATTAGATTAAAATATGTATATAGACACTTATACAAACGATTGAGTAACTTACATCTGGGTAACTAACCCCCGGTTACTTACCTTTATGGTAACTAACTGTAAGTAACTGTTACCTTGGGATTCCGGAGTAAGTTCCCGCACTCTAGAGTAGACCCAAAGCTATGACTAGGCTGTCAGGGGTAGAGAGAATCAAGCGCCCTCTTATCAGGTGACATGTGCGCCCATCGCTTGACCTCATTGGTAAGTTATATAAATACTCGATCATGCGTGCTGTGGTCGGCAAAAATCCGTAAACTCTTCCACTACCACCCCCCCACCATTGTTCTCCATCCCGTAGCTAAGCATAATGTATGTCCCCAAGACTGACAAGGCTTTGCGCTAAGTGAATATTCACATAGGTCTGACGAGTATCCAGAGTAAGAATTTCAATTTTCATCTGTCTCTTTCATTGCTAACAGCTTGAATAAATATACAGAACATGGACTAAGGGGCGTCCGACTCGACCACCACCTAGTGCACCTGAAACTACCATAGGGAATGGACCAAAACGACCTCTCGGAGCTCCTCGCCGAGCTGTAGTGCTGGAGCTGAGGGGGTGAGCTGTGCTGACATCAGGATGAAGTTATATTGGGTGCTGAGTCACTAGTTCACTCTAGGCGCAGCCCATAACCTTATGGCCGCGACAATCGATGGCAATGTAACTAGATAATGAATATAGTGTGTCTGTTGCGATATGATACATAGAACCTTGCAAACCTGTATCTCTTGCTCTAGAAACCTCGTCCTGCTATAGACAAGCTGCCCGTGCACCACTGTAGCGATAAACGATCTGAAAGTCGACTCAACCGCTTGCAGGTAATGATTCGTGTCACGCTGAAACTTGTCTAGAAACTCTGAGTGAACAAATAGAAGCGAGCGACGGAATGACAGAATGCCTGGTACTCTGGGGACTAGGTGCTGAGATGTATCCTATACAGAAATGACTAACCCGACGGAGCAAGACTGGTGAAAACGGACCCTCCCAACGCGCATTACTTGACTGAGGATTCAGTCTTCTTCAAGCAATGAAATACAATAGATGCGTGAGCTACTTATAACAGATTTCACCGAGGACCCCATGCGTGTGGTGAGCCAAGTGCATTTCGACCATCCGGATTGAGGCGCTACGATAGAGCCCTATTTATGGTATTTCCTCCCACCATCTTGCTGCATCAATCAACTAAATTTGTGTTGTTTGGTTCGCAGTCAATCGCACTGGTGACACTTGAATTAACTGGTGCAGCTCCGCTTATCTCTTACCCTTATACTTGTTGAAAACATATCCGTAAATGTATTCGAGACTTCTCTTGACACACACCGACGATGGGCCCACCAATTCTAACGTATTGATCGGCTTCCGAAGATATCAACGAGCGGCGCTGCTCCTCAGTCGCCAATCCCTTGAGGCCAGCTAACCCGCTCCTCCAAACTCAATAAAAGTATAAAAGTAGCGATGAAGTTACTGGTATGTCTCTGTAGCTGAATACGTCACCAACTAAACGACGCGAGCCATTTTATTGTGTACCACCTTGAACCGTTGAGCGAAATGTATGTGGTTCTGCCACTTTCCTCTTTCCTGTTTTACTGAAAGCCCATCTTCGCAGGTCTGAAGAATACCCACGGTAATTCCAAGCCACTCTTGCCGCAAAGTTCGATACTGACACCTTGTTGTCTCACAGGACATGGCCTAAAGGACGACAAGCTTGCTCAAACCGCTTCTCCGGAACTCCTCGTCAACCACCGCCTGCTACTAGTGACCGCGGAAAGATCACCTATTCGATATCCAAACCCACCACGGACCCCCAGCCCCAGAATCCTGGAGGGCCAGCTGGTGGTCAAGGGGTTAGGCGCGGTATACCGAGGGAAAGCGCGTCTCGCTGTCGGTGAAATAAGTAGCCAAGGCAAATACTGCGCTGGGCGGAACGAAGAGCATCTATACGATATTCATCAAGCTAATCGGTTCATTTAAACCATATACTAGATAACTGGGGTCTTATGCTGTGTCCATAATATGTTTCATGTTTAAACAGTATGGTTATATGCTTAATTTTACGGCTTAGTCTCAATCGATTGACTTAAGTTATACATATTTCGATTGGTTTGCTCTTGATGCCCATTCATCGCTGCCGAATACCTATATGGTCTATCGTCACTTCGTGGGTGTATCATACCATAACTGTATGATGCAATCGAGGAAATAAATACAAGAACTGATTTCTCGTAAAATTTGTGAATGGAGAAAGCTCTGTCAACGGCGGATGCCCAGATAGTAGTACATCGTTAAATATCGTAACGTTCCTCACGTTACTTGATCTCAACGAGTTTAACCTCTGTGGAGAAAATTGTTGGGCTTAATCTTTGACTGCGTGGCTATGCAACTCACCAAAAGTAAGGTCAGCATTAGGGGGAATATCAGGGGGAGCACCACGCTTGCCATAGGCTTTAGCAGCGGGGATGGTAAGAATACGCTCCCCTCCAACGCTCATACCCACAATCCCCTCGTCCCAACCCTTGATAACGTCTCCAGCTCCAAGTTTGAAGAAGAAAGGTCTCCCTGTGGCAAGGGTTAATATGTATGGGTACATATGGGGGTGCACGATATATACCCTTAGTATTAGAATCAAAGATCTTCCCGTTCTTAAGACGACCGATATACCGCATTCCAATCTTCTTCCCGGCCTTGGCCGCAGGTCCTATCGCATGTCGTCAAACTATGTACCTAGCAACCCAAACATCCCAAACGTACCCGTTCCGACTTTGGTATCCTCAATAATCAGGCCACCAGCAAGGGTCCTAGGTTCGCTCTAACGACAAGGCAACCAGAAAGCACAAACGCGCACAAGAAGACCATGGATTAACATCTGTGTTATTTTTTGTAGATCACGCACCGGGGTCCGATCCTACAGGACAAGACCAAATGCAATTATTTCTTTACCTTTTTCTTCTTCTCTCCATCTTTCTTGCCATCTTTCTTCTCTACAGCTTTTTGACCGTCCTTCTTTTCCGCAGACTTCTTATCTCCTTCCTTTTTGGAATCCTTCTTACCCTCGGGCTGGCCATTGGCGGGCGTAACGGTAGTCGTGGTGGCAGCGGCAGTGGTCGTAGTGGTAGTCGGAGCTGGCGCAGCTTTTCCGGCCTCGTTCTTGAGCTTCTTGGCGCGTTTCTTCTCCTTTTTAGACATAGTCGAAATATCAATTCCTGTAAAGAGTCAGATATCACACCATCCACAGCCCGAATAGTACATACCGGAGGCAGTCGACACATCAGCTGTATCTTCGTCTTCGCGCGCCCGCTTGACTGCCCTGGCTGGAGCTGGAGCAGCCTCGACTACTTCTTCAACTACTTCTTCAAAGCGACTGCAAATAAATTAGTCCAAGAACATCGAGTTGACATGGCACATACGCCGAATGATCTTCCTCCTCGCCTTCCTCATCATCCTCGACCTCAATATCCGAGGGCATATCGAGACCAAACTCGTCCTCGGAGTCATCCCCCTCTTCCGAGTCGTCATCCCCGCCATCACCTTGGGTAATGAAATTACCGTAGAGATGAATAGGGCTAGCCAATCCCATCAGCAAAATTTTCCGAACACGGTGCGAGCGACGTACTTTTTGCCGGTCACTATGAACTCAATCTCCTCGCCTTCGGGGAGAACGAGGTCCAGTGGCTGCTGCTCGACCTGTTCAAACCAGTCAGCTAATGTCAATGGGATGATGATTGGGCATCAACCTTGCCGGGGGTCAGAGCAACGAGCACAAATCGGTGCATAGGGATCTCCTCGCCTGTCTTTTCATCGGTCGGAACCTCATCGAGGTCATACTCCTCGGGAATCTTAATCTTGACCTCGACCACAGTGCGGCCATTGTTGTCCTTTAGTTGAGCACCCAGAGAGGCACCTGTGATGCGGATGTCATTCTCAACTTTGTACAAGTTGCGCTTATTGGGTTCCAAGTCCTGAGACCAGATTGCGACGGCGATGGTCATCTTGTAATTGGTGTGAAGTGGTGGGGGTAAAATCCTTCGGGTAAAAATAATTTGATATAAGTATGAGAGCACGACATCACGTGATGAGCAAACAAAGCATGTAAACAAAGAACAATCATCCTTGTGAAAAATAAGCAAGCACTGATTTTCGTTTCTTCTGAGATGGGGTCACGGCTGCATTTGCTCCTTCATCCCCAGAAGAGTTTTCGTCGCTAGAAGACTCTTCGATAACCAAAACTTCCTGGCTCCCGTTTGTTTGTGAGAGTTGTGTTTGGGTCTTGGACTGGCCGACAGACGAAAGTTGAGACGCTCGACGCTGCTGGCGCAACAAGTCGTGCTGTGCCTTTATATCCGTGAAGCGTGGGAGCGCTGAAGCGCGTCTCCGAATAGACGGAGTCGGCTGTGAGAGGCTGAAGCCATTTGTTGCCTTTACGGGAATGATAGGGGATGAATCGGGTTGGGGCCCAGGATGAGAGCCTATCTTGACAAGCCCGGAGGACGGGTTGAACAACGGCCGCGCAAGGTTCTTCGAGGTTGACTGGTACTCCGCGTCGTCCTCCTCTGGTACGCGCTTTGGTAGCATAGACCTAGCAATGGACTTGGGCTTTTACCCAGGGCATGAGCGATGCTCCAAGTGCGCATACAAGACCAACTCACTTGCATATTCCTCGTCTTGGTGCTCTTTTGACTGGCCAAAAGGCCATATTCAATCTCGTCCACCTGAGAACTATGGTCTCGAGCGCTAGATGTTTGAGGATCCTCCATCACGGCCCATTCAGGATGCGATTCCTCGTGGATGGTGACATCCATCTCGTCTCCTGCCGTCGTGTCTGCAGTCTCAATATCTTCTTCCAGCTGCTCGGGTTCCTCAGATCCTTTCCCCTTTCCCCTCTTTGTATTCGCTCGGGCAGTCTTGGCCTCCAACTTCTTGATCGCCTTTTCAGCTCGCAAACGCTCCTTCTCCGCCTCCCGTTCTGCTCTTACAGCCTCCGAAAGCGGCGGACGCCCACGCCTCTTTGTAGGGGTCACGGTATCAGGACCTTCTGCATCAGATTTCGCTTGAAGGGTGTGGCCTGAGACGATGAAACCGCTCGAGTTTTCGGACGGCTAACCTCCATGGACATGCTAAGGTTTCCGTTCGTGCTGACACGGGGCTTCTTCGCTTTGCTCTCTTCCGCTGGTGGCTCCTCGTCTACCGGCTTGGAGAGTGAAGCGCGACCACGTTTCTTTGGACCTTCTGACGCCCTTTCGGCCTGTATGCGTGCCCTTTCAGCGGCGCGCTCCTCCTTGGCCGCTTGAGACAATGGCGGGCGACCTCGTTTCTTCAGGGCTGGCGTAGCTCCTCGGCTGCTAATTCCTTGACCTCGGTGACCTCTCCCTCCGCCTCCATCCCCACCTTCTTTGACTGTTTCAACCTAGGCCCCTGGGGTGTTGGAGTCTCCTCCCCTTGCTCATCCTCCTCTTCTTGCTTTTCAGCTGGTTCGGCATCAGAAGCCTCAGCACGCTCGATGGGCGAGCTCCCGGAGCCGGGGACGGCAGCGACATCTTTAGAAGCATTATCACTTTCGTACTCCTCGATGTCATCATCTGGTTTAGCCTGCTCATCCCTGTCCAACGCTATCGGTTGAGGTGGCTCATCTTCCTCTTCAAGCGGCTGGGACGACTCCAAAACTTGAGAAAGCGTGAGCTCAGGCTTGTTGGCCCCCACTTCGATGCCATCCGCTTCACCCATTTCGACATCCCCATCCCCGTCCTCCCCAGCATCCGAGTCATCTCTCCCTATCCGTACGCTCTTGCGGTGTCGCTTTCTCGCGACGTCCGATGGCGTAGACTCTGCCAGCTCGCTCCCTTCGCCGTCCTCATCTTCTTGCTCTCCCTTGGTTTCCTCATTTTCAAGGTCATCCAAGAGCGCAAGGACGGCAGGGCGGGACATTCGTCCTTGGGGCACCACGGAACCGCTGGGGTTGGGCAGAGCAGGTACCCGAGGAGTGGATGAAGCGATGGGAGCAGACGAAGCAGCGACTCGAGGGACAGAAAGGATAGGTGCAGAAACCTTTGGCGGAGGTGTTAACGCACGCTCAACCACGGGGGCCGCGGCTTGCTCTTCTGGGACCTCATCCCCTTCTGTTTCTGCATCCGATTCGACGTTGGATTGAATAACGCTCTTGACAATATCCTCATCGTCCGACGAGCTTCTCTCTTCCTGTCTACTGACGGCTACCTCGGACAACTTGGATTTCTTCGGAATAATCGGTCGCGGTGGGTCGTTGGGAGGAACGGCTTGAAATGGGATAGTAGCGACGGAGACAGGAGCAAGGGGCTCTTTGCTGGCCTTAGCAGCCTTGGCCTTCTTAGCCTTCGGGGCAGACTCGGAGACAGTTGGAGCGGGCGCATCTAGAGCCTAGCATAGAAGAGCGATTATTAAATATACAGATCTAGTATTGATATACACGAATTAATCCGAATGGCCACGAACCTCATCCTCCTTCGCCTGTTCCTTTAGCCATCTCCTGAGAGCGCTAATCGTCATTTGGCCTGCTCGGTCTGGTCCTTGATTAGCTACAAGATCCTCGACCCGCTTTTCGACTAGCGCAACCGCTCCTGCGTCATGCCGTGTTAAGAGAGGGCAGCTGAGCGGGAAACCGGAGCCGGAATGAGCCTTGGTACAGACTTCGCAATAGGATGGCTCGGAATCGTCGCGCGGTGGTGCGAGCTCCTTGGCTTTCTTCTTTCTCTTCTTGGGCTCTGCAGGTGCGGCGGGTGCAGGTTTCTCAGACTCAACCACCCATCGCTTCAGAATGTCCGCATTTGACCCTGCGGCGGGTGCGGCGGTAGACACAGGCTTTTGGGCCGCGTTGGGTTTTCGTTGAGATGGACCAGGAGGCGGAAGAGAAAGTGTGATCTCGGCCTTGGATTTGCGTTTCTTTTTGGGCGGGGCGGGATCCGTAGGGGGCTCGTCGACGATAGGGGGAGGATTTGCAGTGGATGAAACTGTGGGAACTGTAGTGGTGGCTCCATCCTCGGCTGCACTCTTGCGAGCCCGCTTCTTGTGCTTGGGTTGAGCCGTGGTGCTTGTTGACGGAACGGGGGCTTCTACGGGGGCCACAGGGTCAGCTCCTTTTTTCAACGTGGGTTGGGCTTTGGGTGCAGGAGGCTGTTCTGGAGCCGAGTCGGCGGCGGTGGGGGGAGCAGAAGCCTTTTTGGCCCGCTTAGCTTTTGCGGGAGCGGCAGCAGGTTCGTTAGATGACTACAGAAAACATTTGATCCTAATCAGATTGAGATGGACCGAAGGAGACTCACGGAAGCAACGGGCTCTGCAGGGGCTTGCTCAAAATTCAGAGACGGAGAGGTGACGCTTGGAGACGCAAGTTGTGCGGCCGGCTGGGACGCTATCGAAACTTCGACATACATTTCCGGTTTAATCTCCGTTCCGAATTTGAACGCAGAAAAGTCGGCGTCTGCGTACATTGGTGAGCCGAGAAACAAGATAGAGACGAGCCTTCTCACCATCCTCGAGGTCAATCCTCTGATCGTCAACGAGCTGGGCGAGGCTTAGGGCTGTACTCGCCGGGATATCCAGCTTCTTCCTGACCACGTTCTTCATGGCTTCAATGTCCGACTCTGGTGCACATCAGGCAATATGCAATCCAAGCACGAAGGATATACACACCCATGAAGAGTCGTTGAAAGGCGCGACCGTTGAAGAAATAGGTGATAACACAGCCATCCGTCGTCATAGGCGGGGCAACCGACGCGGCGCGTTTGCGGACCAGCGCACTTTTTGGCTTTGTCGCCATGTTCGACGGAGCTCCAAAGACGTCAGGCGGTCGTCGCAGATTTAATTCAGAATCGAATATCAAAACAAACTCAGGCTGACATAATCGGCTTGCACGATGAGACAAACATGCGTAAATCAGAGACGCCACGCTCAGCCCCTCTTCTCATCGACCATGGCAGGACCCGCAGGACCAGGTCAGTCGGGTCGTCTATCTTGCACAGCTATACTCAAAAAGCCAAGGCTTCAATCCGCACCCACCTGGCTTTGGCCACCGCTTCCTCGCAAAGGCACTGGGGGCAACAATGTGGTTCTTCATCTTCTACCGTGCAAGGTCAGTCATCCCTTATTAATATTACGATCGCGCTTACCACTAATATCAAACAGACAAGACGGCCCAAAACTCTTGGTATGTTTTGTGGGCTGTGTTTGGTGTCGGGACTCTGATCGCATATCTTCACAGGGTGCTCATCCATGGGAAGCCCATGGACACGGTCACGCAGACGCTGCTACTCATACTCATTAGATTGCTATTCGAATGAAAGTCATTTCTTGCGTCACGCTGTCAGATAAGTTACATCGTGTGTCAGTACAATCAACAGCCAACCCTCCCAAAACCTGGGACTTCAACTCGTATCGGCATAATCTTGGATCCAGCTTCATCTCGACACAAATATATCCGCAATCGACGAAACTAACTACTCGACGAATCGGTCCAACGGCTCCCCGTGTAGTAACGGCTCTTCCTGGGTCCCCTCTTCTCCCTTGTACCGTCTCCTAAGCACGGACGTCTTCGCGCCTCCTGTGAGGAGCACGGTCTCCTCGACTATTTCATACCCGAAACATTTCGGCAGCACCTTGAACCATACCCAATAGTACAACCCACAGAGCTATGCGCCTGATAGTCAAATTTAGTCCAAGTTAAGGAACGAGGGGAACCAACCAGCAGAATCCCAATTCCAACAATGCAATACGTCGCATAGAAAAAGTTGACGTCACCTCCGTTCGATCCACCTTTGGGAGGAATCCTATATCAAATGAAAAAAGTTAAAACAAAGTTGAGAATCAATCTGGGATCAACCCACCATGGCATAACAAGCAACGCTACTGCCTTCAACACATACAAGCACACGATGAAATTTGACACCTTGTACGCATGATCTGGCAGCCCCATTTCTGCCCTTCGCCGTCTCAAGATCCACACACCACATGCCGTGCCAAGCGCAAATACCTAATACCATCATGAGGCTTGAGACCCACGCAACGAGTGGTGCACGAACCATGCCAGGGTACGATGCCAAATCGACCAAGAATGAAAACGCATCGTTTGCTGGCGTGACAAGCAACACGGTCAAGCTCAAGCAAAACTTGAGGATAATTGGCCCGTATGGCGTCTTGAACCTGCTAACTCGGCCCCAGAAAGTCCCAAAGGGGAGAATGCCCTGCCGACCAACTTCACGCAGTATGCGAGCGTATGCCATAGTCTATGCAATTACATGTCAGCCCACAGGTTTATATGGACCGACGTGAATGTGCGTACCCCAGCGATCGACCCTCCAAAAGTGCTCGTGCCAATAATCACGAGAAACAACTTATCCGCAACTGCATTCCCGTATACCTTTCTTAGAAACTTGGCGCCTAGAACTTCTCCGGCGTCAGCCAACTCCTCCTTGGTCATCACGACCACAAACCCAAGTACGGTTGTGATATACAGGACTGAAACCAGGAAGACGGATAGAAACCCCGCCCTACGAGCTGTCCTGATTGGGTCCGGACCTTTGACCTCGGCCATTAGACTCAGAACGGTATTCCACCCAGTGTAGCTAAAATTAACTTTGGCAAAGGCTAGCAATATCATGAGTTTTATAAAAACAAGGGAAACACGAGGGCATGCGCACACGTAGCCAGTGCGTTTCCTCCGTGTTTAGAACCTTCAAATGGATGTCTAAGATTCCCACTATTAGGAATAGACAAGAAACCAAGCATGCATGCTACTCCAGTCAAGGATATCCTTGAAGCCGTATCAAGTTATAACGGGACGACCTAAATAAGACAAGACCTCACATCACTAAAGATCCCACTTTAAAAAACGTGACCACGTTATTCAATCGAAGCGCCCATTTGCTTGAGAGCAAACAGACTAAACGGAGGTTAGACATTCCACGAAGGAGGTGACCGAGGAACATGAACATACCACCAATCACGCTCGACAGCATACCAATTGCAATAGCCCTCTGTCTGAATGGCGAAAACTCGACATCGAACGCCTGAAGTACGTGTTTTGCAAAAACTGCAGTTATCGGAAGGTTGGATCTCCAGTTTGATCGGTAGTGTAGCATAATTTACCAGTTGCTCCAATCCCAGTATATCCAGACAAGACTGTTGTTATCGCAAAAGCGATCGAGACCAAGTACCTAGGTTTAGGATAGGCTTGTTCCTAGTGGTCGTCGCTCAGATACTGGTCTGAGACGAAAAGCAGCAGTTAATAGCTACACACCAGGTATACAACCTCAGCGCCAGATCGCTTATGACCGCACATGGAGGCAAGCTCTATGTATATCATCAATCCCGCTGGAAACACCATTGTTTCAGATAAATGAACAAGGTGCGAATAGTAAGTGCTCACCGCAGGTAACGAGTGGCGCAAGCACATACATGGCGAACAGCATCCCCACTGACCCAAGAGACCTAAATATCAAGCTTGAGGTGGAAAATATTCCCGTACCAATCTATTGAATTCTTTGTCATGTACTCGTAGGCGGAAGAAGGATTCGATATACCATTGCCGAAGTATTCAATAGCGTGGCATTGAACAGGCCGACGTTGTAGCCGAGCGGGCTGTATTCTTCGATAGGTACAAATGATGTTGCCTCGAGACCTTGATCCTCAGCAGTTTCACCCTCGTCTGTGGCGGCAAGTGGTGTGCGTGACATGGTAGCCAGTAGAATGGTACTATTGGAAATGATCGCTGAAGTCACTCGAGTGAAGACCTAAAGGAAGGCAGAGCTAAATCCGAATATCCAGCATCCACAAAATAAACCAGTGAAGTCGACGAAGCACTATCGTTGTTGGTGGTTACTGAGCCGAAGTGACCTGAGGTGGGACGAGCATGCACGTGATGGACCAAATCGAACTGAGGTTGGCGCGGCGCTCACAGAGGTTGTATTAGATAATCGTCCAGAGCGCGTATATACGACACTATAGCGCCTAGCCGGACTAGCGGTAAGAATGCGGCACACGAGTGCGCCAGTGTGATCGACCAGCTTGGGCAGCGAGCAGGACTCGCTGGGTCATAGAGCCTCCTATATGCGCAATGATAAGAGCGGGAAGTGTGGGCGGAACTATCAGACGCAAAACAATGAGTGGACCTTATGCTCGACACGGTCAGAGAGGAGCCAGTGCGAGCCTCTTCCCGTGGCTCAGTGGACCCGCATGATATACGTCTGCGTAAGCGCCAGGCTGATCCCTACGTCAGTACACGTTGTGTATTTCCGCCGGCTCCGCTACACAAATCCCCACTATAGAGTACCAGAGAAGCGGCAGATTAGGGTAACGTCTGCTTCCTCAAGAAATATCAACATCTCGTTGGGCCTCCTCAGCAGTCCCCCAGCTATCTCTGAATTACGCCTTGTCTTCCCTCACCAAGTAGTTTCATGTTTATTTATATACAAACTGTCTCGAGATGTCTGCCCGTTCGATAAACTTATCATCTAAGATGTGAATACCTCCCCATGAAGAAGTGGTTCTTGCTGCGCATCTATTTGTCCTTTATAGCGTCGTCTGAGTACCGAAGTTTTAGCACCCCCGGCAAGTGACACAGTCTCCTCAACAATTTCGTATCCGAAGCATCGTGGCATGGCTTTGAACCATATCCAGTAATAAAGACCACAAGCCTAGTGGTTCCATCAGATAGCACCAAATGCATGTTTCAAAAATGACGAACCATTAGCATAATGATACCCACTATGCAGTATGTTGCATAGAAAAAGTCAACGTCCCCTCCATTGGAGCCGCCCTTGGGCGGGATCCTAGATAAGAAGTCAGTTACATGCTGTGGCAAGAAAGCGATTCCTTACCATGGCATAACAAGTAGCCCGACGCTCTTCACAACGTAGGCAAAGACTACAATATTCCAGGCTTTGTGTGCATGCTCTGGCATTCCCAACTTGGCACGCCGGCGCCTCAATATCCACACTCCACATGCGTTAGCAAATGCGAATACCTGCATAATGCTTTCAGGTAACTGTCTCGCAAGAGCAGGCACCAAATCTTGACTTACCAGACCCGGGTATGACGCAAGGTCAACCAAAAACGAAAAAGTATCCTTGGCTGGCACAACCAGCAATATTGTGACACTCAATACCCACTTCAGCCAGACGGATGCATATGGTGTTTTGAATCTGCTAACTCGGCTCCAAAGTGTCGCAAACGGAAGGACGCCTTGTCGCCCTGCTTCCCTTATCATTCTTGTATACGATAATACCTGGTTTAGATAATATAATAAATCAACAATGCAAATATATGATTACCCACCACTGCTATTGCTCCCCCATACGTACTCATCCCAATGAAAAGTAAGAATAACTTGCTTGCTATGTTGTTACCGTAAATCTTCTCGAGAAACCTTGCTCCCAGGATTTCGCCTGCCTCGATCAATTCTTCTTTAGTCATGACGACCACAAAGGAAAGGACAGTCGTCATGTAGAGCACTGATGTTATAAATACTGAGAGAAATCCGGCTGACTGAGCTGTGCCTATCGGATCGCGACTTTTGATCTCAGCCGTGAGGTTAAGTATCAGATTCCAGTTGACAAAACTAAAGTTAACTTTAACGAATGCTATTAATGCAGTTAGTTTCAGCGCGCTTGTAAGTTCGCTATTGACGTACATGTGGCGAGTGCGTTTCCTTCGTATAAGGTTCCCGCAAAGGGGTGACTAAGGTTTCCACTGTACGGAACCGACGTCCAACCAAGCATACATGCTGTACCGGTCAGTGTAATACTATTAAGGTTTAATAAATTTATCCATACAGACGGCCAAAGAACTCACAGAACCAGTGCTGCTAGTTTAAACATTGTGGCAATATTGTTCAGTCGAAGTGCCCACTTTGTTGAAAACAAGCAGACTGTGTGCACCGATTTGTGAGTCTAAAACCAACATCGAGATATGTCCCTAAAACTTACCAGCAACGGCACTCGATAGATGAGCAATAGCGATTGACTTTTGACGGAGCGGTGTATATTCAATTCCGAAAACCTGTATAAAATGCTTTGCGAATACTGGGATACTCTATTAATAACTCAATAGTTTCCTAGTATCCCGTCAGCTTACCAGTCGATCCCATTCCTGCATACCCTGATAAAAGGGTCGTGATGGCAAACGTAGTGGATACAAAGTATTTTGGTCTAGGGTATGCTTGTTCCTTGGGTGATGGTTTGAGGATTTAACCCGGTCCGTTTCAGCCACTGAGTGCGAACACTTACAAGATATACGACCTCTGCCCCTGAACGTTTGTGTCCACACATAGAAGCAAGCTCTATGTACACCGCAAGGCCAGCTACCATCGATATGAAGTCTGCAAGCCACTGGAGACATAAGCCATACGTACCACATGCAACGAGTGGCGCTATGATGTACATAGTTAACAACATGCCCACCGACCCAGCAGACCGAACAACCAGACTCGATGTGGAAAATATCCCGCTACCAATCTACAGTATGTTTTGTTAAAGGCTCGATTTGCCAGATCAAAACATGCTGTACCATTCCAGATATGTTCAATAGCGTTGCACTCCAGAACCCAACATCGTATCCTAGTGGGCTTATATCCTCAACAGGTACCGTTGATTTCGCTTCGAGTCCAACATCATCGTCTGGTGAGGTATATGAAATAGTATCACCAGAAGCACTCGAGGCTGCAAGCAATGGTGCATATGACATGACAAGGTTGATGGCCACTGTCTTGCCCCGATTTTGGTTCCTTTCGAATTTATCCGATTTCTTATGTATCAAGCGTGTGTCTGAAGTTACGGATAAGCGAAGATATACAAGTCCAAGATCTCGGTGGTTGTTAATCTGAGGAAGCCCGATGAGTACCAGCCCCATATTAGACACGTGACTCATTGTCAATAATGGATAACACGAACTGACACGAAACAGACCACTATATATTGGAGATTTGTTACAGATGCAAACATATTCGGTGAATTATGAATCAAATCACTGGATATCTCCATACCAAATATTCAAGAAAATACGAGATCCGGGCATGTCCATTAATTAGCAACGCATACACTCACCCTGAGAGCCGGATTGGCGACACATTGCAGAGAGAACAGAAATAAAATTTAGTATGCGAATGCGAGCATCCTCTGCTGGTAAAACTCGATGGCCCTTTATTGGCGCTTTCAGCCCAACCGTTCTAGGATCTCAAGTCAAATCCAGCGAGCGCCGAGCTGTTGTGGCTTTAAATACCAACCCAAGCCCTTTTCAGTTTGGCTTTACCCACCACGTTCACATACAACTTACCTCCTTTATGAGCAGCAAGGAACCCAAATTCGCCTGCCCCTCTGTCAAGCTAAGCCACAATCCTCAGACTTCATCGGAAGAGGTTCTCCGAATAGGGCGGGGGCTTGTGAAGACTAAAGTTTACAAACGCGCAGCACTTCAAGGCCCAGCCGCTCTGGTGCACACCCCAAATTAACTGAAAACACAGACGTCGGTGTTGCTCAAGTGGAATCGTCCAAGGCAAAACGGCGCTCGTTGATATTACTGATTTCCAGGCGCACCCCGACGGAAATCGCACCGGCGGACGAGTGCCCAGTTGCTTCTCCGTGCTCTGCAGAGGCCAATATAAATACAAATATGAAAGATTCCCCAGCAGAAGATCCAGTCGGAGATCCCTCGGGAACGCCTAGTCCCTCTCGAGCAGATTCCTCGAGTGACCTCTGTGGCGGTCCATCTCTCACACCTCATATCGCATGCACCCCATACGATATAACCATGAGCCCCCTGAAATCATTGGCGCAGCGAGAGGCGCTAACCAAGTGCCCCAAAGAGATGTACGAGGATGGTCAAGTATGCCTTGATGCGCTATTGGGGGATTCAAGCACCCCAGCCGAACAAGCAGAGTCTCCCGGACTTCAACCTCAGGCCAACAATACTCCAAATTACGAGCCTAGGGTCAGCGAAGGAGGCATGCCTATAGCCGCCCCCGACCTACCCCGAGCACGACCTCTTCCGCCGATTCCGTTTCCCGCAACTTCGCCATCAACTGAACCTGGATGGCAATATGCCTCTAAATCCCTCGTATCACCTCCGCATGACTCCCAAGACGCTTATAGCTATGTATTTAGCACTAGCCCCCCAAAGCCCGTACAATCACAGCAATCAATTGCCCCACCCCCACCCTATGCCTATCGCTACTCGACCACATACCGTGAGTCAAATATAAGGAGAGACGACATAGAAACACATCGTTTCTTCAATGCGGAGATGCCAACGGTTGCTCCTTTGTCTATCGTAAAACGAGGCAAAGGATCGGTAGCGGGGAACAACAATATCGAGAACACTGGAGGTAGCATCTAACTCAAGCATCGTATGCGAACAACGGAAACGGCATGATTTGAACAAATACTGAAGCCTCGTCTCTTGGTGCCCAGCCTATATTGAATTCTGTCTGAGGCATAGCCCTTACCTTATGCTCTTGTGCAGGTTGTAGTTCTGTAGTTTCAATCTTTAGCCGTTTTCATTGAGGGCCGCAATAGCCACATCATAGCCACAATACACGAGGTATTGAATTTCGGCCTCGATTGCTGTCCGCTTGCCACGTACTAGAGCCCTTTGTTCGGAATGAACAGACAAGATTCCCCTGGATCGCAAAATTTGGCACCTTTTTTCCATGCGGAGTACGCATTGCAAGCCCTGTGATTTCAGGCCCCCTTGCTATAACTGGGCAAGCCGTCAAGCCCCGGTGTCAGGACCGAGCGCCAAGCTGCAACTGAGTAGATTTTCGACATCCTGGTGACCATTTAGGAACAGGAAAAGCATTTCAAGATGAAAAGTCGGATTTGGTCATTTGGTGGGCGCCGCGGACGCGTAGGCGTTGAAGCTGAACCTACCATTTCATTCCACCGTGTACCGCGGCCAAATGCCCTCACCAAATGTTTTATTATAATAACAAAAATAGGAACGTTAGGCTTTATACAAAATAGCGCTAACGTCGTCTCTGTAATCGACGTTATTGTAAGCATATTGGCCACCAAGCTCCTACTGGATATTGAGGAAGTCAAACTCAGCGAGCGCCGGGTCTTAAGGATTAGCTCAAGCTTTCGCGCTTGTCTCTGACCATCATGTCCATGCATACCTTGTACTCAACATGAGCAACGAAATACCGAACGTCGTTCACCCTTCCATCACACAGGGCGCAGCTCCAATACCTCGTCAAGACAAGCCGTTCGAATTGGGCGATGCCTTGTGCCAGAACATTACAGGAGCAAAGCAGGTTGGGCCCCAAGTTACTGTGACGCACATTCTATATTAACTTGAAATTTAGATGACAATGTCGCTCGAGGGGAGTCGCACAAGCGGACGAGGCTTGCCGCGTTACGAGCCCTCCACTTCATCTTGAAGAGGCGGAAGAAAGAGCGCCCCTCTATGCCTCCAGTACAAGAACAAATGGATATACCTATAGGTACACGGGGGGATGACACACAAAGGGAAGACCCAGACCGCAACCCTAGTCCGCCTCGACCGAACGTACCAGGCGACTTGGCAAGGGCGCCGCTACAGCAAGATCCCCTACCCGAAAGCCCCGATCTACAGGACGAGAGTGGGAGAGCATTACTCGACGCGTTGCTGGGGACGTTTCCGGAGCAATCCGAAGGAGAGGACGCGGATGGGCAAGCGTTTCTAGAAGCGCTGCTCGGGGCACTGTTGGAGGAGGATACGGATGGGCAACTACTTCTCGCGGCCCAGATGCAGGAACCGAGACCCCCAACCGAACAGGCAGAGCCACTCGAAAACCTCCAGCCCGAGGCCAACAATATTTCCAATTCTAATCCAGAGATCAATGGAGGTGTGCGTCAAATTCCCTTCAACCCAGTCCCGGCTCGCCCAAACTCGTCGGCAGCTAAACCTAGGCGGGAATCCATGCTCAAATTCGATTTATCACCCCCACACGAGTCTCAAGACGCTTCGAGCTACATTTTGATACTAACCCTCGAGTCTCAATGGAATTTCAACCACCGACGGCCATTCCACCACCCTATGCCACCCGTTACCTGGCCACAGACAGTGAGCCACGCATGATTGGGGGAGATTTCGGGACACCTGACCAACTCTATAATATGGATATGCCAAAGGTTGAGCCATTATGTGTTACAAAACGAGGTGATGGGCTGGTTGGAAGGTAGACCATTGTCGAAAACAGCGGAGACAGCGTCTGCATCAAGTGTCGTGTGTGAATAGTGAAAATTATATAGTCTGAATTATAGTTGAAGTCTCGTCTCCTCCCGGCCAGCTTTAGCTGATTCCTGTTTAACGAATGACCCCTGTCATATGTTCCGTACGATTTGTACCCCTATAACTTGTTCTTTCAATCCGTTTTAACGAACGGTCTTGAATAGCTACGCCATACCCATAATGCACGAGATATTAGATGCTGAGTTCAACTACTGTCTATGTGTCGTGTACTAAGGCGCTTCCCTCTCAAAAAAGCTCGGTGTACTATTATTATATTCTTACTTATTCGTACGAAGTAGCGATTAATAGATGAACTCTGGGATTTCGCACTTGCGCCGCTCAAGGGAAACTTGTCGATCAGCAAGACTGCCTCGGCCACACAGAGGGAGACCAGTGTCAACATGCAGGCGATCCAAGCGCTGGAGCAGGCGACAGAACTAAAAATCATCCGAACAAGCAGTTCACTAGTAATAAAGCGAATGACGAACCAACCCTGATGGTCAATCCCCATCTAACCGTGCCCGAAATAGCAACGTCTTCCAGTTCACCCCGCACCCAAGCCATGACCCCAAGATCATTAAATTTCAGTGCTTCTCCGCCCAGCCAGAGATATCTCGCCACTCGTACCGTCTCTGTCATGCAGCTCGGACTCCCCGCCAGATAGCTACATAGCCCGGGTACTCGGGGATCCCACTTGTTTTTCATAGGACCCGCATATTTACTGTTTAAGCACCAATCCTGAATGTGCATTCTCCGTACTTACATCCAGGATTGTTTCCGAAGCGCGTAAGTATTTCAAAATACCTTGGTGTACCTGATATAACCCCCCATTTGTTTCCTGATAAACTCACTAATGGCGCCACACATTTTGTCATCCCCGATTCGCTGGCGACCTCACAGCACTCCTGAATTCAAATGTTGGTTCCGCGTACCGTCGCCTCGATAGAACATGGCAAGAATGAGACTACGAATATATTTTTGCTGCGAAATCACCTCGCAGAAGGCCCTCGTTTCAGCGTCAATCTGTGCCATTTCTTCGTCCGGAGAACTTTCTAAACCTGCTGTTGGCATTCCGGGCCGTGCCTGGCGCGTCTGAAGATAAGCCAAATCTAGCTTCAGAACGAGCGCCTGTCCGCTGTCAATCCAGTGCTCGCACTGTGGACAAAATACAGTCTAACTCTTTGCTTCCACCGACGACCTTGCACGCGCTTCCTTTCCGATGAGCAACGAGGGTTCCGATTTTATTCATCTTTCTGTCGCTACGAGCATAGGCCATGAAACTTCATCAAGCAATCAGTCTGACCAGTCTACTTTGTCGAACTCTAAGCACGTTCGGATGGGAAGGGGCCTCGTAAAGGTCAAACGATACGAGAACGAGGCGCCTCGAGCTGCAAAACAATCCCCTGTGTCCCCAATATCTCCTGCAAGTACAGACGGTAGCGATACCCTAGTAAACCGACCATCCAAGCGAAGGTGGCTGCCGCCGTTGAGGCTAAGGAATATCTCGATGAGTGGGATACCTACCGACAAACATTTTGCTAAGTCTGTCAAACATGGGGAAGTCAAGTCTTGGATAGAAACGCAGGCACATGGGCGGTGCTCCACCTCTCAGGTAAGCTTTGTACGATCGTGGCTAGGCATTTCTTGAATGCTCGTTTGCCTTCCACAGGAAATTTCAGCTAACCGGCCAGAGGTTTTGGATATTACGAGTGAAGCCTCGTCGACACCCACCCCATCGGGGTCGGAAACCCCCGTCGATCATCGCAATAACGCAGCCCCTGCGCTGAGAGACGCAAGGGATTTGTATCACGTCCTGGGGAGTTCCCATGAAGTGACTTCACACAAATCTACGTCACCGCAGAGTGCCGACGAGGAAGATGAAGATGGGAGAGCACTTCTTGAGGCGCTCGGGCTCGGAGAACTAAACACCGTTGTCGAACAAATGGACTCTATTGAGGAGGATCACCCTCCAGTCAACAATCCTTCAGATTGTGACTACGAGGCTGAGGGAGATCTTGTGCCTCCAATCCCCTATGTCCTACCTCAAATACGGCCACTACCTCCAATCCCGTTACCGACCTCGTCAACAGAATGCAGACCAGAATTCGTATCCAAATTTGTTGTCCCGCCTCCACATGACTCCCAAGACGCGTATGCCTACGTCTTCGGGTCTAGCCCTCGAGCCTCAGTGCAATCCAATGCCCCACCCCCACCCTATGCTTCTCGTTATTCGGCCATACACAGCCAGCCGACTATCACTAGGAACGATATGGAAATGCTCCAGCAACAACTCCATGGTATGGAAATACCAGAGGTCGCCCCATTGGTTGTCAGGAGGCGGGACGACAGCCTGGCGCAAAGGCAGCTGATCGCTAAGAATAGATGATAAGGGGGCTGAGTCGTGTTATGCGTAATCGAAATGCCAGTATATGGTCCAATTCATGTTTTCATTCCCAGCTCTTAAGCTTTGGAACCACGGTTTTATGTTTTAACGCTATGCGTGTTGTAGTTTTATACTCTTATCTTTCGGACTTGTTCGATTATTGATGCTGCCACGCTTGAGTAATGAGGCATCAGATATGCTTCTTGATTATTTCTTATCTCCAGCGCTTGTAGGATATACCCCAAAGATGGCTCTGCTCAGAACGTGAATTGCCCCCGCTCATCCATCAAATCTAGACCGTTGTTCTTATGTTCCAGCATATGTCGCGGGCAGGCTGCATCTAGCTCATTATCTTCAACGGTTAGGTGAATATGTACCCCGGGCCGGCTACTAGCGCCAGCCTGTCAATACATGAACATCGCCTATCTCTTGGCTGACCACCCAGGCGGCATTGATGGCTGCTGCGTAGATAAGCTATATGAAGTTAGAGTGATGGGCGCAGCGTACCAACGCGAACTTAGAGCCTAAGACCCACCATTTGCATACCCCTCTTGTTATCCCCGTTTGTCTCACGACCTGGCCGCTGAAGTCCTCGTTCTAGTGGAGCCCGAGTCGGCTAGGAGCTTTGACACTTGTTCTGGGGTGGGATGCCTCCCGAGTATCGAAGGGTCGGACGAGCACTGGTAGCGATTGAAAATTTCGAGAAGCAGGCTCCGGATGGAAGACAGTCATTACCTACACCTCCACCATCAGTCTTGTCCTCCAATGTGTCCGAAGAAACTGAGCCACGAAGTCGAAAATCGTGTTTTTTTGGCTTCAAAAAATTCTGGAAAAAGCCACGCGTCAAGAACGACATCCCAGACACAGGTATAGAGGATTCTGTGAGAGCAAAGTGGAATATATGCACTAACAGGGTATCTCTAGGTGCAGAGATAGCGCACGAATCAGAGATAGAACCAGAACCAGAAAGTGAGGCTAGACCAGCGACCGAAGAGGCTGAGCGTCAGCGGAGGACTCAGGATGTTGGAGTTGGACCAGAGCCAGAAGACCCATTACCAGCTCCTCAAACCCCGCCCTCCCCATTGCCACAGGAACCCTTGGCAGATCCCGACCCAGTCGCAGCCGAAGTACAGACGACCCCTCCGGACAACGTACCCAATACCCCGATCACTCCTCCCAGAGTCCTCGCGCTTCAATGCCTCTACAGTTCCAACATTCACCTCTTGGCCGTGCTCACCATGCATATTCTTGTCTTGTGCCTTTTGCATGTCCTGATATTCCTGTTGTCCTCAATTGGACTTAGATTCACCACATGGATTAGGTGATCATTCGTTGCTTGGCCTGCTAATGTATCTAGCTCCTGAACCAGAAAACAATCTGTACTCATATTATGTATCCCCGCAGCTAGCTGTGCTTTTATATAATGTTTGTCTTCTATCGAGGGCTGATAGAAGCTAAGTGAGCTAGTCCTTGAGACGAAGCCTTGAGAGTACGCATATACGAGGGTCTCTCTTAGATACTCGAATGTAATTTCTTTCAAGTGCTGTCGTGGGGAGAATTCTGTCTCCTTAGAGGTCAAGAGAGATAGAAACAGCCGATTGAATTCATGTGTATTCGATTCGTGCAGTGGATGAAGTTTTAAAAATAAAACCGAGACTAAAAGCGTCACAAGAAATTGCACAAGACCAGCAAAGCTCGATTGAAAAAGATTGGGAAGGAGAAAGAAGATAAAACATGCGCAATAATATAAACCTGATGATAGAGAGAGAAAGGATGGTTCCGTGTCTTGCCGTCATATTAGTTCATGGAGGCAGTCGATCAGGTTCTATAGCTCGACATCAACGTCCTCCTCTTGCGTATCTCCGGGTTCGACAACGACCACGTCACTATCCGTCGCAATGTATCTTTCTTTCCCGCTAATCATCATAGGATGACGTCGGCCAGCGAAGTGATCTGGACAACGCACGACCATTCAGTACCCATAACGATACACTGCTGCACCCCAGACATACATACCGTCATCCTGGACCATGAATCCACCCAGCACTGGGGGTAAAAGCTCCCCGTAGTCTTCCGATGAATCTCCGATATCTTCTTCGAGCTCCCCTTCGGCGTCTTCATCCTCATGGTCGTAAACCTCCACAGGTTGAATGGGGCGCCGTGCCACACGTTCAAGGAGCAGATCCAGTTCACGGAAGTTGCTGTCCTTTGTCGCAAACTTGCGGTGCTTGTTTCCTTTAACATGCTACAAAAACGATCATCTGAGAAACTTAAAAATCAAATATAAAAAAGGCATCACATACCTGGTCAAAATCCTCAAACCGTGTTCGACAGTTTTCACAATACCCAGGCTTCTTCCTCTCCTCTCTGACGGGTAGACGTACGGCAATCGAGTTCGTGCTCTTCGCTTTGCGAATCACTCTGGGTGGGGGCATTGCGCCAGCCCCGCCCGCGCCCTTGGCAAGCGCCTGAAACCGGAGCGTAGACCTCACGCGAGGCAACCCAGGCGCGGCCACCGCTGTGGACGTTGTACTCGCCACGTTTGACGTAATAGCCACACTATTGCCCGAAGCAGCAATATACTCTTCACGGTCCCCACCAGGATCCGCTTCGAGCTCGTCTTCTTCGTCCTCTTGCTCCTGTTCGGGCTGGCGCGCCGCTCCCCCGATCGTCGCCCGGCGCATGTGGGACATGGACGCAGCACGTCGTAGACCGCCTCCACCCGCACCCTCTCCTCTTTCCCGCCCTCGTCCACGTTTCACCTCCTTGGGCGGCTCGCAAAATGGACCCCGTGTATCCGGATGTGCATAGCATATCGGGTAGCCTGGACGCGCCCCGCCCACCGGCTTTGGTCCGAAATCTCTGTGGGCGATAGTCGCATGCGTGCCAGTGAGATCCTCGACGAGCAGGATGTACGAGTTGCGGGGGAAGTAGGTGTAGTCGGCCCGTCGGGCGTTGGGGTCACGCTCGTGTGTGCCGTGGATGCGTTCGGACGCTAGGAGGTGTTCGAGGGTAGGTTGGGCCGAGGGGGTGGCAGAACGGGCTTGTCGGTTGGAGTATGTAATGGATTCAAGGATATTGGAGAGCTCTGAATTGGAATAAATTGTAAGCCTGTGCGCGGCAGCGATGGCTCGGGATGACCCTTACTGATGGCTTCCCAAATCTTTGCGCCATATCCGATGGCTTTAACAAGTAAAGCACTATCGAAGGCTTCGGAACTATTGAATTTGGTTGGCTGAATGGAACGACGGCGGAGCTATGTGGACGTACGGTTTGGGACGTGAAGTAGACGGAGCTGCGGCCGCTTTGGCTGGGCTTCGAAGGGCCTCTTCGTGCTTCTTTGGATCGTTTTCTTTATTAGAGGCAGCCTCGCGGACGAGTGCATCTATACGTGCGCGAGGACAGCTGGTGATAACATGCGTGACTTTACGAGAGAAAAATGGGTCGACTCGCTATTGAGATGATAATCAGCTCAAGGCAACAAAATCAATAGCCAACAGCACTCTGCTTACCCCGCCCAGAGTGTTGATAACCTTGGACTGCCGGCTCTTGAGCGCTTCTTCGATGTTTGTGTCGAAATAAAAGACAAAATTCGGAAACGCCTTGAGATAGCTCGAGCGGTAATGGTCTCGCTCGCGCTGGCGTTCGAGTCGTTCACGGGTGCGAGCGTCTTCGGTGGTGGTTGCGGTGCTGCCGCGCGATCGCTTGTGTTCGCTGTCATCGGCGGGCTCGGCGTCCGGCGAGCGGGCGCGCTTGTGGTTGGGTACGCGAGCAGGCGCAGTCGCAACGGCGGTGATCGTCGCAGAGCTACCGGCCATCGCAAGCGTTGGAGCAGCAGATCCAGTAGTCCAGGGAACAGCAGCTCGAGTCGACAGGGGCGCTCTCGGCGTCGCCACGCTCATCGTCGCTGTCGTCCACGCACCTGGGCTTTACTCAAGGGCAGTCAGGCAATAGCAAGCAAGCACAACACAAACAAAACCCCACGTGAACTGAACAAGTCACGTGCTTACATTGCCCTCGCCAAGTCCGACCATGAGCAAATCCACCAAACGACCGCCCAAGCTCTCTGCTGCGCTCTTCTCCGCCGCTGGCGTCAGCGCCGGAGCACCTACCGGCGGTCTACCCCCCTCACCCTCTGCGGTGAATCCGGCAGAGGTCCACGATGCCCATGTCGAGCTTGCATCTCGTAAGTGTCGGTTTCGTCTCCCCAGAGTCGACTGAATGCGCATACCTTTTAGCTGCTGAGCTCGTACAATGGAAGAAAGATACAGGCGAAGTGCTCGGCGCAAAGGTCAAATCGGTCGTCGTTGCCCTCCCATCAAGCGACATGCTCGTAAAGTCCGCCATCATCCAATGACCAACCTTGCAGCGCGTCTAACGCTTTACTCCAGCTTACCCACTGCGCCCGACCTTTCCGTCATCGCCTACTCGATCCCGTACCCGCTCTCGGGTCCACCCATCGCGAATCTAGCGGTTCCAGTACCAATCGCCTACTCGTTCACGTTCAACCAGCTCTCCGATCCCTTGCTCGAAGCCCTAAGCTGGGCGTCAGACAAACACCCCGTCGACATCGACGTTCAGGTCGACCTTGTCAACGGTGAACAAGGCTGGGAATCCCTCGAAGAGCTCGTCAGCAAGACGGTAGCCGAAAAGGACACCGCGAACCTCAAGCCCATCGTCCTTTGTACGCTCCAATTATCTTGGTGCATACAAATACAAATCAATTGACACTTTTTATCTAGCCAACGTTCTCCCGCCTCCTGGAGCGCTGTCGGTACCGATCGTCAGGCTGCTCACCCATCCGATGTACCTCGCCTACCAAGCCCACATCTCCTCGCTCTCATTTAGCCAAAACGTCTATGTCAAGTTCCTTCCACCCGATTGGCACACCCCTACGCCTCAATCCCCGCTGCCAAACGCTCAGCCAAAGGACCCGGAACAGTCGTTGCGAGATCTGGATAGTGAAGAGAAGAAGGAATGGAAGCGCAGGACCAAGATGTACCGCAAGTGCTGTCCTCTTAACCCTTGTTACGTTGACTGATTTGATGCCCCTATAGTCGGACCGGCGATTGAAGCGTTCGGTTACTCGCGCATCCTCTTTGGTTCTTCTCCGTCCACGTCCTCTACCGCATCGTCCAACGCTGGAGACTGGTACCAGATTGCCAAAGAGAGCGTCGCAGAACTTGGAGTTGACCAAGAAGGCCTCGATGCCGTATTTGGTGCAAACGCCAAAACGGTGTATGGCGCGTAAGCGATGAACAGTTTATGACATTTTGTGTTGGCATGTAATAAATGCATATCAATTGATCCAAGAGACATTACAAAGAGAGGTGATTGCATGACAATGCAGCCTCGAGCGCGTGTACGGTATCAAATGGGGACGGGGGGGGGGGGACGAGTGAAAGCAAAACTAAATGTGGATGTCGAATACGAAAGTAAATTCACCAGTCCAAGATCTCAACGGGATCATTACAAAACTTAGAAGCATCCTTCCTCGAGAGTGAGTCCACACCTATCACACTTGGTTCTCCTATCAAGCAAGCACAACCCAACACCCAGTGGGAACCAAAACACAGCAGCGAGTATACCAAGTATACCATATCGGGTCTGTACGATGTGGCCCTGCTGCAAACAAATCATCTCCGGGTGCTGCGGGTTGATCAGTACGGCGGCTAACCCACGAACGGCGGTGAGAAAGAGACGTACATCTGGTGGCAAGAGAGAAGTGACGACCTCTCCAGTGGTGGGGTTGTGATACCTGTACACTGGCACATTGCTCGGGCCAGCTACGATGAGCATCCCGTTGTGAGGCGCGGGTTGCGGTGGGAGTTGAGGAATAGGCTGGTATGGCGCATCCTTCTTCAACATCGGAGAGGAAGGAGCCGGAGTTGGGGCGCTCGTCGAGCCTGTTCCGTCCGAGTCAGCTCTCCATCTCGAACGTTGTGGATCCCATGAACGGCTCACCACTCGAGCTCATAGCGACATCATAAGTCGGCGGGTTGTCGTCGCGAGTAACGACCATTACGAGAGTAGAGGGCGGTGGTGGTGGTGGTGGTGGTGGTGGTTAAAGTTGAAAGGCAAAGAAATAAGTATGCGAGAACAAGAACTGCGGTGGTGGTAGAACGTGGAGCGCAGCAGAGCCCCTGAGCTGTGCATCATTCATGTGAAACTGTCACGTGCCTTTCCAGTCCAGCCTCGTCGCGTTTAGAACAAGTACGACAAACACAGCCATAGGTTCAATAGTTCAATGCAAAGTTGGGATTATAGCAAGGCTAGACGAGAACTATACAACAATATGAAAAAATCAAGCTACAATATGCAACAAGAAGAAGAAAAACGCCCCAGTGCGAAACGAAGAAAGAACGGTCCGACCCTATCCAGAGAACTAGTTTGCTCCAACTCAACGCCTATGTGGCCCTCTCGGGAGGCTCTGGTGAACTCTCAATGGATGCCATGGACGTATCAGGCGATCCATGACGCGGTTTCCGCACGCATCTGCAACAAGACGGCCCACGATGATGAGCGGACCCCATCGATAGAGAACAACTAAATTGGACTACAGCCGCTCGTGCCGGATCCGCACCATCTTATCGCCAAAGACGTTCTGGCAGAACACACACGTACGCTCGACCTGCCGAGGAAAGAAAAAAAGGAAGAGAGAAAATCAATTACGAAGATCTCCCATTGGACAATTCTCCCGACTCACCCGCTTATAGCCGGTCTGGTGTTCTTTGAGCCAGGTCTCTTTATCTGCGCGGCTGCAAGAGAGTCAGTACCGAGTGCGAAAGCAAGGGTGTGTGAAGGAACGAGCAACGCATAGAGTTGGCGACGGGAAAACACCAAAAAAGAGAGACTCACCTCTGTGCGGCAGTAACAAAGGTTAACTTTCCAGCATGATTGACTTTAGGCTGTGACTTGGTGCGGCACGCTTTCTTTGTAGGCTCAGACTTGACTGCCATCCTTGACGAGTGAGAGTGGGAGCAACGGTGGTACGAGTCTGGGAGTGATCCAAGGGTATATATATACCAGCAGAAATCCGGAGAGTGCCTGGATGGAAACGGCTGAAACGACGCCCAGCAAAAAAGATCAGGTCTCGAGCAACAGGCAGATCAGAAGCCCCGAGTGGCGGAAAGAGAAAAAAGCAGATGGCGAGAGTTGACCGGCCCCTAGCGGAATTCCAGTAACAAGGGAGCCGGACCAAGCGCACTGGCCTATATAGCACCTCCGGACCGGGGCAATATCAACCGAGACGAACCAATCGCGAGTGGGATTTTTTTCCTTAGCCGCCGCCTGTGGGCCCAGAAGAGGCATAGAACGATGGAGTTCCGTTGGCTCCGTCGATTAAATAGCTGGTGCCGGCTTCCAGATGTGTGTACGTGAGAGCATGCGTGAAATATGGGTGATTAGGGGACCTCAGCCTTATCGGGGCCGGCGCATTTGCACAGCAAGTGGGTATGTCACGCCCAAGACGGTATCACCGCAGCAGAAACCAAGGCGTCCATCGCTGTGCTGTCAGATCCCCGCCCCCAGCCCGCGTCACATGGGCCAGCCTGGGCATCGGTGCCAGGTTGCCACCGCTCGTCATCGGCTAGCGGTGTCGTCATGACGCATGATAAGATAATTAAATTGTGACTAGCAATGCACGATCAAGCACAATGACATGCAATGTCCGACCGCACAGCAAACCAGAGAAAAAAGAGTGTGCAACGCCGCATGCAACGACATGAGAGTAAAAAAAAACCAACGGGTCCGATCATCAGAAGAATGTCAAGGGAACATCCATGATAAAATCCACATTTTTACAGAACAGCAAGAGCACCAAAGAGTGCGGAAACAACCATCGTACCAACGACCAAGACGCTGAATGAGCCCGCGGCTGGTGACATGACAGAAGCACTGTTCGAGGCCGGGCTGGTAGCCGCAGCCGAGGCTGAAGCGCTGCGAGATCCGGATGCCGGAGCGCCACTGCTGCTGGGAGCAGCGGAAGAGGCGGCCGAAGAGGACTAGAATAAAACGTGCTCAGTAAGTGTAATGCGCTCAGGGGGGCTGTGGACTTACAGCTGCAGGTCCGGCAGTATACAACGCAGTGCTCGCAAATTGCACGCAGTTGGAAGACGCCGGAACCTTGGGTTCATAAGGCATCGTAGTGATGGCACCGAGCGACTCGGCAGGTTGAGTATAGGTCAAGACCTGACCGTTGGAGGTGTAGATACCAGGGAAGTCTTGGTTTTCACCTTGGCAAGACTCGAACACGCCTTCCTTGTAGGTACCAGGGGCGTTGTAGGCGCATCCAATACGGTCGAAAATGTGCTCGCAGTATTTGTCGTCGTTAGGGTCGGCCGGGTCGCAAGCCTTGAGGCAGAACTGGTTGGCACCCATAAAGTTGTGCCATTCGATGACCTGCTGGAACGTGTTGTTGTTTCCGCCGTTGCTCGGGAAGGCATTGGAGAAGACGAGGCCGCCCAACGGGTTTCCTCGCTAGGGTCGTGTGTGAGCATATAGACAACTATTGACCGCGATTGGTGCCTACTCGGTCAGCCCCGTGGGGGTCCATCTCTCCTCCGTCGTCCTTGGGAGCGATGTTAATCTTGGATTGGTCGATCGTGCCGATGACCTGAACATATGACGGCGTCCTCATAAACTGGACACCGGTCAAGGCGCCCTGTGGGATCAAGCGAGTACCACGCCCGGGCTTGGTGCACCACGCCACGGCCTCTCCTTCCGTGTTGCCGATCAGCGAATTGGGCTCCGGGGGTCCCCACAGGCAAAAGTCTGGGGAGGAATGGGGTCATGAGTGCCACGTCCTGGCCGCATCGCCTATATGCTCACCGTCCAGGCTGTTGACCATGGCCGTCTGGCAGAGCGACTGCTGGCCCTCGGTCGTCGAGTTGCAGCGGTTGTAGCCATACTGGGAGCCACGCTCACCAGTGTCGGTGTCAGCCTTGTAGGGCTATGCAGGATCGGGTCAGTGGATGTTGCTGCGGGCTGGACGAGCGAGTACACACCAAGTTGGTATACTCGAAGCGCTTTTGAGCGAGCGGAGTGAACTGGGCATAGGCCGCAGATGCAGCGAGCGCGAGGACGACGACCTTGGAAGACATGGCGGGTGAAGAGGGAGAAGGACAACAGAAACACGAACTGGTGTTACGGCGTCATGCTCGCGAGAATTTAACGGCCCGACATGCCAAGGAAACGCGGGGCCAAGTAAATCGAACGCATCTCGCCGAGGCTCGCAGACGCGCACAAGCTTCTTGGGCACATTCAGTCAGGGCACCACGAGCTTGATTGACGTGTTGCCCGTCGTGCGCACATGCCGACTGGCGCGCCAGCGCCGTCGTCCAGGCAGCGCTGGTCGCCGCAGACGTCGGGCAGAGAACGCATGGTGTGGTCTTGGCGTTGGGGTAATCGAATACATGCGCAGGTTCGTCACACCCACGAGTCCGGCACAATCAACCGAGATCCAGGGGCGTTGCTCCAAACAGCACCATACATCATTTGTTATCGCTAATACACAAGAGCGACCCATCTCACAACGCGCTCGGCTCGTCGGCATTCACAATCAGCGTCGTGAAGAATTTGATCATGTCCACGAAGCCCCTGGCCTTGTATGCTGCGCCAAGAGGCATCAATAATTGAAACAGGCCCACAGCGCTTGGCTCTCGTACCTTCGTTCGCCGTATGGGCTCCATTGTACAAATCGGTAGCAAAGTGGTGGTTATACCGGAATATATGCTTCGATGTTTTCCAGTAGAACTTGGTGTCTTCGACGGCGCAACTCAGCCAAGGTCCAGCCTTCTAGTCGGTTCGTTTACTTACCGGTATTGCCGGTCATGAGTGCGGGGGCGACGATAATATCGCCTTCCGCAACCTTGTCCATCTTGCTGTCGCGATACGCGCCACGAATACTACTCGAAAGAACGACCCACGGTTTGGAATCCAGGCTAGTCGGAGATACCGGGGCAACATCGAGCGCGCCCTCCGAGCCGCTTACCGTAGCGTTGATCGACCCGTAATATGGTCCCTCGGTCTTAGACACGTCCTGGCCGAAAGCCTCTACCGAAAGGTTGAATTGAGCACCCCAATGACCCAGTCGCTTCCCGATATACTTCTGGACCTCTGCCACAGAGCTGAATTCGGAGCTCAGCGAGCTGTGGACCATGAATAGAAATCCTGACCTACCTCTCAATCGCAATTCGATGGTTGATCAATACCTTTGCCTGTTCGGGAAGCGCGTTCGACTTGACACCTCCCTGGATGATATCAGCAGCTTGTGTTGTACCAACAAACGCGCGCCAGATTCGGTCTTTGGACATCACTTCGTTGACAAACCTTAGGGCTTTGTCACTGACGATGGACCTGGCAACAGCTTTGCGGAACCGAGGCAGCATCGCCGATGGATCGGCATAGGCAGCTTCGCACTGCAGCAACGAGTACATGGGGCTCGAGCGGTATAGCCTGGCCTCGTGAGGGTGTTCCTCAAAGTCGACGACAATGCGAGACAAAAGGCCGATGGACTACAGACACACCAGTCAGATAACGACAACACAAGCAGCGACCTGACGTACGGTATGAGTCGGAGGCACGCTAGAATGACCACCAGGGGTTTTCAGCTCAATCACCACGTCCATGTAGCCCTTTTCCCCCACCGCGGGCCGGGCGATTGCTACCCCCTTGTCGGTGACTGCCGAACCTGCGGTGTCTGGTTGAGTGAGACCCCAGCAATACGATTACACTCGTGCTATCAACAAACCTCCTTCATCGACGATCATGGCCACGCCATCTTCTCCATAGATTTCGAGGATGCGCCGTGACAGCGGCTTTGCGCCCTAGAATGGTGTTAGCGGCCCGAATAGACAAGAAGAACGGAACTTACCCGCGGGCCACTAACCTCTTCGTCGAATCCAAACGCTATTCAACGATTAGAGCCGAACGCTTTCCGCACGTCAATAGGATACGCACACAGAACGATCGTACGTCTTGGTTTAAAGTCCCTTTGCACCAAACTCTCAACGGTTGCTAATATCCCAACCAACCCGCTCTTGTCATCTCCGCTACCACGCCCCCAAACCCAAGTACCTATATTACTCAGTGAGTCGATGATTCAAACAACGAGTTCGGAAAAAGCACCATCGTATTTCCCAGAAAACGGTGGCTGCTTCCACTGGTCGACCGTCTTGGGGTCCACAGGCACCACATCTAACAAGTCGTATGAGTGAGCAATACATCCAAGTGCAAAGCCTCTACCGACCTTGGTGCCCCATGAGCAGCAACGGCTTGAGAGATGGATCAGAGCCTGGCCATGTGTAGAGCAAGCCATAAGTGTTGACTTTTTCCAGCTTCAGTTGCTTATGACTAAGAGCTTTGACATTGGCGAAAGGAAATGAAACGCTCGGTTGGAATGCTCACACGTTGGGAAACTGCTCCTCCAAATACTTGTGGAGCTTTTCGAACACGACCCAGTGGTCGTCATCTCCAACCGGACCCATATTGTCATAAGATTCGGTCCTGTTTACGCTGCGGGTGAGGCTATGACGCAATAGTGGCAAGAAATACGCACGGAATGCGCACGGCTCCTCCGAGCCATTCAGCCGCTTTTGCCTCGAACCCGTCCACGTCATAGGCAGCTGTCCAGTTGGATGCGTCAAACGCGTCGACTTGTTTGCAGAAGTCTTTGGAGTCGGGAGCAAATGGCGCGAGGAGAACCTCGTCGATCGCGTTGGCCACTTTAGCGCGACAGCAGTAGAGAGCGGCTGATGTCAGGAGCGCGCCTGCGAGGAATTTGCCCCAGTTGCCCCTAGGCTTTGAGGGGTGGGCCAGAGGCAACCCGTCCTTTTCCTTCATGAGAGACATTTGATACTACTGATAGCTCGCGTGTGGACGACAAGGTCGAACTCGTCCAAAGAGCTTCCCGAAGCATGCACAAACACAAACCTGCTGACGTCATCATAGGACTTTTACAAATACTCTATTCAAGAGCTACAAGCCACCAATGATACAGAACACCAGAATGAAAAATCTGCTAGCATATTCCCACAATGTACAATATCCCCCGAGGATGTCCCTAACTTTATGGATCCCACTTTGGCCTATTCGTCCCCGGACCCCATAGTGCATTGTACCGATAAAGGCAAGAGTATGGGTCTAGATCTGGGTTGTCTGATGGTCATCGGTAAATACCAAGGCTGATGTGGTTGAACCTACCAAAAGTATTTGCCTCATCGCACCAGCACTTGTTTTGGGCATGAAGACGCCCAGTCGGACAATGCTCAAAAGGTTCGTGGCGGTACCCAATATTCTCGAAAAAGTGTATTTGATCTTTCTTGGCGAAAAGCGCAGCACCAATGCTGTGGACCGGGGCATCCCCCCATCGCTGAAAGAGAGTCGTTAGGGCTTATACGTGCTCCAACAAGTGGTCACTTGCCTCATAGTAGAACCGCCTTTGGAGTCTAAGAAATCAAAGTACTTTGAGTATGCTTCGCTTCGCCAAAAGTTCAAGTCGGCAATCTCAAAATTACTCCAGACTAACGGTCGGATTAGCAGCAGCTGATGTATATGGCAGATTACCCACAATGGCAATTGTTGTATGTGTTTCCTCCGTCGTCGCTTAGGAAAGCTAACGCATTATCCTCAGGCACAAGTTCGGGATACTTTTGGATAAATTCTAGAGAGACATTTGGCTAAACAGGGTTCAACCAGCTGTTGCCAGCGCATAGACTTACCACGCGTCGCGTTCCACAATGACATGATAGTTTCAGGGAACTCATAAAGGGCGATTGTAAAACCTGAAATTTATATATATAAATGATTGCGGAAATCTAAGCGAAAATTAACATACCGTACACCTTTTTGTTATCCTGCATGAACAAGAAGGGATCATCGTTGAGGTCGCAATAGAAAGTGACATCCGGTCTATAGCATACATAAGGGCTTCGGTCATTCAATAGTTCGCGGGGCTTACTCAATGCGCCAGTAATAGTCGTACTGCCTGAGCAGCTCATGTCGGTAGAAGAACTATGAGAAGGTCAACTCAATAATGGAAATCGACTAAATTTATGCTTACGCCCGAGTTGAATCGACACATGTTCCGGTAAGGTACGCTATCGCCTACAAGGTCATAAGTTTTCCCGTGAAATCTAAAGTACACCCGGCCGTAGCTACCATATATGATATTATTTTCCTTCATCCATTGACGCATCGAGGTCGCGCGCTCCTCGTCGATCCAATCTGGTTGGTTCCAGTGAGAGCTTTCGATGACACCATATGACACATTGGCGTTAGTGAGCTGGGAGGTGTGGCTGAAGTATAGTTTAGCCAACGATCCTACACAAGACGAGCGTAGACTAACTATTTAAACTTCTTATCGAACGGAACGTCGTTGAGGAATACGTAAGGGTAGTTGAACTTTTTGTTGAAGCGGTCCTCCATGTGTTTCATGCTTTGCATTACCCCTTTGAGGTCAGAATTGCGAGCCAAAAACACAAACGCTGCATTTGCTTTGCGGGAAGGAGGGGCAAACTTTTCAACCTCAGGTATCGGCCGTGTCTTCGAGGGAAGAGGGGAATGTTGAGCAGGAAGGTAATGAGCAACTGAAGAAGCTGCAGATTGATCTGGATGTGGAAGATTTGCAGATGAGCTGCACTTCGTTTCTGCTACCTTGCGCCAAGATTCAGCAAGGCGTGATAAAGAGGTTGCTTCACTGTATCCTTCGTGTGCGAGCCCCAAGACATAATGGCCGATAACCTGTGAAACAATTGATTAGCGGAATGGTTCAATAAGCGACCAGGCGTACGAGAATAAATATCGCGAGGGGTATGTATCTCCGTGGAGATGACAGCGCATAAAGTATAGGGGAGCTAAACTTGGCCATTCCCTATGACGGGGTCTATGGGAAGCCACGACAATTTCAACAAGAGCAAGAGCGGGTTTTATGTGCGGCGAGCCTGCGACTGCGGCTCTTGGCACTAGCCGGCAAGCCAATTATACCCCTGAGGAGGCACATATCTCCGCAGTCTGGCCTCCAAGATCTGATTTGCGGGAAAACTAGATTGTGCCAACACACATGCTGCGGATAAGGGACTTCAGTTGGCATTATCCGGACCGGTTTATTCTGGCGATAGTAAGCCGACCTGCAATTAAGGTTCGGAACCTATGCCCTATCTTTTGGACACGGAAGTGATGAGAGATCATACATTCGGTTGTCTGAAAGGCTTCGTCTGGGGTGATAATTGTGTTGATGATCCTCGCGACGAACTCTACCATGTTAGTTACGATACCGACTCGGTCTAATGTAATAATAAACAAGCAAATTGAATAGAGGCATGCTCCCACGCCTCAGCACAAGTAAACATGCTTGCTAATTAGTGTTCTTGGAACGTTCCCATAGAGTAAAATTAGACCAGGAAGATCAAAGAGCTGAACGCAATTTCGGTTTAGCCATTTGAACTTGTGAGCTGGCAAGAAGACGTCGCCGTAAGAACGGAGAGTAGTTGCTAACTTGTCCCAATTTAGTCGGCCAGCTAAGGCAACCGCTCGGCTATCGGAAGCGAGATAGTATGGTTCTCAGAACACCACTGATGTAATTTATAATCATAAACCTTTTTTGATCCGAGCAATCATCAGCCGCTAACCAGCACCCCATGGTGCCACTACCCACAAGCAACATGTGTTTTCCACGCCCCATCCTCACATGAGTGTAGAAGGCATACGCACACACAGGCTTTAGTATATCAATTCCATTTCAACAATACATAGTCTATTCAGTGCATTCACGTAAGACCCTTCTGGTTGAATATTAATTGTTGATAAGTCAACTTGCGTCCGAGTCCCGACTCGGTTCTCCGAGGCAAGACATGTCGCTCCCATATTCACTCAGCACTTAGGACTAGCCCCTTAAGTGCCTCCGACCTGGGTTTGAACATACAACTAAAAGGTCTCGGGCGACTATCCGCCAATCAGCCTACATGGTTGCAGTATAATCATGAAGCGTAACTCACTAGAGCAATGAACTGCTTTCACCTTCGGCTAAGAGGTGATTCCCCTTGACAGCTCGATCTCCTATGTCAGATATCGCAAATGTAGCGAGTATTGAGGAGATCATAATGAATAGTGTGTCGTGGGCAAAATGACTTCCGGGACAAATTCTTTGAGGTCAAGGTGGTGAGTTTTCAGTTATGGCTTAGTGATAGATATCTTACCTACGACCCCAACCAAAAGTTGGAGGAATGGGCAAATTCGGATCCAAAAACCGATCTGGGTTGAATAGCTCTGAGTCTTTGTAGACGCCTTCGTCGTGACTGATTGACCTGAATATGGAATGTTAGACAGTTGATCAACCGGCGTGAGTGTTATCGGTACCAGATATTGCCAAATCTGACGTAGAGTGGTCAATATTAAGACCTGGAACCAAGATTCAGACCCACAGTATTGCCCCCTTTGGGATACGGTATCCTCGGTACTCATTGTCTTGCGTACAAACATGAGGAATAGCTAGAATATGATAGGTTGTATTCAAGCCAACGAATCGCGGAAACCAGACTCACCAAGAGGAAGAACTGGTTGCCACCTTAAAACTTCGAGGACTAGGGCGCTGACGTAGGGCATGTTATCCCTGTCTTCAACTACTGGCAATCGATCCTGGCCTGTCAACGTGTCGATTTCCTTTTGAGCCTTGAGCTGGGTTTCAGGATATATCATCATCGCGAGTACAAATGCTAGCAAGGCGCTTGTTGACTAGGCAATTGGTTAGTATTGGGCAGAACGATGGCTGCCATAGATGTACCGTGTCAGTCGCGCCTTCACGGGATCGGCATCAGATGCGAACGAGCCACCGACGACGACTAACACACCTTCGTACAGCGCTTCTGAAAGGTTTTTCGTAAATTCATCCGCCTCCCCCGCAGAATAACCTTGTTGCTGGAGCTCTTTAAGTGTAGTAGCTACGATAGAACGATCATCGGCGCCAGCAAGCTGTATGCATTGAAACATGCTTGATCCGGCAGTCCGCGCTAAGACACAATTCGCACTTACAACCTGCCTCTTCGTCCAATTGAAGATACTATCGATGGTATGGTTCTTTTGTTGCCTCCACTCGATTGCCTTTTTCTTCCAATCGGCACCAGGTAGCCATTCGGGAACGTATTGCAGGAACGATAAGACATTTACTAAAAAGTCTGAATATAGGTGATTTAATATATAAGTATCTCGGCGTCAAGTGTACGTACTCGATGGCATTGCGGCTTTGACTAAATTAGACGTGAGAGTCTTTTGATCTAGTAGAAAAGGGTCGTCAACCGATACCAGTGGATAACCGTACACCAGATCAAAGGCCGTTGCCGCGATTGATCTAGAATATCATACATAAAGCCGCATCAACAAAACGTGGGTTGGAAAATACCTGCTAAACTCCATTTCCACCGATTCCAAGGTCGATTCACGGTAGCACATGTCGAGCATTCGTTGTAGTAAAACCTTGGCTTGGTGCTGCTGTTGTTTGTGGAATCCGTGTACCACGTGCTTTGTTAAGTCGTGAATAGGGCTACCTTGCGGTGTTTCTTCCAAGAACGAGATGCATCCATAAACCCTGTTGAGTCTCGGAGATCGATCCTAGAATAGGCAGGTTGATTTGAAGGCAACTCAATCGCAAGGCTCATTCCAATCTTACAGCAAGGGTGAAGCGATCATAACAGGATTCAGCCTATTTGAGTAGATGTTGGCACGTTTCTCGAGAAGATCTGAAGCTGCTGTTGCAGAATTAAGCACAATAAACGTCATCCCGAAAAAGCTGAGGGATAGTATGTCACCTATTCAGTTCGGCCCGATTCAGTTCATTTTAAGATATGTAAAAAATATAGACTTACTGCCCAGCTGTTGACTCATGTCGTGGAACATCTGATGCTCCTTCCCAGAAGGCATGGAAAGAATCTGCCCAATTATAGGATAAGAAGGCGGCCCAGGCGGGAGCGGCAGCGACCCATAGCGATTGGGTCGACGTAAAGTTCGGTAGGCGAGAAACAAACCAAATCCAATTGAGTACAAGCCGATAGTGGTCTCCATCGCGAGTTCAAGCTGGGAAGTAGTAGCCAGACACACGGAGCCCACGAAGTGATTCGGACTTATACGCAGTCTAGCTATTGTCCCACTTCCCTCACTCAACCGATTATCCTGGTGCCATCGTTAGTTGTACGATACAATGAGTCGGGTGAAAGGGGCGCGCGCCTATAGTCTGATTGGGTTAGATTTAGTTGACGCCAGCAAGGCTATTTCGCCATAGGATATTCGCAAACGTCATTTGCCAGATACGACGGAGCAATCAAGTTGATCGTATAGCTCAGCCTCAAGCAGACCAGGTAAAGTCCGCTTCTGACCTCGAGCCTTCATGTTGCATATAGTACCATTGTCAGACCTGCGCTATACATAAGAAACATGTGCCGTAACCAACCAAAGCTCTGCGGAAACAATTGAGATGTGAAAAGATCAACAAACACCAAGCGAGAAATCCTATCGCAAAAGCATGATGGCACAAAGAAGCGACAGCGGAACAGAACGGGAGACGAAGAGGACGTCCAAAATCACATGAAGAAAGACCTAGCGAACGAGAGACCCAAATAGCGAAAAGGGGACAGAAACATAGTCACAATGATACAACAGTGGATTCTACACCCTTTTCGCCCTCTTAACTAACAGTTGCTCCCGCGAGTTGCTTGACGAACCGCTTCAACTTTTTGCGGCGATGAGGTTCATAGTCTGGATCGCGCGAAAACGCATTCCCAATCGCGTTCCCAATTTTGGATGGTGCGGTCGTGATGCGCGAGAGCGGGGCAGTACGCGAATTGAGCTCGTAGTGGCTGTCTCCGTCCGAGTGGTCTGGCGATTGGCTCACATTCGTGGTGCCAAAGTTTGAGTTTGCCCAAGGCAAATTGGAAACGCCAGTGCTGGCCGAGCGCCGGTGAAGCTCAAAGCCACGAGACGGTAGCGACTCGACGGGTGTCGCCGCAGTCTCGATGATTTCGATTGAGCTCGGACGACTGACATACGAACTACGGTCAGATGCTGTCCGACGAGGGATGGCGCGCAAGTTGGAGGTGAGACGCTGCTGCGAGCTCGAGGAAGTCGTGCTGAAGCTAGGTCGTTCGGGGGTGCGAGTCTGAGATGTAGCAAAGGTGGGGGACAGCGGTGTCACAGCTACGTAACAGTCAGCATCAGGTTTGGTAACACGCGCGAGAGAGATTTGCTTACTGTGCCTCACGGGTGCCGTTTGGGTGCGGCTCGGCGTCCGGACATGCCCAAACGTCCCGTTAGCATGATAGTCCACGCTCGCGGTCCTCCCTAATGGCATTCCAATCCTCAGCCCACTGTTATCGTAGACATAAGTTCCCTCTTCATCGTCGTCATCCTCGCCGCGTCCCTCTCGGCTCGCTCGTTCAGCCTCCCACGCACGTCGCTGCGCTTCCCCGCGCGCAAACCTCCTCTCGATCGCCAAGCTTTCGCCATACGCAGCCAACTGCTCTGCGAGCGAAGGGGAGTCAGGCCCCTGCGGTCCTGGCTCGAGGATCTCACGCTCGGCCTGACGCACCAGATCTCGCGCTTGTTCAAACGTGCTGATCGAGCGTAGGTTGAGAGGGGTGATGGGCCGTCGTTTTTCGTCGAGCACGCCATGGACTTCCTCGAGTTCGTCGAGGTCGTCTGCCTCAAACACAGGCGAAAACATCATCGTGCCCTTGTGGGGCAGAGGTGACGTCGCACTGTACAGAGACGGCGTGGTCATGCTCGTGTCAGTGGTGGCCATCGAGGATGACAGCTGGTTTGTGTTTTCGGACGAGTTCGACGAGAGAGAGTCACCACGGAATCGGCTGTCAGGAGGTTGGAGGAGCGAGCCGTCTTGAGCGTTCTGCTGAGCGTCCCGTCCCTGAAGTTGGGATGCCGCATCAGACGCGACCAGCGTTGAACCGGCAACTGTGCTCCCCCCGCTGCTCGGCGTTATTTCTTCTGGTTGCCTGGGCAAAAATGAGCTGAAACTGCTCGATGCCCGAAGCCCGCGACGCATGATGGAGCTTCCAGATACCGACCGCATATGTGTATGACCACCAGGAGAAGGTGCGTGAGAGCGTATGGGCGAGGGAACTGAGGGAACTGACGTGGTCGACGTGGCCGCAGATGACATTAATGATGGGATGTTGGCTGGAAGAGGGAGACTAGGCATCGAAGGACTGGTTAGCCTGCTCATCTTGGCTGTGCTGAATCCAGGCCTGGTAGGGCTACAGTGTGATGCCGATCGAGGATGAAGCGTCCGTTTCACTGGGATTGGCTCGTCCCGATAGTCTTCAATATCGTCATCATCCCGCACGGCAATTTGCCCATCAGCAGGCTCTTCATCGGCAAAGTCAAACTCGGGTTCGGGATGAAACTCGCTTGCCTTGCGGCGGGGCCGCACTCCACCCTTTCTCGTGGTTGAAACTGCGTTCATCGCGAGAAGCCTTGCACTCGGCGCCTTTAGACCCATCTCCACCGCAACCCTTTCGCCACGCCTAAACTCCACTTCTTCCGCCCAATCCACCTCGACATGCTCTGCCGTATCCCACCCTAGATCGTCCTTCTTTGTCCTTCCAAAGAGCCTTCGCACGCGATCTTTGCCTCCGCTCCAAGTTGTTCCAGCACTCCGCGGGCGTTGTGATTTAGAACCAGGCAAAGCGCCGGACAGGGTCGGCAAGCTCGGTCTGCGTGAATCACTGTTGGGCGGGCCGCCAGCCATTGGAGGGAGGTACCCGAGGTCACCAAGCTCCGACCGGCTCTCCCCTGCACCTAGGTCGACGAGACTGCTACCCGACCCGAGTTCGCCATGGCTTTCGCCGCCGACAGTCAAATCGATGCGGCTGGCGCTTTGATCAAGTCGATTGAGATCGAGTCGGCTTCCGCCCCATGGACGGCGAAAGAGGGTCTCGAGCGACCGTTTGACTTTGATACTGCGGGAGGTTGGCGCAATACTGGGTGCGGTGGGAGATATAGGTTGATGGGGGTTAGAGGCTGCCCAATCGCGAAGCGTGGCAGCTGCAGCAGTCTGTATCCGGGTCAGATCGATGCCGAGGTCAAAGCGTACAGTGCATACCTGTCCAAGATTCTCGGCAAGCATCAATGGGGTGACACCGTGCTTATCCGGCTTTTCATAATTAGCCCCGCATCTGAGCAATAAAGTCAAGACATCGACATGACCGTTGGCAGCAGCAAAGTGCAGCGGGGTGCTTCCTCCAGTTCCGATATGTGTGCCGCCCGAAGCGGTACCAACGTTCATTGTACTCCCACTGGCGCCTGCGCCTGCACCACCCCTTCCTCCTCCAGCACCGAGCTTGCGAGAGAGCCGGCCAGCATTGATGTCAGCTCCAGCATCAATGAGCATCCGGACCACGCGGGTGTTCCCACCGCTCGCCGCGGCATGAAGGGGAAGAACGCCGTCAAGGACTGCATTGGTGGGCTGGCCGTTTGTCAAGGCAAAGGACACGAGGCCAATGTTGCCACTGGCAGCCGCAGAATGTAGGCCATAATTTGGATCTGAGCGAGGTGAGATGGGTGGTACGTCGCGAGTAGAGAGATAGAGTTGACAAAACGGTCGAGGAGATTGGCCGCGAGTCGTGCAGCGTGAGAAAGTGTATGCATGACAGGGACATGGCGGGGAGGACAGGGTCGGGGGAGATCCGGGTCATAAATCGTAAATCGTAAATTCGACGTAAAATAAAGATAGGTCAGCTGGGCAAAGGATTTGGGGGAAAGACGTACATTCAGTTGTTACATTGTATTTCGCCTCTGCCTTTTGCACAGCGCGCGACGAAGTGATGGCCGGCATCGCGGGCAACAGACGAGGGGCAGAAGCCAGCGAAGCGAGACGGACTGGGCGCGGGTTTTGAGAGCAGCACGAAGTGATGGTCCGGCGGCTAGCGGAGAGAGTGTGCGGGGCAATCTACGCGGGTCGTTGTCGGGTGAAGGGGCGTTAAGAGGCGGCTTGGTCCGATTTCTGGCGGAACTGAGCCCGAGCGCTGTTCAATCAGGAAATCGGCGGCAAGAACGCAGATAGCCTACCAGCTCAGCAGCCTCTCGGGCGATACACACCACCCACTACTTGAGATCCAGTGATGGAGAGCCGAGTGCAGGGCGGATGACGTCGTCCGTGCTACCGAACTCGTCAGGGCCGGGGCCGCAGGCGCTGTCTAGAACGGTGTGCGCACTGGTGAGGGTGGTGGCGGAACGGACTCGAGCGGTGTGGTCGCTCGAGTTATATCAAGAGGTCTGCTCTCCGGCTCTTCGGGGATTCAGGGCTTGTTTGTGCCCGTGTCTGCTCCAGTAGCGCCGAAGACCACGCTCGCTGTCGTATCTATGGCGACACACACACCTCCTGTGTTCTCCCCTCTTTCTAACCAGCACTCTTTATCTACTTTGCCTCAAATGGTTGCTTGCTGCCGATCTTGCCCGTTGCCTTGGAGTGTCTATCGAACGCTTGCGCCGATCCCAGCAGTACTCCGAAGATGATCCACCAGTTCATTTCTGGTGCAAAACACCATCGCCAACTCAGCAGTCTGGTTGCAGAATCAGCCGTTCTGTAAAACACACAGGCCACTCATCGATCGTCGACCTCTACCATGCCTTGGCCACGAGCATACAGTCACCTGTCATACATGCGGCACCCGGGCACTATGGACAGCCTTCCCCGCGCGATAGGCCTCGAATGCACCAATACAGTAAGCGATAACAGCTATCGTGACGCAGTACAAAGGTCCCCCGTAAAAGTTGTTGCACATGGAAATCGCTAAAGCGGGCATATGCTGCAATCCGCCCGGGAGCCATTCAAACACCGGTGCCTGTGCGTCATTTCAGCGGTTTGAGACTTGAACCAACGCGGCTTGCTCACGACTCCATTGCTCCCGGCGGTACTCTCCGCGTGCATCATATTACTACATATGTAAGTAGAAACCCTCTGTAGAATTCTTCATGTCTCCGGCCGATACCAACTGAAACTCGCTCACCAACACCCGTATTCCCCGCTTGTCGACATTGTGGCACGATCACTGCGGCTGGCGTGGCGTCTAGGCCTGTTCGAGCGTCCTCCGGCGCAGGTCGGATATTTCCTCGTTCCCACTGGCCCGCGTCCGAGAAGCACTGCGAGCTAGAGTGCTAAAAAAAATTGGGGCGACGGCGAGGTAAAACACACTTGACCATTTCGGGCACGGCTTCGACTTTGTATTGATACAGTTTAATCGTACCGTTTATGTCATCTATCTCCATATGGGCTGGCTGAAATGTGAGCGAGTCACGTGCACGTGGGTAAACCATGTGGTCTCCATCAACCCAATTTCAGACACCGTATCCCACGGGATCGAATCGGATCAGAGCGAAACTTGGCGTGGACATTGAGCGCGGATGGGAAAATGTACCCATGCAGTTTTGGTGAACAATTCCAGGCTGTATGAAGTGTGCGAGGCTAAGAAAGCTGGAAACCGCGATTTTTCGAGTTTTGACGCTTTCTCAGCGGTTCAAGAACATTGTTTATATATCAAATGCTAAAAAGAGTGCCACGAACCCGGCTTGAACGGGTGACCTGTAGATATGCAGCCGGGTTTAATTCGGTTTGAGAACCGAGCCCGACTTCAGTCTAACGCTCTCCCAACTGAGCTACCGCGGCCTTGGCAGATCCCACGCTACAGCGTCTATCAATACCATGTGGCCATTGATATTAGAAAAAATAAATTACATATGTTCTGCTATCTTCTCGTTTCATTCGCTCGGTGTGTGTGTGTTGGTTTAGGGGTGCGAGGCAGGCGACGATACACAGATACTTGGCCGATGATGCTGAAACACACAATCGAGGATGGTGAGCGTAGCCAAAGCAATTAAAATAAATTTATATGCCCATACAATAGTGCTTTCACATGGATAGTTGTTACAACGTTTAGGAGTATATGCATAACATCCGCTCTCTGAATAGTCACGTGACTAGACAACAGTACACATAAGATTTTATGCCTTATACAGAGGAGTGCTGTAGGAATAGAATATGCCACTCGGAAATATCGTGTGGCCAAATTTATTAATTGTACTGCAGTGCCTTCTTCATAGTCTACCTGGAGCGCTCGTAAATATCTCCACCAAAAGCCAGAGGCTTAACGAGTTTCACAAGTAACCTTTGGAGCGCTCAATATTCCCAGATTAGCACCGGAACTGGCAATACCAGGCTCTAGCGAGCACTCAAAAACTCACCCAGACAGCAATGTGTTACCACATGCCTGATAGAAATCGGTGTTCTTGGAGAAACGAGCAGACAAGTGACTCAGAGTTTCTGAACTACCATTATCCCCAGAGAACTACTTTGTTCTATTTGTTTTGCTTGGAGATGGATTTGCTATCGCTTATAGTTTCAGTTTGATTTATGACTCAAAGCGCTTGTGTAACCCCGCAAAGCTTGAGGGAGGAAATCCATGCTACGAGTTTATAATCGACTCCTAACTGGCACAACTAATTTGCTGAAACCTATCGAAATGAATAAGGCTGCTTGTAGGCGTCCGTGATGTAGAACGAAATATCCTTGCCAGACGAAAGGTTTATACAACCTTCAGCAATCTGTTTTATTAATTATTTACCAGGCAGATCATCTGACTGTATTGTCATTCCAGACTCTGTCGCCTCGGTTTCAGAGCCAAAACTAGATGGCGCATACTCAGACCCCGGGCTTGGTATAACATGATAGACCGTAGCACCAGTATCACGATCGCAGTAGGCGAAAACACCCATCGCTAGCAGATGCTTGGCGAGTGCTCCACACTGGAATTCAGGAGTACTCTCGTATTGTGTGAAGAGTTGTTTTATGCTGTAGGCGTGGTTGAGAGGGAAGTGACCAACACCACAACGCCGGCTTGCCGAATAAGACAGGGGGCATTAATATTACTAAAAGCAATTTCAGATGTTTTCGCTCATCCACATTCAAATGTTAGTGAATCCCGCTACAGAGGGCTGCGGCGGGTAGCCCAAAATACCCTTGTGAGCTCAAAGGCTCAGCGTGCTGTTGAGTCCCGTGTTAGCTTTGCGTAAATTTTGCGGCCTTTATGTAACACTCTCTGTACAAGCCCACCTATGTTCTCTCAAATGTGAAGAATTTTGACTGATTGTTTCTCTTGCTCCGCATGGTAGACGGGCTATTGGAATGTAATGTGCTGAAGCATCTTCGGTAGCGCCCTGGGGTTCGGCAGAGAAACCCACATGCTAACTGTCCGATCTTGCTGTGATGTGAAATCGGCAAGCAATAATCAATAAAACTTTATACTGATGAGTCGACAATTTATCGTATACAATTTTATATATGAAAAAGCAGAGAGCGATGTCCCGGAGCTGTCACAACATCCCACCATACGTTACAATGCCGTGGCGAACATACTCTACAATGCGCCTTTGAACGTGCTTTCCTACTTTCGGTCTTTCACTCTAACTGGGTTATATGCGCTCGGATCGATCGGAACATAAACCGTTTCATTCAAATCCAGATCCGACTATGAAGCCCACTTCAAGTTTCTGCTAGAAAAAAAAAACACAAAGGTATTTGTGTGAAGAGGCGATGATGCATATCGTGTTAGGAGACTTGGTGGGTTGTGTCGATCTATTGTGTAATCCACGTGCCATCTAGTTCACAAGGTGGTGCTGGTTGTACACCTCTGCTGTCTCCATGTAGTATCCCATCGGGGAATTAGCATAGCTTGTAAGCGTGTATGTGACGTTACTGAAATTTCAACCGAAGTAGGAGCAGGTGCTCGGCCATTAAAGCGACCGATCAGCCGGTATAACTGCACGAACTGAGTTGCGGACATGGGCTATTGACAGACCTGGAGAAAAATCACACAGAAAACACTTGAGTGAAATAAGGTAATTTTGTTCGAGGTAAATCCAGTCTCCCTTTGCTGCATGTTCATAATGGTATAAGATGGTAATCCTAGCACACTGCATAAAGCCAGACCTATCTCAAAGCAAACTTTTCATTGCCTAGCTGATACATCTTAATTTCAAAACACAGCATACCTTTGCAGAATAGCGAAAAGCACACCACAGATATCTAATCTACACAACCGCGGGCCGTGAACGTTAGTCAAAGATTCGAGAAGGGTTTGACACGGAGGGGATGAAACAGGAGTGGGGAAGACAAAAGCAACCTCAAGATGAATATCTTTCATGACCAGCAGCATTTTTGGGGACATTTCTAATAAGCAAGTCGAAACTAAACGGTCAGCTCGAATAAAATCCGCTCACCGAAATTCTTAGCACACCCGCATCACGGCTGAATTGCTATGAGTTTACGCCTAAAAAAAAGGGGCCAAATTTTGCATATTTACACTTGCATGGCTATTTCCCCTTCGGCTTGCCGGCGGGATGCTGATGCTCTTCCTCGGGCTTCTTGGCATTCGAGGGCGTGGGGGCATCAGCTATGGAAACCTGGCTGTCTGTGTCAGCCTCATCACTCGCAATTGTCAGGTCGATCGCCATCCTCTTGGGAGCTTTGGCGGTTGGCGCTGTGACCACGGTTGACATGGCGTGAGAGCCCACTGTGTCCTTGGAGCTGGTAGCCATAGGAGCGTATGTATGCGTAGATGCGCTACTGAGATAGGTTCCGCTTTGTCGAACACTGTCTGAAATTCTGCTAGACGGAGCCAGCGACAAGGAATACACACATGTCGCTCAGATTGGCCAAACCTTCGAGTAGGCTTACCTCGACATTACCCAAAATAATGCTTGCTTGCTCAGCACATTCTTATTTACGTCGCGGAAGGAACTGACTTAAGGTGAAGAAGGCTCATTAGGGGTTTGGGATCATGTTAGCATGGGTCCACAAAGGACGTGAATCGTGCCCATATCCCACCAGAGCTTCCTTAGAGAGCACCGCTCCTAATGGACTCTGCAGAGCCAGAGTTTCTATGCGCAACCGTTTCTACATGGTGCTGGCTTTAGCTATGTCCACCAGGGAGGAGAGTCCAAACCTTACAGTAGGGGCCACAGTCGTACGGGAGCGGCAGTTACTGATTCGTGACGCGGCAAGTGAAGGCGTTAGTCAGGGTGGCTCCAGTTTGGTGGACTCGGTCTAGCACAAAGGCTCCCCAGAGTTGTATGGTATCGAACTGAGAGGCCAAAGAAGGGCCAAGAGGACTCTACGGGGTTGCCACTGGTCACGGTTCTATTACCGTTCCCTTGGCCATATCTAGGTGAAAACCAAGCGCACACCGCCCGGACACTCAAGGCACTGTAGAGTTCAAAGAGTTACATTAAAGATATATACTGAAAGAGAACGTATGCACAACACCCTCAATTACAGGAACAAAGACGGCTACACCAAAAGAGTGACCTTAACGAAATACAACCTTTTGAAATACAGCCGGAAACCGAAACGGTAGAGAGCCCAATCAAATTAGATCGGAGTAACGATGAGAGGCATCCTATGTCCTATTTGCAACAACGGTAATCAGAACAACTCTGAAAAAGTGATCGAGAGTACTCACCCTTGTCAAACTCCCCATCGACAAATGGACGCACGACCATGAAATTGTGACCTTTCATCGGGCTCGCGCCGGAAAAGTCAAACGAGGCAACAAGGACAGCCAGAATGACCTTGATCTCGATCAGCGCCCACCGCGAGGCAGGACAGGACTAAGGAATGTGAGTTCGAATGCACAACGTTTGGACGAATCAACTCACGGATGGGCCAATGGAAAAGTTCATCAGATTCGCATACAAGCCCGGATTGGCCTTGGCAGCCGCTGGCAAGTTGTTCCACCGGTCTGGGCTGAAATGATGGTCAGCACCAATTTCAGATCACCAAGATCAAGACTCACTTGAATTCGTGCGCATCTCTCCCCAGATATCCTTGGACACATTCATTCCCTCAAGTGGGATGTGGATAAATTCGCCCTTCCGGATCCTGATACCGCCACCAGGAAGACCCGTCTCGGCGCCTCCGACCCAGGCGCGCGAGATCTCGCCTCGTTCGCCAACATAGACAGGCCCGGACACAGGGATCACATCGTCTCGGGCTGCGACGCGCAACGTACTCTGTACGGTTGGATGGAATCTCAGTGTCTCTCGAACCACATTTTCGAAATACGGGAGCGCGTCGATTCGGCCGGTAAGCTCGCCCAGTTCTCCAGTAAGGTCCGCATAGTTCGATTCCGAGGTGTTGGTAGGTGCAAACGATTTAAGCATGGGCGCGAGCGGTTCGAGCTCAGCACGGAGGCGTGCCTGAATAGCTGGATATCGTGCCAACTCCCAGAGCGCCCATGTCATAGTGAGACTAGACTATCGTGTCCAGCAAACATAATCGTATCAATCTGAGCTAGGATCTCCGAATCGGTAAGGGGCGTCTTGGAGGATTCACTAGTGCGTACTGTTTTGGGTTAGTTTGTGCCTTGATATAGGATATCGGACTTACGGAGGAGGTCAAGGACGCTGAAATCCTTGCCTGTCAATCCCCCTGATGATTTCTCGCAAGCAAATGCCTCTCGACGACTGGCTAGTACTTTCTGGCTCGTAGCTTCAATAATCGCGCGGCACCGTTGGATCTCTTTGGTGCGTGCATCAGGCTGAAAATGAGTTAGTTAGTGTGAGGACAATAAGCAGGAGAAACGGCTCACCAGCCGGGAGGCGATCCAGTCGGGAGCAAAGAGCGCCGCACTATGAACTGGATGGTCTTCTTGGCGAAGAGCATCGAACATGCATCGATAGGCGCTGTAGGTCTCGTTGGTCTCCTCTTGGATGGCACCGAACTCGTAACCAAATGCTGGGATAGCGAGTGAGAAACGGCTGATGGATCGTCAGATGTGCACCCACCTGCCCTGCCAACAATGTCAAACGAGATACGACCAATCCAGTTGTGTAGATCTAGTCGAACGAGTGGTTTCTCTTGACCCGCAATCTTGTCAACCTCGATGCCTGACCGTGTCACTTCGTGGGGGATGGCAAGGAACGACCGCAGCTTGTCGCGGAGCTGAAAGGGGGATTAGATTCGGCGGGCCAGCATTAAGCAATTAATTACCTCGAAAGATTTGTAGAGAAAAAGCGGAGAGAGGCTCTTGATAGAGTTGAAAGAAAAGGCCGGAGCAATGATACGGCGAAGCATGCGGTGCTCTTCGCCCTCGGTGGCCATTATTCCGCGGCTAAACGAACCTGACAGAGTGCGTTGGCAATATGCTACGTGACCGTATCACATTGCTCACCTCCGTTGGCAAGCCTCTGGATGTATCGCTGAGTTTGCCATGGCTTGGGGTAGACGTCTGCGGCGCGGTTCAAACTGTGGTCGAGTTAAATCAGGTACTTGAGAGCTGAATGGCAACTCACATATAATTGAGCGCAACGGGGTCCACGGTCATAAGGCGGTTGTCAAACTGCAAACATAATGAGTACAAGGTAACCGGGTCAAGGTCGCAACTAACATAGCCCATGCCCTGGAAGCGTATCGTCTTGCCATAGCGTTTCTCATATTCTTCGTGCCGAAACTTTGCGAGACGCGGGCTGCAAGAAAAAAAAAGTTGCCACATGAGGACCATGATACGCTCTGCTGAACCGTATGACTTACGTCTGCAATTCGAACAGTTGATTTGCTGCAAAGTACCCATTTGTGGGAGGACCAGGCAGGTGGCGAAGGTAACTTCTGCAGGGGCCGACGACCTGCGAACAGATCGAAGATCAGTTAGGACAATAGACGAGGCGACCAGAGAGCTATTGTTCGCGGTCTGGAGAAGAAAGGTGGTGGTGGATACTCACGAAAAGAACAATAAGATAGCGGGCGGTGTAGAGGGCGAGACAGATGGCGCCATAGGTGAGAACGAACGAAAGGATGGTGCTCAACAGCGCGCCGAGAGACGTTGGTGAGGACATGGTGGGGGGCGATTTTGGGACAGATCTTTCCGCCCACACGCTTTTACGATGGCCGCTCGACGCTGGTCGGTGTCAGACGCTCACGGGCGCCCGAACAGGCCAACAAACGAGATGACACCCAGAAGTGCGCCCAAGCATGTGCAAACACAGGTCACGTGCACCCCCCTCCCCTTGTCTCATCCAGGCATCCCGCAATGAAACCGGGGCTGCCCGGAGCCGTTCGCTATGCGTGGCCCGACAAACCTCTGGCCAGAAGAATTGTCGAATATCGCCACAGAGACGGCGTGGCCCTGTACAAACTCGTCTACCACACTGGCTTCGAGCGGATATTCACGGCCAGCAAGAAGCCCCGGCAGTCGCTCGAGGGCGTCCAACTCGACAACTATGCCATCGGCGACACTGTGCTCATCGCTACCAAAAGTGGCGAGCCCTACATTGCTGTTATCGTGGGCATGTGGTATACGTCTCCTGCCCGGAACAGAGCAATCGAGGAAGACCAGTCCGAGGATGAGGACGATTTCCTAGACGAGGCGCGAATGAGCATACTTGTCCACAAGTTTTTGCGACCAGCGCTGGATTTGCCCAAGATACGCCTAGAGCGTCCATATCGCAAAGTACGTATAATAGTACTTGCACCAATGTGACGTCTTAATCCACGCGTTAGAAAGAAATATACTACGCCGTGAACAGGGAAAACGCAAACGTTAAATTGCGTGTGCCTCCATCATCGATCCTGCGCAGGTGTAACATTTCGTCCGACCCAACCCGCTTCTCTTCTACTGCTCTCACCGAAACGCAATGGAGCCAACGAAGGCCGCCGAAGCTGCTTATTCTCATCCTCCGCCTCCGGAAACGCCGTCCAAACGTGGACGTCCTTCTCGCACTGCTAGCCATCAAACAGACTCGGCATTCGACTTTCTCTGTCTATCCGCACACGACGCGCAGCGAGGAATATACTACGACTTTGCTTGGGAGTTGTTCCGAAAGGAGGCGCTGAAATTGTCTTCACCTTCACGGAGCTACACCGACTTTGATGGCGAAGGATGGAACCTGCCGGTGGACACGGAGGGCGCCATACCTGTCCGCAAGTCCAAAGCAAGCACCGCCACGCCAAGAGCGCAAAGCAAACACCAAAGGCAACCAAACCAAAGGCAACCAAATCCAGGCCAAATGCTCCAACCACACCGACAAATCCGCTTCGCGACCTCCATCCTCTGCCTCGCTGGTCTACAAGGATGACCCCGAAGACGGCTTTGGCTCAGAGTCAAGCGGGAGTGGCTCAGACGTCTACGAGCCAGTGTCAGATGAAGAGCCAGAAATTGATCAAGAACTGGTGGATGATGTCCCAGATGACCTAGGTGAAGACGAAGACCCAGTTTCTGACGATGGTGAGGGAGCGGGTGAAGACACTCTCCGAACGCCACGTAAAGGCCGACCTGGAGCTGCCACACCTTCAAAGCGAGGTCGACCCCGAAAAGCAGAGGATCTGCTCAAGACTCCGTCCAGGCCTCGAACGAAGCGGATTGCCGCCCCAACTCCACACTCCAAAGCCGCACTCAAAAAACGCCGGAGCGCAGCCGATTTGTCTCGTTTGAGGGGGGTGATTTCATCTGGTATGGCGTCTGGTACCAACCGCACAATAACATTGACCGATCAGTGTGAGCAGGAGAAGATCCGTCTTTAGGCGTAGCAGCCGCTACATTACCGGATAGCGTTGGCTCCGACCCTCACGTTCGGGCCATGTACGCTTTACACGTTGGCGCCCGGCCTGGTGCATTGCCATGCAGAGACAACGAGTTGCTGAGAGTGCTCGGTGACGTCGCGACTTGGTGACGTCTGGGGTGGGTGGATGTGTTTGTAAGTGTTGAGTAAAATCATAGATTCGACTTGATTGTCGATATCCTTTCCAGATATATCTGGTCTTCCTGGCACAGGCAAAACCGCCACGGTCCATGCGGTAATTCGGGAACTCAAGGGAATGGCTATGCGCAACGTAAGTGCGCCATCTGAATTGTAGATTCCTCCAACTTATTTCCCTGCTATCCAGGAGATCAGCCCCTTTTCGTACGTAGAGATAAACGGTTTGCGCATCCCCGAACCCAGTGCAGCGTATGCCCTCTTATGGGAGTCTATCTCTGGTCACGACGCCGCGCAACATGGCCATCTGAGCATCAGCCCCAAGGAGGCCCTGAGGCGTTTGACTAGACATTTCAATGGTGGATCTAGTGCTGGAAGTCATGCTTGGTACGCTAGTTGCCGTTGCCTCATGGCATCGAGGCTGATCGCCCGTATAGCGTGGTGTTGATGGACGAACTCGACCAAATGGTTACCGCCAAACAAGACGTTGTTTACAACTTTTTCAATTGGCCCAACTTGCCCCAATCAAACTTGGTCATGATTGCTGTGGCCAACACGCATGACTTGCCCGAGCGAACAATGAGTGCCAAAGTTAGGAGTCGACTTGGTAAGACATCTACTCTAAGACAAGACAAGCGAGCTGAGCAAGCACTAGGCATGGAACGGATCAACTTTGAAGCCTATACGGTCCAACAGTTGGTTGAGATTGTGAACGCACGGCTCGAGTCGCGAAAGCTGGTCAAATTAACCGAACACCAGTCATGAAACCCGACGCAATAAACTTTGCAGCGCGCAAAGTAGCAAGCATTTTCGGCGATGCTAGGCGAGTACTGGACGTCTGTAGGTACGTGTAACGCATATACCCACCTTCGTTTACTTAGATTGAATTCGTAGACGTGCGGTGGAGGTGTGTTACTCGCCCAAAGGCTCTCGGGTAGTCACGGTCCCAGATGTCATGGAGGTTATCAAGAGCATGGATAAGTCTTCGACCGCCGACTACATCCGAGATTGCAGTTTCACGAGCGTCTTTTGCTGGCCAGCATGATCAGTCGGATGAGGCGTGCTGGCGTGGAGTCAGTCAAATGGGACGACGTGAGTCTATTGTATTGCCTGTCCGATGGCGATTTTGAATGCGATTGTCACTAGGTGACAACATATCACATGTCCCAGAGTGTCATGCTTGGCAAACACAAACCGACAAGGGCTGAGCTGCGGGGTGTCCTGGACTCGCTGGTTTTATCTCGGGCTGTAGTTGCGGAGGATATGGGACACCGTTCTGAAAGGGACAGGCTGGTTGCTCTGAAGCTTGACGGGACGCTGTTGAGCGAATCTTGTGTGCTGATGATTTGGGCGGCGAGAGGTGGAAGAGTATCCTGGGGCTGTGAAAGATGGAACCCAGAAATCTCACCAAGCGATGGGGGCTGATCGTTATCTGATACCCAGAGTTCTGCCCATCCGCTGTTTCTGGGTTCGCGCTCTTAGTGTTTATATTGATTCCGTCAGCATATTTCCGTCGTGAACAGTCTTTCCCATCTTTTCAACTACATGTTTTAATCGGCGGTGCGAGGCGGCCCACTAGGACATTAAAACCATTGCATATAATCAGATCTGTAACCATGTCTTGCCTCTTTTCATTCGGAATAGCAAGCTTGTTAGCCTTTTCCACATTTCTGTCTTCGAAGAATTTGATGGCATGCTAAATTGCCGCACCAGTCTCGACGATATGGGACCAGCTGCCCGCCTCCGCAAGCCATTCATTGCCATATTTCGAACCTTCCAGCTGAAGGATCAATCTTCTCGCTAGCCGACATCATTAATACACCGGTATGCATGCGCCCGAGATGCTGGCCAAGGTGTTAAATATACCGGGTCGGGGACTCCCAGCGACACAATCTACTCCATCCTCGCCAAGCTGATATCCTTCGCAAAATGAAGTTACATCACCCAACAAAATTTATATTTCTTTGTCTTCCTATACTCGCTAGAGCAGAATCGGTAACTCTCACTAACTCGGCTGGGTCTCTCTTACCTCGGAGTCCGAAATACGACGACAAATCAGGATATATTCCTGGGTATTCCTTATGCCAATCCCCCCACTGGTTCTTTACGTTTCAAACCGCCGCGAGCGTGGGTTCAAGCCAGCAATACATCTCTCGTAAACGCAACTGTAGACAAGCCAATCTGTATTCAGAGTGCTCCTATCGACTATTCCCCGGTGTCCGAAGACTGTTTGTATCTAAGCTTGTGTAAGTTGGCGAGTATTTCATCTGGGCTGCTTGTGTATATGATAACTGGCATAGGGAAACCGAGCAACGTAACGAGCAAGCTACCTGTGTTAGTCTGGATTTGTGAGTTGTTTCATCCCCACGTCTCGGCTAAATATATGTAATTGTCCCGGATGTCAGACGGCGGGGGGTTCTTGAATGGATCGACGCTTGGGTATCCCGGTGACCATATTTTGACAACAGCGTTTAAATTGGTGAACCCCTTTTCACACCTTCCCAACTTGGGTAGACATCTGACGGTGATATGCACATAGAACAAGCCGGTTGTGTACGTAGCTATGAATTATCGGCTCGGCATATATGGGTGTAAATCACGCTTGAGACACGCTGTACAATGTGGCTGATTACACACACTCTAGTTCCACCTGGTCGGCAGTCTGAGGCAGCTGGTGCGCTCAACCTCGGGTTGAAGGATCAGCGCTTGGCACTCGAGTGGGTCAATAAAATATCGGGTTATTTGGCGGTGACCCAAACAAAGTCAGGCTGTTTCCATAGCCTAGCGCATTGCACTTACGTTTGGATGTATGCATACTACAGGTCATGATTTTCGGTGAATCAGCAGGCGCAATGAGCGTGGCCTATCAAATGCTTTACAAAAACGGCAACAATGGGGGGATTTTTAGGACCGCCCTTATGCAAAGTGGTTCACCATCGACGTGAGTCCAGGGCTGCCCGTATTTACGGCTCTAATTGGCCTCTCATTCTTCGGAATAGTTATTCCGCAAAGCCTGCATCGTATCCCCCACGCCAGGCTGCTTACGATTTCATAGCCAATGCCACCGGCTGTGCAACAGCCAATTTCGAGTGCCTTCGCAGGGCAAACGCAGCTACCTTGAGGCAGGCGAACTACGATGTGGTTCAAGTAAGTATCAAATGAGCTAGTGATCGCCCTTCTAGTTGCGATATTGACTCGCACGTGGGGAGCTACCGCGTAACTTGCGAACACCCGACCCCTATCCTTCTGCGATTGGTCCAACTCTTTCGCTCGGCGATCCATTTCTGCCACGGCCTCCAAGACAGAGCGTCAAGGATGGCAGTTTGCCAGGATCCCATTCGTGTGCGGCAGTGAGTCTCAGCGTGCATCAAAAAATATTCTTGATATCCGTTTTGATTCGGCCATTGCCTAGCAAACTTGGACGAAGGCACAATCTTTGTCAACGACCCCAACAGCACGTCCGAGCTAGTTTCATTTTTAACAACTCAGCTTCCAGGTCTTACTTTTGGCATCGCAAATTCTAGTGCTGTTGACCAGCTCTTGGAGTATTATCCAGCGGATCCGAGCGCCGGGTCTCCTTACAACACTGGTAATAATACATTCGAGAGGGCGGCTCAGTATAAGCGAGCAGCTAGTGTTGTTGGTGATCTCGTTTTCGACGTAAGTGATAGATACCTTGTAGCCAATGGCCGTAGGATCCATTTAGTATTATAGGCACCGCGAAGAGACTTTCTCCGCATTGCCTCATCCTTAAATATACCGACTTGGTAGGCTTGAGTACCTCCCCTCAGCATGCCCAGTCCTTTACTCTTTTCAATAGGTCCTACCAATTTGCTCAAATAGCGCCTGATGCCCCCGAGTATGGCACCTACCACTCCTCCGAGTTACTTTTTGTCTTTCAGTATCTAGAGGCTGGGTCACCGCAGAGTCTTTTGGATCTAAGTGTTGGAATTTTGGACTACTGGTGGGTGTTGTTCCATACATATATGCTATATTTAAGACTCGGTGCAACCACAGGCTGGCCCTCGCATATAATCTGGACCCAAACGTGCCAACTCGTAAGTGGGATAGATATTTTTTTATGAATTGAATTCACTAAAATTATAGATATAGGTGCTCAATGGCCTAAATATCGTGTGGGTGCTGGAAACTCCCTCCAGCTACAAGCTGGAAACACAACGCTTATTCCGGATTCGTTCCGTACCGCGGGAATTGGATACATTAGTTCTATAATTCTAAACTGAGCAATGTTTATGATCTATTCATACTCTACTCGAAAACTGGTTGTGAATGTGATTATGTTGAGGATATAGATGATTACGTCATTGGAAAGCGCGCCTCCAATGCTCCATCAAACGCGATCACCTGACCGGCCTCTCTATCCAACGAGCTTCAATAATGGCACAGAAAAGGCAGCAGGCGAACGTTGACCAGAAACCATTTGGCGAGAGCTCCCTGGGTGTACAAATACACTCGAAGTTGCAGTATCCTTATCGGCTAAACTTGTAAGTAATTGGACCTATTCTCTTATTATTGCCCAACATCTCGGAATCCCATAGTTATGACGATCCACCACTTTGCAATGTCACACTCGAGGAATTTGAGACATGGGGAATTCAGCGGCTAAGGGGTAATTGTGCTCTTTGCTTCTTTTATGGATAGTAAACTCATTGGAACCCCTAGTCTTGGCTGAGATCGAATCGTGTAGTGTCCGTAACCGTACTTCGATGATACAAAACAAGTCACCCTGGCCCAGTGCAAAAAGTATTTGCCTCTGAGCGCCACTAGTGCTGTCGCTGTTGATCGTGACGCTGAGCGCAAGATGGATCATGCCTCTCATTACATACTGAGATTGGCGTTTTGTCGCTTCGTGAGTAAACTCAAAAACGGGCTAGTGGTTGCACCCTGATAGATAACTTAGGGAGGAGTTGCGTCGAAGGTTTGTCAAGGCCGAGACGATGCTCTTCAAGATTCGCTGGGAAACGGACGATCGTAATGAGCGAGGACGGTTTCTTAATTCATTAGACGTTGGTATCAACACAGTACCGGATGAGGAGCTGGAGCCAATCAGGAAGGATTTGGCTAACGCAACGGGATATAGATCAAAGAATGACAATAACCAGTCTTCTAAAGAAGCCTACTGCAAAGTTCACTGGACTCGTGTTACGGATCTCGTCGCCGGGCGCAAGGTGTTCCTGAAAGGAGGGTATGCATATGTACCTGCTGGCGAACAAAACAGCATCGTATTCCAGGAATTTTCATCACGACTGGAACGTGCTTTGGAGGTAAGCAAGTCTTTTTTACGCCACCAAATGCTTCTGGGCTCTGACTTTGGTCGCACCTTCGTGCTGTTTATTCCTGAAGCAAACATCTCAGGAAATTCCACGTCTCGACGAGGATGATCGCCTCGTACCATTGCTCAATCACCTCGCTCGGTCTTTTCTCAACGGGATTGCCTCTTCTTCCGCCGCCTCGTTTGCTGATGAAAACGGGGACTCTGTGCGCGCAGATCAGGTGGATGAACTTGCAGGACGGCACTTCCCAGCATGCATGCGCAATCTTCACGATGCGTTGCGCAAGGATCACCACCTCCGGCATCATGGCCGGCTTCAGTATGGATTGTTTTTGAAGGTGCGATCATCGGTAAAAGCTAGTGTGAGATTCGCGCTAATTGATGCCTATCGATTTGTGCGACGCGTTGTGGATCCGCGTGCTACAAAGGCTATTGGGATGTCTGTCGACGAGGCTCTCACATTCTGGCGTCGAGGATTCCAGGGAGGGAAAGTCTCGGACGACAAATTTGCTAAGGAGTACCGATACAACATTAGACATAGTTATGGTCTAGAGGGCCGGCGCATGAATTATCCTGCAAAAAAGTGCGTATTGTTTTAACCTGCAATCTGCCAACCCCCACGCGGCCGTGGCCATCACCCCGCATAAATTACACACTCCGCTTTAACCCCTATCCATCCTTGCGGATCCCCTCCCGCGAATTGCCCTCGCCTCCTAACTTCCGATATCAGGTTAACAGACATATGTTTACTCACGCCTGTTTGCCTCATTGCTTGAACGCGTACTGCATACATCGTCTCTCATCATTACCGTGTTCGATCGGCCCGCACCCTGGCCTCAATTCCTAACCACCGACAGTTGTATCCGGATCATCTCGAACGATGAGCCGACCTCACTGGACAACCATGGCTGCCCATTCCGACACTTTTCTTTACAAAACCTTACCGCGATGCTCGAGCGATCCTATCGGATTACATCAACAACCGAACAGGCTGAAATAGCCAAACTTGTGAAAGGAAACCACTTCCAGGTCGCATGCACGCGTGTGTTTGAACTTACACATCGGGCGATGGGCGTCAAGCCAGGCGATGGACTTGATGCAGGGGAAACGGTTGATCATCCCAATAGATACTATGCTCGAAGCTGGGAGCTCGCTAAAGGTAAAGAGCCAAAAAATGGGGACGAGATGGAGTTAGACCAGAACGACTCGAAATGAGTCTTGTGTTTGCTAACACTCTGCGTATTATGGAAATTGCCAGTGATATTACGTTGGATGTACACATAATTTTTAACCCATCAAAAACAAACGAGGGAGGGTGAAGGCACACATGGGACATGTATGAGACAAATCCAAGCGCAGCCAGTCCATGGGTAGCCCGCGACGAAACATTTCTGCGTACATGAACAAATCAAGTAAGGTGCCCATTCTACAAATGACAAATTTGTTAAAGTCCCAGATGCAAGCAAAAAGGCCATAGAGTGATACGCGCGTGTGTAAATCAGCACATCACTCACAGCCGATAGGAATAAATTTACAGCAGGATCGAAACCAGAGAATGAGTGGGAGGCTGAGACGAAAGACCTTAGTTGCAAAAAGTAAACCTTAGCCACACAGAGAACCTAGAAAAAGCCGTATAATCGATCATGATGAGTCGAGGGATAACTGATAGCCATTGTGTTGCGAGACAGATGCCCAGCACCCCTCACTCGCACCTTAAAGCGCCACATTCGAACCTCGTCGCCTGTTTCGATGCAAGATACGATCGGGACGCGTCAAACTGTATTTTTACCGCTCCACGTAATCCCTGGCACAGTCGTCGTCGGCCATGCTTACGCCACCTAGCTCCCCGGTCCTCCCCAGGTGATGCCAGAAGACTACGTCGCCACGTTTAAGCCCAGTGTTCTGAACCCGTCTAGTTGGAGCAGCTTGTGCTGGGACAGGGCTGACAATGGGTACAAAATTACCATCCCTGTGAGGCTGGAAGACCGGTATACTTGGAGATTTGGGCTCGGAGTCGGCGGAGGACACACGAGAGCGAGAATTTTGTTGAGCTCGAGTGGGGCTATGACGAGGGTCCGAAGTCGGGTGTATTCCCCAAGGATAACGATGGACTCCCGGCTGGCCCGGTACGTACAGCCGTTCCCGGGCAACAATTTCGGCATGGTGAAATACGAACCGGTGGCCATTGGCGGTTCGTTGGGGCTGCCCAGCCCGACTGCCAGCGTTCTGCTGAGCAGTGCAGCGTGCGCACTAGAGAGAGACAAACATCAAAATGTTAGCTCGTGCCCATGCCCATGACCCGGCCCCGAACAAATGATAGCCGCCAACTTACAGGCATAACAATCATATACCCAATTCCTGCCCCGCATCCGTGACAGCTCAACGTCTGGGTCAAACACTCGCAAGTACGCGGGAACGATTGAATCGGAATTGGACGCGATTCCGTAGTTAGGTCGGCCGATCGTTCCGGTAGTAGTGCCTCGGGGTGCTTATCCAGAACCTCGCTCCTGACAGGCAAGAAGAACCTCGCATACAATATCTCCTCCTCATGTTGGTTTGTTGGCGGCGTCGACTGGGCACCTTGAGCCAGGTGGGTGATATCCTGTGGATGTCTTTCACATGGATCACAGCTCATTTGAGAATCCTCAGTCGGCTGAGGGCTACAGTTGACCGGCATAGCATCGGTTGAAAAGAGCGCGATATTTGGGCGAAGTAGAAGTACGGCCTAGATCCGAGTGCGTTTACGGTGAGTCCAGACGCCTTGTTCTAGAAGCTGACGAACATACCTTCATCCCGCGGTTAGACAAAAACATCCCGCAGTTCTTACAGTTCAGCACATAGACCTTGTGACCAGTCACTGGTGCAGGGGGTACCGTGCTCTCAGGAGGAGGGACAACAACAGGATGAGGAATGTTGGCACGGACTAGCGTTCCAGACGAAGTAGCTCAGGGCGAGCTGGAATAGACCCGCGCTCGGGCCCACCAAAGCGTGCACCATGAGGCCCGTAACCTGTCTCCCAGAAACCAGGTCGGTTTTCGGCTGGATACGCCCATCGAATGCCTTGGTGGGCGGGCGGGAGCATGGGTTCGGGGCCTGAAGATTGCGCCTGCTCTGTTCTTTGTACCTGCTCACGACTACGTTCCACCGCTCCAATCCTCTGCCGCAACATCTCAATACGGCCATTGAGTTGCGCCGTCACTCTGTCGTCCGCGCCGTTGGGGAATATCCAGTCTGCTTCTGACGGGGGTACTTCGTCGCGGCGCGTGCGCACATACTCGCCCGGCTCTCTTGACTCAGACCCCCGTTGAGAAGGAACCGAGACCGAAAAAGAGATATTTTCTTCGAAGTTGTATGGGCCGTACTCAGATTCAGCGGCGTAAGGGTCATAACTGGAGCCAGTGCGAAGACGAGTTGTCGCTGGAGGAATCGTGTTTGCGGCGCGACCATCCATCCGCTGGGGAGAACGTCGATACTGAGGATGAGGCGGGAGTAGGGGAGGGAAGGGAGCCGAAGCTGCCTGGGCCGAAGCCTGAATCCGCACCGAGTTTTGACCGTTCTCAGGGGCTGGATGAGGCCACCGATCGCGATAAAAGTTGGGAGGCGGCATCTCGCTCAGGGCCAAAAAGGAACTACGGCAATGTTCGAAAGACCTAGACCGAGTGCGTACAACACATATACGGCAGAAAGGATCCATTTTGTTCGGCGTATGTAATCGAACCCATTATGACAGTAAACGTCGATGTGGGGAAAGGCGCCATGAGGACATGATGAAATAGAGTTTAGGGGTGCTCATACCTTATTTATCACAAGAGGCGATTCGGCGACGAGTACAATAATGACGTCGGAAAAACACCTTGGTTGGTCGAGCAGAAGAGGAGAGTCAGTGATCGAACCAGGTATGGTCGGCGTATTTATGTCCTGAACCAACGAGGTCCAGGATTAATCAAAACACTAGTGCTTCCGGATGACAGGGCGGAGTTTAGGCGGCGACCTCAAAGCGAGGTGGCCAAATGAGCACCAGATGCGCATACATGCTGGGCCGCGAGAAATTGGGGATATCGCGGAGCAGGAGCGCATTGGAGTTTGGGGTCGGTTCCACGAGGAGTTCGGAATTTGAAGCAGAATGTGGGATGAACGAAGGTGATACCAATCGATGCTTACCACGAGGCAGAGACCAACACGTGAGAGGATAGGAGGGCGCGACGAGAGTATTCGAGGGCGATGGACGAGCGACGGAGATGCGCACGGTCTAGAACGTAGAGGAACGTGGGATGAACGGCACATATCAGGACAAGCCACTCCTGGAACTTACCGAACCAGTGTCGAGCTGCGTCGGTCCCTCGCAGAGCTCACTGCGGTCCGCGATCGCAAAAATAGCAACAAAAAAAAACGGAATAATCGAGAGAACCGCACGACAGGGGTGGTCGCCAGCACTGCAGCCAAGCGAAACAGATCGCGCCTCCTTCCGCTCAATCCGCGGTCGGCAGAAGCGCCTCCGGTTCGGCCAGGCGCATGATTCTCGGCGCGCATTCTCCTGAGCGGGGGCGGCGTGATATCAAAAAAATATGAAAATCAGCTATCCTGGCGTCGGCCACACCGATGTCGCTATGGCCTGTAACGCGTCTCGCTGGGATCTCATCTAGTGCATGTTTCAGAGCGTGTTACCCAGACTAAGATACCGCGCGCTCCCAACTCTCGTGGCGCACAAGGTGGCCACAGGTATATGCGTGTCATTTATGTAAGTTGGCTGGCCCTGCACTTGGTTCTAGCATAGCTGACGCGTGGTGTTCCCAACTTTGTAACAGCTTCAATACGAGAACGAGCGCCTGCACGGGCATGCAGACTACAGCGGCCAGGATGCTCTCTGAGTTCCTTTTGCCACGTTGGCCTGCTCCCTTGTGAGCCCAATATAACGCGTAGCAGTCAGACACCTATTTCCATCAGCCTCGCATGCTCTTTAGTAGCAATAGCAGAGCCGACGAAACTCATAGTGAAGATCATGAATACACGGAGCAGTCCGACGGTAGAAACGTCAATGATGTAGCATATAAATCAAGCCACACCTTTTCTACATGGGCCTCTAACACCACATACTACGTTCTTACTTCAATTACTTTGAGCATGGCACTATTTTTGTGGGGTTGGTTCTGGCTTGGCTTTGTCAATTGACATCCAAATTAGTCAGGATATAACACACGATATTGGTCCGCTCGCCTTACTCTTCGCGTTACAATGACGCAAAGCGATGGGGGTTTCAATAATCAGGCAATGCATGAAAACCGGTTGTGCCCAACAAAAGCGTTTCTTGCACAACAGGGTGCTTTCCCGGTGACTAAGGCTTTCAACATGGAAGTAATTTAGCCAAATCGACTATCGCCATTCGGTGATCACCCAGGGTGTGTATGCACGTTTCGATCCAAAGTTACCGTTGTTTGGTACTTCGGCTATATACTTATCAGCTCTAGGGTGGAACAATTGTTATTCCTGCGAAATGCCGACAAACGCGAGGCTGGATGACCGCCACCAGCAACCACGTGGGCCACACTCTTCTAGACAAGCCCCAACCATAAAACTACAGCGCTGTGATTTTCCTATTGAAAAGATCAGGGGCTAACTCGTACACTGCACCGATTCGAGTACGGTTGGAGCGGACATCAGCTGAACTGATTATCGCCGGTCAAGCGTTTTGTCCAGTGCAATAACAGCATGGGGCTCCAACTGTTGTCATTGTACCTGAACTCTGCAGACTTCGTTATTCATTTCGATATCTGAAAACGGGTAAAGATACGAACGAAGTTAAGTTTAAGACTTTGAGCCCTGCGTTCATGCTTTAACCTGTAGCCTGGGCGCCATATACACAACGGTAGAGTTAATCTATACACACTATCGTGTGATGGGATCGGAGGTAGTTCCGTGAGAACGCTCGTCACCGCCAGCTCACTCGAACGCATGGGTTGAGACCAGCCCTGGCTCTTGGTAACTTGTCTGCGGCTCGGTCAGAAGTATTTCCTGATGGGCAGGCCGACCAGCAGGATGGCCCAAATTTGCACTGCCATTGCCTTGACCAAGTACGTGGCATGGTTTTGGATTTGAACCGAAGGAGTCCGATATTAGTGTGGCGTCTAAATGTGAGCGAGTGGCCATCCCCATACCCCAATCGAGCGCTCAATTCTTATTGGAGGAAATGAAGGATGGATTCACCTGACGACCGGATACGCATCTACAAACAGCGAGCATATGTATACGCCACCGAATGCATTACTCGTCGTCAAAACGCATATCTTTAACCACCCGCCGCCGCTTCGAGGGGTTGGCCAAAGACGCCCCTTTGGGAATCAAAGGTACTTTGCGCTGCGCTAATACAAAGAAAAAATTCTTAGCATAGAGGCTATCACGGCGAAAGCGAAAACGGGTTTACCAGGAAGAACCTCTGGCGCGGGGTGGCTTTCCAAATTCCTCTCAAGTATCGCAATTTTACGTCTCAGGTCTTGTATAGTTTGCTATCACCAAGTGCTTCAATCAGCTTTGTTCGTAATAGATAGGGCTTTGGGGACTGGTGGGGTTCCTTACCTCCCGCTCCCTGAGTTTCAGTTCCGCTACAGAAATACCCTTCAGATTCGCCGAGGACATGGTAATACTTTGCTCGTCTCGAAGATCCAAGGTTTTCTATCCCATATGTCAGCTTTGTGTCAATATACTAAACAGCGAGACATTACTTCAAACAGGACACGCATAGCGTGCCGAGCCGAGTCCTCGGAGCTATACTCTTTCAGGAGGACACTTAGCTTTTTAAGCTGGGGCAAATCAAATACAAGCTAACCGACCATGGTTAGGACGCGCCCCCACCCGACCCGAGACCTTATTCGCACCTTGAGCATGCATGCATCTTTCTCCTTCCATCCGTTCACTCGTACATCACTATTCGCCAATCGTTTCATCACCTCGCAGTGCATGTCAACGGCGGGCTAATCACACATCGTAAAGTATCAACTGGCAATCGAGAAGAAAAAAACAGGAGAACGCACCAATGGGATCGATCCTCTCCACCATCTGTCGGTATCACCTTGGCAGCCCAACTCGATATTCCAGGTGAGATCCACTACATTCGATACAAATATGAAACGAATAGGTTCTCTGCCGGTGCTGCACATGGCACTCAATACGCATGTGAGCTTGTGAAGCGCAGAGGTAGCCATTAAGAAAAATAATCTTATAAATATATGCAATATGTACAGTCGTGGTCAGGAGGCGCTGATCATCCACTGCAACCGTTTCGAGTTAGGCGCGTCCAAGTCACGTGGTTGACCTGTTGCAATTTGGCTAGAATTTGATTGCTATACCTTCGCTATCTTCCTTGGACTCTGTATATGATCCTGTCTCGCTCAAGCTCGGTCTTTCTCAGACCCAGGACGGGTATGTGATTTGGCTAATTAAAATTTATCCCGAACTGAGCCCTTCATAAAAAGCAATTCGCTGCTTTTCACAGAGCCGGAGTCTCTCGACGACAAGGCCGGCTCTTGGCCATGATCAAAACGAGGATGATTTCATGATTGTTGGACAAGGGAAAAGACCTTCTGAACTAAGGTCAGCTCATAACTTGCTAGTGTAAGGCTGCATCTTATTGTCCTTGTGTAGGCCCAATCTCGCAGGCAACCCTCCAACGTGAGCAGAGAATTTGTATCCATTATTAAGCCAACCTATTCACACAATCTCTCAGTACCTCGGACGAAAATTGGGCTCGAATACTCGAGGACGTCGATCCCCCTAGCTCGCTTCATCTTCATCCTGCTCGTGCGCTGAGACCCAACGCTTTCTCGCAACAATCTCACAGGAAATATGCTGCGACGGAAGTCGAGCTTCGGGCGATGGAGGCCATTTTCGAACGGGTGTTTGATATGGATACATCAGGGCACCCCCACATTTTCCCCTCAAGTGCTAGGCGAGGCGGACTTCTATCGAACTCCTCTGCCTTTTCGAATAGGCGACAGCGCGCAATGGGCGAACTGGACTATGAAACCGAATTCGATAAAAAGCGGGAAGCAATGTTTGCTTGTAAGTCAGACCAGGAACTACTCCAATGGGCGATTCGAGAGGTTTTCATTCAGCCTTCTGCTCCTGCTGATGGACCATCCCCGGGCGCACCCGACACTTCCTCCAGCAATAACCCGGAGGAGGCGCTAAATAAACCTAAAGAGCTACATCCCGGGATATACGGACGGGTGGTTGCCAGCATCATGAAGGAATTTCGGGAACAATACAACAACCCCCACCTTGCTATCGCTATATTCGATTACACCCGCCGTCTTTCTATCGTCTCCTATGTCACAGGATGCACAGCCCCCAGCTATAACGAACTCATGCGCACGCACTGGGTGTCATTTCACAATATCCGGGCAGTCGTAAATGTTGCTGAAGAAATGCGGGTCAATGGCGTATTTCCTGACCAAGCCTCATTCCTCCTTTTAAACCAAATCCAGGACCGACTCGAACCGATTGTTCGGGCTGGAGAATCTACGAATACGGACATTGCTAGGCTGCTAGAACGCTTAGGTGAATTGCTCAGGCCGCCATCTTACGAACCTATCGCGTTGCAAACTCGGTCCCAGAGGGAGAAAAATACCGTAGATCAGGGGCGCGGATTTGGTTCACTGATGGCTAGCCTTGCTGACCCATCAACCGATTTACGTGAACCGAATTAGTCTTTGCTAGGTAGATACATTAATATTGTCCATTTCGATCACTAATGCCTCACACAGCACAACGCTCATCAAACAGAATATGTACATCAGACATCAAAGCCAACAGCTGTATCCAGAATGCATGTTTAATAATTTAAGGAAAGCGTGCATACCTCCAAACTCAGACAGCTCGCAAACCCCGAACGTAACTATCACTATCATATCCATCCTTGCCTGTGTCGGTAAGGCTCACTCCCATGCTTTCTCCGGATAAACGCCCCTCGCTCTTGCCCGGTGGGGGAGGAAGTCGTGAACAGTCTTCAAGCTCGTACGCGTGCGCTCCGATGTGCGTAGATTTCTGCGAGGGAAGCGCTATGATATAAGAAGGCTCGCCGGTTGCGGACGATACATGTTGAGTGCGGGTCGCGTGTACACTGATGCTGATACCTTGTGGAGTGCTTGAAGACATGGATTTGCGGCGTAGCTTGATGGGAGGAAGTACACGGCGAGTGGCAACAAAGAGAACCGTATTCACAAAGCCCGAGAGCATGAAAACGACGGACTATCCATAGTTTAGTTTACAAATGCATCTAAGGCAACAGAGCGACTTACTGCAAACATCTTGACTGGGAATGGCACCCGAGAGCCCGAAAATTCTGCCCACCTAGAAGCAGCAATAGGTAAAATCTTGGACGCATACAAAGTAAGGTTATGAGTAAAATGAATAAATGGAGTGTGCTCACCAAGATTGTGTATGATACCGGATACCACATCAGTTGCCAGGCTACCGACATTGTGTTAGACTCCATGACAGCACGGCCCGCCTCGAGATTCCAAGCACGGGACGACGATACGCTGAGGACTCGAATTCTGTATCCTTCAGCCACCAAATTTCCCCGCAACCGGAAGAAAATCATGGTATAGACTACCAGAGAGATGAATGCGGAAACAAACATCTAATGGTTGTTAGTGGCGGGGACGGATAGTTTGAAACTGGGCACCTACGAAAAGATACTCAAGGACGAATCGCTCAGTTGAATATTTGCTCGTAATCCAACACCAGTATCCTACACAGATACAGCTCAAACACTGCAAATATATTGAGTGAACTATGGGCTTACCGGCTATTCCAAAGTAGTCTCCCTTGTAGCCTGACTGAATTACCATGGGGCCAACTGCAACGATCACTATGATGATTGACCACACCACGGCCAGAGTGACGAAACAAAGCAAATTGCTTGTATGCGCATTAAAGAACTAGCGAGTCCATTGAGCTTATGCAAAAAAGGCGGCTGTTATCCAACTCACGAGAAGCCGAAACGTATGTATCGCGATAACAGCTGACCATATAGCGGTACCTAAATCAGCGAATTGTTTGATGGCAGCTTGTGCGGTGCAGAAGCGCCCAATCGAGATATGATGGGCCGCAACCCATCTAATGTTCATTATGCCGCCAATGGCTTGCGATAGGTCGGCGGTCATCAACGAGACTGAGGTAGCGGTATTCATCAGTCCGATTTAACTCGCACCTCCAACTGGTTGGGTGACTGAGTGCTTACGGAAATAAGCGCCAATATGTGTTTTCAAGAACGGCCTATCTGTAGGTCCTCGCCCAGTAATCGCAGCCCAGCCCAGCAGGCACAATAGCGTAATAACTGAGGAGAAAGATATACAGGCCGCTACGACGGATGCCTATGGGGTCAAAGAGTCAAATGAATGCTTAGCTCAGCGGACCTATTACAAGTCGGACGAATACATACGGTAACGCCATGGCCTTCGTGCGGCTGGTACCAGAACTCGGTGGCTGACATATTTACCGGGCGGGAGCCGGAGGGGGGGGGGAAGGAGTGAGCAGCTCCAGAACTCGTCGGCTGTGGTTGTGGTTTTCAAAGACTTACGGACGATCAATCATCAGGAAGCACCCGGGCTAAGCGTAGACGCAATCGGTAGCGGAGAACGCTCGGCGGTTGTGACCCAGGACAAATCATCCGCCTTCAGAAGGTGTTTGGGGATTTCTCCTGCACTCTTCCTGGATTTAAGTTTACACCGCTATGAAGCCGGGATCCGTCACATGCGAAATGATAGTCGAACCCGACTAAACCACAAATCTCGCTTAGATACGCAATGCCCACGACACATACCCGAGGTTGAGTTGATGATGGTCGCCAACACTTGCCTGTTGTCGCGTGTGCACGGCGGACACTTATCAACAACAAGCAGAAGCACATGCCGTCCGACCCATTTATCGGAAAGATGTCATAGATATTTATGCCAGGCGAGGTACGCGGGCGACATCTTCGCACCACTTATAATAGATCAGTATCCAATTGGGGTTATGTCCCAGCGGGGCCTCAAATCCGCCGGTCTGCTAACCAATGGCTGTAACGCAACCATTGATACGAGTGGACTGCATGTGAAATCGATCGATTGCCATTACACTTTCTCACTTTCAACCTCCTCTTGGTTGATGGCACTGCGCGTCTGTTCCTGGGCTTCATATGGACTGCTGTCGGGGCTGCTGCCTCCGAGAGCTCGCCTCCACACCCTATCCGGTGACCACGTGGTGATTTAGGGACTCGAAGGATCAAGATCAAGAACTGTGGTAGATGGAGCCCGAGCGTGAATGCGCCATTTGCCCACCACCCGTATTCCAGGTACACTCCGGTGCCTGCCAAAGTTCCCATCACTTGCACCTAGAAAGAAACAGACAATCCAAAGCATTCCAACGATATTTTGGCACGTAGAATAGTCTTACAAGGTATTGCTACGTTGGAGGAGTGCCTGCATCAGAATTACGGTAAATCCTATTGCTATCGAAACAAAACTCGCGGCAACGATAAGGACCGCGCTCATCTGGGTTCTCACCAGAGGTTCAATCCTGCTTTCTAGTTGAACGGGCCTGAAACAAGGGGAAGCGAGCCACGCTCACTCATATATTCGAATTCGAGATATTGTTCATCTGTGAACTGACGTCCAAGCCTATCAAAAGACCATAGTCAGGCTGCCTATTTACAACATGAGGCGGACACATATATACTAACCAAAGCAAGCAGTTATCACTGCAGCTACATGCAAGCTAGCGGCCCCCGTGTATATAGATTTAAAGGCTATTCCTATGAAACTTACTATTCCGGTTGTTGTCCAAGCGTCCAGTCTGTCGATCAAGCGACCGATCAGAGGAGCCGTTATTACCTCCAAGGCACCAATTGTACGGAACAGTTGGCTATGAAACCTGCAACTCGCTTATAAAATATGTTCGTGTATTCAGGATTCGCGGATGGCCTACGTTGAATAGTTATATGGTGTACTCGCCAACAGGAATGTGAGGTTGACCCCAAAATTAACGAAACCCGCAGCCGAAAGCATACTAATCAGATGACACTGAATCAAAGTTGGTTCAGTCACCGCGTCGCGAGCCATGGTGCATAGTATTCCAAAATACGAGAACCCAGGATTCTTAGAGGGATAATCCGGTATGATCATCCACATAGCAAACACGTTTGCGAACCCCATTCCGCAAGCAATCCAATACGTAGCTCTCCAACTAGCGAATTCGGCCAACAAGCCTGACACAAAGAGTACAAAGAGTATCCCAGCAATGCCCCAGATATCGAAATAAAAATCGTCGATCCACGTCGCTTAGGAGGAGCCAAATCGCCGGCAAGAGGTATTATGATTGGGGGAATGACCGTGACAATTCGCATTAAAAACGAAAGGCCGGCAAATGTCTTGACTGTCGCCGAGAGTGCTATTCCAAGGTTACAAGATCCAACGAGACTACCAAGCAGGAGAAGAAGCTAGCGCCGCCGAACCAGGTCGTCGAGTGGGCTTACCAACAGCAGCCCCGTTGCATACCTGCAAGAATGAATGAATGAATAAAAATGATCCAGAATGTTGATCCACAAAGGCAAAATGCTCACCCAGCCTGTGGGAGAGTAAGGATGAGCGCAACCTGATCTTCGGTGACACAGAATGATTCAGCCAGTTGGGCTAACAAAATATTTTAACTTGCGGCTATACGGGGTTAGTCTGGACCATGCCGAGTGTAGATTGACAGTAGTATAAATTGGCCACTGGTGTTGATATGTTTCAGGTCGGAACATAGATAACGCTCGACTAAAATCTACCTACTCAGGAGGCCAAAGTATGCAAAACAGTTGTTAAGAAATGGACCAAAGAGGAGCGCATTGTGAGTTTCATATCTTGAACGAGGAAGTATCGGTACGAAACCAAGGTCGAATCTTCGGCTATCCTCTCTGATTGGTGGTTGCTCGTTCAAAGATAGGGAAGGAGGAGATATTCTGCCCTTGGGGCTAGTCGTTTGGAATTTGGTCATTTCTAGTTGTTCTGCTATCGCTTGACGACCTGTTAGGCTTCTTACCACCCACATAAGAATAGGCACTCACAGTCGGTTATACGTATGAACAATAATCCAAAATTCAAGCGCCAGAGTTTTTTCATGTTCTATTACAGGCAAGTGGCCGCCAACCTGGTCTTGGGTGTAGAACCTCATTAGTGAGTTGCTCGACCATGGCCGATTGTCACCACTAAGACTCACAGCAGATTAAACGGTTGTTTATGTAGCCTTGGGACAGTTTAAAAACTCCAAGGCTGTTTGAGACAATTACAATATGAAATTTCCTCATGAACACCTTAGTAAAGTGTAACTCGACGCACGCTTGTCGCCATCGAGTATACCTGCAAGTGGGTTGGGGTAGCTAGATGGGGTGCAAGAGGAGAGGCATGACCTCGCCTTGTTTAATAAAATCGATATTTTGCCGTTTAATAAAGTCGATACATGTGGTAATGAGACAAGCCAGCTGAAGCACACGGGGCCTGATGATAATTGGAGCTGTGCAAAGCGCTATGAGAGGAGAATTTGAAATAGACATCCCCTTGCCTGCCGTTGGCTACATCCAACACGACTCAAAGCTCGCTTCTCGAGAGCTAGTATAGGCATTTAACTAAATCCCAGAATAATCAAATATATATATCAAGGCGTGTATATACTGTATCGCTATCTGGTCGAACGACTACACCTTACACATGGCAATGCGAAAGGCAACCAAGGTGATTCTTGTAGGAATAGGGTGAGTGTCAGTTAATTCTAAAAAATACAAGAGATGACTGACAGAGGTAATTCAGGGGGCCGACATGTTCCGGGAAAACGACGCTTGCCAAACACCTAAGAACAATGCTGCCCAACTGCTTCATTATGCACCAAGATGTAAGCGTCAAATGATCTCCGGCTGAGCTGAAACTGGAAATGAGAGAATTCGTAGGATTTCGCTCCAGTGAGAAAATCAATAGCTTCCATTGGAGTCGCTACTTATTGAGATATGTGTGCCTAGCCGCAAGAGCTTATACCAGTCCATCCTGTGTATCAGGTTCAGGACTGGGACGATGCGCCCGGTGCTATCGACTGGCCGCGCTTGAGGGCATCGCTGAAATACGTCAAGGAATTCGGAACCTTGCCCGAGTCGCATTACTCACACGACCATCTGAACGAACAAAAGGAGGCAAGATGACTCGCACTAGATCTAATGTCGCCCTTCTTACATTTTTTTACGACTAGGTCCCTATAACCCAAGAGTCAATGGAACAATGGACGAAACGTTTTAAAGATATTAGTGATCATTGGGATGCCAAGGGCTTCGATGTAATTTGGGCATTGTTAGACGGCTTTTTGCTGTATTGGGACAGGGTGAGTAAATCAGGAGGTAAATGAACAGAGTTCGTACCGAAGCCTTCGGATTTAGGAAGTGGTAGATCAACTCGATGTCAAGATATTCATGCGTATACCTGAGAGGGTGCTTAAACAAAGGAGGCACGAGCGCCATGGCTACCATACTGCCGGTCAGTTTACTTTTTCGCTCTCGTCGATGAGAATCTTACTTGAACAGTCCAATCTGATCCAGAGGGTTCACTCTGGCGAGATCCTCCTAACTATTGGGAGCAAATCGTTTATCCCGCCTATATTCGAGCTCACGAGCATCTATTTGAGAACGGCGATGTCGAAAACGGGGGACTTGCGCCAAAGTACAAGCAAGAGTTAGTTGTGTTGACGGGTGAGGGATGTGACCCACAAATGGGAATGGGCGAGATGGTGGACATAGCTGCACGATCTATACTCGCTGCTAGTACTCCGTAGATTTTCTTAACGAGTTTTTTGCACCCGATCGCGGTGTCCAGACTGAAGTGATGCTCAGCTAACCCAAAATAATCACGTGTGTCCATCGATGACGTATCGAATCGGTTCTGATCGTCATCGTTCTCGAAAGTGAATAAATACGGCTATCCGCTTTGCAGCTAACCCTACCACATCCTTTTGATTAGCCATGTCGAGTGTTCTCCGTACGTCTGCCTCTCGCGTCGCTGCACGCCGAGCCCCTGTTGTTGCTCGTGTGAGTATATGCTACGCTAGAATACTCGGTTGCGTTTAACCCTGCTCGAATGTCCAGCGCAGGATGACAACTACCCCTCCGCCTGCGCCTCCACCACCGGCAGAGAAGTCCGGAGGATACTCGATCCCCTTGATCTTGGGGCTACTTGCCATTGGTGGGGGCGGATACTGGTACGTGTCTCAGACCAGTGAAGGGCGAGATCTTGCGCACGAAGCAAAGGCCGAAGCAAAGGAGGTTCGAGTAAGTGACTGTTGATATTCGAAAGACTCAAACTTATCCTGTGATCAGGACAAGGCCAATGCTAAATACGAGCAGGCAAAGGATGCTGCTTCCGCTCAAGCAGCTGAGCTCCGAGCCGAGGCGGACGATGTGAAGAACCGTGCGGCCGGCAAATCGGCCAGCTACTACGACCAGTCTGCCGCCAAGCTGGCCGAAGTCAAACTTGAGGCACAAAAGGTGCTCGATGCAAGTATCCACAAGACGGAGAGCGTATACAATTCGGCGCTAGGCCGCGCTGATGCGGCCAAGAGGGATGCCGATGCAAAGGTTCATGAAACAAAAGCCGCCGTTGACAAGAAGGCGGGAGAAGCAAAGAAGACATGGGCAGAATGGCTCGGGTGGGGATCCAAGAAGGCTGATGAGACGAAGAAAGATGCTGCTGCGAATGTTGCTGAAGCTGCCGGAAAGGTTGAGAAGGAGGCGAGCAAGCGGGCATAATGGATTTTGTTGAGCATTGTAATGTTACATCCATTGTATGAGTAGTTTAAAGGCTTATAGCCGGGCACTTGGTCAGAGTATTTGTAGGATTTGAGTAGCGAAAACTTTAGTGGATAACCATGGCAAACGTGGTATTACCATATCGAGTGCTGACCACACATCAAACTGAAAGCGGGTGGTACCGGGCTGCGACCTCGCTCACGCTAGCTCAAGATTCAATTTCGGACAGCACTCAAAGGCTCCCCAGTAGCTAGTATTGCCTTATCATTGAGACCACATTTTGCAATAATTACAAGAACATGCCGAATATTTCGACTACGTGCTTGTATCTCGCTATGGATAGAAATGCGAGGCATCTGCCGGCTATAAGCGGAGCTAGGGAAAAACTCCGAGGAAAATATCTATTTGCGCTAGATACGGTACCGATAATCGGCGTGAGACACGTAACCCGTATATATGCGCTCGAATCTAGCAGTAGGCATTTGTGTATAGTTTTTTCGGTATGCATTCACTGGTATAAAAACTTCGCAAAACAGTGTGTATATATCGACGTTTCATCCATTGGAATTGTTGTCTGAACCACAATACCGTTGAATAGGTGCAATCAGTTAGGGACTAGGTCTAGGCCAAACGGCATGCTTCAACGAGCGAGCTCCACCGCTCGTCGTACTTGACGCACTCACGTGATCGTGGCTAGTATGTGCACCTGCTTGGCTTCACATGGACCTTGGGAGGTATATAATGGCCCATCCCCACGTAGCGACTCGTCACCAACCACCACCATCCGCATGCTCGCCCACCTCTGCTCCTAGTGGCCGCTACTCTTATGTGGCCGTGCGTGTGTCCCTCTCTAGTGCTGCGAGCCCGAAGCTGACCGCTATTGATAGCTCGCCACGTCCTAGGCGCGCGAGTCTCGCTCTAGCACGACCAAGTCTATCACCCAATGCCTAGCCTTCGTGGATACCTTGGCATCCAGCGGCTGTCGGGAGGTAAGCTGGCTTTCTACTTGCCCCTATCTTCCGTGTCTGACCACTCTTTCTCTCGCTCTAGACTTCCTCCCTCAAGAGCAGTCAGCTTCGTTAAACCCTCGAGAAGCACGTGTGTCCGCCGGGTTTGAGCGCTTGGTCCTGTCGCTACGGCGTCCGCGCGAGTTAGGGACATCGGCTGCTCGCCCATAGGGACTGTGTCGAGGTAACCTCCTATATGTTGTGTCGGATGTTGCGTAGCTTGAAGCCGTCGTACTCTGCGCGTTTTTATGCGCCCAGCGTGATGTGCACCCCCTGTCAGTCGTAACGACCTACCCAGTGTGAGCTACTCACTTCGTCGATCTCTCCAATCCATTTCACCATTCCGATTGTCTGGCTGACATCCACAACAGGGCTACTCAAAAATTTCAGTCCCCTAGTAGCTTATTATTCTCCTATGAATTATTATTCGGGATGTCATTAGGTTAAAACACGGATTGTTGTGTACTATCTTATGCTCCCTCATGTATGACGGAATTTGCTCAATTATAACTATTACTTAGCCCTGGCTGTTTGTTGAACGGTAAATAGAGCCGTTGGCAACCCTCATCTTTCACACCTTGAACTCTGACCGGGTCATTCAATAACATACGAATAGCCTAACACCATTGTTTAAACTAGCCCCAAAATAATATAGAGGACGACTCCCAGTGAAAACTTGTAAGGATCGTGGGGCATTGAAGTGAAACCATGAATAAATGCGCCGTGTTCATGCGTATTGAGGGGTGTCATAGCGTCCAGTTGGGGTGTGCGAGCGCTCGTCTTCTTCAGTGAATTTTATGACGGGGGTATAGACACCTCTAGTACTAGAGTTGACGCCTGGAACAGCCTTGTTGCCTTTTTCTCGTTTGGCCAGCATAAATCCTAGCATAACAACCAATCCGATCAAGAGTGCGGCGTTGACACCAAGGAGAGCCAAAACGATAGGCGTAAACGTCGTCAGCTTCTTGAGCATATTGACGATCGAAGTGTCATCGCCAGAAAGGTCTGTCGCCGCCAAATTCGACCCGGCACCTCCAGGACCGGAGCCGGAGCCTCCACCAGAACCGCCAGCGGACGACTTGGGTGTGGTGACGTCGACGAGTTGATTAAAGGAGCCTTCCGCGGGGAGCTGGGCCAGGGTCGCGACACGGTTCTTTTTGAAACTAGCACTCGCGGCGGTAGGGTCTGTAAGAGGGAGGAGTTTGACGTAGGGCTTGCCCATGTTGCCGCTCGCATCAAAGTCGCCAAAGTCGTAGACCGCATAGACATTGCGTAGGAACGAATCGCCGAGCAAAAAGTCGAATGCGTTAAGGCCGAGAGAAAGAGACCGGAAGGTACTGATACAGTACGTCGTCTTTTCCCCGGTGGGTTTGGTAAAGACCTGGGGTAAGCTGAGGTCAAGAGGATGAATCGGGATGGTGACGCCGCTGTGGAAGGGCGGTAATGAGATTAGTGCGAGCGCGGTGTTGGTTGATGTGATGTACGTACCCGATAACAAATGTGATATTTCCTTCTGCCATGCACGGAACGAACCAGACGTCGTCCCGCTCACTGTACGCACTACCCGGGATACTTTCGTAGATAGCACTGACCGCCCATTTAGGAATCAATCCAAAGGTGGTGCCCGTGTCAAGGAGAGCTAGGCTTTTGCCAGTCGGTGGCTCGACGCCGTTGTCGCCCTCAAACGTGCTGTTAAGAGGGACATTTGAGCCGCCAGCGGTTAGGCCATCAAGCAGCACCGTCCATCGGTCAGCCGTTTCCGGCCAGAGAGGAATGTGTGAAGATTGATCGACGGCTGCATACTGCGGCTGAATCTCCCCAATGTCAAAGGAGCCAGTAGCCATGTCATCAAGATCGCCAGCCCGTTCGAGAGCAAAGGCAACATGATTGGGGGTGCTGGGCTCTTGTAGGAAAAGGTTTGAGAGAAGGCTACGGCCCCATGTCGCGTTGTATGTATTGTACACGGCTGCGGCCACTCTCGAACGCGAATCAAAGCCGAACCCCATAATCCCGTATATTCCACTCGAGAACATGCCGTCCATGTCAGTCGAGTTTATCACAGCGATGAATGCTTGGTCGTCGACCCCGAAGCCGGCGAAAGACACATTAGTTACGGCCAGGTAACCATCTACAGAACCTTTTCCGTAGCGTACTCCGACAGAAACATCTGTAAAGTTGTGAACATTTGCAAACACCCCCGGATAGGCCTCACGGCTGACCCAAAGGTCTGTCGAGCCTGTATCGAGAACAACAGGGATTTCTACAAAAATAGGAAAGTAAGCATCCACACGTTTGTCGCAGAAGATAGAGGTATACCTATTCCGGCCATGGTAACGTTGGTTGTATATATAAAATTGCCATAGTTGACGATGTCCGAGTCATTGGATGAACCGCCGGCACTTAGCAAGCTAGTAGACGAATAGGGAGTGCCGCTAGGTCCGGAGAAGCTTCCGGCGTGAGAGTTCGCCCTCCTTTGAAACGGAAGGCGTACGGCTGCCGTTAATACAGAACTGGAAAGGAGCCCGAGGGCGAGAGACGAGGGCGAGGGCTTCATGAGAGGGAGACTTGAGCTTGGACACGTTGGGAATCCGTGTTTTTAAACGCCAGTCGACAACAAGGCACGTCCACATTGCCACTGCCCGGTTGCTGGACCTGCATCGCCCACGCCAAGCGCACAGCTTCGAGGCAGCGCAACTCAATATAATTAATCAATCGGTCCCTACTGTACAGTACCAAAGGCTATGCAACGAGCGCCGGTCGGGCGGTTTCAAATGATTGAATTTCAAGAGCAAGTTTGTGTAGTGCAAGCAAAACTAGAGTATATCTCAGAAATTTTATTCATAGGTCCCGAACCACCACCGCAATATCCTCCCAACGTCCTGGCCTGGTTCTGCCTTGGCGAAATCAACACGGCCTGCGAATTTTCCAGATTTTTGAAGGAAGAGTGGGATCCAATGAATGTCGTCATCAAACATTTTGGTATATGGAATCTCCTCTGGCGCGAACCACTCTGGGATCATGGTTTGAGTTCTATGCCGTCACATTCAGTTGACTGGTCAACCTAGGGTCTCAAAACGTACTCTTGGGGGGTGCCTTCCCACTTGGTGACCTTATACATCGAGCAGTGAAGCGATTGGCCATTGAGCTCTGGTAAAACTACACGGATTGTTCCCTTGAATTCGATATTTTCAGCCTGGAGCCCGGTTTGCTCCTTGATTCGAGTCAGGAAGGCCCCAAGCAATGCGTGTAAATAAACCTACAAGTAAGTCCCGTCGGGCAGCGACTGAACCATCCTCTTCGGAAATTGGTCCAGCAAACGGATTGTAATTGCCCGCTCCAAACCCCTCTTTTTTCAGGCCCAAGAGTATCTAGAACTTATCTTAGTACGGTACTTGGACATGCCAAAAAGCTTTACTTTGTTGTTATCTTCATCGACTACCATCACGTTCTCGAATTTGATCTCTCCTTCATACGCATACCACTCGGCGTTGCCACCCTGGGTCGCAACTGCAGCAGACTGAGCGGGGAGACCTGGAGGGAGAGCCATGCTCATTTGAAGAAGGGAGATGGTTCGTGGTTGTAAGTAACTTCGTCATTGTTCTTTTAGAATTTATACGATGGGAAGGCGACGAAACAGACTAGACCAGAGAATGAGAACAATAGCAAGGTTGAATGCAGTCAGGGCCGTTATCACGTGATGGATAGCGGAGCGCTTAATTGAACGTCCTGATAGGGTCCTCATATGTTGACCGACCTCGAGGCCGTGGCTATATCCCTCGCTTCGTGGGCTCAGCAACGACTAGACGAAATACACGAGGTCCAAGATATGCCTTTCTGCGACATATGCCATGTAGAGTACTCAGATCTCGTTGCCCACCATGTCAGGGACCATCCTCGGCACGCTTCTGGTCTCCCACGTTTGGATCAACGACCGAATGAGTCGTCAAATGAGGTAAAACCGTGCTATCCAGGGAAAGACATGTCCACTTACATAGCACAGTCTGTGTCAGGTGCTCGGGATGATGCATCTTCCTTTTGTTTCCAATGCAGTCGGCCATTTAATTCCCCAGCAGCTCTGAGTGCGCATTTGAGTGACGCGCAAATTCACGGGCGGGCCGAGTACGATAGTCGTGGGTCTTCGGTAACCACACTTGCTCATTTGAATTTTAGACACTGATTGCAATCCAAGGCAAGATCCAGGCACAGAACCTCTGCTGGTTCGTTTAGCCGTCAGGACATGTTCGAGCCCTGGGATAGCGTGCGTTTTTTTTTTTCGATGCCCATATCCTTGACTGAACCAACTTTGAGCAGCGCGCTGAGAACACCAACTGGCCTAGGTATGGTTCCGAGTCAAACCACGCTACGGAGTTGAGTGGTAGCGATATGTCAGTTCGACAACCTTCAACAACCGGAGACCGGGAGCCTGGCCCGTCAAACAACCCTCAAAATAGACAGACATGGGCTACGGAACAGGAGGACACCTACGTTCGACAACTTTCATATAGCCAATGGTATTAGCTAACTTCGCATATTTTCATAGACACACACGAGTTCAGAATATGAATCCTCAGCCAATTCACACGAAGAAATGGACACCGATACTGAGGAGAATGATGTGCCCGGAGAAGGTGATTCTAATGATTCAAGCCATGACGAAATACCAAGTGGGATACCGGCTCATCAGATTTGGCAACCGCCCCAAGCTCAATACCAGAATATACACGACTATACCACCGCATCTGCCGCCTTACCGACCCCTTTACATAATTCTTCTCCGCAGCATATACTCGTCCACTCCGGCTTGAACTCCACTAGCTCGAACAGTTATCCTGGAACAAGTAACTTTTCTCATCAAGAGTGGAAATCTGAGGTCGAGACATACTGCAAAAGATGTGGTGCACTTCATCATACCGAGTCATCTCGCTGCGAGGTACGTACATATGGAGATGGCTGGAATTGTCTTGTTTACCTGGTGCTTCTTTTGTAGGTTCCGTGTGCCTCGAACCAAACTCTAGGCTCGGCCTCCCCACCAGTCACAAGGAGCCACGGCATCGTGTGCCCGATCTGCTTGGAGTACGCCGTCAACGCGACTAGCACGCTTTGTGGGCATGTCTTCTGCGCTAAATGTATCCGAAACGCCTTGCAAATTCGCCTGTTCTGCCCTGTATGCAAACGCCCTCACAGCCAGTATAGCGTTCATCCCATCTATCCTGCGTACTGAGTTGTAGCTTGACTGTCATGTCTATCATTCGAGCCATATTCTCTTCCAGCTTTTTTGGGGGGACTCGTGCGGTTGCAAGTTGCTCCAATCTGTTAGCTGGATATATGTTGTACCAGATAATTTATTGCATTTGTCCGAAACGTTCCGCAATCTTCTCCAGATCGGCTTCCATTGGCTCTATAGTGCATCTCAAGTTCTTCCCATAATTCTCCCGTGCGTTGAAGGACGCTTGCCGGTCTATATTGGGACCTGGTGACTGCTTTCTCCGGATGTGTAGCCTTTTCAAGTTATGGTTCCGGAATACTCTAATTCGGTCCGCGTCGCCGCCCCAAATATAAGTAAGCCTCTAGCTCTGTTGGTTTTGCTAGAGCGATTACCCATCTGCCTAAGATGATGCTCCGACCACTTGCTCTCCTTGCCCTTGTGGGTTCATGCTCCGCGTTCTCACTAAAAAATCTAGTCACCTTTGGTGATTCCTACACAGACAACACCATGAACGGAGATGGTAAGTTTTCATGTTATTTTGATCTACCATCTTATGACCTCGCATAGCCGGCTATAGATGGCCAGACGTCGTCTCTATCCGTTCCAACGGGTCGGTTTCCGTCTACGACTTTGCCCATTCTGGAGCGACGTGTTCCCAGCGCCTCACTCCACGCATATACAAGGCGGTCTTGGAGTCTCAGATCCCGGAGTATACGGCCAATGTGACCACCAAGGTTGTCAATAACCAAAAGACTACGTACATCAAGTCGAAAAATGGAACATACGTACCCCTGGACAGCAAGGACACCATGTATTCCATCTGGATTGGAACGAACGACGTGGGTGTTGGTGAACTTTTGACTGATCCTTTGAAAGATGTGTCAATCGTGAACACGACTGCTTGCGTCTTTGATTGGGTCGAGCAACTATACAACCAGGGGGCGCGAAATTTCTTGCTGCAGAATGTAAGCACGATATCACCCTGTGTTGAAACCCCTAACAGACTCAAAAATTGGTTTTAGATGATCCCGATGTGGTTGCTTCCTATGTATACACCAACTGGGTTCGAGACCAAATACTGGTGGGGGCTGCCCCGTAACAATACCGAGTGGAGCATTTTCATTGCCGAACTCGTTCGTTCCGGCAATGAACTACAGGCACTCCGCACTAAATACATTGCACCTGGGCGTTTCCCTGGGGCTCGCTTTGGTTAGTTCAATTGATTTCTTGCGCGTATGGGAGAGGGGAGTATGGCGCTAAGTCAACCCGCATACATAGGCCTTTTCGACTCTTTCCGGTTGTTCAAGGACATCTATGAGAATCCTAAGGACTATTTGATGGGCCCTACGTACAACGTAACCGGTGTTATTCAGACATGCCGGTATCCTCCTGGAAACTCGACACTCACATGCTCGTCCGAGCCCTACGCTGTCCGAGATTCGTTTATGTGGTAAGTTCGACGACATATTTTATGATTCAATTGCTAATTTATACACAGGTGGAATGAGCTACATCCTAGCGCGCGAGTCGTTGAGTTTTTTCCGCTATCTATCTCGGTTTACCTGTTCACAGAGCTGATGGCTATTCCGTTGTTGACAGCACGATATTGTCGCTCAAAATGTCTTGAAGGCTCTTCAAGGACAAGGCCCATTTGTGCAGTGGTACGGAGCTAGATGATACACGAAACTATCTCCGTAATGCGTACAAGCTGTCCAATATGTATGCCAAGAAGAGAGAAGGGCAGGATGTACTTTTTGGAACGCATATATGCGCTTGAACCACATGGTCTCTTTCAACCACATGAGAATATCCCCCAGGTTCATTCAAATATCGCATATCTGCCTTAATAATTACTTAAAACTGGCACTATATCGACATTCGAGCCTCAACTTACGATTGAAGGTCACGGTGAGATGAACGGTGCCTGCAGTGACAACATCTCCCTCTCCACTTAAATTTATCTCTTGGTAAAATATTACATAAGCCATGATAGAGCAGTCTAATTGTCGGTTTCAGTGATTGAAAAAAGCTGATATACTGATTGAAATAGTATAGTTCACGGTAGCGATGACCGCATTCCGACTGTTGGCTAACTGATCATGATCTAAACTTAAGGTAGCACCAATAATTTGCAGGCCATTTATGAGACTTTTAGAGCCACGCTTATGTGGATTCACGAGCGATGGCACTACGGGCTGTTAATGACTGCTCCCGAATTACTATCGTGTCATACCCACCCCACCCAAGCCCGAAGTGGGGAGGCGCCACGCAGCAACGGGTTTCTGAATATCGCTTTCCTGGGTATATCTATTATCAATTTCCGTTTGACATTATATAATAGTTTTGGGAGTAGGCGAAAGCGGTATTAGTGAAAGAGGGGACATCACCGTCTGGTAATGTCAAGGAATCGCAAACACCGCAAAATACAGCCACATAAGCAAGACCCTGAATCGTAGCCACCGAGCCTCAACCTTGTCCAGTTGAATTTCCTCGATCTCCTTTGAACCAGACAGGATAGGCAAATGTTTCCGATGCACGCCATTATGCTACGTCGCGCTTTTAGAACATACGCCCGATTAAGGACCCAGAGTCCATTTCAGACTGCAGGAGATGGCATTGGAGCTGAAGGGAGGGATGGTTCCAGTGAGTTCTTGGAAGGCGTATTAAAAACAAAGTGAATGCATCCAGCTTACCTCCATCTCTTCAAGATGAATCTCCACAGGGTTTCTCCAGTGATCCCCAGCTTCAACAAACAACATCTGAACACGAACCCGTCCATAAGCCTCCCATGCTTGCAGAGAGCTTTATCTCTTCGCTCGGACCTGTTCCGTTAGATCTCGCCACGCTCAACGAGAAACACATACAAATTTGTGGTAGCCCTGTGTCCTGGGACCACGATCGTTTTGGGCCTACTGAACGCCCGACGTGGGAAGCAGTTCCTATCAGTAAGTGTCGCTAAAACCAACGGAAGTTATAACATTCTAACTCTGCTTACCTAGTTCTAGGAGAGCGTTTTGACCGCTATAAATCACTAGGTAGTACAAAAAAATCTGCGAAACATGCTTCGGTTGCGAAAATATGGGCTTCAGGAGCCAAGAATGAAGATAGTTGATATTCTTTACAGTAATTCCTCGTTGTAGGATTGAATCTGTTTCGTGACCGAACGGCCGCGGATGTAATCATAACTGTGCATCCTGTCCAGATGGTGAATCTATGGAGCGTGATTTGCAGCTCCAGTTTTTTTGTTCAGCCACTTAAATTGACGTCGGGTGATTGTGCTGATATGAGGAGTCTGCCATCAACCCGAGAGCTGTATGCATCTAACAGAATATTCGTCGCCCATCGTTCTAAACTACTACATTTGACCATGCCGCTGCAATCGTATGACCGACATCTTCAAATATGTCCCACACCTTGTCTCTCCGTAGAAAAATGTGTCGCTACGAAAGCATCTCACAGCCTGGACCGAGGGAGCATTCACGCACACTCTGGTGCCGCACGCTGCTGGCAGCTTCACAATCATCCTGGTCCTCGCAGGCCCAGGTCAACTGCATGGCATGTTGGCATCCCTTGACTTTGGACAATTCGTGGTGACCAAAAGGTGGTTGGGTGCCAGCCGCAAGGGGATGGGATGACCTGGCAAATAAATGCAGGTGGATGCGGCCTCCGCCAACGTTTGTGGATGAGCCGAGCAGTTTGGTGTGTACCGAGTTAGGCTCGGCCATGAACAGCCGCTTCCATCTGCCTCGCTGAAGCTGCTCTGCTCGGTGACAATGCGACACACCCAGGTAGCTAGTGAGTGGGAACTTTACATATCATTACAGACACCCAGAGATCACAGATCCAAATGTGTACAAGAAACGGAAACCGTTGACGGCATAAACATACGGATAAACATCCAGCAAAGCGACCGACAAAAAGAACAAACCAAAACCCAAAAACCCTAGTCCAATGTATTCAGACAAATAGATGGATCGCCCTCAAATCACTGTCCTGTACATGCGACCGACACACCGGACACGCACTTCGGCCTTGGATACAACCCTTGCAGAAAACATGTCCACATAGTGTGCTCGTCGTGTTTTGCATAGGCCGAGAGCAAACCATGCACGGCAAATCGACCGGTTGTTTCGTGAAAAGCCTTGGCAGAGGAGGGGGAGAGGCGGGAGGAGTCGTCAAAGGAGTAGAAGCAGTTCGAGAGCTGAACACGCTGAATACATGCGAGCTAGTGGTATGGGCGGTTTGAGGAGTGTATATATGTGTTTGCGTCCGTGGGGTGTCGGTGCCTCGAGCATCGAAACCAGACGAAAAGATGGAGATGGAATCGGATTGGGAATGGGAGCGAGGTTGGGGATTGCGGCCGAGAGCACGCTCAAGATCATAGAGAGTAAGTTCGAGATCACGGTTCACGTATGCAGCTTCGGTACAAGGTGTAACAGGAGAAAATGGCTGGGGATGCTGAGGATTAGGAACCAGGAGAGTGGGGGAGCGGAGATTGGGACTCGAGGGCGGTGAGGGTGTGGGAAGTCTCTGAGCCTGCAGGATCGCCGGGGGAACTAGGGGCGCATGAGGCTGCGCATCCAAGTCGCGAATCACAAACTCTGAGATGCTGGGCAAACGATGGCTCGTAGATTGAGACTTACGATTCACCGCTCCGGGGCTTTGGACAGGAGCCATGTTTGCTGCATCAAGGTCCCGAATCCCAAGCAGAATTTTTTCTTCCTCAGTCAAGCCTATGGGTTCGGACTCTGACATTTGTGAGCCGCGCCGAGGCGGGGAGCTCCGAGCAGAAGATGCCTTTGATGCATTCTGTGCAGCCAGAGACTCCAAATATGCTTTCAATGCAGGCTCCATCTGGTCGCTAAGCTCTGGAGCGAGGCGGAGTTCGGGTACGAGTGGAGGTGTTCGCGGGGGAGGAAGGGGGGATACAGGGATGGGAGCGTGAGATATGGTCAGCGATTGGTTCGTTCGTGGTGATGACGACGAAGGGGTCCCCTGGGACTAGGCAAAACGGTCAGTCTCCCAGCCGAATCGACGTCATAAGCCGGCCTACCATTGTTACAATCCCGCTGGCCCGCTTTGCCGCTGAAAGCAAGCCCACAAAAGCTAATCGAGTAGAGCTGCTCGTACCGGGCATACTCCCAGTGCTAGGTGGCCGGCTAGGGCCTGCGCTCGCAGGCCCACCAGGGCGCCTTGAACTCAATATTCGCAGTGGTCTCAGCCCTGCAACAGCTTTCGTGCTGCCACGGGATCCGTCTCTAGGGGTGCCCCAGGGTACATGGCGAGATCGAGCGGGGAAAGTGGGGGTGCTTGCGCTGCCTGCTGGACAGTCGTGAGCTGTGGACGCCAACCGACATAGCCGTCATCCGATTCAGAGTCGGAATCGGAGAGCGAGTTGGAGACGGTAGGATGGGTAGGTTGTGACATGGCGGGGGTGGATGTCATGCGCGTGTGAGGGTCGAGAGAGGCCGATGGATTTATTTGGGGAGCTTGGGGCAATACAGGGGCCGCCTCGTCGCCCCCCTTTGACAAGGTAAGTGTAGGGGGTGGACGCAGCCACGGCGGATCATCATTAGGAGCCATTGAGCCTCACAAGCCAAAGCTATCGAACAACGGGAGGGGTTTGTCTTCTAACAATAAGGTTTTAAAGTTAGCAGACCGATGGATGGGCGTGCCGCTCACTTCTAATTGACTGAAAAAAGACGCAACCTGTTCAGCATTCTCCTCAGTTCATCTCGCAAGAGGGAGGTTGTCGATAACGTTGGGAGCAGGAAGAGGGTGTTTACTTCTTGAGAAGCATCCGGTCGCAAAGTTCCTAGTACCACGTGACACCCCCTGATTTGCAGGTTGCGACTTATTTACAATCGTCGCCCTGGAAAGCGTTAACGGTTGCAAACCTGAATCTCAATGAAAACTACTTTGGTCATCAAGAAAGCTATGCGATTTGTGCGTACAAATAATGCTACAAGAAATACCACATCGAACCATGTCCGTGGATAAATTATTGACCAGCGTGATAATGCCTCAATCCCAAACGGTTCCCATCCCTGTGTATCAAACCTAATATCAACTCAGTGAGAACGGTGGTCGGACAACGACGCAGGCGTTCTTGAGCATATAGCCGCGAAAATAGAAAAATATCAATGCGCTCCGTGCGCTCCGGGGATAGACTCAATCTAAGGTGCCATACGTCAAACGATGTTCAATGGGTTGAACCAATGTCGTACCTTGTCGAGATCATTCAAGCTCTGAGCAATAATGCTGATCGACTTGCGGAGCTCCGCCTCAGAGATGACGAGCGGGGGAGCGAAACGGATGCTAGAGGTTGCTTAGCAATAGCATTTAGTGCGCCCAAGTCACCAACTCACATGTTGACGTGTGTTGGTTTGGCCAACACACCCCTACTCTTCAAAAGCAGGCAGAGATCCCAAGCGGTCCGGCCGCGCGTGCTCTTGCTCTCATCGATGACAACGGCGTTGAGCAGTCCCCTACCACGAACAAGCTTGACCAATGGGGAATTGATATCTTGAATTGATTTACGGAAAACTTGGCCAAGAGCTTCAGCGCGATCGGCCAGTTTCTCGTCAACCAAGACCTGAAGTGCTGCGATGGCAACCGCTGCACCAAGGGGATTGCTATTGGGTGATAAGCGTCACAGAATGGGACGACTATGCGATGGACTCACCCTCCATATGTGCTGCCATGTTCACCAGGCTTGATGCATAGCATGATGTCCTTGTCGGCAAGCACCGCGCTGGCCGGATACACACCGCCAGAAAGTGCTTTCCCCAGGAGAACGATATCTGGGCGAACGTTGTCGTGCTGGCAAGCTAGCATCTTCCCCGTCCTGCATAGTCCCTAAATACGAGCGTTGAATACTTGATAGGACATTCAAAGCTAAGGACTCACGGTCTGGACTTCGTCGCAGATTAAGAGGACGTTGTGCTTCTTGCAGAGTGCATGTACTTGCTTGAGGTATCCAGCATCCGGGACGACAATGCTATAGATAAACGTAAGTCGAGTCACAAGGCAGTGCCTCCCAAACTCACCCAGCCTCGCCTTGAATAGGCTCAACCAAGAATGCCGCGATATTCTCGCTATGAGCATCCAGGGCTCGCTCGAGATCCCCTACGTTGTTGTATCTGATAGTATGCGTCTGGCCATCTATTTCAATGCTCGGTCCGACGTTCTGCAAGAACGGGCCGAATTCGCGCCGAGAATCAGGATCGGTCGACATGCTATGTCCAAAATAAGTAAATTGTGTTCGTCGTTAAACACTTGAACGGTACCTGATGACGCCCATCGTGCGCCCATGGAAGTTATCCTTGGCAGCGAGCACAATAGCTTTGCCCTCTGGCACACACTTCTTCACATACGCCCACTTGCGAGCGAGCTAGGAGCGAGATTTGTCAATCGTGAGTTCGAAATGCTATGTTGACGTGGTGCGTACCTTGATGCCAGTTTCGACGGCCTCGGCACCCGTGTTCATTGGCAGGACCATATCATACCCAAAAAGTTTAGTGATGTACTCAGCAAACTTGCCGAACTGGGAGTTGTGAAAGGCACGCGACGATAGAGTGAGCCGCTGCGCCTGTTGGGTGAGCGCAGCGACAATCCGTGGGTGACAGTGGCCCTACGTCATGTGGGTTAAATTGATCCACAAGTCAGTGGTTGAGAAGCATACTTGGTTCACCGCGCTAAAGTTCCGGGTCAGTGTAAATCACATGCAGCAGAGCTCAATGCGTTACTCACGAATAAGCCGATAGCATATCGATATACTCATTGCCCTCTGGATCCCACACTCTGAGGTGATAATCAGTTGGTTTGCCCACGCTAGCTCAATCAGATCGGGCAGTAGTTGACTCACTTGGCACCAAGGGCGCGGTCGAAAACGACAGGAAGTGGATGATAGCTAATCGACCAAGGCAAATGCGAGCTCTTAGCGACTGGTACGCGCAAATAACGCACGATCGATGACTCACTTGTGTGCACTATGCTCATGCTCCATCTCGATGAGCCGCTGAGAAGTGGTAAGTTCGGCATCGCCTTTTTTGCGGTTGGCGATAGCCTGTTTGGTGACTGAAGGTGCCGCGTGAGCAGATGCCGGGACAGTCGCAGTCGGTGCCATGATGATCGGTTCGAGTAATAATAGCTAATAACGTGGTGGTAGTTCGCGAAGAGGCGTGCGTTCAAATTGCCAGTCGCTATCTGGCGGAGCCCACTTATAGGCCCGGCTACCCCACACTTTGCTTCCGGCTCGGGAGCGTCGGCCGACACGTGACGAGCTCCGTGCCCAACTGCCAGAGCGTGATGCAGTCATGTGGCCACACTAGGCGCGGCCAGCTGGGACATCGAGCCAGCACGGGCGGATCACCAACTCTGGGGGGCGCACGTCACAGGCCCCCCTTAAAGGCCCCCTGAACTTGCGCGCGCCGGCTCCCATAGAGGTAATCAGACTCCCGTGTGGATTGCTCACTTTGCCTTTGATCGGCCAGCCTCTAATCAGCTCCCGAATACCCAATCTCAACGGCAGATTGATCAACATGAGCAGGCTTTTCGGTAGCTTTTGCGACGCTCCCATTCCCCCACGTGACTTTAAGTCTGAAATCGGCGGCATCGGTTGCGCAGTAACCTCGATAAAGCAACCCGAACCGTAGCACACCTCTGTAACCCGCGTTTGCAACGTTCTCGTCGCTTTGCCATACAACGTGCGGTGTGCCTAGTTACGCGGTGGATAGTCTCGGCAAGTGGTCGGAGCTTGCTCCAATCAGTGTGATAGGCGAAGACCAATTGTTCCATCCTCCAACCCATAAAGCCGACGGTTGACGAAACAGGAAATGAACTCAACCTCCACCCTCGAAGACAATGACGCAACCGGCTCCTGTTCACCGCGACGGGCAGCTAACCCATGGATTTTGGGGCAACCACACATCGACCATCGATTGGTGCGAGGTATGTGGCGGTCCGAGCCTCCATGATCTCCGTACGGTTGCTGATGAGTAGCATGCCAAAGGGTAATTATGTGCACAGCAGATTCATCGCGGAAACCTACAACACACTCTCAAACATTCCCTTCATCGTCCTCGCTGTGGTTGGAGCTATCTCGGTGCTCCGCCCGTCCAAACTTTCAAAGCCTTTGCCTCATGCACAGCGATTCGTCCTGATGCATACGCTCCTCGCCCTTGTCGGTGCAGGCTCGTTCGTTTTCCATGCGACTCTCAAGTGGAAAGCTCAAGTTATGTTTGACGAAATGCCTATGCTACTCGTCACCTGTGCCGCCTTGTATTCAATTCGGGTACCGATTCGACCTGAAACTCTTGGGACGCTCATTTTGCCTCCCAAACCTGGCAGTACCTCTGTTGCGAAGCCCTCAGATCAGCATTTTTGGCTGCGGCTGCGCTGGCAAATTGGTACACCCCTATTCGCTCTGGGCACGTGCGTCATCTAGTGAGTCCGCATATAGCCATTTGAACTGCGGTACTGACGCATTTCATCGAGCTTGCGTCTTCCTCACCCATTGATCCACCAATTCACGTTTGCGATCTTGATGTGCTGCAACGCGGGGATTGTCTTTGGCCTATTAACCCATCCCAACCTTCGGGTTCCACTTTCACCTCTGCCTAAATCCAAGAAACTAGAGTCGGCCCCACCCAGCGGAGCCGAGACCGCAGGAGCGGTCGCTTTCCGTACGCTTGCATCCGGACTCCTGATCTTCCTATCGGGCTTTGCTATCTGGATTGCCGATAATATACTCTGTGATAGCCTCAGCTATCTACGCGATGCAGCCATCGGCAAGGATGCTGGTATCGTTGGTATATTGACTCAAGGTCACGCATGGTGGCACTTGCTTACTGGGCTTGGTGCAAACTGGCTAATCGTTGGCCTAACTTGTGAGTAGACACAATCCGGGTGGCCATTAGCTTATATTCTATTGTCATAGACCTACGACTAGCAGTGACGGATCCTCTGGCATTTGAAGTTGCGCACTACTGGGGTATTGTTCCGTATGTTCGGTGGCGCCGGCAAGTTCCTACTTCTGGACAGTGAGGTGAGCTTTGTTGTATTATCTGTGGTAGCCATTTTAAGACCCCGACATTGCAGATAGCACTTGGGAGTTCATACATTGGACTTGATACTTGTATATCTATATACCATTCAGTACCGTTTGTATGATATGCACATCTGTAGAAAATAAATTTGATATAGATAAACCCGAGGTGGCTGCTCCCTGTCTGCCACCGTTTCAACGACTGCACGTGATTGCAGGGACCGCGTTGTTTACGGTCACCCACACCAAGATGGATGATCTCTATACCGACTATGATCCATCCAGCACGTCCGGACGACTGGACAAATCATTTATCGCGGATCCCTTGCGTAGGATTTCGTTGCCTTTGCCGGATGACTTGAAAATGGCTTTGCCTCCTGGTGTTCCTAAATACGACCCTTCGGCGATGCCACATTCGATATTCCACGAGTTTCAGCTCAGGCTGACCTACGTTCCACCACTCTCTTACTATGCTCTTCATGCGTTACAACCATACTATACGTGTATATCTCCATTGGACGAACCTCTGAGCTCTCAGGTTTCAGTAAGCGGTGAACGAGTGAGCATTGTGGATTGCCTTCTTCCTCATGCGAAGCACCACATCGAATATGTAGATCCAGCCACTTGGGCGATTTTGATCCAGGTTTATGACAGCCTCCCAGAACGCTTTTCCCGGTTTACCCTCGCTTTGAACGACCCACATCTCTCAGTCCTGGCCAACATACCAAGCACGCCCAACTTTTCTATCGTGACCGTCCTGGATCTATCTGGCTGCAGTGAACTGTTGGACGGAAACGTCAGTTTTCTCAAAGTCTTGACCTCCCTTTGTGTCCTCGATACATCTCGAACGAAATTGACGGATCGGGGAGTAAAGAATTTCAAGTCTACGCTATTCCTTCGAGAGCCCGGTCCGGCGTATCTTAGGTCGTGGAGCTTAAGAATGTGCGAAGGCGTTACGGCCGGGGTACTTGGGGCCTTTAGGGCCTTTCCGTTGTTATGCGTGCTAGGTGAGCGCCATTTACTCTTGGCTACGAGCCGAAACCTGACGCGAGAAGACCTTCGGGGGACGTCTGTGCCCCCATTGCAGGCTGAAACACTCTGGCCTCAAAGCACCCGCTTGCCTACGTTGGATAACACCGAATACTTTATACCGAATCCTCAATACAAGATCCCGGAACTGCTTCAGCAGCTCTCGGGTTCAAGCTTTTCGCATTCTCAAAGTGGTTCCTCCACGAAAAGCCCCTATTTGATTCATATCGATCGGGTTCGTCCGGAGATTTTGGTGCGCCATCGTCCTTCTAGGGAGCGCGGCATTTCGCGCATCGGAAAGAATGCATACCATGTTGATGCGTTATACGTTGACCCATCCGAGCGAGGAACAAGATATCAGCCAGACCACACACCTCGGCCATCATATCAAGATGATTATGTTGACTATGGCGAATATGGCTCCTCCGAGTTCGATTGGCCATCCGATGATATGCTATCCGAGGGTGAACGCTCGGATGATTCTGAAAGTATTCAGGCCGAAAGTGATGTGCGTGCGATGCTGTGATGCCCGAATTGCCACTCACATTTTGGCTAGGGTATTTCTGATCAAGATTCGGGTAGTATGGCATCCTCTCGCCAATCCACCAGCCGAACAAGGGACTTAGACCCCAGTTCTCGTATGCCCCAGGGAGTTGTGCCGTCTCCCCCGACCAGGCCCAGCAGCTTTCGTTCTTCATCGAATCCCCCGTTTGGTTTTCCGCTGACGGTCAACACCATCCCAGATCGGCTAGCCTCAGGTCCCTTTGATCCAAGCAGCGCACCCCAAGCTGGTGGCCTTACGTTGGGGTCTGGTAGTGTGCCTCAATCTGGTGTCTCGCCCGCTAAATTCGATCAGTCGGCGGTGTCTGGTAACGGGCCAGACGACTCGACATTTGAAGACATACTCCAGCACGAAGATAAAGCTGCATCCCAGGCCATTCCTGGTTTCTTCAACTCTCGAGCTCAAGCGGGAATAGCTCCCCCGAAGCGAAGGCGTGTGAAACGATACCCGTCTGAGTCTTCAAGAAGCTATGACTCGGAAGAAGAACGCAAAAGACGGAGGATAGAGTTTTCAGATTTTGGAAACGTCAAGCTCGCATTGCTCCGAAAACCTCCACCTTGGTCAACGGCTCAAAAACTGATTGATGCCAAACGGAAGGTTGCAGTGACAGAAGGTCCCGCATCTCAAGGCGAAGGCGCTAGTAACGCAGGAGTGCAGCCTTTGACTCAGTTGGCCAAGGCGAAGAAGGTGCAGACAAATGGAGCATTGGCGGCGTGGAATCTTATCCTGGCATCTTCGAGCAAAAAACCCACGCCACTCCCGAGCAGCTCTGGCTTGCAGGCGACGGGCATTGACAATAGCCAATCATCTACCTCAGCCATACAATCACGTTCGACACACGTGAAAGATAAGCCTGCCAAGCGTACCACAATTGGCATACTGCTCAAAGATCGGGGGCCAATCAGCCGTAAACTGAAATATGAGCGTCCATAACACCTAACCAATGTGTAACTATTTATTGTACTTCTCAAGGTGCTGCTATCATGTTGAAATCTGACAATATACTTTACTACCAAATGGCTCATGGCAGGGACGCGTACTGCCACAACCACATTTGCCCGTATCACACAAAAATAGCTACTCGAACGTGATACGGCGGCAGTATCTCAAGCCATGATGTCACAATGATCCGCTGGATATCATCGATGTTCCTTAAAATCCGCCCCCTCTAAGGTCGTACCACACCCCCATCAACCACCAACCATTATGGACATCTTGCTCGAGAAATTTAACAAGCTCTTCGATCAAGAGAAGCACCCCGAACTCTGGCACTTGATTCATCCAGAAAAATCTAATAAAACATTTCACGTAGCGCTCAAGGGCGAAGCTTTGCTTAATAGTGCGAAATGGAATAAAGGGCTCGCCTTTACCCAAGAGGAGCGAAAAGCGTTCGAGTTGGAGGGTCGCCTCCCACATTCCGTAGCGACCTTGGAGCAGCAATGCCAACGAGCGTACCAACAAGTGAAGGTTCAGCTGCATACTAGCTTACCTATAGTGACACACGTGCGATAGTTTTCTAGCAGAGAAACCCCTATTCTGAAAAACTCATTCCTGCAGAGCCTAAAGCAACAGAATTGGGTTTTGTACTATTCTCTTCTTGGGCGTCACCTGAAGGAAATGATTCCTATCATCTATACGCCAACAGAGGTGAGTAGATGCGCTGAAACCCCCCTTCTGTATGGCATAGATTTGTTTCATTAGGCCGAAGCAATCGCAAACTACTCTCACCTCTTCCGGAAGAGCGAGGGTTGTTCCTCACGTAAGATCTTACCTGCATTCATATAGCGATATCTTCTTAACCCGCGAGCACTAGATATACCGAGGAAGCCGAGATGGAGAAAGCTTACCTAGCCCAAGTCCGTCATCGAGACGTTGACTTGGTAGTGGTCTCAGATGCTGAGGCAATCCTTGGAATTGGAGGTGCGCTTGCCAGTCGGTCTCAAACGCTAGAAAGTAACTATTTTGCCCTTTAGATCAAGGAGTCGGGGTATGTCGAGACAGTGCTGAGACAGCTTTGTACCATCTAATCACCTTTTCGATTGGCTAGGGCATCGGGGTATGCTCTCTACATACGTATTCGGAACCTTTACAGACTTTCCTCCTCCATCATTATTCGTTTTATTTAGATTTCCACAGCCAAAGCTACAATCTATTCGTAAGCCGCATACCCACTTAGCTTCTTGTTGTCTGAACGCACATCTTGCTAGTCTAATTGGCGGAATTGATCCATCCAAAGCATTGAGTGTTACGCTGGACGTCGGAACCGATAACCAGGAGCTTCTCGACGACGAGCTTTATGTTGTAAGTATTGCCATAATTTCCCATTACACACAATCCAAAGGAATCCGATTGCAGGGGTGGCGACACAAACGCGTCCGTGGCAAAGACTATGACCGATTTGTTGATAAGTACGGGATATTTCAAGTATCATGCGCCTTATCTACACATGTATCCTCCTTCCAGATTTGTCCAGCTGGTCCGCAAGCATAACCCTCATTCGCTGCTGCATTTCGAAGACTTTGGTATGAATTCATCCGCTAGTTAACGAGAATCTCGCATAACGCCATATATTCAGGCGTCACCAATGCACAACGTTTATTGGAGATTTATAGAGACAAGCATGCAGTTTTCAATGACGATGTGTAAGTTGCTATTGATCTGTGATATTCATGGTTCAAGCTCAACGCTTATCATTCACTCAGCCAAGGTACTGGCGCAGTCACACTCGCTTGTTTGATGGCGGCTGTTGGAGTAACGAAGACTAAGCTGTCTGACCAGCGAATCATTGTTTTTGGTGCCGGAACTGCCGGCCTGGGCATTACCCGCCAAATTCGCGATGCGATGGTCACTATCGACAGCATTCCTCGGGACGAAGCCAACAAGAAGTTCTATCTTATCGATAAAGAAGGCCTTGTTAAAACAAGCGTGAAGGGTGGTGTGCGCCACGGACTCGAAGACTTCGTGAGGAGCGACGACGAGTGGTCAGGGATCGGGACTCTATCCAACGTCGGGTTGTTGGATGTCGTGAAGAAAGTCCAGCCAACTGTTCTGATCGGTAAAGTGCCTCAATCGCAGTCCCAGACCAAACTGAACCTCAGGTATCGTAGGGTGCTCCACGAAGGGTGGCGCATTCACGGAGGACGTTGTCCGTGAGATGGCTAAATATGTCGATCGTCCCATCATCTTCCCCCTCTCCAACCCAAGCCGTCTCGTCGAGGTCGACCCCAAGGACGCCAACGACTGGACCGAAGGGCGCGCTCTGCTAGCGACCGGCTCCCCGTTCCCTCCTGCGAAAATGCCAAATGGCAAAGAGTACATGTAAGTGAGGTTAGCGCTTTTACGCGATTCAGAATAATCAATCGCGGCTAGTATCGCGGAATGCAACAACGCTTTGATCTATCCCGGCTTGGGGCTCGGAGCAATCATTAGCAAGTCTCGGACGATGAGCGATACTATGCTACTGGCTGGGACTCAGGCGTTGGCAGCACTCGCACCAGCCTTGAAAGATCCAGATCAAGCACTTTTGCCAGATTTCCAAGGTGTGCTTTGTTGCTTTGGTGCCCCAAAAACTTGAAAATAACATGGCATTCGTGCATAGATGCAAAGCGTGCGAATTTTGAGGTAGCTATTGCAGTTGCTGAGCAAGCCATCGAAGAAGGTTCAGCAGGCGTCAAATGGAGTAAAGATGAAGTACGCGAGAAGGTAAAGGAAAAACAGTGGGAGGGTGTCTACGGAACGTACAAGTACGATCCCAAGGGCGAAGTTTAGCGTGAAGTCTGACTCAGGGGCTAATCATCATCGCCACATCGAGTCTGACTGCGATGGCTCGTGTGCATATAATGAAACAAATTAATAGACCAGTATGACTGAAGCTCAGTTGCGATCAAAATGATTCTGAGTCCCCCAAAGCTTGGTGCTAGTATATATGCGCTACATGTTGGTGAGCTGTTGTCAAGAGCCCGTAGTCTGGACAGGGACCAAGATAACCAGACACACTCCATGGACTGAAGGTCAAGGCTCTACCTTTGTGTGCCTTCTAGTTGTGGATCAGGACGAAATCCCTTGGTGACACTCAAACAGAGAGTTTGGTGTGATCCCCGTGCTTGACTAGCAACCTTGATCATCATTCGGGAGCGCAAGGTGTCTCAGGTACTCCTTTGAACATGCTCAGACAGGTAGCGAAGTCCGAGGCTCTCGCTATCGACCGCATAGTCCATCGGGTCACAGATAAACCACAAGCATAATATCCAGACTAGAGTTGAGACGACACTGGCGATAGTACGAGAACGCGAACTTCAAGCAGGAAATCAGACCTGCTGACTAAATCATAGCACCAAGGGAGGCATGAAGTCAGTTACATATCGCCAGGTTAAAACTCGCCTCCTTTTAATCTTCCCACTATGTATAGATTTTAAGAGAGCAACTTCAGCATTAGGAGAAAAGCATAGATCAAAAACCAGCTATAGAAATACCAGGTGGTGAAAGCTAGCGAAATAAAGTTTCATGAGCACATACATGTTCTAAACGGTGGGGGATTACCTTAAGCTTGGTATTCAGTTACAATCTCAGCGGCGTCGAAAACTTGGTTTATATCCATACATTGGACTCTTCGTACAGAGAGACCGTAGAGGAACGGGGTTCAGTCTTGCCTGAAACACAAGAAATTGCTGAGTAAAACCCAAGCCGAGGTCTAAGGCGTCGAAAATAGTTTGTTCGTTTTATGATATCAGTTCAGCTAGGATTTCTACGTGCGAGTTTTCACAGAGCTGAGCCCTCCTCTGTTGGGGGAAGAATGATCAGAAGCGCCACGTGAGGGTAACCTTATGATAAGCGCCCAGCGCCTTTCCACGTGACAAAACTGCAAGAAATTGGCACGCAAAGTTTGGGGCTACAGCCTATGAGTTCATAGCAAAAAATACGTTGATGTCAAGCTTATAACCAAATTACAGATGCGAAGAATAAACAGAGACTACTACATCCCACTCCTACTTCTTGAGGGTGCCAATCACCGACTCGGGCGCATATCGAGGAATGACCTTGGGGTCATGCAGCATGTTGAATTCCTCGGTTGCATCTCGGCCAGCATAGAGCAAGATCGCCTTTTCTCCTCCAGGGTGCTCAGAAAGGAACTAGATCCGCAAAGGAATCTCAGTACGACGAAAATGTTGTATAAATGCGAGTCAACTCACGCTGGTAACATCAAGGACCTGCCCGTCAATAATAACCCAGCAGTCACCCTTCTTGTTGTGCTTCGCGACTTCCTCGGCTGTGTAGCTACCGCTCTTCTGCTCTGGTGCAGCAGCCTCTTTGGCCTTCTCCTTGCTCGTGTCAGCTGAAGGAGGTACGTCCGACTCCTTCTGGCCGTCGGCCTTCGGGGAGCTCGATACGGACTGGCCCTGAGACTGGCCACCCCAAGAGACTTCCATGACTACCTTGTTTGAAGCCTCATCGACAGACACGCTCGCCTGCATGAGGTGGCCCTTGACGGCACCCAGGCGGCTAGCAGCGTTGTTGCCAGATGCGCTTTGACCCAAGAGGTAGGCGGCAGCAGAATCACCAGAGACACGGCCAAAGACAACGCATCCAAGGAGAGAGGAACCACCAAGACGGTTCGCGCCATGGACACCGCCCGCGACTTCTCCCGCAGCGAACAGACCTGGGACAGGCTTGCCAGACTCGGAGAGGACTCGGGACTCGGGATCGATGTTAAGACCACCTAAAGATCCGTAACGTTTACTATTTGAATAACATATAGTAAACTTGTTAACATACCCATGGTGTAGTGAAGAACGGGAGTCATGATAGCGGCATGGAAAAAGTCGTTCATCTTGAATTCGCCACCGTGGAAGAACTTCTTGCCAAATGGATCCTTCTTGGCCTTCGCACCAGCATTGTACTTGTCAAAGGTGGCCTTGAGGACCTCAGGCTTGAGGCCCATCTCCTTTGCGAGGGCCTCACCAGACTCGAAGCGCTTCATGAGACCACGGCCGACATAGTGCTTGCAATGCCACTCGATCTCCTGAGATGCTTGGCCGTTGAGGATGAGCCGAATGGGGTACTACGCAGATCATAAGTATAAATTAGACAGATCTGGTGCGAGCCACGTACCTTCTTGTTCTCCCACATACGCCCGGTAACGTAGTCACGGTGACCAAGCTCATCGGCAAACCGCTGACCCTCGGCGTCGAGCAAAAGACCACCGACACCACGCAGCGCCTCGGCAGCCAGGAATTTGACCTTGGCTTCCGGGTCCTTGGGATCGACGAGGCCGGTCGGATGAACCTGAACCTTTTCAAGGTCGATAGCCTTAGCTCCGATGGCCATGGCAAGCTTTTGACCATCACCGGTGCAGTGGTCGCCGTTGGTGGTCGGCAAGTCCCACAGCTCAGGGCGGTGCTTTTTAAGGAGGCTATATGTAATAGTCAATAAATACGCCGGTCCGGAATGAGTGAATGACGTACGAATCCTCAGTAAAGTCAGCGGCATAACCACCAGTAGCGAGAATAACAGGGCCGTATGCTTTTTGGGACTTGCCGTCCTTTTCGAATTCGACACCAACCACAGCATCGCCTTCCTTCAACAGGCGGGTAACACGCGCTTTCTTGAGAATTTTGACACGATCAGGCTGAGAGACCGCGAGATCCTCGAGGCGTTCTAGCTGAGCGTAGGTGATGACCATGCCCGGGAACTGAGCGCCGCCACGGTGGGTACGAGGTTGAGAGTGGCCGCCGAGACGAGAGACCTTGGAGAGATCGAGTTGGAACTTCTCCTGGAGCCAGTTCACAGCATCGCCGGAACGGTGGGTGAGCACATGGATGAGATCGTCTCGTGCAAGATCACGGGCCTAGAGCCAAATTGTAAATGAATTGAAGCGACGGCTAGGTGCATTACACACCGATCGCTTTGTATCTTCAAAGAAGATTTTGGCAGAATCTGGAACGCCCTGTTCTTGCTGGGTCGCTGTGCCTGCACCGTTGATACCAGAGGTAGCCTTGGTCGAGTTACCGCCCATGAAGCTGTAGAGTGATCAAATGAGTATGCATATGTGCGAGGGAACCAGCCACCTCACCCTTGCTTGTCGAGCAAGAGGACGCTCGCACCGCGCTCGAGGAGAGTGTGGGCGGCAGAGAGACCGGCAAGACCGCCTCCGACGACGATGGCTTGGTTAGACATGATGGAGCAAGAGAGATGTGGGGATGGTGGTGGGGGAGAGTGCTTTGCCTCGCGAGTGCCAGACCGGCCTAAAGTAGCTACTTGTGCCGGTTCGACACGTGATTGTCGGGTGAGCATGTGATTCTTGCTCGGGCAGTGAGCCAATCACAGCGCGGCACTTGCTGAATTCCGCTCGCACTGTTCTTGTTCTCCCGGGCTCGAAGCGCCAGCCGGTCCAGCTCGCCTGCATGGTTGCCGAGCCACCGTGCGAGCCCCGCGTGCTCGATCTACATACACCCCGGTCCAAGATCTGGAGTTTGTGTGGGGCCTGGAGGTCATTTGGGGTATGCCTTGGTAACCGCCAACTATCACTCTATCAACTACTCAGAGGATCCAAGGTCTAAGATTCAATTCTGTAATTGGGTCATGATTGTTACACGATCATGCGATGCTATCCACGAGTCTGATCCGAGCTCATGGGGCACGCGCATATAAAGTTCAGGCAATGACCTCCAATGGCGCGCAGTGCTCAATAGCGATGAGCACAAGTCAAATTGCGTTACTAAAATACAATGCTAGTGTGTAAACACATTAGAAATACTCACACTAGGGAGGAACCGTCATTTCGCTTACTATGATTATTACGAGTTGCCCATGTTTCGGCGGTTGAACTTGATGGACCAGTTTTTGCCTCACGGAAAGCTCTCGTCCCTTTGAATAACTTGCCCTCGGGTATCAGATTTGCCTTTGAGGTGTTAACGCCATAAAGTTATCGAACTGACAATACAGCCTACCTGCTCCAGTAGCCTCGCGACAGTCGGACTCGGCTGTGCACCAACCCCCAGCCAATATTTTATCCTCTCTGAATCCCAGGTAATTGTCTTTTCCATCACATCTGGCTTGTCTGGACGCGGTTTTGGAATCGGGTCATACTCTCCCAACTTTTCAATCGGCTTCGCATTTCGTGCCTTGCGGGAGTTTATCGCCACCACATGAAAGAACGGCCTGTTACGTTGGCCATGCAGAGCAAGCCTGAGACGAACGATAGCCATCTGGTGAAGCGAAGAAATTCGTGGGATCACATGATCGTCTCTCAGGGCCTGTGACCAATCCGGGTATCGAGTCGGTTAGTGCCGGGATTCACATTGTCATCTGAGGACCTCAAGCTTGGGCTTGTCCGTCCATCTCCCGTGTTGTCCCGTGAGTGTATGCCATACAGTGGCCTATATCATCATCGGATAGCTCAAGTGGTCGGTCTCATCTTCCCCCCTCCCCCTTTCCTCCCATCCCACCATGTCGGACGCCGCCTCGGAAGTCGAAACGATGCAAAAGCCCCAGACGACGTCACACCTCGTCTCGTTCTTGTCGGGCGGCGTGGGCGGCGTGTCTGCTGTGCTGGTCGGTAGGTGAAACACGCCCGCCGCTCGGATACTCTATCTAAGAAACGTCCAGGACATCCCTTTGATCTCACCAAGACGCGATTACAGACCGCACCGGCGGGTACCTACACTGGCGCACTGGATGTCGTCAAAAAGACGCTCGCTAGGGATGGTATAAGGGGGTATGTTGCCCAGCCCTACACCCAGGCCCTCGCAATGACCTTGCATACATAGACTTTATCGTGGTATGGGTCCCCCACTCGCAGGTGTAACCCCCATTTTTGCCATTTCATTTTGGGGGTACGACCTTGGCAAGAAGATCGTCTACTCGGGTGGGTTTTGCGACCTACTCACCCAGATCGTAAACTCAACATCCCTCTAAAGCCACGCCCGAACGTAAATCGTCGACTCTTGGACTTGGCGAGCTCGCGTTTGCAGGATTCTTCAGTGCCATTCCTACTACACTTGTAGCCGGACCTGCGGAGCGAGTCAAGGTTTTGCTCCAAATCCAAGGCCAGGGAGGTCAAGTAAGAATTTCCGGTCTATTTGGCTTGTTCGGGCAGTCTAATGAAAAATTTAGTCCAAATATAGTGGGCCAACTGACGTCGTCCGACAGCTTTACAAGGAAGGTGGCCTTCGGAGCATCTTCCGAGGGACGGTCGCCACACTTGCTCGCGATGGCCCGGGCAGCGCAGCGTGAGTAGATGTGAATTGAATTGTCTCTACACAGCGTCTGATTATATCCGTTTGTTAATAGATACTTTGTTGCGTACGAAATTGCCAAAAAGGAGCTCACGCCAGCTGGTTCTGATCCGTCTCAGCTGAACCTTGGCGCCGTTGTTCTTGCTGGTGGTCTAGCGGGTGTGGCCATGTGGAGTATTGCTATCCCTCCAGATGTGAGTGATGATGAAGGTCGCTATTGCGAGTACTAAACTGGATCGGAAATTATGCAGGTCATCAAGTCTCGTTTGCAATCGGCTCCACATGGGACGTATACTGGATTCGCAGACTGTGTGAGAAAGACTATTGCACAGGATGGTGTAAAGGCGCTATGGAAGGGCTTCGGGCCTGCAATGGCGAGGGTATGTTCCTAAAATTTTGATCCATTTAGTCCATTCACCAATGCTTCCCCCCAGGCCTTCCCTGCTAACGCGGCAACTTTCGTGAGTCGATCTTGTCTTTCATTTGCGATTATTTCTAATTCCTATTCCAGCTTGGTGTCGAGGCGTCCAAGAAGCTGTTTGAGAAGATTTAGAAGCCTAGATGTACTTATGATGGATATACCAATACTGATTCGTGAATTAAAAGCTCTAAGGGCTGTCCATTTGGGTTGTCGTTGAATGCCTACAACTTCAGAGACCCTAGCACGTTTCAAAAGTGTGATGATTCTATTGATCAACATTAAGCACCCCGGAATGCTTTTCCGACTATTCATCGGGGCTCATTCCGTAGACGCAGGGCCAACACTGTTTCACTATATTGCGAAATCTTGTGGCTGAAGTCGCGGACTCGTTGCCGGGAGCATAGTTTGAACCCCAAAACGCTAAAGCACCTGGTTCTCAGAAGGTTGGCGTATAGCTCTTCCACGTTTTTTTTTTATGCTGATCTTTCCGTGTACGCGGGATTCAATTTTTTATATGTAGTTCCTTGGATTTAAGCGTTTCGTCCGATCATACGTTTATGGTCTAGAGGAGAGACGAATCTAACAACTAATACACAATAAAGTATCCCAAAATCATTGATTATTAGAATAGAATGTATGATGGGGCGGCATGAAAATCAACAATCAACCATCTGAAAGGGCATTTAAATCTTGGTTTGCATCCGGGATCGCTCCAAGTGATGTCCAACCCAGATAGTGGCTATCAAGTGACACCACGAATCCTGTAGGCACGTGACGCACCGCCACATGTCCTGTCTCTCCCAGTTGTCCACCACTGAACCACATCTTTGGCTTCGCTGTACCCGTACCTAATTAGTTCTTAATAAACGGGACAGTATGGCCTCGTCGAGTAAGCTGAATTTCGTCATATTTATCTTCTGCTCACGTTTATCTCACAGATATTGGCAAGCTCTCTCGAGAAGAGTTCCGCCGTCAGAAGGACTTGGACGCTGCGCGCAAGGCTGGTACTGCGCCCGCCGAGCTCGACGCAGAAGGCCGTGCAATCAACCCTCACATTCCTCGTAAGTAGGCTTGTACCTTTGCTCGGTACTTGATTGCTCAGCATCTTGCAGAATACATTTCCAAGGCTCCGTGGTATCTTGACACTGGTGCACCATCGCTTGATCACCAACGTCGTCCAGACTATGACACATCAGCCTCCAAGCTCGATGAGTGGTATGATCGGGGTGCTAAAGCTGGCCCGGCGGCAACCAAGTACCGGAAAGGCGCATGCGAAAACTGTGGTGCGATGACACACAAGCAGAAGGACTGTCTTGAACGACCGCGGAAGAAAGGCGCCAAGTACACCAACGAAGACATTGCGGCCGATGAGGTTGTCCAAGATATTCAAGTTGGCTACGATGCGAAGCGAGATAGATGGAACGGGTACGATCCTGCTGAACACAGCAAGATATACGAAGAGTATGCCGCGATTGAACAGGCTCGGCAGAAACTTCGCGAGGAGCAGATCGATAGCCAGACGGATGCAGCGGTTCGAAAGGTAGCCAAGGCTGGTGGGGGTGGGAATGACGAGTTTGGGTCGAGCGACGAGGAGGATGCGGACGAGGACAAGTACGCGGATGCGGCGGATGCTGTTGGACAAAAGCTGGATGCAAAGACGAGGATTACGGTCCGCAACTTGCGTATTCGTGAGGACACGGCCAAGTACCTCATCAACCTCGACCCGTCGAGCGCGTACTATGACCCCAAGACTCGCTCGATGCGTGATAACCCCAACAAGAACGCTCGACCAGAGGATGTGAGCAATCGTGTGTTGCATATGCTGTTTGTTGGCTAACTGGGCAACTAGTCTAAATTTGCTGGCGACAACTTCCTGCGTAGCTCGGGTGAAGCGGTGGATGTCCAGAAACTGCAGCTGTTCGCATGGCAATCAGAGGCTCGCGGTAACGACGTTCACCTCAATGCCAACCCCACCCAAGGCGAGATCCTACACCAACAATTCAGGAAAAAGAAGGAAGAGCTCAAGACGACAAGCAAAGTTGGGATACTCGACAAATACGGAGGAGCCGAGTACCTCGAAAAGGCGCCCAAGGAGCTGTTGGCTGGCCAAACGGAGGACTATGTCGAATACTCACGGACTGGTCAGGTTATCAAGGGACGGGAAAAGGCTAAGGCCAAATCGAAATACGACGAGGATGGTGAGCGACTACGGTTTGGATTGTTTCATTATATTTACAGAATCCCTAGTACTTTTCAACAACCATACCGCGGTCTGGGGGTCTTGGTATTCATTATCCAGCGGCCAGTGGGGGTACGCGTGCTGTCATTCTACTCTCCACGGCTCGTACTGCTCTGGCAGGCGGGTATCGATGCGTCAGAGGCGGCTAGTGCCCAGAAGCTCTTAAACCCTCCTAAATCCCTTCTCGAAACACATACCGAGTCGTCTAAAGGAAAGGAGAAAGCCAAGGCTAACCCAGCGGACGACTCGAATCCATTTAAAAAGCAGTTGGGCGAGACAAACGCTGCACTCGATCGTCAGAAATTGCAGCAAGCGATTGCCGAGGAGAAGAAGCGGAAGAAAGGCGAGCTGGATGACGACGGTGGGGACAAGCGGCGTAAATTCAACAGCAATGCTGGCAGTTACGACGTGACCGAGGAGGAGCTCGGTACGCTTTGCTTTTTCCGGTCCAACGTGTTTGATGACACTGATATCTCGTTTACAGAGGCATACCGAATGCATCGATCCAACTACGAAGATCCAATGGCGAATTACAAGGATACGGAAATCTAGATTACTGTTGCTTTGTGATTTGTATCTTTGTATGATATCGATTGTGTATGCATTGTTTATCCAGTGTTGATGTCACGCGCGAATTTGCAACCGAGCAATGTTTGTTTTTCCTACACGCCTCGACCGTGTGGTGTGATATACTCTGCTCATGAGCTGTACTCGGACACGCTCCAACTAGACGACTCGTTGCATGCGCTCATGTCTTCCATGTTTCGAAAAAAGGCGGGGAGTAGGAACAGTCTCGACGCGTACAGTGATTCCAACGAGTCGGAGAGCGACGCTGGGGCCACCCAGGTCTCTGTCCTGACCAGTCGCACTGCTGAACCATCCCGGCCTGCGACTCCTGTTGAACCACCTGCGCCCCCCAAGCGTGAGTTTATGTCGACCGAGCTATGGACGATCATCATCATTCTTCTCGTCGGGATTGTTGGGCGCCTTTTGTTTGCCAAATATGGCGGTCCCGAGCTCCGCTCGACAACGACGGAAACGACGGACGACAGCCTATGGGCAGGCCTCATGCGCGATCTGGATGCACAAGTAAATGAGTTTAGTTGGCTGAAACCTGCTATTGCTGTTTTGAACTCATTGGGAACTCATCTTGGCGGCGCGCAGGAAGGAACGATCGGTGCGGTCATTATTGGAGTTTGGGAGGGTGTGTTACTGCACCAAATTATGCGGCTCTCTACGCGTGCGGCGGCGGGTGTGTTTGCAGGGTTGGCGGGGCGATTGCTGTTGGATTTGGTTTCGGCGCCTCCCGGTCAGGCAGCGCGGTTCACGGCGAGCTTGTTGGGCATCTGTAAGTTGCGTTAGCTGTGCGGAATCCACTCATGCTGAATGGATCTTTCTCTCATCACTCAGCGCTCGGTATGCTCGTGTCAGAGGTCGTCCGAGGGGTGTTTGACGAAAAGGATCACTGGGAGGATCGTAAAGTGACGCACTACCATAACCGTACGCGCCGGCTGCGAAAATCCTCCGGACGAAGGCGGCGAAGGACTTCGGGCGAAACGCTCGAGGACCCGGATCTGACGGACGATCCACGCTCGGTTGCCCCATCGACGGCTATGGTTAGCACTCGGGGGGCGCGTAGCGACTATGAACGGCCTAGACGGCGGGCACTTTCGGAGCGTGATTCGCGGAGCCAGGCCGACTCGATCGTGCGGGTCGTCTCTCCGCTGCCATCGACGTTGACGGGAGATCTCGAGGCGGAGATCGCGGAGCTCAGGCGTCAGGCGAATGCGGCTGCGGGTCAGCAGCGCAAGTACCAAGAGGCAAGTTGTCGTAGAGCTCATCGATCGCGAGCGAATGTCGCTTAGGGTTGCTTTTGGTATGATCCAGGAGCAAAAATACGAGTATGCCCAAGGAAACGGTGCTCGTGCACTCCAATTGGCGTGTAAGTTTACCTTTGCCGAGCTCAAGGGTATTGTTACCTAGTCCTAAATTTTAGGGGAAGTTAAACGGTACGAAGCCTTGGCGGAAAGTTTAACGAGGCAAGTTGGGGACAAGATAGTGGAAGGTGCGTCGCAACACTGCATGCTTCGATGTTACTTTTGCTCTCGTCGCTTTTCCCTGTTTCATGAGCTCATCATGCTCCTTGGACTGTGCTTTCATTACACCAAAATCAGGATAGATCACTTGGGCCTGAATATTGATACATCTTTTTTGATAGCACATCGCCGGGCAGTGGAGAAGGAACTAGCCACGCCACTGCCGGCTGCGCGCCCCACGGCTGCTGGCCATCGAGCGGGAGGATCCTTGTCCCGGGCAGGGGGGTACTATTCCGAAAACGACGTCTTACAACACCCGGTTCGCGTTACAGTCTCTGCGGGCGGACAGACTTATGAGATGACGGCTGATGAAGAAGAGGTGGAAGTGGGGCCCAACTTGAGAGTACGCACGAGGCAGTGAGTGAATGGATTATCTAGCCGGAGCGCAATTCCGAGGACGATGGTTCTTTGTCGTCCGTGTTATCCTGTCGACTGACCTCCCCACGTTGCTCTCTGCTTTAGTGTTTATCAGCCACAGGCGACCCCTCAGCCACAAGAACCGAGCTCCCATGTGCCCGTAGCACTGCCGTCTGGTCGATCTACACCAACCCGTGCGCCCGCGGCAACTTCGACGTCCGCTCCAGGGCAGACGCGGCCACCGCGGTCATCCGCGCCACGGTCCAAGCTGGGCCAGCCGGCGGGGACAGCAGATGATGACGTGCGGTCGGCGCCGTCCAAGGTGCGCAACCGCAGCAAACGGGCCAACGAATGACACAAACTACATCATTGAACGCTTGCATATGGACTGTTGTTTCAACCCGCATATAAAATAGGATCGACTGCTGTTTTTGTTTGTTTCTTGCCATGTGTGATTGCCCGGTGCTGGGCTTTTTTTGTGTATACTCTTTGGGATCTGCGGTCTGGATCCGTGTTGGGTACGATATGTTACGATATTAGACAGTTTGGTTCGGACGCTGGATTAAGGTTACCTCGGTTGAAATTCCAAGTTGGCAAATAGCGTGTCTGCAGGAGCTAGCGAGCGGGTGGTGCTACATTTCTTGTTGTAGTATCAGCTAACTGTGTATGGATCCTGAACATCATCTGTCGCGCTCTGGTAAAGGCAAGGTGGACCCGTGACCGATATGAGGAGTTAGGGGCGAAGGTTTTATGTACATATTGCCGAACCTATTTCAGCACCCGGTGTCTTTTGAGGTGTGATTACATACGCGGAGAAAGAAGAGGAAATCTGGATGTCTGGACCGCGCTAGCAATTTATCGGATGTAGTGATCTGTATATATGCGCCGCGCGTCTGGTGTGCAGGAACGCTCTTCCCGCTTTGGCACCCGATTTGCGCGAAGCATCAGTGGTTCGTCCGTGATCGCGTCGGGGCAGAGAGTGGGGCTTTGGCTCGTAATATGCGTCATTTGCATTGGCGAGAGGGGGGGGGGTGGGAGGAGGGTATGTGTGCACATCGTTGAGGGTTTGGGAGAGAGTGTAGAAACGAGGGTAGTCAAGGTCGTTCCGATCTGGGTGTACGTCTTGCGCTGACGTCCGTCTGCCTTGATATAGACATGCTGCGTCTTGACTGGGGTGGCCCGGCAGTGTGCGTGTGTGTGTGGTCACAGAGCCAAAGGTGATCGGGTTGGGTCGAGGCTCATCGCAAATACTTGCCCGGAGGTTCTGTGAATAAGATCACCGGCGGGGACTTGGGCGCGTCAAACCCGACGGGAACGTCGAGACTTGGCCGGGCGCCGACAGCGGAGTCGACCAAGGCGAGAGAGATTGGGGTCGCTGCTCATCCGCTTCATTTGCCCTGCCAATCGCGAGCGTCAAACGTGCCAAGTCGCGGGCGGGGAGCGCTGGACAATTGGACGCGAGCAGGCCGGGAATTTGCATCGAATCAGCAGGAGCTGTACATGATCATGATATGTTACCTAATGGTTTGATGGACTGATCGGTGGCGACAATCGCAATTCGGATGACAGACCGCTTTTTTAATCAATCAGTGATCGCATCCAGATCAGGCTGCGCTCGATCCGATCCCCAAGTCCCGTTCGAAAAAGGAAATTATATACATTCTCGCGCGGGATCCGTGGACGGTGGCCCCGGTGTCGACGGTTCAGTGTTCAATCGGGTTGTGGCAGCAGATGCGGGCCCGAGCGGCCGAGGGTGTGGGTCCGCGTCATCGTGTGGTGCCTCGCAGCCGGCAGCAATAAACCTGGTTTTGTGCTTGATTCTGAGCCCCTGATATGTGGTGCTCCGATCTGCACTCGAGGCGATCATACGGCCGGGCCTATAACAGCGCCCGCACCGGCCGCGATCTCTCTCCGGCCTCACCCTACCAGCCCCATGTCCCGCCCGTCCTCTGCGCGCCACCCGTCGCCCACCACCCTCGCCGCCGCCGCCGCCCACCAGGCCGCCGACGCCATGCCCTGCGAGTCCGCCCTCCACGACGGCGTGCTCCTCGTGCTCTCCTACGACGGCGACAACATATTCGTCCTGGCCAATTCATCCTACGAGGTCCGTGAATAACGCCGGCGCGGACAATTTTATTTCGCTCGATGGTGTATTATTGACATCCGTGTTCCAGCACGTGCTCGATTCAGCGCTCGCAAACTTTAGCGGCCTGCGCAAGGCGGACCGGTCCCAGCTGCGCCTGGCACTGCAGACGACCATAGGCTCCAACGAGACGCTCGTGTACATCACCCGCGACACCTGGCCCGCCGTCGCCTCGCGCGCCAAGGTCGTCACCGTCCTGTTTCAACGCTCGTCCCCCACCCTGTCCCACCCGAGCCCCAACCTTGCTGCCAAGCGCCCACCGTCGGTCACCCACCGCGTCGCATCGCCCGCGCGCGAGTTCGAGTCGGCCAGCTGGACAGACAGCCCGCCTGGGTCGCAGCAGGGCACGTCATGGCACCGCGCCTACCCACCCTCTGCGGCATACTCGGCCGCGCCGGCCCAGCCAGCGGCGAGCCCGACCAGCGCGCCCGCACCTGCACGGACACACTCCCACTCCCATTCCCGTCAGCCTTCTCAGCCCGGACCACCCACCCCCGGCCCAGCACACTTCCCCTATGCTCACATTCACCATCTCCCCGCCCCTCCGAGCGTGGTCTCGCCGACGACCGACCTGTCCTTTATCGGCGTACGCGCCCTCACAGACGCAGAGGTCAGGCAGGAGAGGTCAGCCGCGCATTCGGGTGTCCCAGCCAAGCGTCACTGGGACCACAGGGACGACGCTGGCTCTGACGAACGCACCTCCTACACCCGCCCTGCGCCCGAACCATCGCCAGCAGCTCAGCCCGAACCCGCACGGTCCCGAGAGTTCACTGCCTCGACCCCCCACCATGAAGACGGACGCAAGCAAAAGCGAGTGAGTCTGAAATCTTGGCCTCAGGTCGGGGCACTCGAGCGCTGACCTGTCTCGACACAGTCGCGCACATGGAACCCGCCCGACCACCAGTATTCGTGCAGGCGCTGCCACCGAACGGATTCCCCGGCTTGGAGAAAGGTAAGTTTGCCGGCTTGCGTTCTGCTCCCACGTTGTCTGTTGTCACGCATACACCGCCGAGATTCTTGATAAACCGGCGCCACAGCCCAGATACTCACGTACGGAACCCTCTAGGGCCCCGATGGACCAAAGACATTGTGCAACGCGTGCGGTTTATCCTACGCCAAGGAACTCGCTCGGCGCGAAGCCGCCAATACAGCTGCCACAACTCAACAACAACAACAACAGCAGCCCACGCCCAGTCCGCCAGAACAACCCGCCGGATACGGGTACCCGCCGTCCTCAGCCACACACGCACCCACGTCTCGGTCTGGGCGGGCCACGGGTGTGAAGACGCTCGATGGCAGCGACGCGACCCTGCCAGGCCCCGAAAGCTCGTTTCAATCACCCTCCGGATCTGCGGCCCAGACAGCACAGCCGTTACGAGCATGTACCGTATGCAAGCGCACGGATTCACCCCAGTGGCGAAAGGTGAGTTGCACCCCCTCTTGGATTTGTACCATATCCCCCCCCACTCCCTCTATCCTCACATCCTCTCCTAGCCCCCTCGGTTCCTAGTTCCTCAAGGCCGAGACTCTCCCCCTGATTGATTATTTTTTCCCACTTGTCTAATCGGAGGGGTACAACGGTGTTCATCAACGACCCAGCCCTCATTCGGGTCGATCACCATGATTGCGCCACACAGCATTGTTTAATTTAACCATCTCCAGACAGACTTTTTACGCACGCTCGATCTACTCTCTCTCTTTCTTTCTTTCCTTTTTTTTCACTTTATCCTTTTTCATCACTGACCGCTTCGTGGAAAGGGACCCAGCGGTCCGAACACGCTTTGCAACAGCTGCGGCCTCGCCTGGGCGCGAACCCAGCGCAAGTCCGAGGGTTCCAGGCCGGGGAGTTCCCGCTCGCCATCTCCAACGGGCATCGCACCAACGTACCACCAAGCTGCTGCTGCTCCACCACCACCACCCGCTGGCCGTTCTCCCAACGGGCATATACGCTCCCCCTCGGCAGGGAGTCTACAACGTGCCGAGTCGCCCGATCCGGATAGCCAGTCCGAGCTACCGTAGATCAGCGCCTGTTTTCTCCCAGTATATACGACCTTTTTCCGACCCCCCCCCCCCGCCGCCTTCCAGGGTTGTGGATGTATGACCCGCACGGCAATAACCTGTTCTATACCCGTACTTCTCGGCGATTGTGCGATTCTTTGTCCCTAATTTTGCACGTGGCATAAATACGCGCGCGGCTTCTGCTGTCACCCTTGCTCTCGCTCATGAATGTTTTTCGCCTGCACTAGCTGTCCTTTCTTGGTTGTTGTTGTTTTTTTTAGGACCCCACATGTGAGCCCTAGGCAACTAGTGTATGGATCCCATATTCCGCACATCACTTCTTAAATGATATCTCAGGTTCCGTCGCATACACGCATGTATCCTATAGATCTGTAATACAAACATTGAAGTTATGTGATCAATTTCAAATACCCGGATCCCATGGCGATAGATGACATTTTCCCTGAACACACCAATCTCCTGGGTACCAAAAGCTTGCGGATATCAACTGATCGCATATAACATAGACCGATCAGGCAAGTGTATGGAAATTACATAGGGCTGGGCTAGTAATGCAAAGTTTGGAAAGTTGTCGTCGAAGTGATGAAGATAAACACGTATAATAGGGAGAGAGAGCAAGCACCAAAAAAACGATAAAAACGCAAAGGACGAAAAAAACAAAACGTAAAAAAAGTCTTAATAGTGTCGAGAACTGCCATTCGACCGACTCGAACCTGGAGCACGCGCAGGGGGTGTCGAGTAGCCGGCGCCGTTGGATTTGCTAGAGGATTTCCCATTGGTGGCAGGGGTAACTTTAGGGGATGGTGTGGGAGCGGCAGCACCTGTAATCTTCTGATGGATAGCCTGCAGCTTCCGGGCCTTGACATCGCGTGGCCAGAAGTAGGTGACGAATCTAGGGGGTGGAGCATAAAATGAGAAACGGTGCATAGCCGGTGATGACAAGACAAACTTACATCCACAGGTGCTTCCTCCATTTCTCTGGATTCTCCCCACGAGCCGCGTGCTCTGCAACAACAGTCTCGATTCGTGCCCCAATGGCCGCGAGAGAATCCTTCAGGTGGGTTACCTTTTCCTCGCGTGAAAGGCTATCGGTTGTTCCCTTGAGCAGTTTCTGGTGGGATGACGTAAGCATTTAAAGCGGAGCCACAGGGTGAATACATGCACTCACCAGTTGCTTCTTCACCGGTCGTAGTTCCTCCTTGGTCTGTGCCTCGTCCATCGATGGGCTGGAAATCAATCAGCACACGAGTTGATCGCGCATCAGGAATAACTTACCACTCATCGCTATCCGAGTCAGTAAACTCGGGTGTTGCGTGGCGCTTCTTACGAGGTGGCTCATCGCCTCCGCCCACATCCTGGTGCACTGGCGCGGGGCTCATTCGTCGCTTCGTAGACGAGGACATACCGACGCTCGGCGCAGGTGACATGGAATGCGAAGGCGCAGACTGCTTCGGATCCCTCCGCTTGGTCAAGCTCGACTGATACGACTTGATCTTCTCATCGTGTTCGCGCAAGATCCCGAGCAGGTAGTCGCCTCGGCGCACAAGATGGATGGCATTAGGAATTGGTTTGCTCGCGCCCGTCTCCTCGCCCTTCTTGCCTTCCTCAAGGAAAAACTTGCCCTGAAGGCCGAGCTGCGGATCCTCTTGAATCTTTTCCCAATTTCCGAATCCGTGTTTCCAGGCGCCAATGAGCAGTGCAGCGTCATGTTCGGGGCCCCACTTGCCGGACCAATTTAGCGTCGGCCGAATGTTCTCGACCGGGAGCATCCATTGGTAAGGATCCTCGGTCCGCCCAATGTGTTCGTCCAATATACGTAGGTCATGGAATCGCGAGACAACAGTTTCGGCGTTGATGTTAGCCACCGACCGGAAGGTGACCAGCACGGCTTTGCTTTTGGACGCCGCCCCGACGGGCTGACCCTGCTGTGCCTTGATCCTCGTTTGCTCACGATGTTCTGCGAGAGCACGTTCGCATAGCTCGAGGATTTCGTCACAAGTATTGATTACCACGCCGGGATTTTTATCCTCCAGCCTCGCCTCCTTGACCTATATCAAACCGAATCAGCCCATCTGGATTAGCGCCCTAGAAACAAACTCACAATCTCCGCGAATCTCAAGCGAATATCGCCCCAGCGTTGCAAGCTTCGAACGAGCACACGCAGATCTCGCTCCTTGAGTTCCATCGACCGTTGGGCGGCTGTTTTGCGCGGAAGGCCAGCCGCTGTCTTGGTCTTTTTCTGACCACCTGATGGGGTCGGGGCGTCGGCCGCGTCCATGCCTTCATACGCGCCAGGTTGAATTTGCGCCGCGGCGCGTTTCTTCCCCTGTGCAGCAACAACAGCAGCCTCGGCCGCATCCCGTTCGGCTTCGGCCTCCTCGTATTTTTCGCGCTCCTCGAGGGGGATGATGTCGTCCCAGCTGAGCATATCAGTTGATACATCGGTAATCGCGGCCATATTGGCTAGGAACGCCTCGCCTCCGAGCGACGACACCGCAGCGTCACCACCGGCTGTAACGGTCTCGTGCGCCTCGGCGTGGTTCAAGATATCGTCAAGGTCCATTTCATCGAGCTGCTTGTTCAGTTGCGACTCGTCCGCCTTGAACCTATACCCAAACTTCAGCAACCGACCAAGCAAAAGTAGTCGATAAACCTACATATTCTGGGCACCAAATTTGAGAATCGCGCTCAGCTCCTCCTTGCTAAAGTCGGCTTTGGCAGATGCGGGCTTTGGTCCAAGATGGGACTGAGTCGTATCGAGCTGGTTGATGACTATTCCCATCGTCAGTTTAAGTGATTCCACAAAAAGCCGCATCACTTACTCGCATACTCGAGAACCATCTTGCGCTTCGCTCGCTCCAACACATCCTCTTCGACTGTACCCTTGCTCACGAACCGATACACGCTCACGTGGGACTTTTGTCCGATTCGGTGCGCACGAGCCATCGCCTGCAAGTCGTTTTGTGGATTCCAGTCACTATCGAAGATGATGACCGTGTCGGCCGTCTCGAGGTTGATGCCGAGCCCACCGGCACGCGTACTAAGCAAAAATGCAAAGTCGGGGGAATTGGGGGAATTGAAGTGCTCAATGCTGCGCTTGCGAACATCGGATGGGACGGTGCCATCCAGTCGCTGGTGGAGATACCCGCGTAGCGTCATGTAATCCGAGAGGATGTCGAGCAGGCGGACCATTTGGGAGAAGATCAAGACACGGTGGCCGTCTTGCTTGAGCCGACCGAGGAGCTTGTCGAGCAAGACCATCTTTCCGCTGTTCATGACTAAACCCCGAAGTGTCTCCTCGGGCGAGTCCTTGGTCACCTCGGCCCCATCGAACAAGAACGGATGGTTCGCGGCTTTTTTGCACTCCATGGCTACACAAACACCATATAAGGAATGTGGTTTGATCGAAAAATAGACAAAAGTAGACATACCGATATTGAGCAAACTCACGCGCGCGTTCTCGCCCGACGCGGTCTTGCTGAGCGCAGCAAAGTTCTACAATATAACAGGCACAACCGAGGTCAGCTCCAACTGTTCATCTCTCACGCCCACAGCACATCCCACGCTCAACCCTCGACATCTCTCAGAACCCCATCTCGCACACCACTCTCGACGCCAAAACCGCGCTGGACGTCGGCTAAGAGAGATAGAAACGCCGGAGCCCACCTTGGTCAGAATATTCTTGTAATAATGCGTTTGCATGGCGCTCATCTCGACCCGGAGAATGCGTTCGCTCTTGGTCGGCAGACTCTTAATTACGTCCTTCTTCAGGCGACGAAGCATCATGTGTTCAAGCTTATCGTGGAGATCCTTGATCTTGCCCTCGTTGTTCGCGTCCGTAAGCTCGAACTCATTTCCGGCAAGTGGGACTGAAGTGTGTCCATCAGTATCAAGCAAATCGATAGCCTAACCCCAAGAACTCACACTTTTCGGGCATAAGGAAATGCATAAGCGCCAACAACTCCTTGACGTTGTTCTGAAGAGGCGTGCCCGTGATCAAGACCTTGAAGGCCGAGGAGAACGAGAAAAGCGCCTCGTACAGCTGGCTGTCGCTGTTCTTGAGACGGTGTGCCTAGCAAATGCCCCCAGCATTAATAAAAGCAGACTGCCATGAAAATGGCCAGCTCACCTCGTCGACCATCAGAGCCTGCCACTTGATCTGGCCAAGCTCGCTCTTGTCCTTGAGGATGTATTCATACGTCGTGAGCAGGACTGTGACTTTGAGCTTTTTTGGCGGGCCAAACTCGTACTCGCGAATCACCCGCCGTGCGTTGCTGGAGCCGATGTAACAGATCACGTTCAGATCGGGCGCCCAGGTCCTAAACTGCATCTGCCATGCCGGGAGCGTCGAGAGCGGAACGACCACCAAAAACGGGCCGTATTGTTGTTGGGTGTGTACAAGATAGGACAAAAATGAGACGGATTGGACGCTGGAGTTCTTTACAGTCAGAACAAAAACCCTGAACCAATAAGGAAATACGACTTGCGTTTTACCGAGACCCATCTCGTCGGCGAGAATACCATTAATACCATTGCTCCAAATATAGGCGAGCCAGTTGAGGCCAGTGAGTTGGAAGTCCTTGAGCTCGCCGCCAAGACACTTGATGTAATCTGGGTCTTCCCGAAACACGACAGGTTTGGGACGGCGATCTTTGGGATAGGGCGTAGAGCGGTAAGGGAAAAGTCCAGAAGCCTCGCGCTCCTCAAACGCATCGATTTCGGCTTGTGCGATACGCCTGATGTCGGCGCTGTCTGAATGGGAATGAGTATGAGACCCCACGGCCAAGTGCCGTTCACTCACTTTCCCAAGTGCAATGCTCGTATGTGAGGCCACCCTTCCACTTGATGTAGTAATCCATTGTAGTGGAACCGTCTTCGAGTTGGCGATTGCGAGCGCATACGACGCGCTCGACAGTTCGGCATTGTTCGAGATTTTCTTTGATGCGCTCCTTTTCGAGTTGGTACGCCTCGACTTCCTCGGGCGAGACCTCTCCAGCCGCGCGACGCGACTGAAAAGCGGCATCGCGAGCCCAAACGTTCTTGATATAGTTGTCAACACGCTTGAGGCCCTTGTAGCGTTTAAGGAATTCATAGGCCTCTTCGGTGTTGTGGAGGTGGGAGAAGCCTTTCCACTTGATATGGAAGCGCTGCGCGAGGCGTGAGTGAGGAGTGGGAGAGCCAACAAGTGTGGATGGACATACCATGTTGGAAGTTGGCTTGTCCTCTGGATCATCCTCTGTGGGTAGATCAGCACATGTTCAGGCAAAACATAAAAGCACGCACTCATTTCCTCATCGCGCGAATGGCCCAATACCATCTCGATCTCGTCCTCGGTTTCGTAGTGCTCTTGCTGGACAGCAGCCGCGTCCGCGTCGCTGCCCTCTGCGTCCGAGTCCATGAGCCAGTCGGGTTTGTCCTCATCCCGGTAGTTGGGTGCGCGCGCAGCGGCAGCCCGACGGGACAACGGAGCAGACGTGCGGGACTTTTTTGGCTTTTTCTTTGAGCTCGAGCCATAGTCGCTGTCCGAGAGCGGGGATTGGGGGTACGATGTGCTTGGGGAGGTGCCTGCGCGGAACGTGAGCGACCAGCCACGAAGAACACAGCGACCGACAGACCTTTGGACTTGGATGCCTTTTTACGTTTGAGTTTGGCCGCGGGCTGCTTGCGGCGGGACTTGGGGTTGTAGCCGGCGTCGTCATCGAGTTCGCCCGTGGCGTCATCGCTCGACTCGCGATAGGGATCGGGACGGTGTTCGTCGTCCTCGTCGCCCTCGGCGTCAGCGTCAGCGTCGGCATCGGGGTCTGCATCAGCATCGGCGTCTTCGTCGCCACTTGCCATGGAGACGTCGTCGGACGAGCGCGGGCGGGCGGGCTGGCTGGCGGGGTCGAGCTCGGAGGAGAGGGGCGAGTCGGCACGGTCGGACGAGGCGGCAGAGGTGGCCCCGACGAGGGCGCCAATGTCCATGGCGGCGGTGGCGGCGGCGAGAGCGTTTACGGGGGCGGCGGGCGGAATGGCGGCGGCAGAGAGAGGGGGAGCGCGGGCGGGGGGATGGACGGTGCTGGGAGGGAGTCTGGCAACGTGGGAGGCCGGCCAAGGGTTTTGAGCAGTGTTGGACTGAGCGCCACTCTCTCTGCAGCCGGGTCCCCTGCTTCCGCGGTCGCCTCAGTGTCCGGCACGATCCTCTGTTCCGTCACCACACACTCCCAAATCTGCGGTAAGCGGTGCCCTGCCAACAGCCAGCACCCAGCGCATACACCCAGCGCTCCCCGCGCGTCACTCGCCGTCACGCCCTCTGCCCGCACCGCCTGCAGCAGCGTGCGTCATTCCCGCGACGACGTGTCACATGCCGCTTCCGACAGGGACACCGGAGACGCCCTCGAGTGCGCTGCGATCGTCGGCCAGCCCCACGCCCGACCCGCGCCGGGCGTCTGCCGCCAATCGCATCGCGACAACCGTGCATACAGCTTCCTTCTCGCCGCAGCCCGTGACCCCCGCATGGGTGCCTGCGCCGTCAGCGATGCCGATCGCGATGCTCGACCCTGGTCACGCCCCGACAAACCAGCGAGCTCGCCCGTTTCCCGAGCCCTTTCCGCCCGTTCACACGCGACGTCTGCGCCCCAGCACGTCCACAACGCACGCCGCGACATGCGTGCCCATCTCGCAGCGCTTGCCACCGGATAGCCACTCGCTTTGTCCCTAATCCGTCATCAGATGTATTTTTCACGCTCGGCGACTGTGTCCTTTACAACCAACATGGCCGTTGCTCGCACTGCGTGGGCGGGCATCCGCTTCTGATGGCAAACGAAGAGCAGGTTGCGGGGGGTCAGGCCTCCACCTCACCCATTCGGCCAGCGTGACAGCAGCATGCGCCCCGCTCTGCGTTGATGGGCTACCGCGCCTCACGATCAGCACGAGTCAAAAGCGAGCGCTCGACCCAGCCCGGATATTGTCACCGCCAGCACAAAGAACGTTCTAGCGTTCGTTGCGCCGTCACGCCCCGCCTCGGGATTATTCGCCCGTTGGCCTCGCACGGTCCACTACCCGACGTCTCAAAGCCTCCTACGCACCGTCCGGCCGCGTGCATCCTTCTGAAAAATCCCCCGCGTGCTGGCGATATCAAAGAACCTATCCGTGTGCTCAAAGCCGGAAGGGCAGCAGAGACCCAGGAGACCCCGGCGTCGACACGGCGTGGCATCAGACGCGGCCCTACTGGGCATCGCGGAACAATGGGGACGGGCGGGCCTAAACCGAGCCGGTTTCGCCCACGCGCATTTGGGTTCAACGAAGGGGGCAGCGCACAAGGCGTCCGTGGAGGAGATAGCGGTATCGATCTGGCGGGCGACGGAATGTATCCGCCAGATGAGTGTATGCGGCTGACAGTCTGTACCCGCTGTCGCTGTCGTATATCCATCATTTACTTGACCCTTCTAGCCTCGAGCTACTGAGGCGCAACATACCATACGTGATATGTTGCTGGCATCCACCTGGATTTAACCGGCCTCGCGGGCAGAAATGCAAACGGCGCCTATGAGTGACACTCGGGAGGACCTGGCTGGAGTGGTTCGATACGGTATTGGCGCCAATAAGGACGGGTGCGATGGGCACGAAAGAAACTCGGCGCAATCTAGATCTTCGGGGATCTGCAATGCGCGGCTGCGTGGCGTAAAGGCCTGGAATGCTACCAATGGAACAGCGATAGGCGTCCGACATGCAATTGCATGGGACCGGCCCGTCTGCCACCCATGGCGTACTGAACGACGGTCAGGCTGTGTAGTCGTGCTTCAGCGTGCTCAAGCCAATCCACGTTTCGTTTTTGACAAACGAGAGCGTGTTATTCAGCCTCGCCCGCCGACCGAAAGCGTACCCAGCGGGCTTCATCCGTCAAAAGCTGAGAGTGACGAGACTGTTGGCGATGACGACATCCACCAGCTAGAATTTACCGAAACACGCAGTGCTGAGCTTGTGGGCCGTCGTGGAAGGCACGAAGAAGCTTAACGCGTTGTTAGAGAGAAATGTAACGGAATGCTTATCTACATCGTCTTGTAGCTGAAGACGAGGTACAATATTATGTCTAGTGCAAGTCCGAGTGAATCACTCCCCGAGATTTCGACGAGTATTTCAGGCTCCCGAAATTGGATACAGCGGCAAAAGAACCGAATCTTGATACAAGTTGTTAACAACACTGCTAAAGTCTATCCCGCCGGGCAAGGTCAACACCCGCCATCAGAAACGGCGGGCCGTCCGATGCCGGTGCTCCCACAAGACATGATGAGTCACTGCTATTGAAATGATACATTTACGCTTCAAATATTTATCACACTCAGAGAAAGTTCAACTCAGGGATGCACTTCTGGTTAATTATCATGAATTTGGGTGTTGAGGTGTTTATTTCACAAACCCGGCCTCTCATCACGTGTCATCGGACACTCTGAGTTCGTTTACGACTGGTGTGTCCTGCGTGTATGGGCTTGCCAGCATTAGGCCCGGACCTCAGTTCCTGGCCTTGGCGCTCCGAATATTAAGCATACTTTTTATAATCATGATGCATTCGAACCCCTGGTTCTCATGCTCACGAGACCTCGCTAGGCTGTTCGTAGCACATCATATTCCCACTAACGACCATTCTTCATATCTCGTGTTCTCCCGCTTTTTGACAACAGCTTTCCCCGCCAACGGGCCGTAGGCAGTCGAGTTGAATTTGCCGGGCCGCCATGTGGTACAAAAATGAACGATTTTTCAAAGCTAGCCATATAGCGAATTCCTCCTTCGTTTTCACTTTCAAACATGGGCAACTCTGGTTCTGTTCTTACGAAGCGCTCCAACGCCCCGTCTGTCGAAAAACGTGCGACAGCCATCTATGTATCACCTTCTGGCAGTGACTCCAACGCTGGTACTCTGGCTGCTCCCTTTTTGACGATCCAAAAGGCGGTCAATACGTATGTTCCCATTCGAAAGTTTTCTTGAAATTTACTGAGCTATTGTCTTCCAGCGCTGTTGCAGGAGATACGATCTATCTTCGCGCGGGTACCTATTCGCCAACTGCGAGCATCCAGTTCACCAAGTCGGGAACGTCGAGTGCCAAGTACACTATCACCAACTACCAATCAGAGAAAGTTGTTATTGATGGCGAAGGTCTGCCATAGTGAGTCTATGCACCGTTTGTGTCGACAGTTTGTATTGATTGTGCCCCATTTCAGCACCCCAGCAGAACTTGGTGGAAGCATTCCAGAGTCGTCGCGGGGTATCTTCCATATTACCGGCTCGTATTGGAGGTTTATTGGACTAGAGTGCGTGTCCAGGTATACTTGTCATGCGTTTGAACCTGACGGCTTCAGTACTGTTTTAGGCTAAAAAACGGGCCGTATGGCACATATTCGTAAGCCTTGTCTATGCCACTTCCATTACGACTCATCTGACCCCTGTACAGCCGCGACGCATCCAACAACTACTACGAGCGTATTGTCTCTCATGACAACTATGAGACTGGCATCCAGATCCAAGGTAAATGCGCCGTTGAAACAGTCTCTAATAATCCCACTCACGATCAACTCTAGGTTCAGCGAGCAACAACCAAGTCATCAACTGCGATAGCTACAACAACCACGATCCTCGCAAGAACGGCGAAAGCGCGGATGGAATAGGAATCAAGGAGGGCTCTGGAACAGGCAACGTCATCCGAGGTTCTCGCTTCTGGAACAACGTCGATGATGGACTCGATTTCTGGTATGTTCAAAAGTTATTCATAGGAAAAAGCGTTGGATTTACATGCTCCCCCGCGATGAATAGGAAGTTCTTGTCGCCTGTAACTGTTGAAAACTGCTACTCGTGGGGCAACGGATTTAACCGGTGCGTCGATCCCAGAAGTCGCTCGTATAATGTACAGCTGATATTCGTGACCCTAGGTGGAACTTCCCGGACTTTGCAGGCGATGGGAACGGGTTTAAGCTCGGGGGTGGGGCAACGGGCACCGCCGTTCCACACGTTATACGAAATAACATCGGCAAGTCCCTTGTTTTGTCATCACGGCCCAAAACACTGACCGAATGCCCAATGAGCAGCTTGGAACAACGCAGCTGGCGGCTTCGTGGACAACACCCAGCCCGGGAACATGGTCGTGAATCGCAATACGGCGTGGAACAACATCGGCGGCTCTGGGTTTGATTTCCAAGATTCGACACCAGCTGTTACGTCCAATGTACGCCTTTGCCATGTCCTTGCACTGCACTATCGCTGATTTACAGCAACTAGATTGCCGTGCTCAACAAGGCTAATGCTCTGCTTAGCGGCGGCTCTGCCAGCGGCAACTCGTGGCAGTCGGGCACCTGGAGCAACTCGTCGTTTGCGAGCGTCAATTCGGCAACGCTCACCGGCGCCCGAAACGCCACAGGCTTTGTCCAGCGTTCGACCTTCTTAATCCCCACATCAGGTGCAGCTATTGGGGCGTACTATGTGTAAACCTGAAAAACCTAGTCCAATCTGGGCGGGTGTATGCGGGCAGTGTGGGGTTTGCCACCCATTCATTTATTAGGGATTGCATTCACAAGATCCAAGATCTCGATAGTTTAAATATACAAATGCTTCTCTTTCATTAGCCATTCAATCTGATCTTTTCTGAAATCATCGGTGATCATCGTAAAGTTTCCAGCCTTGATTTGGAGTGACTTGGCTTCGGAGCCGTATTGCAGCCACCTGGGGACTAGAAGCACGCACCCATTCAACGAACCTAGTCGCTCATTCATTAAAACGAACACGTACGTTTACCGTCCGGTGGGTTTGGGTTGAGATGATAAACAAAATTGAACCTTATTGACGGCTTAATCAGTATACATAAAAGGCAAAACGATTATACGCACCAGTAACCTAAAATTGTGTCCGATAGGTCTATCATCTCATTTGAGGTGTGCTTATCGAACCAGCGGAAGACCATTTGAACATCGGCAAAGTGGCCGACTCCGTACTCAGGGGGCCAATATCCAGGCTGAGAGAACTGGTAGGACCTCCATATTACATTTTAGCGAGAAGAAAAGGGGTAGGATCTGCACTGTGAAGGAGACCTACCAAACTGGCAATCCAGCTTTTGCCGCCTCTCTGGTGAATTCTCGTCTCGGAGTCTGCCTTCGTAAGCTCTCGCCCCGCTCCTAAGAACTAGAAACAATCTCACCTCGAAAAGCCAGTCTCCGAATATAGCAGCAGCTCTTTTAGTTTCCCTTCCCCTTGCGAACGTCTCGTTCCCTGTTCCGAATGGAGCGCCTTGAGCGGGATCGTCTGGGTATTTGGCAATAAACTCTTTGAGGGTGCGCCCGGCAGCAGGCGATTCAATGGCAAACGTTAAACCGGGTCGAGTTTGGGAAAAGTATGTGAAGAGTGAAGAGATCGAGTCGAGCGAAGGAACACTACATAGTTTCGAAAGACACGATGGGTGGCCCCGTCAACGATCGGCAGAGCCAGAAACATCGTTAGCATATCCCCAATGCTTTTAAATCCGGCAAACACCGGTTGAATTTCCGAGAGAGTAGAGTACGCACAAGTCAGTTCCTTCATCGAGCGTCCCGCCAATTATAAGTGGTATATTCGCGAAGCGATGTGAACGCGCGATTTGAGCTGGTTCGTCAAAGAAAAATGGATCATCCGAGTGCTGTGTATATGCGCCTGTATTGATAATGTTGTTTTGTGTGGTTGCCAAAAGATCGACGTACGACTCCAGGCCCAAATGCAATTGGTGCGGGATCCATTCCCTTGAGCGCGTCTGGGACTTTGTGTACTTCCCAGTTGGCAGCTTGGAGGTCTTCTGTCGATGCTCGTTTGACGCATTCAAAGCTCTGTGTTTCGAGATTGGTTTAAAGAAATAGATGGTCCTGATTTTATGTATACTTCGCGGAGGGGAAACGTCGGGCACGAAAGATACTGAGCCAGGAGCTCGTAGGCTTTTTGACGCGTTTTTCTAGACAGGATTGTCGTCGACATTCTGAACGAATAGCTAAGCGACAGGTAAAAGGGTTGTCAAGAGGAAACACTTGCGTAGAAGGTGTTCCACTCTGCATAATAGCCCCGCGAAAAATACCTCCTATTCTCCCGCCTTTGTATGACATTTGGGCACCGACGCTTACCGAGCCAGCCGATTCGCCGAATATCGTGATCTACAGGGTGTTAGAAGCTCAAATAGGATGGGCGAGATGTAATACCTTGTTCGGATCTCCGCCAAACCGCGCAATGTTTGCATGTATCCATTCGAGTGCGAGCCGTTGGTCGAGAAGGCCTAGGTTTTGGGTATTAGATGTGTCTTCATCGACTCCAAGAGGGACTAGGCAGCAGGTTACGATAAAAGTAGGGCGAGTGTACAGGGAAGGACATACATCCGAACATTCCAAGTCGATAGTTGAAGCTCGCTATGATCGTTGGTTTGCCCTGTGTGCCGGTCAGATAGGTAAGGGGAGAATCAGGGAGACGGGCCTTACTAACTCGATCGAAGCTTCTACTAGATCGTTTGCCGGGTACTTTTGGGTTGAACCGTTGATGAATGCGCCACCGTCTATCAGGGCGTCATAAGAGCCTTTCTACCAAGGTCCGACCCTGCTCGGCTCTACTCACATATCCACACCAAGACTGGCAACCCTCTGTGAATTTCATCTACCAAGGACAATTTGAGCTCATCCGCGACATGGGGGACCCATACATTGGCGGTCAAACAGTCTTCAGATATGTCATACGGGACGGGTGTACTCTGTGGACAGCTTGGTCCAAACGCATGTGCTTTTTGAATATTGTGCGAGGCAGGAGGCGTGTACGGGACAGGCGGCTTGAACCGACGTGCGTCAACGGGTGGGTTTGCATAAGGAATGCCGAGATAGGACGTGTGTCTAATCGGAATGAGTTAGTTTGAGGGGCGGAAAGATCGACGCTAGTGCGGAGGCTGACCGACGAGCGGAATCTTGCTTCCCGATGTACGTGACGTCGCCGACGTATACCGCGCTCGCATGGAACTGCGGCGACCGAGGTGCCCAGAGCCAGGGAGAGAATGCGAGCACGCAGACTACGACGAGGAGCGTATGTGCACATCGCTGTGTGCGCCGTTGCTCCTGGTGAGCAGAGACATAGTCAAGACGCTTCATCGCCAAGCGGTGGTGTGAAGGGTGAGAACTCGAAGAATGAAAGCAAAAGGGCGGGGTCAGGGTTGTAGCTGTGCAGGACCAGTCCAGGGGGCGGGGCCAAGTGATAGCAGGAGGGTTTAATTGTAAGCGGATCGAGAAAAGCAAGAAGACTTAAAATAAAGCAGAGCGGTGCGACTGCGCGTGGTAATTGGCCTATGTCCCTCCCATGTCGCTCTGGGCGGGCAGCGTGCTGAGGCTCCGGCGGCTGAGCAAGCGGCGCAAGACCGAACACAGCGACGACCACCCGACGACGACGACGACCACCGACGAAAACATCCCGCCCCCCGTCCCCACCCCCCGCCGCATCGTCCCGCCCCCCGTGCTCCGCCTCCGCAAGTCAGACGCCGTCATGCACGCCCACTCGGGCTCCGACTCGTCCCGCTGGCAGACCGCAGACGAGAGCGTGTCGGCGAGCACCAACAGCAAGAACAGCTCCTCGTCCGACGCTACCGCCTGGGGGGCCAACTTTTGGGTCACCATCATCGACCCCCAGACGCAGAACCACTTTTACGCGTGTCCGGCGACGGGAGAGTGCAGCTGGGACCCACCCGCGGGCAACTTTGTGTACGTCTGCCCCCAACCTGGTCAATTTTGTGCTGATGCGTTTCCAGACTGCCCCCGTCCAACGAGGGCGAGTGGTGGGAGCTCAACGACGAGTCGCGTTCGCCACCGGTGCCGTACTACTACCACACCCGCACCGGCGAAACGTCCTGGACGCGCCCCACTGGGACGTTCGTTATTCCTCTCGGCATCGTCCAGAACACGACGCTTGGCAGACGTCTGAGCCGCACAGCCCAGCAGCCTGCTCCGGCCGCGCCCAGCATCGACTACTCTGACGAGGATGGATCCCCCAAACGTCGCACGCGCGCCTCGTCTACCCAGCTCGCCCCACCCAAATCGTCCGCCACGGGTACATCCCGCCGCACAACAGCGAGTATCTGCGCCCACACAACCCGACGCTGCCCCCCATCCCCGCCTCGCCTTACACGTCGCTCTCGGCCGTCGACCTGGCCCCCAATGCCCCGGCCTCGGCTCCACCCGAGCAGACGTCTTCTCGGCCCCCCAGGCACAGCAGCCACGCCCACGCACGACTTCCACCGGTGCATCCTCAGCCCGTCGGGTACCTCGCTCGACAGGGAGTGGGTACCTGCAGGGGCAGAGCGACCGTTCGCTCGACGCTGCTGCTGCCGGAATCGTGGCCAAGGCGGATGAGTCCGCTGCGCCTCGTACCACCACCACCCCACCCAAGGGTAGCAAACGCACCAGGCATTCGCCCCAGGACAAGGGTAAAGCCAAGGCCAACGATGTTGACAGCGACTCAGAACCAGTCCCGCCCGTCCCGAAACCGCTCAGGTCATTTGAGAGCCCCAACGGAATCGGTCCCGGTATGCTCAGCGCCAGGCTGTCACAGCAGAGTCCTAGCCCGGATTATCCCATGCGCGACCTCGTCCCTCCCAAGTTTACAAACGAACTCTCGTCGCGCGAACTCAAGATTGGAGAGCCTATACCTGACCCAGAGGCCGCGGCTGCCATGAGTCCAATCAAGCACGATGCAACCAGGCCGATTCCCGTCGAGCCTGTGATCAACACTAAGAGGATGAGCACTGGGTGAGTTTGTGCCGTTCTAAGAGTGGGCCATATGTATCTGACTCTGAGATGTAGTGATCACCGAATGCTCCCTCGGCCGCTTGCGGAGGATATTCTGCAGTTCCAAGTGTCCGATTTCGCAAAGCGGTATTTCTCGACGCATAAAACCGGGCTACTCTTTCGACGGCGTGTGCCTGTCGAGCAGCTAATGGTTTGGCAAAAGTACGTCTTTCTGCTCTTTACCTAACGTGTGACTAACACACCGTTCAGGCACCTCTTACAGCCCCGCTTCTCATCCTTAACCGCTCCTTGCACAAAGACGCTGTGCTAATATTTAAAGTGATTCAACGGATAATGGGTGACCGAGAACGGGACCGGCCCGTTGGCGTGCGCTTACAAGCTTCAGAAAGCTATCTGACCCCGGTTTCGGCTGATCCTTCGTCTTCGCCCGGTCGACGCAATGCAAAAACGAACGGAAACGGCGGAGATGTCTTGGAAGAGGAGAGATGGCTATTGGCAGAAGGGATTGGCCACGGCGAGTTGAGGGATGAGATTTACTGTCAGGTCGTCAAGCAGTTGACCGATAATCCTAATCCGTGAGTTTGTCTCGGTTTTTTTTGTTACTTCATCTAATAACCAATGTGATTACAGGGAGAGCACGTTTCGGGGCTGGCAACTGCTTTGTGTCTTGCTCGTCACATTCCCTCCCTCGAAAAACTTTGAGGGTTACCTCCGATCGTTTATGCTGGGCAAGGTCAAACACACCGAAGGCCGCGTGGATGTAATGGCCAAGTATTGCTTGCACAGGCTCCCGGTGATTGCGAAAAAGGGACCGAGGGGTAACCGCCGACGACGCAGGAGATCTTGAACGCTGCGTATGTTTTCTCTTTGTCTGTTTCGTACTTGCACTGATATCGTTGGTTTGGATAGGACTCTGCATTCAACCCCTCGACGTTTGGCGAGTCGCTTAGTGCGATCATGCGGTTGCAAGAGCGGACGTACGCGAGTAGCAAAGTCCCGATTATCCTTCCGTTTCTTGCAGACGGGATTCTTGCGCTGGGCGGGACCAAGTCGGAGGGCATATTCAGGATACCTGGAGATGGTGATGCAGTATCTGAGCTAAGGGTTAGGATTGACAAGGGATTTTATAACCTTGAAGGTGTGTGGTTTCTGAATTGAAGTCTGGCATTAATGCTAATAGGGCATGAGAATAGGCATTGACGATTGCAATGTCCCCGCCTCGCTATTCAAACTCTGGCTACGCGAGCTTCAAGAGCCGTTGATCCCGTCGAATATGTACAACGCGTGTATATCCGCTGCCCAAGACCCCGACAAGGTCGTTGCGCTCGTAAAAGAGCTTCCCGCCAACAACCGACGGGTCTTGCTCTTCGTCATCAGCTTCCTACAACTCTTTTTGCCCGAGAGCGTGTCGAGTGTGACGAAAATGACTAGTGCAAACTTGGCGTTGGTCATGGCTCCGAATTTGCTACGGTGTGACTCGGAGAGTATGACTGTTGTGTTTACGAATGCCAAGTACGTCCAGTCCTATCTTCTTTTTCGATTTTCCGCCTCAGAGGCTAATACTGGGCTGGGTTGTAGGTTCGAGCATATATTCGTGCACAATTTGCTGTTGCATTTAAAATGCAGCAAAATCGACCCGGATTACGTACCTATCCATGGCCTGGGCGCGAGTAGTAGCACAGGTATGGCCCGGGCGTCGCAATCGAGAAATCGGGCCAAGGGTTACCGAGACTCGGCGACGTAGATGATGATTTTTATGGTGACGACGTTGGATGATTTGGATGCTTGGATGACCAGATGCTTGGATGACCACGTGTTTTGACGACTGGCAGTTGGATGACCTGACGGTTTTAGTTCTTTAGTTTAAGTGGAAAAAGACGCGATTTTTCAACGATTTGACGGCTGGGTCCTGATCTTCACCCCTTTTTTTTTTTCGCCACAGCTGTATATCCCCTCCGTGCTCACAGTTTACCTTTCGATGATCACAATGTACTCTATACACATACGTCGTGTTGTCATGGTCCGTTTTCTTTGGTTTGGTGTAGATAGCTTAGAGGTTCGTTCGCAATTGATCCGTTGCGTTTTAGTCTGCCATCATGTCCGTTCCAAGATTACAACCGAAAAGAGACATAAATAAATTACAGCAGGAAACCGGCTCAGGCTACCAGGGAAGTGAACCGGAGAAGAGTTCGTTCGAGGCTGGACACCAGTCGAGAAGTGCGCCAAGTTCGGGTGCAGAGACATGATAAGGATGGAATCGGGCGCCGACGTTGCGAGAACGGCGCTTGGCGGCGAGGAACCCGTGGCAACCATACATGTCGTGTTCGTAGGGCGTGTAGCCATTTTTGAGCTAAATAAAACGGTAGTCAGTTGGGTTCGAGGTTTCTCCGAAAGAATAATGAGCTTGCCTCTCCTGCTCGCGAGATTTCAATGTCTGCGTGTGCCGCCACGTCTACACCGACATAGACAAACTCTCCTTTCCACCTCAGCGCGTGGGCATGAAGTTTCTCGAACCTTGCGCGTTTGACCCCAAACCCAACCACGGTCACTCGACGAGGATATCGTCCGGTACGTTCTTTGAACCGCGCGATCGAGAATAGCAAGTTCTGATACGAATCAAGCGCGTAGTCTTCGGTTGTTGCTCGTTCAAAAGGAAACGGAGTTGATGGGAGGAGGTTTGACGCAAACGCGAGGGAGAGATATGATTGTGCTTCCGTTAGATGTGTTGGTTTACGTGTTTGACCGCTGGAGGACGGAGGGAGGGGATGAGTTTGTAGCGATATAGACAGAAGAATAACCACCCGCTGAAAACAAGTAGACTTCTTTGGTCCCTCATGGCTATCTGTGCGCTTATCACGTACAAGGTCAGTTGGTTGTGATTGCCGAAAAGCTCTTGGGTCCTACCCTTTGGCAATGTGTGCATAAAATGCGTCTGGGTTACCGTGTCCTTCTTGAGCCGTGTCCAGAACCCATGACGAGTCCTTCGAATGATCCATTATGTCGCCACCCTTCCATATAGCATGTCCTGCAACAATGATGAGATGGTCTAGTTGAGATACGCTCGTGTTATACGAGATGGTGTCCGCAATAAGGGCGGGGTCGTTGTGAAGCGCTGTGAAGCACGGGAGAGCAAGAAGCTATAGCGCAAGTTGGAGAATAGCGATATTGCCAGCACACAGGCAAACGTAACAGCTCCAAGGTTTGTAATACGTGATCTAGAAAGGAGTCGTTCGCGCAAAGACCCTACAGGTGTCTGATGTGTCAAGGAGCGATATTGTAGCGCTTGACGTTGGGATTGAAGGTAGGGAGCATGCTTTACGCGTGTTAAGAAAGAAAGAAATGACCGAGCCAGGAGAAATGAAAGACTACAGGTTGGGATATAGACAAAACTGCACAGTCGTCGTCGGTTGCAAGCTCGTCTCGGCGCTACACGGGCCATGTTTCAGCCGGAGGCGCCTGGCCGGTCCCCAGTCCCCCTTGGGATCGACAATCACATACCCCCTCCAGAAGATTTATCAGACTGCTATGCTGGCTTCACGATTTGTTCATCTTGGTAGATTAGAGCTCGGAACGTTATCTTGTCTGAATGCGAATGGTTCGATCTTGAGAAATCAAGCAAGGCGTAGGGCTGCTGTACAGTCTTCAACCCCAAGTGCCAACGTGAACCCGGTTGCGAAACGAGCTCTACACAAAGCCGCCAGGAACAAACCACCAGCAGCATTCGCGTTTGATATTGCAAGTACTAGTGATCAATCTGGGTGATTGTTTTGCGATGATCCTGTTTGATAGGATGGAGTGCTGCTTCGGGGGAGACACCAATCCCGGCAGTTCACAAAGCCATCAAAATGCTGCGCGGGGAAAACGAGTTGGGAGTGTGAGTAATACCTAATGCACATGTATTGTGAAGATATTCATACGACCATAGCGAAATACCTTTCATTTTGCTTACGAATGGCGGGGGTATGACAGAGGACCACCGAGCCGCCGTGTTGTCGAAGCAGCTTTCCACTCAGGCGAGGCGCAATTCTATCAAGTACCATTTATCTCAATTTACTGAGTCAGCCAAATACATAGATCAAACCCTCTCAGCTGATTCAAGCGCATACCGTTGTCAAAACTCTAACCCAGAAGTATTTTGGGAAACCCGTTCTAGTGTTGGGCGGCATTGGAGACTCTGTTCGGCGTGTTGCTGAGAGGTGAGCTCAAGATTGTATCGCATACTCCATTCCTGTTATATAAACTATTACGAGTACAGTTATGGGTTCGATGCCTATACACCGCTGGATGTCCTCGCTTGGAACAAAGAGTGTGTGCTTAATTCCTCCGAGCGGTTTTAAATTCGAGCTTTGCCTCCCTCTAGTGTTTCACCCTTGCACCAACTATCGGAACACGAACGTGCTAGCATCAAGGTAAGTAATTCTTTATAAGAAATATAGCAGCATAATTACTCGTATATATAGCCCGCAGACTTTTCAAAGACACCGCTGCACGCTGTCATGGCCTTACACGATCCTCGCAACTGGTTTTTGGACTCACAAGTAGCATGTGATGTCTTGTTGGGGCTTTATCTGGATGGACCTATATGGAACAAGATGCAGGCAGGTAAGCAACGACGCCATACTTCATGCAGGTGGCTTATACTTTGATGCAGATAATGGCCCAAATCCTGTCGAGTTGATATTCTGTAACCCCGACTTGATTTGGAGAGCAGAATTTGCTTATCCGCGCATCGCACAAGGCGGATTCATCACGACTTTCGAAGCAGTATTTGAAGTAAGCAGTTGAACCAATTGGAACGATACCAGCTGAATGGGTGCCTGTCAGGCTCAATTTGGCAAAAAATATCCGAACACAAAGTATGGAAAGCCTCACAAACCTACTTATGATTTTGCAAAGTCGGTACTCCGAGAGCAGCTGGCTAAGATCGAAGGCACGGACGTTGATAATGTGGATATGCCAAGAATGTGAGTCAACTGATAGATCATGTCGTGTTCAATAAAAAAGGAATGACATGATCATGTTCAGTTACATGGTTGGAGGTGAGCGGGCATAAGCATCTGCTTCATGGCGTACTACACACTGACGCGATTCTCAGACAACCCCGAATCCGACATTGCAGGGGCAAATGGTGCTGGTTGGGAGTCAGTTCTGGTGCATACAGGAGTATATAACCCACACCTAGGGGTTCCTCCAACACACACCCCGACTCACCAGGCTGGTAATGTTGCCGAAGCCGTCGAATGGGCATTGCACCGAGAGATACATCGCAACTCATAGGGATACCTGCAGTCGCCTGACCTAGATGTTATGTCAGCTTTGTTAGAGACACAAATAGAGCAATTAGAAGTATGAGTCAACCAGTTTCTCAGCATACATCAGCAGTGCTTTCATGTCAGGAGATACCGCGTTAACCAGCGAACCCACAGTGACTCTGCCGGACGTCCTGCTTGCGGCTGGATCACTTAGGTGTGTTTTCATTGAAGGTTCTCTATGCCCGCCATTATGTCCGCTCTAGGTTCCAAGTCCACCGAACGCCTGTCTTGACCTCATCAACCGCCGATAAACTAGCTACCGAGACTCTCGAAACATCTTATCCCACACGCCTTGTTTTCAAATGCGAGAACCTGCAGAGAATCGGAGGTGCTCTTCTAGTCGCTCGAGCCATCCAGTTGATTCTAACTATATTACAGCTTTCAAGGTTCGAGGGGCAACTAATGCAATACTTCAAATTCTGGGATCAGAACCCAAGTGCACACCGGAGACATTGACCGTCGTTACACATTCGTCTGGGAACCACGCACAGGGGCTTGCCTATGCAGCTAAGGCTGTAGGCGCACGTTGCTGTATTGTTATGCCTAGCAACGCAACCCCTGCCAAGATCGCTGCTGTAAGGGGATATGGCGCCATCGTTACGCTATGTGACCCGATACCGACCGCGAGAGAAGAAGCCGCAAGGCGGGTCGTGGAGGAAGAAAGGAAGGCACACCCAGAACGACGTGTGGAAGTTGTCCCGTCCTACGACGATGTTCGTATCATTGCAGGGCAGGGGACTTTGGCAGTCGAGTTTCTAGAACAAGCCGAAGAGATCGGTCGGTCGCTAGACGTTTATTGCACCTATTGGTGGCGGTGGCATGTTATCGGGATGCTCTGTCGCAGTCAAAGGTCTTCGACCTGGTGTCCGGGTGGTTGGGGCTGAGCCGGCAGGTATGATTGAGTGGCGGTCCTTTTCCTCTATTTCAACCTCGCCTCTTATAGGAGCAGGAGATGCCTCGCAATCCTTCAAAAGCAAGCAATGGGTTCCGTCTATAAATCCAAAGACTTTTTGCGACGGACTGTTGACTTCGACGGGAAAAATCACATTTCCACTCATATTGAACCACGTCGATGCGATATGCACCGTGACAGAAGAGGAAATTGCGTGAGTCCTTAAAATCCTGGTACACTCCATCCACAATACCATATGAACTAACGCACACATAACAGTCGAGCGATGAAATTCATCTGGGAACGCATGAAATTGGTGATCGAGCCATCTTCAGCCGTTCCTCTAGCGGTGGTTCTGTATTCCACAGAGTTCCGCCAGCTTGCTCAAACCTGGACTATTGAGAAAAAATCTGGGCTCAATATCGGTCTTGTCCTCAGTGGGGGCAACGTTAATATGAAAGTCGCGTTGGACATCATAAATTCGGTCTTGGAGGAATAAGGTTTCTGTAACAGTGTGCCTAATCTGGTTGTTGATTAGGTAGAAATACAACCGCTAATAGCCGACTTAACCGGTTAGAGGCCACGCTGCTCGGCGCTCGTCTCCACCATAAAGAGCTTCTCTGTGCCCCGTTTCTATCTACTCTCAACCACCATCATTTATTTGAACGCTCGACCATTTGCGCGATCTCGCACTTACGGATATGGAAAACAACCCAGTAGAAGTAGCTACCAAGTGGTTTGCAGCATACAGTTCTGGGTCAGTACACACACGAGCTATGTAGCAAACAAACATGAATTTTGTCCAGCAACTTTGAAGGAATGAAGCAGCTAGCAGCCCCCGACTACAAATTCGAAGATCCCGCCTTTGGGAGGCTTGAAGGTATGACAATAGTCTTTCAATCATACAGTACTTATGGATTTTAAACTTCACAGGAAAGCGGGCCTTGGCTATGTATAAGATGTTCATATCCAGTCGGGACAAGACAGAAGCTGTGTGGAATGTCCACGAAGTCAAACCGTCAGCCACGGATTCACGAAAGGTCAGATTTCTTCTCCTGATGCTCTGCTCAACCAACACAATATTGTTAGGCGGTGGTTCGCTTTGAAGCCATTTACAAGTTCAATGCCGTCCTGTAACGAATCAGATTACTTCGGATATCCTCGTTGTAGATGGAAAAGTGAAAGAACAAATCGATAATTTTGATGTCCCAAGCTGGGCTGGTGAGTGATTTGCATTTCGCCAACTGACACATACTAAGTACACATGAACTATATGAAAGCGCAAGCTCTTGGGATATTCGGCTGGCTCTTTGGCGGGTTCTCATTCTTGCAAAATTCGGTCCAGCAAAAGGCGAACGCGAGGCTGGATGGATTCATCGCAAAATATCCAGACCTCTAGCAGAGCAATTTACCCGGGTTTCGCAGCTAAAAATCTCCTTTGAATTATCCACTCAGGGTCGCTTGGGTTGTTACGTTGTTTGTTTTTCGTATCGGCTGTATGTGATTGTATGCGTGCACTCCAAAAGGGAACTTGATCACCGGCCCGATGCGATGTTGAATCGTTGATAACTAAACGACGACATCCATGACTGAACAGACTGAAACCCCTGCGTACAGTATTGCCGAGACTAATCTTGCCCTCTGGGGAAGCGATGTACGTACTTTGTATTTGGGGGCTGTCCCAAATCGAAGTATTCACTGTGGGGCCTATCATAGGTTCAACAACGTGTTCGTGAACACGCCGGTGATAGAGAAAGTGCTTGGGAGGGAGCTGGTCAACGAGGAGGACTTTTAATCTGGCGAATCGAGACTTCAAGGTGGTGCCGTGGCCTGAAGAACGCAAAGGGCAGTTTTATGACGGCGATTCATACATTATTCTTTATGTGAGTGGTTTGTCAAACCAAATATAGCATAAGCACTCATTACACGAGAGGGGATTATATAGACATATAAGAAAGACCCAGACTCGGAAACGTTGGCCCACAATTTACATTTTTGGCTTGGTTCCCACACTTCCCAGGATGAAGCCGGGGCTGCAGCATACAAGACAGTCGAGTTGGACGATCGTAAGCATTATACACACTCTCTCCAAAATGTCTATCTGAACGCCGTTTTCGTATCGAAGATTTAGGAGGAGTTCCAGTTCAGTATCGTGAATGCCAATCTTTCGAGTCTTCCCGTTTTCGATCATATTTCCCAAAAGGCATCCGTGTGCTGTCAGGTGGCGTTCGTTCTGGATTCAACCACCCAGAGCCCGACGCGCCCCGACCTGTGAAGCTTTATCAAATAACAGCCAACATCGTTGCTGAGGTCCGGCTCCCCGTAACCCACCTGGAGGACGGTGATGTCTATGTCTATGATACGGGCGGGGAAGCGAATAGCCCGCCATCGATCATGCAATATAATTCTAAAGGTTCCACAGGCAAGGAGAGGTTCAAGGGTGGCGAAATTGCACGAGAGATGGCGGGTGACCTGGGAGAAGTTCAGGTATACGGTGAGATACCCTTTGGTCCAACGGCCATTCTGCGCGATTCTAACCTGACCGCTTCCCGATGAAAGATGGTGACGCGGTGGCCGCCTTTTTCCGCTACCTCGACCTACCCTACCCTCCCGAAATCCCGCCCGAGGTGCCGAGTGACACCTTATCAAAAACAACTCTGCTCCGCATCCAGCCTTCATCCTCTCCTCCTTACTCTGCTCTTCCGGAGGTGACCAAGGAAGCGCTAGACCCATCCGATATATTCGTACTTGCCGCACCAAAAGTGGTGTTTGTCTGGCACGGTTCCAAGGCTTCGGGAGACGAAAAGCGAGCAGCCATGGGCGCGGCTCAGCATTTTATAGCAGACTCCAAAATGCGTCCCGAAACTAGTGTTGTTCGGGTTCTGCAAGGTCAAGAGACGGAAGAGTTTTGGGCAGCCTTTGAGGCGTGATCCAATAGGTTTCCGCATTGGGTAAAGTTGCGACACGCCGAGAACGTCCGGTTAATTTAGATATCACCGCGACTTGACTGTATGCGACCACTTTAATGAAGCGCGATCATGAAATACTGTTGCGATATATCCAGGATAATAGATACGGCCAAAGAATGGTTGGGATACAGAACGGTAAGGGATACAATGCACTATTGGATAGCTACATGCAGGATGATAATATGAAACGAGAGCAAGGTGAGCGATGAGGTACAAGTTTGAGTGGGAAAAAAACAGTGCCCAGGTATGAACCACCGCCAGCGCGCATTCAGACGGGCTTCAACCTCGGGAAATTTCGTGCATTCAAGCGCACTGGAGGCCGAGGAGAGTCATCTCAACGTCGCAAACCCTTTTATCCTCCGCGTCAATCAGCCTGGCTGCTTCGAGGAGCATAAGGAGAGGGTCGACAGGCAGAGGTTTGGGGTCTATTATCATATCGAACGTCAGCGCCACACTCGAAAGAACCCGTCGTCCAGACTCACCAACTTCGAAAGTGGGGGTTACAGCCTCTGAAACCGAGTACTCCGAGAGTTCAGCACTGGAGGCCCTAGTAACCTCAGAGGTGGCATCGGTCAAGCTCGAGTCAAACGTGGTGTCGGAACCCTCTTGTTCTTGAACTCGCCACTTGGTCCACAAAAAGGTGCGTACGGTCGCTTCTGTCGGGAATGTCATCCCTTTCCGTTCTGCTTTGACAAAGTCTTGTCGACGGTTGCCAAACCAGATGGACATTTGCTTTGGGCAACTAAAAGCAGGGTCAAAGAGTTAGCCCAAGTGGATCGCCACGAATGGAGAAGATAGCCGCACCGATCCAACTTGGACGCAAGCACATGCTTCTCCTTTGACGAAGGATAGCTCTTTGTCTTTACATATAGATCAATGCACTCCTCCCACTCTTCGCGGCTCATGATCATACGCCCGCCATGCTGGACACGCTTTGGTAGACCCTTTGTGCGCGCAGCCGGCGGCTTAAGCTTGGCGGTCGTGGTACGGTGGTGAGCCATTTTGACCTTCTTCACAGGTTGGACGCGAGTCATAGTCTGGCCAACAAACAACAAGGGCTAGAGGTGATGTTATGGGCAGGTGGAGGCGAGTCACTGGCGACGGAGGATGCTTTAAAGCAAGAAAGAGGTCCCGTCCAAGCTCTCGAATGGGCGGTTGGGCCATCGAGTGTGCATTCGTGAGCATGAATGAAACGCCCCAGCTCGAGAGTTTAGCGTTTGTTGAAAACAAAGAGAGCACGTGGAAATGGCCATAGGATGCTCCGGTCTTTCGTGCTTGGACCTTGAGCGAGGGGGGGGGGTTCGATATTGCAAGTATACTTGAAAAGGCAGCTACGTTGGGTTGATATTTGATAACAACAAGGGAGAGATCGAGTATGATCCAACCAATAGGTGATCTGTCGAGCAGAGAGATTTGGTCTCCATGATACATCGTAGTTACTAGAGTTGCATATTGCGCCTCAAAACTCACTATACACTGGTATCGAACGTTGTCCCCAAGTGCCACGGTCTCTTTGGGTTGCTGTTGAGATCGCGACAGTAGAAACAAAGAATCATATGGCCTATACCAAGAAATGGAATCTGCCAGCTCGGAGGGCGGCGTAAGGCCAAAACCCCTGCGCAAACCGCAGTCAAGGTTCAATAGAATGCCGGACGGCAAACAAGCGGCGTCACGCCTGGACCGAACAGGTCTAGCCTGCGCGAAACGCCAAGGTGATCGGTCAAATACATAAAGTTGGTTGTCGGGCTTGGCAGGTCCGATCAAAGGATTTGGCAAGTGAAAAACGTATTGGGGATTCTATTGGGAATTAGTAACTATACAACCGGAATGAAGATGTGATTGTGAGAGCAAGTTCCAACATTCAGTAAAGTCTCCAGGGCTAAATGACCACGACCACGCAGCTCAACATGAAAGTAAGATACTTGATGCAGTAGACCCGAGCGAGAACATGGGTAAATAGATTGCGATGAACACAATCAGTCAAGAAAAATCGAGAAGAAAAAGGGATAAGAAAAAAGAGTTCAAGAAAAAATGTACGTAGCATACGGTCACATTCTCTATGCGTCACGGTGCGTTTGTAAAGACAAGAGTCAGCGGGGTAAAAGAAAACTAGATTGGTGTCAGCGGTTTAAAATGAGATAGGAGATAGTGCCGAACGCGTGAGGACAGAGACTATGACCATACACTAAAGAAAAAAAAAAAACCGAGGTAGAAAGTCTTTGGGAACGTGAAGGGTTCGGATCACAATGCAATGCAGCCAGCCGTGTCTACTAAATCCACCTCATCGTTTGCCGACCATGCTCAACGGGCCCGTGCGTTTGCGTGTTTGAGTGCCATGTTCTTTCTCGGTAACAAGAGCCTCCATGCTCATCGCCTCGTCCATTGCATCCTGTCCATCATCGCTCCTTAGCGAATTGCGCAAGCCACTGCCCCTGCCGCCGGCGTACCCTGCATGTGTAACAAATCCAGCATGACTATCATCACTGGCTATTGCAATATCCTTTCCCGAAGCAAAGCTGCTGTGCCGGGAGGGAGAGTTGCTTCCAGAGCCCGACTGGTTCTGACCATTGTAGGGTAGGGACAGCAACGAAGCTTGGGCGGTTTCGCGCATCTGCAAGATGTTTTGCCGAAGCGCCGCCTGACCGACAGATGTTGGTTAGTTACCATCCCGGATAGACTGGCCAGGGCCACATACCTGTTCCCTCCAGTACTGTTCACGTTGTTGGCGCATTTCGTCACGGTGTTTGCGGTGGAACATGAATAGGGTAACTAGCGTCAAGAGCATTCCTGTATTTCATCTCAGTCAGCGTTGTTCGAGAGAGAGCGGCGAAAACGGTCTAAACCTCCGAAGATGGCAACACCGACTACAATATAAACCCACGTGCCAAGCTGACGGGGAGCATCGGGAGCATAGCCGCAGGTTAGGTTATCCAAGCAGTTCCCAGATGTGCACCTGAGCGGCTATCAGCAGAGTACGGGCGGCGGACCAGGGTGGACCTACTCTTTGTCGGCAGTGCATGATGCGCCCAAATCCTGAGTGGCGATGCATATTTTCTGTGCGGCGTCGCAGTACAAACCAGGACGGCAATTACCCCTACAAACAGGGTCAGGCCGTGATCACAACGGGGCCGATTATGCGAACAGCCCGGGCAAAACATACCGGGACACGATGTTGATGAATTCTCCTTGAGACGAATAGGCAATATACGGAATGTTCTCGACCACGCAGGCCTGGCCAACGGTCACGTTTTGCCACATGCACTGGTAGTTGAGACAGATCGCGCCCCTATGGTTGTCCAAGGTTGATAGGGAGCTATCGGGTGCTGGTTCGCACTCGTCTGTCGTCCAGGGTCAATAGCAGCGTGATTAGAATAAACGACCGCTTACCGTCGCGATTCAATTGACACGGGCTTCCGACTGCCAGGAGGGATTGACATGCGTCTTCCTCGTCCGGGCCTGCCGTAATAAGATCAGCAGCCGCATGATGATGCCACAAAGGATACATACAAAATTGTCCAGATGGGCACATTTTAGGGTAGTTTTTGGGCTCGACATCTTTGTATCCAACTGGAAAACAAGGGTTAGAGACTGTACTTGCGGCTGGTGTGTGAGACATACATGGCCACCTAGCAAGAGTTGAGAATCAGCGTGGTGTTTGGCTGAGAGCCAGGGTTGGCACTCACTCGTCTTTACGACAGCCCTTCTTGGCGCAGACACCCGAGCCAGTGCAGTAGGTCTTGGCGTCGCAGTCTGTGTTGAGTTGGTAGGAACCCGGGGTGAGGTAGGTGTTGGCTGTGCTGCATTGGCCGCCTTCGGTGACGTTGCCTGCGAGGACCGAGACTGGGAGTACAGCGCCCAGAGCGAGGGCCAGAACCGAGGAGACGATCATGGCTGGTGGTGGTCGAGGGAAGAAGAGAAAACGCGGTCGGTGAAAAGGGGGCTGGGCGTTACGGAAGCGGGCGGCTCTCAGCAGCTGTAGGGGGCGGGGACGTCGTGCGCGCACTCACGGGGCAACGGGGGGAAAACGAGTGTAGTGCGATTAGTACGCGTTGGGTGGGTCGTCGCCGTCGTTGGGAAAACTCGCTCGGGTCGGGGTCTGTCAGGATCGCCAAGCCAAATATCCGCACACTGAATTTCGCGCCTTTCCCGAACAAGCCCCTGGGATCCCGGAAAATTTCCGCATCAATGACGTGCCCTGGCCGCCCTCTTGTCCCTCGGCGATCCCTGAATAGTACCGGAGAATATATTGCTGCGACGGGCGCTATCGCCGACGCTACGAACAGCCGGGGCATACATGCAGGTTCTCATGGATAAATACATCACAATCGTCGCAGAAATCATGCTTGCATCCAGGGCACCGATACCGCCCGAGCACGCTAAGCCCGTCGGCCGCCGCAGGAACCGAGTGGGAAGCGTCGCTTCGAAATGGCGTCGCGCATCCCTGGCACGCAGACTTCGGTTTTTCGTCACTACTGAGTTCGTTTCTAAATAGAATACGTCATGGCCCGCCGACCCGAACACTCTGGGAGCACTTACATCGCGAGATACGCCCGGACAGGAAACAGATGGTGGTAGCTTCGCGCCAAGTGCGGGGATGACACCACCATCAGTCCGCACACATCACAGTCGGTAGGAACCTCGCACAGCTTGGCTGAACATCGCGGGCAGATGAACCCTTCCGCGCGCAAGCGGCTCGGGTGACACACGCACAACGTGGGCGCACTTGTGGGCGGCAATCGCGTCGGGAATCCCATCATCATCAGGTCTGCAGTCGGATTAAGCGGAGTGTTCTGTCTCTGCGGGACCCCTAGATCATTCGCCTTGGGCGCTCCCCGGTGGGCAGGCGGTGGGATGTGCTCGAAAAGCAGATCCTTGAAGTGTCCCTCGTTCATTGCTACACCGAATTTACCTAAAGACCAAAATTGATCCACACGTGCGCGGTTCGTGGTGATCGACTTACCATCAGTCTTGGCGCACAGCTCCTTGCATATTTTCATTTCCGCAGCCAGAGCAACGACAGATATCCTAATCTTATCCTTGACACAACTGTCGAGCGTTTCGTAGATATCTCCGGGGTCGCATGTCGTGAGCGAACCGAAGATGATAAGAATTTCGCGCGACGAGTGTGCAGGCAGGTGGCTGTCGCCCAAAGTTAGTTTGGCTCAATATTAGCAGCACTTTAAAGACGCACTTGCCTCATTCCCGCACGAGCAATCTCGATCGCATTTTGCAAGCTGGGCTCCCCGGCAGGATCGAGCTTTCGTTTATCTGCAATCGCTCTCAAAACATCGTGCGGGTTACCTATTGAAATATCACTTATTCATAGGCTGTCCACAGAATCCCGACTGACAAGGATGCTCACCAGTCATTTCCACGATCCTCTCTCCAATTCCAGCGCGCATTGCAACTACTCCAATTTGTCCCAATGGGTTTTGCTCACACCACTCTCCCACAAACGCCCTGGCACAGTCCAACGCGAGCTCGAACCGTGATGGGCGCAAATCCCGATCCATCATCGCGGTAGACAAGTCAATAAGCAAAACAAGGTGCCGAATAATTGCTCGACGAATAGCAGAGCCGGGGCCAAGAAGTCTAATTCATGTTCGTTAATTAAAATACGAATTTTGGAATATGCACAGGTATACACACCTTTTCCTCCTGTTTCGTGCGATCAAATCTTCTACGGAATGCAGCAAACTCCCTCCCTCGTCCTCCTGGACTTGATCCCAAGACCTCGTGTAATTCGCCTCCCATGCATATCCAGCCTGCACGAGGAACAATAAGCTTAGTGGCGAATCCTATTTCCGAAAAACTGACCACAACTGCTCACGTCTTTTCCCTTGCCCTTTCCTTTCTTGTCTTTATCTTTCCTTTTACCTTTTCCCTGGTCACCATCGTTTTGCTTGGTATATTCAACATCCGAATCACCGCCCAGCATTTCGGCGTCGGATTCGGAGGAAGCGTCATCGCGAGGAGCCATGGTCAGCAAGTGGCGGTCAGAACGTGGCGCTTGGATTCAAGACGCGTCAAAATCGAGGTGTCACGTGGTGGAATTGAGTGCCCGGCGCCTGATCCCCCTGGGATGAGTCAAATATAACCCGACTGGGGTCCTGAGTCGATCGCAGAACCAAGAAGGCAAAAAAAAAATCCAGGAGGCGAAATAATCCCGCAGTAGCAAATTTAGCCTTGATATATGCAATAGATGGATGCTATGCTGTGGATTCCAAGGCTGGGTCGATCGTGCTTAGATGGGGCGCCAGCCGCAAGTCCAGAATTAACAGTGCTGCGGAAAGGCACGAGAACTGTGGAAGGTTGGTCGTTGAGGTCCTTATGTCCGCATTCGTTGAGCATATAAATAACCGAGCCGAAATCGGCAGACCAGATTATTTGTATACATATGGAAGGTTCACTAGAATGGTACACTGCGGACTGACCTTCTGATGTTCGGTCATAAATATAGAGCAACCTTTGCTGCGACGTAGTCGATGATATGAAATGTATGGCATTGAAGGTTAAGCGCATGTTTATGCGTGTAGATGTACTGACCTGCGTTGCAAGGTATTGTTGGTAACAGGTTTATCAATACTTTCCGCAGTCGTTTCACATAGCCTGGATTAATTGCATGGATGTCAAGAGGGAAAAGGCAAGTCGGATGGGAGTAACTCTGAATCCCCCTTCCCCCCTTGAGGATGCCCCAAAGCAGCAAATAACAATTCAAGCCTGTTCTCCTGAGGGAGATGAGGGTATCACTGGGCTTTGACTCGCCAGATGACTGACTTGCATGTGTAGGCGGAATACACCAGAGTACGCAGTTAAAATCAGGGCTCGTGGTCAGGCACCTTCCGTTGTTCGTTTTGTAGCCAATAGTTAAATTTCTGGAAATACATAGTGATTTGAACGCTTGTAATTGAATGGAACTAAACAGTTCATCACGTGAAGTCTGGCTCTTTCCCTAGCTTGGTCTCATGACGTCCATTCCGTTCGAGAATACTACAGCTCCATAAACCTGTCGCTTCATGAACATCATTAACAAAAACCAACAGGAACACGGACTCGGTCAAAGAGGTATTCTCAACGTGCATCCATATTACAGTCTGATCCAAAACGTCAATCGAATAACCACTCTCGCCCTCTGTATTGACCCCATACCAAAGTCGGAAAAACTGCGGGCAAGGAATGGCCCTGCTGACCTTCTGAAAGCTTAGGTCAACCATCCCTTCCTCTGTCTGTTATTGATGCACCACAAGCGTTACTGTCAACACTGCATGCGAAATCGGACTGACGGTTTTATTATCTCGCATGGGAAACAGGCTCCCTTCGCGCGGGCCGCGGTAAACCAACCGGACGCGCCGGCTGAGACTCCTATTGGCACACCTAGATGGTTTTCCATTACCATCGAAGCGTTAATGTTACGAGGGCTCGCCAAATTAGCGACAATGCTCCGCCAGTCCCTACAAAACCCGGCTTGCGGCGGTGGAAGCACCGACATCTTGCACCTGAGCCATGAAGTCTGCTTTTGGAACTGCAGTATTAGCTTCTTCTGTTGCGTCTGTGGTAGCCGTTGCCGAGTGGGGGCAGTGTGGCGGCATTGGATATACGGGTAGCACCGTTTGCGACTCTGGACTGACATGTACAGTCATTAATCCTTGTGAGTTCGATTGTGTTTCAGGTGTTATCTCGATCACTGATTAATGGTCAAAGATTATTCTCAATGCTTGAAGGCTGCTACGACCACTACCACCTCGAAGCCCATCACATCGACGACAACCACAAAACCAGCGACTTCAACATCAACGTCGAAGCCGGTTACCAGTGCAACATCTACATCATCTTCGGCGCCACCTGCAAGTACTGGGTATGTCAAGACCTCTGGCCAAAAATTCACGTTGAATGGTTCCACATTCACCGTCGTTGGTGTACGTACAATACACCTACTTCTGAAGTTATCTGACTTAAACTGTGCTTATAGTCCAATGCCTACTGGGCAGCTCAGCAAGCTACTGACGCTGATATCACCACTGCTTTCAACGATCTGAAGAATTCGTGAGACATTCCTAATATACCGTTCTGCTTTTTCTAAGCCGCTCGTTAAGGGGCCTCACTACTCTCCGCACATGGGGATTTAACGACGTAACAAGTCCCAGTGGAACTTATTACCAGCTTTGGTCCGGTGCTACGGGAACATTGAATGCCGGTGCAGACGGCCTTGGCCGATTTGGTAGGTGTAAAATCCTTAAAGAGAGCATTGATCATACTAACATTTGCTGCAGATACCGTTGTTGCGGCCGCCAAGACGTTAGTCCGAATCCCCAATCTATGGTTCATCTTATCTCACGAATGAGCCTTACAGTGCGGCATTCGCCTCATCGTTGCCCTGACAAACAATTGGAGCGGTGGGTGTCCTCGCACACCTCTCAACTTATGATACTAACGTCTCCGTTAAAGATTATGGTGGAATGGGTTAGCCAAGTTTCTGGATGGCTTGGCCTATGACTAATTCTAGCTTTCAGATGTCTATGTCAAGCAGATCCTCGGGTCCTCCAACCACGATCTTTTCTATACTGGTAAGCAGTCCACCTTATTTTACGAAGTCCTATTCCAAAGCGACGGTTTCTAGATGCTACCGTCAAAGCTGCGTACAAGAAATACGTTAACGGATTCGTCAGTCGTTACAAGAATGAGCCTACTATCATGGCTTGGTGCGTAAAAGGCTCTCGCGGAAAAACACCTACTTATCGTGACTCAATCAAAGGGAGCTCGCAAACGAGCCCCGCTGCAAAGGCAGTACCGGAACCTGGACTGGAACTTGTAATACCACTGTAAGCCAGCGACTTCTGGCACACAAAACCCGCTAATCATTTGCCGACAGACCATCACTAACTGGGCTAGTGAGTGGGTACATTGACTCAACGTGCATTTGTCTAACCAAATTGCGGCTTTTAGCTGAGATGTCGGCATACATCAAGTCGATCGACTCGTATGTCATAGGAAACTCCTTGTGAACTATTTGCCCACACACCCCTGCATTTAGTAACCATCTTGTTGCCATTGGTGACGAGGGCTTCTATAACCAACGTGAGTTCTGGAAGTCTTTTAAGCCCATTGCACCAATCTCATGGACATATTTTTAGCCAACGGCCCCAACTACCCTTACCAAGGTGGTGAAGGTATCGATTTTGATGCCAACCTAAGTAAGTCCGAATCCACATCTCATCGATTGAATAACTCCCGCCACACTTCTTGTCACGGTTGGAACCTAATCGATTAATTCCGCTCCACCCGTAGAAATTTCAAGCGTTGATTTCGGGACCTTCCACGCATATCCTGGCAGCTGGGGGCAGTCGGCTAACGCGACTCTTTGGGGTGTCCAGTGGATCAAAGGTGCGTTCACGGCGATCGCATGACTGAAAGTGACATGTTCATTTGAATATCATCTAGACCATGCTGCTTCTCAGAAGGCAGTAAACAAGGTTCGCTGCAATCCATTTCGCCGAACGAAGCGGGCTAAAAACATTTTTTTCGAATTAGCCCGTCATCATTGAGGAGTTTGGTGTCACATCTGACAAGGTGGTGAGTAACAGTCACACCCTTGAGCAGGGCGATGGGCTCGAAATCATTAACGGTGTTTACCTTGTCTGCCTTGTCATAGAACACGTACACCCAGTGGTACAATGCCGTCATCTCAAGTGGGCTCACCGGTGACCTCGTCTGGTACAATACCTTCCCACTCATTCGTAACCTAGATGCTGAGTCTAGCTTGATGTCTTATAGGCAAGCAGGCAGCTACGTGTCGACTGGCCAGACTTGGGATGATGGTTATGCCATCTTCCCTAACACAGTGAGTACGACGCCTAGAAGGCTCGACGTATTGGTTTATGTCCACCTTGTAGCCCGAATACACACTACAAACCCAACACGCTGCAGCACTCAAGGCTCGCGGATAAACTGGCTCGAGAAGGGAGGCGGAGAAATCTTCACACATATCATGTCAATAGGTCTACCTGTAGTCTCGGCAAATACAATATATGCGTGCGCCCAAGTGCTACCGCAGAAAGTCCAGCTTCTCAGCGTCCACGCCCAGCACAAAACACAACGGTGGATCATCAAAAATCATATAGGTAGATTAATCACAAAATCGGGCATGCATCAAGACAAGAAAGGAGGGCGGTTCACCGCTTAATCCTAGCATAGCTGCCCTTCACTCGACATCTTCGGGAGCAGCCTTCTTCCGTACGGGGAACCACGTGCGTTTCTGCACAACGGGCGTCACGGCGTCACTACTGCCCCATGAGCGCAGCCTTGTCGTTCAGGTCCACTGCACTGGACCTTGCAGAGGCTAGTGGACTAGTGAACGGCGACCGGGCTGACGTGTTGCTGAGAGTACGCGTGATGCCATTAGTGCCAAGTGCACGTTGAAGGGCCTCACGCTCTGCGGGTGACGGTGCAAATGCCAAGAGGGAGGAAAAGAACGAGGAACTTCCGCCACTACTTGTACCACTACCAAGTGCTACTGTGCTGGAATTAGCACTCCCAAGGCTGAGAGACGAAAACGAGGGAGCCGACGCAGGCCCGGGGACAGATACTGGCGGAGCCATGTTGAAGGTCCGACCCCGTGTAAAGTTGAACATTTTCGATGCCTCAGGTGTAAAGCTGAACACCTTAGCATCGGGATTAAGCCCAGACCCTTGTGCCCGCAGGTTGTTGTTCTCCTCCTTTTTTGTACCACCCACGCTTGGGAACCAACGACGAGGCTTCGGCGAATTGGTGACTATTGCGGTCTCGATGGTAGCGGGCCGGGTGAGCTCGGGCTCTTCGACTTCGCGGATGAGCGGCACGCGCGTCGCGAGACTGACACGTTGCGCATCGAACCCACGGCGACTAGACAAGTGGTTTGGCGGACCAAAGACGCCTTGGCCAAAGGACGAGATAGAAGAGTCGGCAGAACCAGTCACTGGGGATTGCTGCAAAAATGGAGGAGCAAACGAAAAGCCATCTTGAGCGACGTCCGAGCCAGAACTCGAGCCGGAATTGCGCTTCTTCGGATGCGGATTGTTCGTAGCGGTGTGATAACCGGAGTCCGCGCCGGTTGATAGCCGGTGACCATCATGCGAGTCTGAACGAGGCCGACCAACAGGGGCGTCGAACCGGGACTCGACAGACGCAGAACGGGGACGGCCGCCTTCGGCTCGAGGTGCCCATCCGCCATTGGTCGAAGACTCGCTTGTCCAGCGGCGCCGGCCCTCGCTGCCTGTCCAGCTATCTAGCTCGCTGACCCAGGTCGAATCCTTCGTGGTCTTGGCGTCCCATCCGTTGCTTGTACCTTGAGGTTTTGGCCTCGCTAACCCAACCGTCGGCGTCCTTTTCCCACCGACCGGGACTCGTGCCATTTGCCCACTGCCCGGGGCTCGAACCATTGATGAGCTGGCCAGGACTGGATCCCAACTGCACGCCAATAAACTGACCGGGGCTCGTCGAATTCGTCGGCTTTCCATTTGTTTCAGACTCGCCATCCCAGCGTTGGTGACCATTTCCTTCTTCGCTGAATAGAGAACTTGGCAAGAGCGCGCTTGGAGGGGGCGAGAACACCCCCGTAGTCGGCGAATCCATCCCGAGACTAAGCCCAAAAGCGTCAAACTTGCTCTGAGTGCTTGGGTTCGGATTAAACTTGGATGTCGTTTCGCCAGACACCAGCGCATAATTACCGCCGCTTATGCGCTTCGGGATCGGGATCGGGACAGTGTCCGAGTCAAATGGCGAAAACGCCGGACGGGTAACAACTTGGTGGATACTGTTAGGGCTGGGGTTCGAGGTCTGCTGGTTCAAGTCGGGTCCGTTTATCCCACCCTTGGCAACGGGGCCTTGGATAGCTTTGCCGGTGCTGGCACCCAAACTCGCAAGATCGTTGTCAAATATCGCATATCCCTTGTTCCGCGCGCTGCGCGCGGGGGAAGACACATCTGTGGTCGCATTGGCTGGGGTAGGAGAGTGGTTGACTCCAGGAACGAGCCCAGCCGAGATATTCTGGGATGCCGAAGAATGAATGGCGTGCGACAAAAGCCCAGAGGCGGGGACAGACGTCGTGCGAGTATGTGGGACGACTGGATTGTGTATGCGTGAAGGGTTGGTCTATAGGAACCATAGGTTAGCTTGTAAAAACAAATCATAGTATGAGAAACAGACCTGGCTAGCATTGCTCAACGAAGGAGGACGCACAGGAGATTGCCCAATATAGACCACGCCGGGTTCCTTTTCTTTTTCATATTCAAATTCTCTGCCTTGACCTTGATCCTCTATTTGTTCATCTTGCGCCAAACCCGCCTGTGACGCCTTCAAGGTTTCCAACATCTTCTTTGCTTCCCGCACTTCAGCCTCCAATGCACGCACCCTGCCCACAAGCCCCATCACCTCCCTTTCCTCTCCCCCGTTTGAGAGCTTCCTCCAGTGAGCTCCTCCTCTACCTTCCTGATCTCTTCTTTTCTCAGCCCAATCAAGTCAGCCACCTCCTCCCTCCTAAGCCTTCCCTTTTCTTCGCCATCCTTAACTTTCTGTTCGTTCTTGAGCACCCGGTTTCTGAGCGATTGCGCTTCTTCAGCCAACGCAGTCGCTTTTTGTTCGAGTGCTGCGTGTTTGGCCTGAACACTCGCTAAAGTTTTTTCAGAAGACCGCTGCGTGCGACGAGCATTATTGAGTTGATGTGTCTGTGCTTTTGCAGCATCCGAAGCGGACGAGGCAGAGTTGTGCTTTGCGCGCTGGGCAGCATGTTCCTCAGCCTGTTCGCGAGTCTGAGTCGTAGACGCATGGAGCTGAGCGAGCTGGGCCCGAGTGTTCGACAACGTGTTCTGGGTAGTAGCGATGTGCTGGAGAAGATCAGCGATCAAGGGATGTGCATCGATATTTGTGTTTGGCCCAGGCGTCGTCGTGTTATTGGTAGCAACGGCAGTAGCGGGCGAAGGATTATCCGATTTGAGCTTGGGCTTCCGTTTGGGGGACGACTGTTTCTGCTGTTTTGCGTTGGTGTGAAGTGGCAGCGAGGCATGTTTGGGCAACGGCGGAGGGGTACGGCTAACTGGTGTTTCGGGTACAACCTTCCATTCTATGCATAAATCGATTAGCGCGCAGAAAAACGCGAGGAAAAAGCGAGACTCACTAAGAAGCTCACACTCGTCCAGCAGCCGAATGTCAAGCAATCCAGCAGTAGTGTGCCCGCCATCTGCTTTACCAAAAAATAACGTACCCCCGAGCCACCATTTGCCAAATGCTCCCAGAAACCAGCGGCCGTGGTCGCTCGCAAAGGCGTTGGCGAGGGCAGTGTCGTCGCTGCCGGCGACGGTACGATGGTCCGCGACGGGGGTGACGGCAGCGATGGTGAGCACGCCGAAAGAGCGAAATATGTGGGCCGAAGACCGAATCGAGACAGAGCACGGGTTGCAAACTGGAGATGGGGGGCATCGTCGATCTGGTGACTGTGGCGGGCCCAGTGTACCGCTGGGGATTCGGTGTCTGTCGCGTCGTGGAGCTTGCTCAGGTGCTTTCGGAATGCAAGCTCCGTCAGAAAGGTCCGGAACGATGCCGCCGACGGGTTGGTCACATAGGCTGCCGCACCGTCAGCGCTCGTTACACAATAGAGAGGGTGAGAGCGTACCGAGGATGAGCACAACGGCAACGACAGCAGCGCCGACAACAAGACTATGAGTGTCCACAGGATGGATCAAGACGCCCGGTAACATGGCTCCCAACGCACCGAGTGCGAGAACGCCCATGCAAGTTTTGATGATGGTCGTCGTCGTTAGAACGTCAAAATCGGATATGTTACGCCCTCGTGACTCATTTGGTCACAAAATTTGATGGGTGGTTATTACGTGAGATCGAGAACCCTGGTACTATACATCTATCTATCCCGCACAAACTACACGCTCGGAGGCTTGTCCTCTATCTTTATCTCCGCCTCAGCCTTCGTTCCTTCTTCCGCCGCAACCTTCATCTCGGCCTCGAGCCGCTCGCGCGCCCTCACCACTTTCGATTGCAAATAGTGTGACCACGTCGGCGCGGGCGCCCTTTTCGATACCGCAGTTGCTCCAGCCTTTTCAGCTGCGGAGCTGGGGGTGAGTTCAGTTTGAATAATATCTCATATCTCTACATGTAAATCACGTAAATTAAACCTAATTTTGAGCCACAAATCCAAATCAATGCCTCACCTTCGCAATATCTTCAGGCGTCGAACCTGGTTTGACATTCAAAATCAATTGCGCTTCATCCAAAGTCATCTTGTGCTCTCTGGTCGCGCGGTCCGTTGCCGAGCCGCTCGTAGCATTCCCCAATCCGGCCGCTTCACCTCGACCACCGGGCGGTGTTTCGCATCTAATCCAAGCCGAAATGAACCCGGAGCTCGTCAGCAAACAGCCGACATAGGCGAGGCAGGAGTCACAACACTCGCTCATGCTTTTCCGGTCACAACAACATCTGCCAGCCGTCCGTCGTCACGCAAACAGAGCTCGTGGGAACCAGCAGACTCAGCATGAGGCCGCCATGGGATGCACACGACCCCCATGGACACCCCCCACGCACGTATCGGAGTCAATCCACAATTGAGCCGCCGTGGCGCATAGAGTGACGCCATCCATACCAACGGGCGAGAAAGTCTATTTAGACTACCACCACAACCAAGCGATGGCCTAGCCCCGAGACATCGGGCATGCGTTCCAGCCTCGGATAGAATAGCTTCGTCTGGCGACTTGAGCCAGAACAGAACATGAGACGATATGGCTTCCCATCTCGAGATGTGGAGAGCTTCTAGGATACCCAAGTTGGGGGCCGGAAATGCAAAACAATTGTTTAGGAAAAACAAACAAGTCGACTCACTTCGCGCAGCTTGCTTCCCAGCTTCCACAAATGCCTTGCCCAGGATTTGGGCACCAACGATCATAATTTGGATCAATGCCCGTGGAGAAGACTGTGCAGCATTAATGTTATCCAAGTTGTATACCAGTTTTGGAACCGGAGCGATGCAGATGTCCAAGAGAAGACCGAGCGCAGGAGTATCATGTCGCGTTCAACAGAGCGGTATCGACCAGATTCGCCCCGTGTTGCATATATTCCAATAATGGATTTCATTCCAGTGAAATATCTCATGAGCAGGAACGAATGATCTACATCCACTAGGAATCGCTCACCATAGTTTTCGTGCAATTATTTCTGCAACCACACCTAAACTGGGTCTATGGATGAATCCTTGACCAGATTAAATTATATGCAAAATGAATGGATACGGTTCAAGATATGCCGATGCAGCAGGCTCGGACAGATGGTAGGGGGTCGTCGCCGAGAAATTGTTCTTAGATCATCCGGCGCTTGTACTCAGTCAATTGGTGGCGCGCCACATCGTACACCCATTTCTGCAGGGTAGCTTCAGCCTACAATCAAGACCCAAAGCTGTGCTATTATCAAACTGTTTGTAAGATGTAATAACCCATTTTGCACACGACCGAGCCTCACAAGCTTGCCGAAGTATGGTCGCTGCGCTGGGTAACAGGTGTAGGTGTGGCCTCGATGTTTCTGATATTCCGAGTATCATCCTAAAAGCAATTTATATACTTTTCCTAATTGATGCTCTATGTTTTTGCATAATTGTCTTATCTCTAGTGCATACTTCTAACAAGCAGTAAATACGATATTTTCGTTTAGTTCATTCATGTCATTTGAGGCTCGACAGTGTGGCATGAAAACGAATCGATGGGAGTCATTAGCTCGTGCTGTAGATCTTAACGCTCAGGTCGTATAAGACTACACTTCAGGACGCTAGTGAGCACCGTAAGCGGCGCATGGGCACCGCGGTGATCTTGGGGTTAAATGTAGACTCCAAGGCTTAGCTTTGAAACCTCGTACGAGTGATCTCTTTTGTGTTCACCCGATAGCTGAGGGAAAACGTGCTAAATTCGTATGGGAGCTCGGCTCATTCTTGCTTCGGGTTGGTCATCTTCAATACAAATAACGACAAATAAATCCCGACTTTTGCACCCTTCAGCCTTCGCGTTGGGCAACGCTCATCTATAGACCACTTTAAATTTTGTTTAATTTATTGATTTAAGTCGCTACTCACTATTGATGTGTGTATTTTACACTTATTCCCTAATAGTATTGCGGATGAGACATGGGTGTGATGTGGACTGTGCGTTCCTGAGCATATCGATAGTGCTAACTTTCGCTTGAGTTCTGCAAGAATAATTTATAGTAGAAATGGATTTCTGAACAACAACAATGGCAAGAACGAAAAAAAAATGACGGCCCGACCCTGGAGTTGAACCAGCGATCCGCTCCTAGACCCACGTGCCGTTCACAGTGTGCGTTGGCGCTTTTGAAGTGTGGCCTTAAGCGATCTGACCGTTGCGCTATATAGCGCTATTTGCTGTCCATTGATTCACTTTCATGTCACACCTGCCTGCTGGTACCAAAACGGCAAACGATGAACAGCCACGGCAAATGCCAAAGAAACTAATTTGTACAAATCATTGACAAAGAGTTTCAATGAGCGAAAATTGAGGACCCAAGAACAGACCGATGTCGATCGCAACAAATTAAACATCCAAAACAATAATCCCTAGACCGAATCGAGGGGCTGGGCGTAGTACTGGCCCTCCGAGAGATGAACATGCCCAGTGGTTGATCGGCCAAAGGAGCAGAGATAAACATAGGAGAACAAAAAGTGTGGTACGGTTTGGCTCGAGCAACTTAATAGCCTAAAACAGGCATGAGAGGCGATTGAAAACTGAGAGTGACACTGGTGCCTACTTTTCTGACAAGCTCCGGACCCACGGCGCGGTGGACCTAGGGAAAAACGTAGCCAAATACAGGACACTATCTCCCTTGGAGGTAGATACGCTCCCCGAGAGTGGGCTGGCAGAAGGCACGTTCTCACAATAAGCTTCACATCGTCACACCTTCACGACTTGATGGGAGGAAAAGTCGTATATATGCAATAACCTGAGCCGTTTGGCCGTACTGACACAATTTAAGCTTCAAATTTAAGCTTATATTATGTATACACTTTTACCAAGGTGTGACGATATGCACTGTCCTGTGGACGTAACGGAAACTATATCGCCGCCAGCGGGGAGCGGAGGGAAGCACGTTATAACACGCATCAAATCAACATTTGTATAATATATGCCAATATGTCTGTCTCTTCCTCATGTTAGAGGCCCATACAACGGCATGAACGCATTGAAGAACGAATTAGTATGATTGATCTTATGAATATCACTAACTCCAGTTGAACTCGGAACTCGGAGTGCAGGTGAGATTAAGGGTATTAAATGAGCTCTCGCAGGTTCGCTGACTGACGACTGCCTGTTAATGAAAACAAGGAAGCACATCAATATTGTCAATTGTACCCAAGCACTGAACACCAAATCGGCACGTGCTTGAGGGCGTCAGGGATCTATCGGCGCTTAACAAATTTCTGGCAATCACTTCATTCGGTCTCACACGTCTGAATCTATTCCGGTTGGGTTTACCTTTGCCCAGCAAAAGCACTCGACTGATTCGGCTTATTTAAGCACAAAATAGATATTACTGAACCAATCTCTTGGCTTACTTCTGGAATTTAGTTCCTCGTAGCTCGACGGTCACTTGGCTGCCTATTGCCTTAGAACGATGACAACCGTGACGCCCAAGTCATTGAAAAGGAAACATGTTGATAGGGAAATTGATACAGGAGCTAGTGGGAGTGTAAAGAAGAGCAAAGGGGAACGCCAAGCAGAGAAGCGGGCAAAACGGGAGTCTGAGGCTGGGTCCCCTGTACGAAGGAAGGGCCAAGCTGGGAGTATTAATACTCAAGCCACTGCGGACGAGAGGAGTACTGTATCTGGCTCTCAGTTCAAGCTCGTAAGAGCGCGAACGGAAATAAGCGTCCCACCTCGGTTCGTGGGTGATACCCGGCGAGGAGTAGAAGAGATCTTAGACAACCTGGTTATGCGGTGAGTCTGCTATTGGACTTTCATTACGAGCAATGCGCTTGCTTTGAGCCGAGGCTGATTGACACCGGTAGATACGTGCCATCCCTCGAGGGAATACTTCTTTCTCACAAAAACCATACGTTCGTTCAAGACGTTGCCATAATATACGCCGAGGGTCCATTTCCGACCACGACGGTAGATTTTGATGCGGCAGTTTGGGCCCCAGAGGTTGGGATGCGTATTGGTGAGTAGTTTGATTATCCGCCCAGGGTGTGACCTCCATATGATAGCTTAGTTGGTCGAATATCATTGCATGCAACCGACCATATCGGCTTGCTTGTGCACCGAACTTTCAATGCATCAATCGGTCGAGCACACATACCCGACAACGGAGAATGGGAATATGTTCATGGGCCAACAGCGAATGACCCTGAATTTGGTGAGTCTGCTCCCTCAACTATGTATTGGACTATGAACTGATGGGATGGGCACGACAAGGGGCTGAAGGGGTCCAAGGCGATGAAGAGAGGGGAAGATGGGTGCATACCCAAACAGGTCAAACGCTGGGTGGAGAGTCTGGGCTAGTGGAATTCACAGTAATTGGGTAAGTTTAGAGATTAATGGAGATGTCTCATATTGATGGTTTGAGAAAGCTACACAGTAGCGAACCAGATGCTCTCATTGCATGGGTCACTTCAACTAGACCCATTTGCCCCCGAACATTATGCAACCAAGCAGAATGGTGTTCGAATACCGGAAGATGACGAGCCTGGTACTGGGCCGGAGGATACCGATGATGCGCTACAGGAGAGGAGCGACGATGAGGTGGAGGTCATGGAGGAGGAGACTGCTGATCCGCGGGGCAAACGACGAAAGGTCGTCGATGTTGTTCCAGTTGCTCCAGGGCCTGAATTTGCGCCCACCAAGAAGAAGAGAAAGAAGAAAAGCGTAGCCAATGGAGAGGCAACTGTGATTGTAGCAGAGGCTGCTACCACAACCGCTGAAGGTGAAAAGAAGAATAAGCGAAAAAAGGAGCAGGTGCATGGTGTAGCATAATTTAGCCTTAACTATTCCAGGAAAAACTCATGTGATCACAAGTATGTCATTGGGGAAGCCATCAAGGGTTCCGTTACGGATAGCTTGGCGACCAAAGCAGCTCAGTGATCAGACGACCACGATGGCCGCCGGCGCAGTCAGACCAGCGGTGAGCTACGCAGCTATAGCAGCAAGAGGGACCGAACAATCCTCTTCTGAGAACACTCCTACCCATGACTCTGATGGATCCGCTCCTGCTCCGGCAATTGATCGCACAAAGGGCAAGACTCGCGATAGCAAGGTCAGCTTTGCGGAACACCAATCTCCCAATGAGCGCACGAGGCTGCTTAGTCAAGAGGACGGAGAGAATGGCGAACAGCCCGAGTATGATGCTGGAGAGGAAGATAATGGCGACGATGACTCGGGAAGGGAGGACGAAGGACTGGTCGCTCGGGCAAGACGTGCAGTAGGGCTAGGCAAGAACAAGCGCTACAACCGACTCCCACTCTATGCTGAGGATGGTCGAGTGCAGCGCCGTGTTCCTTTCCGCGGTGCTCTGGGTGCTATTCTTGGCCTTATCTTGGTTGGTGTACTCGTCGCTGGTGCATTGCTTGTGCGGTCTGGAGGTGCGTGTTTGGCCATCACTAGCGGGCTCGATTAACCGGTTGATTACTGACAGATCACAATACCGGGCCCTCTCCTCGGCCGCCGAGCCAGCCTTCAGCATATCCTACCCCCGCATATCCCGTTCCGACAGGTGGAACAAGCGGTCCACGTAATCCCGCATACTTAATCAGCGCTGAACATGGCGCAGTAGCAAGTGAGGCGAAGGCATGCTCTGAAATTGGAGTCGATGTCCTCAAGGCGAGTGCTTCTCTAAGACACCTTGGTTTAATTGACAGGCTATGTTGCAGGACGGGGGAAATGCTGTTGATGCTGCGATTGCCAGTAATCTTTGCGGTACGTTTGCCGCCTTGTAAATACGTTACGTTTTGGATGTGTTAACGAATGTGTGGAACTCAGTTGGGACTGTGAATCCGTTTTCAGCAGGTATTGGGGGGTAAGCAAACCCCCAACGTTCTTGTTATCAGCCACTCTAAGGAATTCCCGCAGCGGAGGGTTTATGGTCATCCGTACCCCACCGGCTTCTCCTTCTGGGCGTTCCGGGGTTCACACCATTGACTTTAGAGAAACGGCACCGGCAGCTTCCAACAGCACTATGTTCTCCAAATCACCTCTTCTTTCCAAATTCGGTGGCCTTTCTGTCGCTGTACCTGGTGAGATTCGAGGCCTCTGGGCTGCACACTCTCAGTTCGGTCGGCTCCCTTGGTCGCGGTTGTTTGAGCCGAGCATCAAGCTTGCAAATGACGGCTGGGAGGTTACGGCAGAGCTCGATAGGCGGCTCAGGTTATTTGGTAAAGGGTGGATGGAGAATAATCCCGACTGGAGTCCCGTTTTCGCTCCCGAAGGGCGACTCCTTACGAGAGGAGACTGGATCAAGAGGGAGAATTTTAGTTATACTTTGATGTCGATTGCAACTGAAGGCCCAGATGCATTTTACACGGCGAGTTGCGATACTCCTAACGTGCCCAGTTTCTGATATATTTTCCTGATGCTAGGGTGCAATCGCAGATTCTATGATCGACAAGATCAGCAGACAGGCGGCATTATGACGAGGGACGACCTCGCATCGTATAAACTTGTTGAGCGACCCGCATTAGAAGGAACCTATCGAGGTCGTCGCGTATATACCACCCACGCACCGTCGAGTGGACCGGTGCTACTACACGTACTCAACGCATTAGATCGATTTGGAGCTGGTCCAAATGTCCATGACAAGATTGCAATGAAGGAAGAAAGCGGGCTATGGTGGCACCGGGTTGTGGAAGCACTTAAATGTGAGTTGACTTTACATATATTGTGTGAGCACGGTGCTCATGCCTCCATAGTTGGGAGTGCTGCGCGGACACGACTGGGCGATCCCGCGTTTGGCACCAACGAGGCTCTCATGAAGGAGGTCCCTACAAAGAAGTTTGGTGATGAAGTATCCGCCCGAATCACAGATGTGAGACTTCCCGAGTTATCTTAAGACCAGGATTAATGCGCCAATGTAGGACACAACCCATACCCCGGAATATTATAAGCCCATATATGATGTTCAGATAGACCACGGCACTGTAAGTCCGCCCGATGAGTAATCTCGCCGTTGAAGGATTTCTGATTCACAGTATGCCTAGACTCACACCTCTGCCGCTGATTCTGATGGAACTGCTATTGCACTGACTAGCTCGATCAATCTCATTGGGGTTCTCGTGTGATGGATCCTGCGACTGGCGTAATATTCAATGACGTCATGGACGACTTCTCTATGCCTGGGTAATTTTATAGTGATTATTGACAAACCCAAATCACTGACAAGTGCACCTGTAGCGTCCCAAATGCCTTTGGTTTGTGGCCGAGCCCGTGGAATTATCCTGACGGTGGAAAGCGTCAAGGTATGCTAAACTATCCTCAAGCGAATATGACACTCAGATAGTGCCATCCAACAGTCTCCTCCATGTCCCCAGCCATCCTGGAGCATTCATCTGGCGAGTTCTATCTTGCAGTCGGTGGTTCTGGCGGATCACGCATTTTCGGAGCCATCGCCCAGACGATCTTAAACATGGATCGTGGGATGGATGTGTCTCAAGCGATCGAAGCACCAAGGGTACATGACCAGTTGTTCCCAACCTTGGTGAGCATCGAAAGTGAGTTTGCACAGGCTGGGCTGGATGGATTGAAACAAAGGGGGCATAACATTACCAGTACGTTTGACATTTAATACCACTCCTCACAATACATGTTGACAAGCATGGTAACTCCAGTATTCGATATCAATCTCGGAGTGGCTGAAATTCAGGCAGTGAGTTCGAATGCGGAAGGACACATCTCGGGTGAGTTGCCCACATATCCATGTAAATGGAAATGGGTCGCTAAATGGATTGAATCACAGCCGCCAGTGATTCGAGAAAGAACGGGGTCGCAGCTGGGTGGTAAATGCGATCGAATCTTTTGTAGACATATAAGACAATGTTGTAATTTCCCGATACATTTCCGTTCACCACGAGTTTGGCAAGTTTGCCGGAACACAAACGCTCCCTTGATCACCCCTAAGACAGATGAGCATCACGTGGGTCTCATCGCATCATTGACCACCATATACTCCACCGTTCACGAACGCCCACGCTCCCCTACGACCCTGCCATTGTCACTTTCCAACTCGCCCGTGCACGAGTTTCGTCGCTGCATCTTAGCACCCTTACGCGAACAACATCCGAAATTCGTTATTCTAGCCAGCGGTTCCGCAGCTCTCTATCTTTTCCATCGCGGCAACTCTTCTGCGTTTGTCTTACACTAGTGCACCACCCACGTCTTGGATTACCAACCCACAACTCCTTTGCTGATCCACAGCGGCGATTTCCTCAGAAGCTGTGCGGCGCAAAACGAACAATCTATTTAAACACAACTCGATTGCCTTTGCCAAGACCACGCAGCAGCCCCGGAACCATTCGGCAACGACCATGGCTTCAGCCCTCGAAAGTCGTGACCTGGGAGAATCGAGGCAGCCCGAGGACCAGGAGCCGAACCAGGACGAGGAGGAACTTGATCAACGGCGAAAGCGCAAGGGAAAGAGCAAGGATCTCGACTTTCGCAGGTTTGACAGTGAGATGGGTGTGTCCGAGTCCGATGGGGGCGGGGTGAACGGGGCCGGGGGGTCGTATCCTCCTATATCGGAGGAGGCTGCGGAGGAACGCGAGGTCGTCGAGGTGAGTGTCTTTTTACTCTTGGAGTACGCTCAGCTTGTTTGTGGTTGCTAAATTTATTTATTGCTTTCATCCAATAGAATCTCAAACGGTGGGAGGTAGCCGAGCGTCTTCGACGAAAAGCTGTACGCGAGTCGCGTTCCGTGTCTGGGGGATCGACGGTGCCTTCCCCGGTCACAGCCCTGGCCCGGCGTGCAAGTCAAGTCTTATTTCGTCGTTCCAACGAATCAGCTCGAGAAAACGCAACGAGGATCAGATCCGACAGTCCAACACCGCTCGACGACCTCGAGCAGCAACGGTACTCGCTTGCGCGTAGCGAATCAACCGACACTGCGCGAAATCCGTTTAGGGATCCGGCTGCTGCCGAATCTGAAAGTACGTTGGCATTGATGAGTCCAACGTCAGCGGATCCGTTTGCGAGCAAGAAACATGAACGGTCAGATTCAACGTCGACTGTGACAGCGAGCCGGTGCAACCTGTGCCTCAACGTCCGATTCTCCAAGCGTCCGGGTCGTCGTCGTTTTTCACGCGGGAGCCGGGAGCCGTTCGGATGCCTCCACCTCGACCGTTGGATATACCGACCACACCGGCACCTCAGCATGTTTACGAGGGAGGAGGCCCTGTTCCAGCCAGAATGTCTGGCCTGGGGGAGGGAATTAGGGTGAGGAGAACGGCATCCGAGGAACAAGATGAGGAAGAGGAGATTGAGCGGGAGAGGAGAGACGGGCGGTGGTGGACAGATTGGTTGTGCGGCCTCAAAGAGAGGAGGGATCATACGGTCAGGTGAGTGTCGTTTTTATTTAAGCATCTCTACAAGGGTTTTCTGGCTTGGCCCGTCTTGTCTCCTTTAAGCCTTTCCGGCGCTTATTCTCTCTCTTGTCTTGTTCGTACCTAACTTTTTCGTTTGGTTCCAGGGCGGCCGAACTAACCCATTCGAGTGAGACATGAATCGGTATGGGCTGTAGACGTCTTGCAGGACAGATATTTGCGCTGTCGTGCGCACAGGAAATCACGAATAGCACGGACTCCAAACCATTGTATTCTACGGATCTGGCAGTGAAATTGGACTTTGTCCCTCCCTCTTTGATGCTGTCGCTACCTGCTGTTATTTAAATAGTGAGATTTGTTTGAACCTTTTCCTTGGCGTGGCGTCACGTGCTGTGACAAGCAGCTGTGTGGGGCTTGACTCAGTTCTGACAGAACCGACAGGAGCACGATACTTGCAGCTCTCACAGGTGTGTCGGGCACGGTCTCAGCTGCGGGAACGTCGAGGGAGCTGACCACAAGCGCCCAGAGTCAGAGTGGAGAGATCACCATCGGCACGTTTTCTGCACGTTGTATTGACCCTCTTCTTTAGGTGGTCGACAGCATTAGTTCCTTCCTTCTCTGCCAACCCTACCTCCTCCCACTGCCCACGATCTAGCTCTTTAGATTTAATTTCGACAAGCCCAACATGAGCTTCACTGTCAAATGGGGCCGAGAAAAGTATGTGTCGCCGTTGGTGCCAATCGGAGTGTTGAGCCAACCACGATGCGTGTAGAATCCAGGTCATGGTCCCTCCAGACCATTACCCTCTGAGCTCTCTAAGGGAGACCCTGTCCACGCACACAGGCCTCCCGCCCAACTCGTTCAAACTTGTACACTCGGGCGCGGTAATGAAGGATGACAATGCTCCAAGTACGCGCCACATCCTCCTTCGTCACAAATTGGGGCTCTAACAATCACACTAGTCACATCGTATGGTATTCGACCGGGAAGCATCATAGCTCTCGTAGGTGGTGATACACAACCCCCACGACCGGCTCAGCCGACGAACACGACCTCGGCCCCTGCACCGGCCCCTGGACCTGGACCTGGACCAGCTCAGCGCCCTGTTTCGCCCCCCAAGCCGCCCCAAGCCACTCAGTCTCAGCTACCACCAGTAAACATGACATCGGTTGGTGGACCAGAAGCTGCGAGCATCATGAAGATCCAGTCAGAGTGGGACTCTTGTAAGTGGCTCCGATCCCAGTGATGTTCACGCATGTTGACACGACACATCCAAGTCCGTCAAAAGCTCCTTCCAGACGTACAGTCATTCCTTAAAGTACTATCCAACCCACCGACGGATCGTCCGCCAGCAGAGGAGCTCAAGATGAGCCACAAGAAATTTGGTCTGTCTATCACGCATCATGAATTTCTTTGACTAATTCTTCTTCATAGCCGAACTCCTACTACAAGCCCTTTTGCGATTTGACGCATTCCAACCAGAAGGCGAATGGAGCAAAGCCCGAGAAGTGCGCAAGGGCGCAGTGAAAGAGGTCCAGGGTATGCTCGATCAGCTCGATGGGATGTGGGAACAGGCCAAAGTTTCTGGACGCTGAGATTGCTACGTCATTTTCGGGGAGAGTCGATCGGTTCCAGGAGGGTTGTTATATTAGGAATTATCTATCTAAACTTTAATTTCTTTTCGGTTTCAACGTTCTGCTGTTTGGCAAAGGTTGTAAATTAGTGATAGTGTGGCTGTGCCAAATTTTAGAAATGTGAATTTGTGTTGTATTCTGGCTTTGTTTCGGACCACATCAATCACTTTACCTAGCACGCAACCAGTTCCTCTCTACGGTCGCAATTTAAAATAAAATACTATAGGCTGACCATAGGGACCACCTTTAACATGGACGGCATAATTTTGAACTTGGCTGATCCTAGTACCAGTAGTCCTATGCGTCAAGTCGCAAAACAGAAAGGTGGATGGCGAGATAGGTGCGCATGATACCTGTCAATCAACAGATAGAACAAACCAGGGCTTACATCAATAGAGCAAAAGCTAAGCATGTAGAGAAACGCAACGTAAAGCAGGCGGCGAAACTGGCGTCAAACGCTAACCCGATATCAACCCCAACCCCTTCAGCATCAGCCAATTCTTCTGGAAGGCCTGCACGCAAACGAACTCGAGTGTCGGAGAGTTCTGCGCCCAAACCACCCACCACTGCCGCTGCTTCATCCTCATCTCGACCTCGTACTCAAGTAATCTCTTCTCTGTTCTCATACAATCCGGCCGTTCCCCAAGTGCCTCCATCCGAGCCCGGCCCTTCCAAGCCGTTGGCCAAACCGAGCAATGCCCCTCTCACTGACTCTTCTACATTTGATGGACTGGGGCTGGACCCGCTCATCACTGCACACATCCAGACAAAACTAGGCATTTCAAAGCCGACCTCTGTTCAACGCGCTTCCCTATCCGCGCTTGTCCGTTCATCCGAATCCACCTCTCGCGATGTATTCATCCAATCTCAAACCGGGTCCGGCAAAACTCTCGCTTTTCTCCTCCCGATCATCCAAGACCTCCTTCCTCTGAGCACACTTTCGTACATTGATCGTTCGATTGGAACACTCGCGATCATCATCGCACCGACTCGCGAACTGGCGAAAAAATCAGAAGTCCTCGAGCAACTGCTCACGATGCGGCTCAGGCCGCGCACGGGCGACGCCGAGGCAGATCAAGAGTCTGGTCCGCGTCTCACGCGATGGCTCGTCTCGGGCTTACTCACAGGTGGTGCGACTCGTGCGCACGAAAAGGCACGACTGAGAAAGGGCATGCCTATCTTGGTTTCTACGCCTGGCAGGCTGTTGGATCATTTGCAGAATACCGAATCGTTTAATGTGTCCAAGTGTCGGTGGTTGGTTCTTGACGAAGCAGATCGACTAATGGATCTCGGGTTCGAAGAGACGCTCGTGGGCATCTTGAAGAGTTTGGATTCGAGGAGACGAATGGCAGAACAAGCTGTGAACGAGGGAATACTTGGACGAGAAGTAGGTGGATGGGACTGGGATAGGCGACGTCGTACAATTCTATGCTCTGCGACCATCCGAGAAGACGTACAAAAACTCGCTGGGACTGTCCTGCAACAACCCATAGTTGTCAAAGCTACGCTTGGCCAGAACGAAGCACAGTTGGGGGACAAGACTCAAAAAGGAGAGGCTACGTCCTCTGCACCCGATAAATTTACACCCCCATCTCAGCTATCGCAAAAATACGTCGTGGTTCCTTTGAAGCAACGCCTGGTCGCTCTTGTCGCACTTCTAAGACTTCTGCTTGCGCAACCTCAACGAGGCCGACCTGGAACGAGGATCATCGTTTTCATGAGTTGTACAAACTCGGTTGACTTCCATTGGCGATTGCTGGGGGATGCACATATGGATGGGGACCAGGAGCAAACTTCCGAGGAGAAGTTTTCAGATACTGATGATGATACTAGCGAACCCGAGGGAAAAGGCGACGGTTCCAAGCCTGAACCAATTGCGATGAAATCAAGTCTTCTCCCCGACACAAACATTTACCGACTTCATGGCTCGCTTCCGCTCCCGACTCGCCTTGCCTCTCTAAATTCCTTTTCCGGAAAAGATAAAGGCAAAGAGCTCCAGCCCAATTCTTCAGCCATTTTGTTCTGCACATCCGTTGCCTCGCGTGGCCTTGACCTTCCTCTTGTTCGCGCGGTCGTCCAGTACGACTTACCAACTGAAGGTGGTGCGACCGAGTACGTTCACCGTGTTGGCAGAACAGCACGAGCAGGCAAAGGTGGCGAAGCGTGGGCAATCGTGGCACCGAGCGAGACAGATGGGTGTCACTCGTAGAGAAACACATGGAAGGCTCTGCACAAGGGGCCGAGTACAACAAAAATGCGATTGCAGCGGATGTATCGGCCGGCGCCTCAAAACGGCTCGTGCCCGTCGGAGTGGAAGATGTACTAAAGAAAGGGTTTGGAGGGAAGGGAAGAGAGTATGAAGACCGTGCAACAGACGTGCAGCTGGTATTCGAACGATGGGCGCTGAGCGGAAACAAGGTATCTAATTCTTCAATTCTCTCAAAACAACCTGACTGAGGGTTATTGTAGAATGCTGCGTTAGCGTGCAAGGCGTTCCAGTCACATTTGCGAGCGTACGCCACCCATCCCTCAGACGAGAAGAACATATTCCATGTCCGGCACTTGCACCTTGGGCATCTCGCCAAAGCATTCGCATTACGTGATGCCCCAGGCTCGGTCTCGTCCAAGCCGAAATCCACCAAATCAAAGTCAAAGCAGCGGGTCAAGCGCAAGTGGGGTGCCGTATCTGACAGCGAGGATGAGGGCGATGAGGCGGCGGCCGAGGCGCGCATGCGAGAAGCAGTTCGCGCTCAAGGTCGAATGTCCAAAAAGGGCGGCGTATTGATGACAAACGGGACTTCAGAGTTCCAGATCACGGGCGGAGACTATCTCGAAAGACTTGTGGGAAGAAAGTAAAAACAACGATATGTGATTACATCTAAACATACAAATATCCAAATGAAACAACAGCATAATATACGTCTGCTATTACCCTGCACTCTTAGCTACATTAGGCTCAGGGGTCAGAGCTCTGCTCGGTCCAAGCAAATCGAATTCGATGTCTTCGTTGGGTGTATACGAACGGCGTATACGCGTAGAATTCTCGCCATTTGTGAGTGTCGCCTGATCTTTCTTAATTGCCTCCCATTCTACCCTAAAAAACACCCAAACCCAACGGCGTGTTACTTCAAGAGCCTCGATCAGGAAAACGCTAGACTCGAGCTCTTCAACCGTGTCCAAATGGGTCGATAGCTTGAGAGACCAAGTAAATCGAAGGAACAAGTTGAGGAAAATGACGAGGTAGTATATAAGCGAGTCTCGAAATAAGAGGTTATCGCGAAGACCAAATGGATAGCTCTGTTGACCTCGCATCAGACCATCCGCATCAGAATAAGACGAGCCTATAGCAGATATGGCAGTTGAAGAACTAGTTCGCGATAGTGTGATTAGTGGTGACGGAGATCGAGCGCGCGTACGTGACTGAGAGCGTAGATATGGAGAGCGAGGCGCAGTAGCGCTATGCTGAGCTGGCCAGGTCGATGGTTTCAAGAGTGTAAGACCCCAGTCATTGGTAACGTCCCACCAGAACGAATACACCGAATTAACGATAACTGCTAATAACCTGTATGGATAGGATGTGTCCAGCGAACCGCTAAATCCCATAGAAAAACAACCTACCAGAGTTTAAACAGCTTGTTGTCCAAATATCCTGAAGTCTTTACCTCGTCCTCTGGTTTAGCGTCCAAAGGGCCGGTCAGCGAGCTACGCTGTGCGACAGACAGAAAGATGACCGGAAACGCCGTTGCATACTTGATTGCATTGGCTAGCGCGCGACCTGATGTCCGTTTCGAACCTATGTACTCCATCATACATTGCCTAAATCGAATAGCATATGGCAACCTAACCAGAGTCAAAATCCTATGTATTCAGAAACAAAAGTATACTCACGCCATCATAAGGGGTACCACAGACTCAGATACTGCGCCTTCAGTTTTCGCTTTAAGTAAGGACCCGCTAGGTAGCATCATGCAAGCCGAGATCCAAAAGTCTGCAATGACCTTGGCGAACGATGTGAAAACATCAGCAAGTATAACATCCGAAAAATAGACAGGATCCTTGGATGGAGAGGACAAGCACCTCCATAAAGAGCTAGACAAGGCTTGAGCAAAGTACATACCAAGAAGGGGGACGGGAACGCTCACTGAAGGAATCGAAAACGCTCGCGTTTCATCAACGCGTTGAAGGGACAAATGAGTCCGAATACAATACCGGCGGCAGTAAACACAGGAAGCATTTTGTATGCATCCATAGATTTAGGTGCACCGCCAGTAATCAAGCGGAAGCAGATCCAACCCCAGCCTATCCATAGCCCATAGACAAGAAACAGCTTGTAGACGGACTTGTACAGCGAGATGGCTTCAAGGGATGAAATATCGTATGGAATCTCGGTTGGGCGTGAGGTTGGCAACGGAGTAGGTGGGCTAGATACTGGTGGTTTTTCGCGTCGAAGGTCTAGCACCCAGACGGTGTCGATGCCAAGCAGATGTAACACATGCAGGTTGGTTGCCCAAAAGAATATCCCGAGTCCTGTACAATGATATCGTGAACAAATAAATCATGATGCGGTCAAATAGATAACATGCCAATGAGTAGAAAGACTCTGTATGGAAGGGGAAACGAGGTGTGGAACACGGGCAAATCTACGTGGAAAGGAGCGTCTTCGAAGTTGTTCATTGCAGCCTGAGCAGAAGTAAGCACATAGTGTGCTAGGGGCCGAGCCGGACTTGTGACACTTACTGGTCTATCGCATAGTCTACCAAAAGCTTCTCCTCACGACTGCGGAGGCTGGTGGTGGTGGGTAACTCTGAGTGTATCCAACACAGCCACGGGGCGTGTTTTCTTTTTGAAATCAAAAGCCCAGCTTGGATTCACGACGCCCAACGTCAAATATAATATGCTACAAAACAAAGACATAAAGCATTGCGAGGGGTATCTTTGTCAATTGCAAGTGGTTTACATCAATCCACCACCAGATATAGCTCCAGCTATACATAACATAAGTAATTGTTCATGATCTATCAGCTTACTCACCTGCACCCGGTTTGACCCCAACAGCCCCTTCTCCAGTAGCAGACATGTGAGATATGGTTGAGCATGAAATATGTACTCCCTTCGTGTCCCGGTCAACAGCGAAATCGGACATGATCAAAAAGTAACCTACAACACAACAGTCTCCTCTATTCTGTTTGCCGTCAACAATAAAAGGTTGTCGAGTGCAGTCAAGGTCCCATCCGGGCATCCCAAGGTCAGAAAACTGTCTCGCGTCTGGTTTCTGGTGGTCACCGGAAAAAGCTTGTGGATGCCCCGAGGCATTAGTGCCAGTTTTGGATAACGAAGCAGCTCGAGCTCGTTGGTTCTCCTCTACCGCCCGCTTAGGATTTATAGCTAACATAGAGTTGTGTTCGGTAGGATGGGTGGCCATCGGGTGGATGGATGATGCATCACTGCTTTTGTCCAAATTCGACGACTTTTTCCAAATTTGAGTTTTGATGGAGGTGAGCGCGCCGACCGGGATGAAGAACATCCACAGATACTGTAGTGTTCGTTGAACCGAGACTTCCACAACCGAGACGTGTCGTCAAATGCCGCAGCTAGTTCCATGAGTGGTCCTAAAGGCAATAACAAAACAAAAGAACCCACCTAGTTTGCCTTCCTCGACCTTGTCATCATGGTTCAGATACCTTCCAAAGAACCTCATACAGTCGTCTCGGTAGCTCTCCGCATTTAGCATGTGCGTGTGCCATCCCAAGTCAACCAATAGTGTTGGCACAAGTGGCCGCTCAGGGTTATGAGCAAACAAGTCTAGAAATAGATGGTATTGGGTGATTACGCTCGTAATGAATTCGGGATGAGTGCCAAAGTATAGCTTATCCGTCCAGCCCAGTTCCTCCATTTGAGCAGCGAATTTGTATTGTCGTAGAGCTGCACCAACGACATCCAGAGACACTGAGTTACGTTGTCTGAAACTTCGCATCATGCGGCTGATGCTGCGTTTATACAAGATATGTTCACCTATGGTGGGTTTAAGGAGTTTAACAGGGAAGCGGTATACATACCTATCACCCATCCAGGCTCGGGTACCCCCTCGTCGGCGGAACCCAGCTTCTATCAAGCGTTGCGCCTCGGCAAGATCCCACCCAAATAGTGACCAAGTGCTATGTGAGGTGGATACGTGGAGTTTTCATCCAAATCCTGAATTGTGTCTACCGTGAGTTTCGCAAATGTTACCGCTGAGTTATGTGCAGGTTTGCCGGTGTGTACGTTGATAAGTGAGTTCCTGCAATCCAATTTTAGGCACGTTCAATAAAATAAACCGAGACGAAAACTCACAAGAACCATGCATCCTTACCCCCTTAATCTCGCTCCTTACTCTCACAAAACCTCTGGCAAACCTCTCAGTCTGTATGGCTCGCTTGGTCACTGTCCCTTGACAGCTCTCGCAAGTGACCTGGAATCCATTCTGGGCATATCCCAGACCACTAAGGGCGGCCCCAGCTTCGGTAAATATAGGTTTCGTTAGCCAAGGTGCCTGTAAATCTTGATTTCCACACATAGGACAGGTCAAGTTAATGGTGTCATCAAGGGTCGTGACGAGGGGGAGGATATAGGGTTGTTGTGTTGCGAGCTCCCACTCTTCGATTTGGTGCACGGTCGGCGTATATTCAATCTCGTTTCCATCCAAACGTTTCTGCGAGACGAGTTGATTGAGTTTGAACAAGTCCCATAACTGAATAAACTTACCATTTGAGAACCGCCAAAGCGGTCCAGCGGAAACCCTCCAATGGTCTTCAACAACTTGTAGTTATTCTCAGTGTCCTCGTAGTAGTTGACAGGATTCAATAAGTATGCGTGTAGCAGCACTAGGACATCGATGGGTGGAATCTCTGCGTCCGTCAACTCTCCAATCTCCCCACGCTCTCGCTCGGGCCTCTTCACAACCTTGTGTAGCCAGAGCTCAAACCGGTAACTGGCCCGGAGTAAGTATATCCCCCATTTGACTTCAGCATTAGGAATCGGGTCGAGACCAGAGTCAGCGTACGATGCTGCTTCGACACGTCGTCTGAGGGTCTGAAAAGCTCCAAGAACGAATAGGTGTTTACGGACGAGCGAAGGAGAGATAAGTGGTGGAGTGTAGAACTTTCCTATCTTGAATGTTGTAGGCAATGCCGGATCCTTTTCGTATGAGGGTGGTTCTTGAGTCACAGTTCGAGTAATCAGAGAACTGGACTCGCCGCCGGACTCATGGTACGCCGGAGGATGATGCATGGTCGACGTTCGCGGTGCACGCGTGGAGCAACACCCAAATATAAATCCGTCCTGGTGCTATTATACCATGTTTGTTCATCTATCAGCTGGTCTGATGGCACCAAACAAAGATGGTCATGGAATTCCATTTAGAAATATGTTACTATTAAGCGTGCTCCTGTGATTAAAGCGATGACAGGCTTTCTGGGATTTATAGGCCACAAATGGATAAATCCTTCATCTCCGCGAGGACTCCTTCGACCTAGTCACAAGTCAGAACGAACGCAGCCAGGGCTAGACCTGAATAACTCACCTGGGCGTCCAGCTGACCAGCAGCATAATCTTCTCGAACGTTGTCCGCAAAGTACCTGCGTAAATCTAAGATTTCGTACCACCTACCCAAGGCAGGCGACAACGCACCTCTGCACCCCACCAAGCTTCTCATACCCCTCTTCGGCAAACTTGCACTGCATCCTGATCATAGCCTCAAAGCTAGGATCAAAGTATGGTACCCGAAGGTCGAGAAGTTGCGGGAGCTCAGCAATGAGTTGGTCGTTCATGAGATCGAATATCTCCTTGGCTTCGTCCAGCTCGGCTTGGGCCTACGCCGGTCAAAGATATGAGAGTTCAAATAAAAGAACGATGATTTGGGCTTACCTTTGGAAGCTTCGTGGCGTCCTCGCTCGGCTTGTCAACCAGCTTCCTGACTTTACTCCTAGCAGCATCGTAATCCAACAACTAATTAGCCATGTCAGTCACCCAAGCGCCATCACACATGAATAAGTATCTCGCTTTCTTGTTTCGCTTCGCGATTCCCTCATTGATTATCGGGAAATATGAGCACATCTTCCCCACAGGCTCGAGCACAGTCGTTCTGTACGGTGCATCCTATCCTCCACATTCAGCTTGCGCGCAGTCAGGTGCAAGTATGAAGTTACTCACAAGCTCTCGGGTCACGCCACCATCCAGATCATCCACCGAGCGCTTGTACGCATGTCCAGCCATAGCACCCTCTGATGCCTTGTCCGCCGCAGCATAAAAAGTATCGATTGTCTCGGCCAGACGCGTCTGAGCCGCAGTCATCGCTACAGTTGCAACAGATCCCATCGGCGCTCTTTCGAGGCTAAACGAATCTATTGAACGTACCTCGCATGGCATCTAGATAGGCCTTGCTCTCCTTCTGCAACGCGTTGGTCTCCTTCTCAAATCTATGTATCGTTTAATATAGAAAAATATGAGTTTAGAGAGAAAGACTCACGCCTTGTATTTAGCCTCCTCGTCAGCAAACTCTCGGTCGATCGTACGCTCAATCTGCCCCGTCTTTTGCATCAACGTCGTCCCCGCCCGGTTCAAGTTCTTCTTAAATCTACATTTTTCACTCTCGTTATCTCCGTTATCGTTCAAACCTCGCTACAAGGCTTACCCAGACCTAAGACGAGCATAAGCAACCTGCTCATACGTGGGAAATGACGATCCGCCAAACTCACCAGCTCATCTTGACTTAGAAACGTGAATCTATATTTTCGATATAATACACCGAGGAGAAAAGAGCCAAAATGGACAGGTCAAGGCGAAGCGCAGCACAGACCAAAGCCAAGTCGTGGAGAATTGAATGACGAACGGCAGCCGGGCACAGCCGCTGTTGACAAGCGCTGGGGATGTGTGATGCCTTACGCGAGTTTCCAGTTTACCACCACCCTAGCCATAATCTTCTTGATCGCGGCCAGCGATTGTTCATATGGCACATTGGCTTTTGAAGACTAAAAATACCCCCTACTAGTACATATGCTATTGTACATGGTCCTCTCGAGGTTACCAACAGCCGCTTGACTAGGTCCGAATAGCACACCGAATATTTGTCGCGCGGTCGACCTTCGAGAACAACAAGGACATGGGAAATGCCGCTCCTGCTGCCTGAAATTGAATCACACATCGGCGACAATATGGACTTTCGTATGTTTCCCCGAGAGGCCTGTAAATTTCCCGACGAACCTTGTCATACCCTCGAAAGCGTCATCCTTTCAGGGGATTTCGGGCCGTAAACACGGTGAGATCGACTGATTGATGATATACTGGTCGCCCCGTTCAGACTAGATACTCAGCGGTACGCGCCGCTGGTCCAACCCCACAACCAGACATGCGGACGATCGGCCAACCTCCCTGGATATGAGAACAGCACCGACCTTTCTCTTCGGGACACATCCTGCTATCTATGGGGAGGGGGAGTTTCAAAGGAAACACTTATCCCACATTTATCTAGCATGCCAGGGGGGACTGCTAGGAGGCCACGAGATTGGATATTGCAAGCCAACAAGCGAGACCAAAAAGGTGTGCACGAATTAGCTGAGAACCAAACTAAACTGGACTTCGCTTTAGCCCAGGTGTCCTTCCAGCGTCGTTAGCTCAGGTGATGCTGCCCTAACAGCCAACACGATCAGTGGCCCGTCGAAACCTATGGTACGATTCGTGAGCTACTGTCTGGAGGCGATCACTGCACAACCGCACAACCGTCACACTATTGGCGTGCTGATTTCTCAGTAGCAGATGAAGTTGGTTCTACACGCGCGCTCGCCCATCATCGCGAGCAAGGCATTCGATATACATGAAGAGTGTATGGGGCTAACTCCCATGATTTCATGATTATGGCGCTGTGGATGGCAAACTCCGCGAGTCTTGGCTTCCTCCCCAAGTTTTAGATAATACAGGGATACCTGCTAGTCGCTTGGATAACCACTTCATGGAATTTGAGAACCTTGTCTATATGATGGAAGAAACCTGATTTCGCGCACGAAACGTATTTGGTCGGGGTCTTACCGATTATCGCAACAGACTTGCTGGTGCCCAACCCCCAGAACATCTATGTCGGCATGGCCTAGGATAATTATTTTATGTGCTATTCCCCTCTGTGGCATGTGTGCAAGGAAAGCCGCCGTTTTTGACTCCACGACAGCTCATCCAGTTGATCGCGTGCGCTCAATGATCGGTTCCTATCCTTCGAAGAGAGGTGGACCCGCCCACTCCTCATGGTGTCCTTGAGTGGGAGGATCAATCCCATGCGTAGGTTTCTCTTTGGAGAACCGAAGAGTGGAGCCATCACACACACACACCACCTTCATTCAAGTAATCACGAGTTGAGCAGACACTTGTGTCAAAATACCGATTCAATTTTGTTTCGTATTTAATCACCTTGTGTAATGAGACTTTGAATCGATTAGTCCATAATCCTACGCTTGGCTGCGAGCTTGTGGTCGTGTCTAACATCCACAGGGGATCAAGATTCATAGGTAAACATATGATATCATATATGTGTTTCATACAAACAAGCAGCAAGAAAAACAGTTCACCGATCCCGAATGATATACATCTAGAGTAAAACGAATCCCAGACGTCATGAGTGAAGAGTACGAACGAGAAAAGAAAAGAAAAAACGGGTAGAGCAACAGACAGGCATGTGAGAGTGGTACTTGCTATGACATGGTAATGTATAGATAGAGGAAATCCGCGAAGATCGAATCGAAGAAATGTGCAAAACGAAACGAACAAAAGGAGAAAATAGATAAACACACTTCCTCCGAAATAATAGATCCGAGTAATAGTTAATACTTTAACACCCGATCCCAAGAACGGCCACACAGCCTGCCCAGACCATTTCGACGACCTCGATGCCGATAGGTGTGAGCCCAGGAAACCGCTCGGCCTCGCTCTGCCACTCGAACGAGGGCAGGCAAAGCCCCAGTCGATCCAAGCCCTCGGGAACAAACTCGACACTCGTTCCCGTGCCGTTGCACATCGCAATCACCGTGGGGAACGCACGCGAGCCCGACTCTGAGCGTGGCCGGTGCGAGGGCGAGGACATGTCCGGTTGAACAAACGTCCCAGGGTGACGGAGACCCGAAGCGCAGAGCTCGGAAGCGGTAAGAATCCGAGCGACGACGTGAAACGCGGTGCGTCGGCCTTTGGCCCAGCTCGCTGCCGCAGCCGCAGACGACATCGACACGCTGTTCGTCGACGTCGTTCGATGACCCATATTCCCACGCGAACGTTTCTTGGACAACCGAGAGTTGGTCCCAGCAGGTCCAGGATTCTGCGCGCCGAGCGGAACAAAGTACACGAGCAAGTACTCGCGTTCATTGGTCGGGCGACCGACCGAGGCGAGCGGATACACTTCGAATCCTTCCGCCTGCGGAGCTGAAGCACGGAATTGCCAAAACGGCAGGATCATGCACAGCGCATCGGCTGGAATATCTTCCAAAATCTCGGTCGCAGACTTGTCCGATGCGTGCGTATCGTGTGGCACCCGAACGGCTTTGATCGCATTAGCCTGGCCAGCATCCTTGCTGTTGGGTTTCGGGGGAGTCAAGAGGCCCACAGCTCGGAACGCAGTGTGAAGTTCACGGATTTGTTTCAGTTGTTCCTCTTTGGCACTTTGCGGAGCCATCATTAGCCATGGAGGCGAGAAGCTTGGTGGGGGCGTGACCATAGGTGGTGGTGGGCTCTCGCTTCCAAATGCACGCCTTAGGCGCTCACCAAACGAAACGTGGCGCCGCCCGGCATGATCGAGTTCAGCATCCGTAAGCATATCAAAGGCCACGGCGTGGGACGTCTTGGGGTATGTGAGCTCGTCGATACGCCCAAGGCCAGAGTGGTCGCTGTTGGAGGAAAGAGTAACCATTTCGAACGCGGCCTCGCCATTGATCGTGTGTCCGCGGCGGCGGCCCTCGGGGCGGAGTGGCGCAGAAGCGACCTTGAGGTGCATGGCCTTGGTGGCGAGGAGGATTTTTACGGGGACAGTTGACTGGCTGCCTGCAGGCAACAGGCTGAGCTTGAAAAGTGGCCGCTTTTCGTCCCGATGAATACGGATGTCTGACCGTCGTTCAGGCGGGGGAGCCTGAGTTTTAGGAGAGAGCTGGGGAAGCAGTGGTTTGATCACAACTGGAACCGATCCCTCTGTCCCATGAGGGACTCCCCGATCACGTCCGACCCAGAATGTGCCCACAGGCTCGCATCCCCAGACCTCCTCGTCGGGGTCGAGATCATAATCGTACGCGCGCCGGGGCTCCTGGCGAAAGCTCCACTTGTTCCTTCGTCGGACATACTCAGTATCGAGCTGGCGGACCATGCTCAAAAACGTGTCTTCGACATCGATAGCCTGGGCCTCGTGGCTGCCAGACGAGGCTGCAGGTGGAGCAAACGAGGGGGGAATGCCGAACTGGGTCGATTCGCGACGGCCCTGCTGGTACGAGTCCCAGGACATGGCCGTGCCCGCGGCTTGGGTGATACCCTGGCCAGAGGGATTCGCAGGAGGGTAAGAAGCGGGCGCCGCAAGGATGAAATCGAGATCGAAGCCAGCTGTTGCAAGCGTGCCCGACGGCCGGCGTGGCGCATCTGGCAAAGGTTTAGCCCAGTCCATGGGCGAGCCAGCCGGGGCAACACGAACACGGTCCGTGTCTCGGCTTCCCCGACGACCTGAATCGGGGATGTTGATGGGAAGACTGGGCCGACGCGCACCGTCGTCGATGGCACGCATCTTGGCGCGCTCCATCATGCGTGCGAGTGCATCATGGTCATCCTCGTCGATCGCGTCCTGAGTGTCTTGATCGCGGGGGACCGATGTGACAGCGATCTCGGGCTTGGCGACAGAGGGGTCGGATGGTATCCACGCACGGCTGTTGCGCCTCTTGCCGGGTGCGCTGGAGCTGGCAGCCTCGCGCAGGCCGGCACGGGAGCTGCGCCGGGCATTCTTGAGGCCGGCAGTGGACGTGCGGCGCGCTGGGATAGATGCGAACACGCCGTCTGGCCGAATGGGAGGAGAAAGGGGATTGTATGCGCTGGCCGCGTCGGAGGCGGCGTCGTCCATGTCGGCGTCGTGGGTGGTGGATGCTGCGCCAAAAACAAAGGTCTTGAGGTCGTCGTACATCTTGTTCTCGTTGACCGAGTCCATGGTTGTCGAGCGGACGGGGAGGGGCGGTTGGGCGACTTGTGCAAGCGACGCACGGGAGATGGCAACCGGCTCAAAGAAGCGTTGGTAGGCCGTTGGCGGAGGCTCGACCGGGCCGAGGGGTGGCTGGAAGGCCGCGGCGGGGAGGGAAGTACGGCGAGACTGGGATTTGGGAGCCGACATCGGGCGCGGAGGCGACGAGGGCGGGAGCGGAAAGTGCAGCCTGGGGAGAGAGGTGAGCGCATGAGATGAACACGCGGGACGGGACTGACCTGCCAGAGTCGATCGACGGGCGAGCCACATCCCCGTCCGCGCGCGACGGGCGGCGGCGGGCGGCAGAGGGGCGGCGCGAGTAGGCGGGGGACAGCGCGGGGGACGCAAAGAGCGACACGGGGGCGGGTGGGGACGCAGAGAGGCTCGAGGTCGGGCTGATGGTCCAGCCTTCGCCGGGGAGCGGCAGGAACGAGTAGGTCTGCGGCGAGTACGAGGGCTGCGACGGCTGCGACGAGGGCTGGAACGATGCCAGCTGTGCCGACGAGCGGCGGCGGCTGTGGAGGGGAGCTGTGGAGACTGTCAGCGACAGTGGGAGACAAGGGCCATCACGAGGGCCGCACGTGGCACCCCACGTGGCATCCCACGTGGCGAGAAGCTCACTATTTGTGCCTGTGTGGTCCTTCAGCGCCAGCGCATGGGGCACTTGGCGGCGGCCCCGCGAGTTCTTGCGCCCATACTGGGCATAGGCGTGGACCTGCTCCGTGGGGATCGAGAGGGGGGCGACGGGCATTGTTGCGGACTGTGTGGCTGCCGTGGTCGCGCCGACTGAGAGTGTCGCAGGCCAGCTGGCAGAGAGAGGGGGGGAAACTGCGAACTACGCTAGCCCCCACCGCAAGATATGGATCCTGCCAGACAGCACCGACCCGATCTCTTTTGTGCACCGGACAAAGATCCCCTGCTCGCCACGCTCCTTTGTCCGTTGCCGACACGTCCACCCCTCATGGGTCGTCCCCTGCCCACGTCTCACCCCCGCTCAAACACCCCCTGCGCCAGCACCCGCCTGACGTTGCGCGCCAGCTCCAGCCGACAACAGCCATATCATTTTCGTCGCAAAAGACGCAGTGCGCGCCCCCGCCCGGGTCACATGACCAGCCTAAACTCCGCGTCCCCCACCCCGCCCGCGCCGGCCTAGGCCAAATCAAGGCCAGATTGCGCTTTGTCCGACCCCAATAGCTTTGTGCAGCATTCCCACCTGCCAATTATCCCCATCGCCTTCTCCTTTCAGCTGCTCCAGATCGCAGCCCGAGTTTAAGCGATCCACGTCGGGCACGTCCCAAACTCCGATTAACCTGTCACTTCGCAGCGAGTCCACACGCCGCGGCATGACTCTGAAATGCGCACAAACTGGTCCCCTTGACGCTGCGCGCGGCAACGACCGCCGGTGAACATCCCATCATATCAGCCCCGATTAGGAAACTGATCTCATAATACCCATCCACTTGACCACCACCAATCCAATGTCCGGATACGTCTACGAGCTGCCCACGACTGGCACGATATCTTTTTCCGAGCTCTGCACAGACATCACAGGCTCATACGTTGCCCAGCTTACAAATGCTACCGAAGCCCGCGCCAACGTCCGTGCAGTGCTCAAGGCGGGCAAGCGCACCGACACGAGCGAGCGCGATCATCTCAAGGTCGTCAAGGTGCCTATCAGCCTCGTGTGGTCGGAATACAGAGCAAGCGACTGATGACGTAGGCCCTAGATGAGTATATCCCGTACCTACGCGCGATCATCGCATGTGTCGCCGCGGACGATTTGACACTTGCACAAGATCCAAGTATGCATCATCTCACTCGATCCTCTGCTTGTCACTAACGTCTATCCAGTCTTCAGTTGGCGCACAACTCTTTCTTCACACACGCTCGGCACCGAACCACCCCGCCTAAACGTCCACGGCCTCCACGCCGAACTCGCATTCATCCTGCTCACCACAGCCTATGCCCTATCCAATCTCTCCGCCGCATCCGTTGCCTCGCTCGGGACATACGAACGGGATCGGTCTCTGCCCGACGCCGAACGCCGCGCCAAGGACGAAAAGCTGACATTTGCGATCAAGTTGCTTTGTCGCGCCGCCGGAATCTTTACGCACGTTGCCCAGGTAGTCATACCCGAGTGGAGCAAGAGCCCAGCCGCTGGATCAGGTGCACGCCCACCGGATCTGACCAAGGACGTCGTTTCGGCGTTGGCCAAGTACACGTTCCTAGTTTCTTGTCATGACGTGCAGAGTTCTGACAGCAATCACCCAGGCTCGCACTCGCAGACGCACAAAGTTTAACGGTCCGCAAACTCCTCACCCGATCAGCCGCCGAATCAGCCCTGTCACCGGGGCCTCCACTCCCAAAGGGTCACCCTGCGCCTTCCCTCGTTGCCAAGCTCACACTTCACACCGCATCGCTGTATGCCTCTGGTAAAAGCCTTTCAGAGACACCCGGTCGGGGAACTGTTGCACAAGACGTGCGAAAGTATTTAGAGGACGAGGCTGCGCTCTCTGCGGCTCTGGCGCACAAATGGCTAGGTGTTGACGCGGGAGAGGCAGGGAAGACCGGCGAGGCTGTCGGATACTTAAAGTGGGCCAAGGGAGAGCTCGAAGCACTTAAAGAAGGCAAATTGGCAAAGTTTAAGAAAGGTGGCGGCGGGGCAGATGCAAAGATGAAGAAGGAACGAAGCGTGGAAGAACTGGAGAGCGTGGGTATGTTCTTGAAGAGCTATCAGAAGGTCAACGATTCAGTAAGTCTCCATGTCTGCGAGTACGGCGTCATTCGCATTGACTATTCGGAACAGGTCCATTTCCAGCCTGTCCCATCCTCATCAACACTTCAGTCTCTTATCCCAGCTGGAATCCCTATAGCGGAGGAGAAAACCTATGAACCGCCGACGCCGGCGTTTGGACCCGGTACACCCGACTATATCGCTCGACACGTTGAGAAACTCGGGGTGGAGGACGAGGCCGCCGCCGAGCCTCCTAAGCCTCAAGAGGACGAGCGAGAATACGGTCTCAAGGGATCATACTTCTAGCTTTACATGTACACATTGACTAATCATTGAAGAATCAGCACGTCGTTTACTATGCTCAAGTATGCAGTTTAGTGGCCAGTTATTCGCCGCATATGCCAATCCAGTAATCGACCCCTCGTGTAAAGATGGTCCCCCTGTGGACGCCTGTCCATCATCTCGGAACCAAGACTATGGGTACAGGCCAAAGTCGAGATAACCCATCTTTTATCCGCCGACGTACACACGAAGGTACCCGTACTGTCAGCGGCCTCAAGCTTCCGGATGACGTCTGCTCGGCCTTGCATCGGCCATATTCGCGTTCCCATTGCTTTGTGGACTATCCGGGGGTTAGGTTGGAATGATTCCACTCCCGGGTGCTGTATAATCAAGCTAAAACTAGAAGTTACCTTGTCCTTTAGTTCAAGGCTCTGTTCCATCTGATGACTTCGTTTATCAAAGAAATTGTCGCTGGCTGACGCCGGTTGCATGCTTCATTGAATAGGGTAGATACCTCACCTATGTCGACCGGATCTAGGTCACAACGACTCGGAGCCTACCTTCTTGACGAAAGAAGCCTCTTTAACCCGTGGATGCAGGCGCGGAGGGAGTCAGGCAACCAATCAAAAGTATGAGAGCCCGAACGGGACAAAAGGACGAATTTCTCGGGCGACCGAGCAGCTTCTGACAATAAACATTTGATGTGATATATCGTGTGGATACGCTTGCACACTGGGACCATTTGGGCGGCCGCAGAACAGCCGCCTTCTATAAACGTGCTTGCCAGGCTTGTGCCAGGGAGCCACAGAGCCACAGCGCTTAGGGTGATTTAGCGCCGACGCTCATCGGGCCCGCGCAAATGCATGTCATAACTCCTATTCCAGCCTTTCAGAACAACTTCGAACCTCCAAACACGTCAATACTACACCGTTGATTTCCACAATGTACAACCCTCAGGAGGAAGAGGAGGAAGTGACTCGCTGTGTATGCGGCTCGACTGGTACGCAACGAGCGGCTTATCAGCGTTTATTGTCGGCTAATTGCCAGCAATCGCTCATCACCCCGCCAGATGAGACGATTGGAGACTTTATGATCCAATGTGAGGACTGTCTGGTTTGGCAACATGGGATTTGCATGGGTCTACGCAGTCTGGAAGAGTGCCCAGAACACTACTACTGCGAACTCTGTCGACCTGAGAACCACGCCGCGCTCTTAAGGTTCGTTGTCCACGTTTGCCTTGTTCCCTCGTTTACATCGACTGGCCTCGCTTTGCTAACGCTGACATCCCTTGGTGCTGTCCAGGCATTTGAATCAAACTCGTAATCGTGGTTCTACACGAAACAGTGCCCGATCTAACCGAACATGAGCCTGCCAGGTTCGAGGGGGCACATGTTGTTGTTATTGATCAGAGCCACGAGTTGAACAATTACCACCACTCCTGCTTGAACGTGTATTAAACCAAATCTCGTGGACTCTTGCGCTTTGATTTTTTTCAATTATATCCATAAATCTGGTGTTGACCGCAAATTCGGGTTATGTCTTTTTTTCCCAGCTGTCTCACTCGGTGGTTGGGTATGGAGGCAAGCCCCAGCTTTCAGGCTGAAAGTCAACGAGCGACCTCAGTGTCTCGTCTGCTCCTAGATCCTCAGAGGTTGTCAAGGCAGAGAGGTTAGGGTCTGGAATCCAGACAACTATGTCGAGGTATGAGATGATTTGCTACGCAGGGTTAGGTGTCACCTACCATTCATTCCCGCTCGTTTCCCAGCAATAACGCCAGAAGTAGCATCCTCAAATACCAGTCCCTCTGCCCTGGCCTTCTTGGCCTCTTCGCTCACGGTTTCTCCTTCGTCTAACCCCGCCTCAGCCACGCCTGCCCTTTTGGCTGCAACCAGGAACACGTCTGGCGCTGGCTTTCCTCGCTTCACCTCCGGATCGTCACCACACACAACCGCTTCTCCAAATAGCCCAAATGTTTCACACAAATGCGCCGTCTTGAGTTCATAATTGCGCCGTTGGGAGCCCGTGGCCAGCGCAATAGGAACATTGTGTGCCTTGAGGTGAGCGATCAGTTTGTGTGCACCAGGGAGGAGCGCGACGGTGGGCCAGGCGAGATCCTGGGTGGTCCGACGCTGAGTAATGTACTCATCAACTGTGAGAGAAATGTCGGGGAAATACGAGAGCAATGTTTCGGAGGCAGCTCGTTCGGCTCAGGGTGGGCGATAAGTGTGAATCGAGGCAAAATATAAAGAAAGCAGCATACGTTTTCCCATCTATTTGCAGGTCATTCTTCATTCGTCCGACGGAATCAGAAGAGCATGCTTACGAGCTCTTTCTTTATGTCCCAGGTCATGACCTTACCATATGGCGCTAGTATGTCATCTAGTTATTGGCCAAGTGAACAATCAAGCAGAGGGCACCAGAAGATCCTTAGAAAGCTACGCGTAACTCTAAGGGCGACACAACACCCACTCGTAACTTTTGTGTAGATCGCTTCCGAGTCTCTGAACATTATCGCGTGTTGTCAATATCAATACTCGATATCTGAGTAAAATCTACCACATAAGAAGTCCATCCATATCAAATAGGCAATATTTAATTTTCGGTTTCGAATCAGACGGCATTATTTCTATGATACTAGCTGAGATTTTCTAAAATGGTGAACAAGCCCAGAAGATTTGGTTGGGGATTGACCGAGATTGATCTACTTACCATCAATTTCACATTCCATCTCCCCCCCCCCCCCTCATCACGTGATGCTTAGATGCGTCGGGGCTTGTTTATACTCTGAGCCAACCCCGCGTTGGCACTTGGACGCGAGTCTATCTGGCTTGTTGGAAGGTTATATCCTAAATGAAGTTAAATTTATTTACTTAAACTCTGTTTATTGTAGAAATAGAGTCAAACCGTGAATGGGCGAGTGAGAGTGATGATTGTTGAGTGGGTAGTCGCACTAAGTGTCAGCATCTATGTGGCTTTACACAGCCCCACTTGATCCAATTCAATTATATATTCAAGTTCTGTAGTCCAGACTCTGAGATTCCATCATGTAACAATATTCCAGCCAAGTCGTGTCGCTATCAAGCTAGTTCGCTCATGCATAACGGGTCTGGGTTATCGCTTGGCATGACAACTTCTGATAGAACAAACCTACATTTTTCAGTGATAGCCGCCCGTGCGACTTGAACATGGTCAGAATGCTCGATTCCGCCCGTAGCATTGTCGAACCTGATTCGAACCATTTTACACAATCACAAGACTCACGACCCTTACTAATAACGAGCAAAGCTACACTGTTCCCTCGGAAACGTTCTGGTATATACTGGATAATTCTTAGCGCTCTATGTATTACATCTACACCTTCGTCAGCCCCAAGAGCACCTAGATCTCCACGCCTTGGCTCAAACCCTTGCTTGATATCTCTCTCTCGAGGGCGATCATGATTGCGGCTAGGCCAACAGCCTTCTTATCGACTAAACCGCGAACTCAGACTCACTCACCCTCACCTCCTCAACCGTGAGAAACTCAATAAAGCGGCAGTACTGGAGTCGATAAGGACGAGATCTTGGTGCGCGCTGGGCAGGGTCGGCTCGAGAGAAGGTTCGGAATCTGGCCAGCGGTGGTAGTACATATATGCGTATTGGTTTTTATAAAATAAACGAAGGGCATGCTTTGAGAGTGCATTGGTCGAGCCTCGTGAGAACGCAAGGGGAGGTCACAGGATATAACGTCGATCTATGCCTCAACATTCCATTTCATCTTATGATTTACCCCTGATAGCGAGACAAGAAGCTCGAGAGGCCCCATAGCCTCAGATCCTAGCGGAATGCGTACGGGTTACTGAAATGAGCTACTGAAGCACCATTGAAAACAGATTGGTAAATTGGCTCTGATCTTATCGTCAAGCTTGCCGTGTACTTGGATATTGGGGCCAGTGGCCCAACCTGGGGCATGCGTGGGTACTACACCTTAAAGACAGGGTTATAGTTCGATCGAAGTTGTGAGAGCATTGTTAGAATGCAGGGGGGGCTAATAACGTAGTGTGTCCTTGAGTACGACTGGACCGAAGCCGCTCGCGTATCATTTGGTGGCAGCTGGCGAAGGGGGATTCGCGTGGATTCAAGAGTGATCCCGATGAACTCGGGAATAATACGCTCTTTTGTGACTGTGATAAAATAGCCAAGGGGAAACCCGCAAGCTGGCACAAGTGAATATATTGAGATGTTCCAGGGGTATGTGTAATCTACGTGGTCTATCGCTAATATCTATCCCGTTGTCCGTAACACTGCATCACGCATGTGTCCCTAGCTATATAGTATTTATCTACCACCGCGATAAAGAAGGTACATCAGTCATTTACAAAATCAAAAGCGTATATCTCGGGTACGAGAACAGTTGTCTTAGGCGGGAGCATCCGCAGGTCCCCCTACATTTTCCGGACTCTGTCTAATGTTACCACGTGCAGTTTTCCTTGCCGAACTACAAATTGCAACATGGTTAAGCATCACTTGAATTGCAAAGTTTGATCCAATGGACGGCTCGGCATAATCTTCGATCTATTGCACATGGCTCGACTCTGAGAACATTTTCATTCAGGGCGAGTTCTCGCATGGATGCCTGAATGATCGACGTCGTTACGAGTCCTGTGAATAGACGAGTTCAGTGTGAATAGTCAGTCCGAGAATGCTTGGATATTTTAATTCGGATGAAACGTGTTTGATTGCGGAACGACAGCTAAGAAACAAGCGCATGTAACCGGGTCGGTGAACGAGAAATCGAATTGCCGCGTCATCTTAGCCTCGTCACGGCTATCGAAATTGATTTTTTGCAGTACAATACCCTTGCAGGGGAATGCCGAGGAACTGAGCAGCTTGGGTCTGATCGAGATCAGTATCAACCGGTTTTTGAAATGGAACACGCGTCCACGAGAACAGGAGTGATTTCACTCCGCGCTTGACCACCACCACACGGCGATCTACAAAGCAATGTCGAAATCATACAATCGTGAACTGGCTGATCCATTCCAATCAAATCCGAACGGATGGAGGGGTTTTGGGGTTTTGAGGAAGAAGAGATACATGTTCCTTGTGTTGGTATTGGTTGGAATGGTGTGGACATACAGAGCATATGGTGAGGATTTCGTTTTGTCGGCTACAGAGATGTGCGGCCTCAGGTCTCGATAACGGTCCGAGGGACTGAAGCCGAAGATGTGGCACATAGAGTATCCGGCCCAGAGCTTGGAGTCGTTGTTTGTGTTTAGGTATCCCTTTAATTAAAAGTTCCCGCCGAAGCCGCTGTGGTTCACACGTTGACTTATAATTTTTACGATTCCTCCGACTTAGCTCCGTTCGAAACAACAATCCGGACGAAGGAGCACGAACTGCAAGATCTGTTGCAGTTCTTTGTCACTGCACCAAGCCAATCATTACCAGCAGATCTCGACCCGTTGGCTGAACTCAGTCGGAAATCGCTTGTTACCGCCACAGGAGCTATCAAAGCAAAGGTCCCGCCAGTTGTGGTATTCAGCAAGGTGGGCTGCTCCTTTTGTTTGCCAGGAAGTGTACCCTGACGCGCCCATGATCCGTCCTCTAGACCTACTGCCCGTAAGAGTCACCGTCTTCCGAACTATGGGGTCGGGAGGCTGAATGATACACATCGCAGATATTCTAAACGTGCCAAGAACTTGCTCGCTTCAATGAATTTGGAGCCACAACCGTTTATTGTAGAAGTGGACCTTAGAGGTAGGTGAGGGCTTGTTGTTTGGGATGCAGCGGGTAATGTCTGGTTTGTCTAGATGACGGCGATATTGTCAAGGCGCTTCTCCTGAGGCTGACTGGGCACGGCACGTTTCCTAACGTCATTGTGCAGGGCAAGACGTTGGGAGGCTCCGACGATCTTGCTCATCTGCATGAGAATGGCGAACTGGTGAAGATACTCGCTGCAGCGGGCGTTGGGATGGCCGCTGCATAGGACGCGAAAAAAGGCTGCGCACGACAGGGCGGGCGGTGTCGTAGTTTGTAGCACCTAGGAGCGATGATGTTGTTCCTAGATTGGCAATTGTAATTTAGGGCATGGTTTGATAGATCCAAAACCAACGGACGCAAAATCGCCAGGGACTCGGGGTCGACCCGATCGCTGGGCGCCAGTTCCGAAACATATATATCCATGCCATGGTCCTTCTACCAGCCAGAGTTCTGCGTCTTCTCTCCGTCTCGGCCCGCTCATTCGCTCATTAAATTCTGCCCACTCGCGCTCGTTATTGCCCAGCTCGCCATGCCCTCTTTCGCTCTGCCCGACTCGTCCAAGCCGCGTTCGATGAGTGCGACGACGTCGAACATTGTTGCTGCTTTCACGCGAAAGCACCGCCGCGCCTCTGGCTTTCTCCTTTTATTCCTCAGCCTTGCAGCTGTGTTCACTTTCTTCTTCAACGACGCCTATGTTAGTACCACACAGTCACCCCGCCGTTCGTATGCTAACATTGCCCCAGGATACCTCGTCGTATATTGCACAACAGCGTGTGCGAGGCCGCAATCCATCTTCCTCGTACCCTCTCTCCCGTGCATTTAGCGAATCCAGGCGCATCGCCGTTCCGGCTCCGCGGGCTAGCACAACAGAGGGCGAGCCCTTGAACTTGACCCCAGATATGGAGCTTGGAGCTCTCGTCGCCTTCCTCGCCGATCCAGCTGCTCAGAATGCTTTGCCAGCAACACTCAACCCACAGTCGCCTATCCCAGCCGATGTGATCCTCGACTTCAACACTCGATCAGACTTTGCTCAGCTCGAGGTCGAAGATCTCGTCCACGATACGTGGGTGCGCAACCCCATTGTAATTTTCTCCAAGGTTCGTTGCTTGAACAATTTGTCCTTATCTCCCGGCTTGCAGTTGACGTGCTAGCTCTCCAGGTGCGCTCTCCACAGGGTCGCGATGTGAAGAAGATCTTTGCATCTTACAAATTAAAGCCGGCGCCTACTATCTTTGATATTGACGGACGTCGTAAGTCGGTAGTTAATACTTGGTTGCTTACTTCTCTCACACGTTGAGTAATCATTAGAGGACGCAGCTGTTCTCGAGCCTCTTCTCTACCGTCTGACTGGACAAAAGTCGTTGCCAATTACCCTCATCGGCGGCAGGGCCTATGGTTCCCTGACCGATATCGCCACCGCCCACGAGTCTGGGGAACTCATACGTACCATGCAATCTGTGGGCGTTACGATCGTCCCTCCCAAGAAGAAGCAGCAGATCCCTGCGCCCAAACTAGACAAGTAGACTTGATTTTTTTCCCCTTGGTAGCCGGGTGGCTGCGATGCTCGGCCATTGTATTATATGCCATGCCCCTGTTACTTGGTATCAGGGGTATTTTATTCTTGGATCCCCAAGCCCGGGATGTATAGAATTGTCCGCTTGGTTTCGGATAGTGTATTGCGGGCTTAGATCAGCCCGTTTTTTTATCCATGATGATGTACCTTTAGGTGTGCTGTTCTAATGCAAAGCGATTACCCATATGCATCATTCTTCCCATAGTCATTTGAATAATGAGATTTCTAGAACATGCGGGTTGTGGACTTGGCGGGGGGGGGGAGTCTTTCTTTTCCAGCCGGAGAACGGATACGCCCTCGGGTAAAACTTTGTGGTGAGATATCACTGCATCAAGGCTGATCTCAACAGGGTATACCCGCGCCCGACTGGCAAATGTATTGCACCTTATCTATTATAGCATACCCGCTTGAGCGACTAAACGTCACCGCAGTGCCTGGAGGATTGAATTGCGTTTTCCCAGCCCCAAATGATGAGCCCGACCTTTGGATTCTCGAATAGCGTTGAGTATATGCGTCGTGTTAAGTAGCAGAACACATGCGGCAGGCTGTCCCAACAACGTAACAATCGCTCCGTTCAATCCCAACCTGGAGTCATACCACAACCCTGTAATAGCGCCCCTACGTATGCTTCCTTGGTCTAGTCAAAGAGTCGCCATACTTGGCTAAGTCTCTCGTATCCGAGATGATTCCGACCAGCGCGCTCGCATCATACTCGAACTACCGGAAAGAGGCCTCACTCCATCCACTGAAGGAAGGTCTACCTAAGCTGTAGACGAGTGTCTGAGTATCTGGGTCGGACAAACCCAAGTGTGGGGTCAAGGTCAAAGCAGACAAGGGACATTGGCATAACTGTCAATCCTCGAACGCCCTTATTTCGCAGGAGACCTCGTTCCTTTTGGGCGGGTAACCATGTCGTTTCAGAGCGCGCTTGTTTCACGATTAAGCGTTGTCTAGATGACGGACGCAACAGGGAGATCCAACATGAAGCACATGTCAGTGTACCAATATGGGATCCAGTGTTAATGTATTTATAGTAGGTTTACCCCCTAACAGAAAGATGTGATAGCATTTGTAACGGCGTTCCTTCCGAATGGAGTATACTCTATGGTGTGAGTATATGCATCAGATGTCTTCGTTGATGCCAAGTAAGTACACGCTCCTGAGTCTGAGCAAGACACCAAACCCTTCAACGTCAGTGCCCTCAGGCTGCTTCGAGTACTGTTTCAACATAAATGAATAATAATATGCGACACTGGCTGCTGTGGGCACGTGGAAAAGTCATCGGGGAAATCTATCGTTGCTAGCTCTAACGCCGTATCCGCAACCACGTGATTCAAAGGCTCACATCACTTGATCTTTGCTTCATGAAAGTAACTTGCTACGTGTTAGCACCTACCCAGTCAGCAGGTTAAACGCCGGCTCGGTGTCCCTTCCTCCACCACTTCGGTGTCCTGAGCCCGATCTGCCAGCCTCCCTACACCTACCTCGAGAATTAACATCTAGCGAGCATCCCTCACAATGGGATTTTTTGAATATTTTGATTCTGATAGTGGAGCAACAGCCTAACATGTTGTACCCAGTCCTCGTTCCGAGCATGCACCCTCGTAGTTTCGGTTCTGAAACGGACTCGACGGCATCTTGGACGACAATCCAGTCCAATGACCTACCTGGTAGCTACACAAGCAACTGGACTATTGAAAAGTGTCCGACATATTTCATTTGACATAGGCTATTTTGTTCTGCGCCACAGACACCAACGGGCAGCGAGCGACAACATCGCGGAGTAGTTTCCGCCAGGTAACATCCAGCGGCATGTTATTATGTATCTTCTTTTCCGATCGGCATTCGGAGGTGACTATATAGGTCCTGTCGATGGTTTACTTGACCCCATTGATGCGCCACACGGGCAAGTCGTTGAGCTGGGGACGAAAACTAGCACATGGTGCGCCTTGACGACTTCAAATTCGGCTTCCATTACGTGGACCTCGACGAAGTAGCCAGCAGATTCGCATCGGTATGTTTGGGTCGCAGTGTAAGCACCAAGACAACCATTTCATGAGCGAGCCGGGCACATGAGCAACGTATGTTTGTTCACACCTACAACGAACTACGTCGCTCACGATATCTTGTCCTTGGCTCGCTTGTTCATCCCACCCGCCCCCCTCTTCACGTCCCGAGAGCCGAATCTCGCCCACCGACCTGGGAATCTGCCCTTTGCGTCTCGGCGCCCTGTTCCTTATGCTTCTGTACTCTTCACCAAATGTAACTTCTGGATTCATAGAAAAGCATATGTATGCTGTCAAGTCGAGACAAACACTCGGGCCAAGCACATATATCCAAACCACATTTTAAAATTTAAACGCAAATCCACTAAACGCATTCCGCACGGTACGTGTTCATACACTCATCTTCATTTCAATCTTTCCGTGTGGCTTGTACCCCTCAACAATAAAATCCTCCGGTACAAAGTCATCAATCGTGGGAACCGACCGCTCGGCCCACTTGAGTGTCGGAAAGGGTCTCGGTTCGCGTTGTAGTTGGATCTTCAATGCATCAACGTGATCCTGGTATACATGCGCGTCTCCTAGTTGCATAATGAGTTCTCGAGGCTCGGTATTGGTAACCCGAGCAATCATATGTGTGAGTAGTGCGTAGGACGCGATATTGAAGGGAATACCAAGCCCGAGGTCGGCAGAACGTTGGTACATGAGACAGGAGAGGCCATTTTTAGCACCTGGCGTGTTAGGATCCGCAAGGTGGACATAGAATTGACAGAACATATGGCAAGGCGGGAGCGCCACGAGCGAAAGATCTTCAAACAGACTTCAGACCGCACGGGTATGGACGATCTTGTGCAAATGTACCCACCGGCTGGATTCCATGCACTCATTATAATCCGACGGTCAGTCGGATTGTGCATGATCTTATTTATCACGTCTTGTAGCTGATCCACACCCTTGCCCTTGTAGTCCGTCCAGGCGTCAACGTACTCTGCCCCAAAATGCCTCCATTGAAACCCGTAGACAGGTCCCAAATCGCCTTCCTTGCGATGCGTGAGTCCCCTCGAGTCTAAAAACGCACGAGACCCATTGCCGTCCCAGATGTGCACATCGCGCGCAGCAAGCGCACCACCATCGGTATCTCCGCGAACAAACCACAGCAGCTCTTCAATTACACCCCGAAGAAATACGCGTTTGGTGGTTAGAAGGGGAAGAATGTTGTTGGCAAGTGAAAGCGCAGTGACGGTGGAGCAAAGATGGCGATGGTGCCTGTGCCAGTTCGATCAGGTCGTGTATCCCCAGAGCTCATGACATTCCTAATCAGGTTTAAGTACTGTTCCTCGTCGTGAGAAGGGTTCGAGCCATTTGCCTCAGTCATTTTAAGTGCAGAATTAAAAACGGTGATTGTTGTTGACTTGACGCGACGCATCCAACAGACGCGTTGGACCCTGAATATGTCTGTACACAGACATAAACACACCGATCCCGACTTTCTCCATCGCACCACCACTCCACTATGCAGCCGATCCTTGGCAATCTTCGTGCTCTCCAACCGGCTCGATGCTACAGACAACTTCATAGTACTGTATTGAGAGCCATACCCCAAACGCCCTACAATAAGCCAGGTCCACCACCTCTCCCAACGGCAGAGCAGCGTGAGTTTGAAGAACTCGTACGAAAAGCGCAGAGGCCTGCCGAAGCTTCCGAGTTGGACCCAATTATCAATTCTGGACAAGAAATGCACCCCGATGCCAGGAGGCCTGTCCAGCCGGAGTTTACTGGTGATGTCAACCCAGTAACCGGAGAGCGAGGTGGCCCTAAGCGAGAGCCGGTTCCCAAGGGTAGAAACGATTGGAGTTATGGTGGCCGTGTCACAGACTTCTAACATTGAGCAGGTACGCTGTGCATTCATCCTCATAGTTGTGGGTATTCATAATGATATTTGACTATTTTACCATTGTAGAAATGCGTAAAGACACGATGTATCACATAGGCAATTGGTCAACCTCCTCTAATGAATAGTACTTCTTCAAATTCTCAGAAGATAGGTCCCGCCTGTCGAGGCAACAGTTAGTGACGCACTATCGCAAACTTCGGCCGACTCACACTTCTTCATCCAAGTGCGTAAATAGTGGCTTCCTAAACTCATCCAAACAAGCACGAAGGGTGTCTGGTGAGAAGGTAGTTGGCTCTTTCTTCCAAGAGGCAGCAAGAGTCTCTAATTTGTCTAAGCCTGCTCAGAATTTATTATAAAACAACAAACTCAGTAACCTGATTTAGCTCTCTTACCTTCGTGGATAACCTTGTGTGAGCTTTTATGCTTTTCATTATCAGCGAAACTCGGCATTTTTCGTGCTAAAACTGGAAACACATATGTCTCTTCAATATCGTGATGCGCGCAAAGGTCTAAGATGGTGTGAGATCGCTCATGACCGCTGTATGCGAAGTCAAGCTTACGCCCGTGGAACTGCATGACCATACGCAAATAAGCCTGCAGGGTCATCGTCTTAGCAAACGACCCATCCGAGAACTGGTAGAAGGTGATGAGCGAGAATTACCAATCAGACGGATCCAGCGTACCGAGTAAACAGTATCAACTACATCATAAATGGGTGAACTAGTAGATGGGTGTATGGCCACATCTGGACTCACATTCGGCTCCAAGCCAACTGTGAAAGTATGACATCCGATCCGCCAGCTATACGAGTATCCAGTGTTAAAATATTTCAAATTTGGACGAGGACCTTTACCCTATTCCATCTTCGCTCTTCAGCTGCCATCGGCGAATGATAGCTTCTTCGCTCTAAGGATGTCGAAATTGTACAAGGAAATGTCGATGACGTATGAGTAAGTAATCGGAGGCCCTTCAACGAACTAATAAAACCCAGTGTGAAAGATTCAGGGAAATGCGTTTTATCGAAGTGCGGCTCCACGAGTGTCTTTTAAAGCTGCAAGCTGAATAAACTCGGGACGGGATGTGCTGACCAGAGAGGTAGTTAACGTCAGGAACTTGCGTAAGCGTGTTAGTTTGATCCCAAGCGTCCAAGGACAGCTGACTAAGGATTTTTTACAATCACAAAACACTCGATTCTGACCGCCATGTCCGTTGTGCAACCCCCTCCCAGTGGCGCATTCTCGACAGCCGGAGAGGACGTTATTGCCCGTACGGTCGAGATAAACCAAAACGAGCTTACCAGTGATCAGATTGGTCAAAATGACGTGGATGATTTATTTGAGATTATGGAGACAGTGAGAGCTATAGAGCTGGCCGATCATAAACAGGTAAGTCTACGTCGGGATAACCTCACACTATGACTCACCTATGTGGGCCAGTTTGGCCGAATCTAGATCGCTCTCCAATTTCCTGATGAATTGCTCGGGGTATCTGTCCCGATCTACACACGTTTGAAGCAGCTTTTGGGGAATGGTAAGAATGTATACGTCCTCGCAGACACAACGTACGGAAGGTAGGTAGAATGGCGAATACAGTCATGCTTTTAGACTCTGATTTGCACCGCAGTTGTTGCGTCGACGAGGTTGCAGCCGCCCACATCGACGCAGACGTTGTTGTGCATTATGGACACGCATGCCTCAGTCCGTAAGTCGCTGTGAATTCGCTAAATAAGACCTGGTTTGATTGGAATAGAACGTCACGGCTACCTGTGATCTATGTATTCGGTAAACGCCACCTCGATGTGGACGATTGTGTCGGCCAGTTTGCTAGCATGGCTCGACGTCATTTCCAGAGCCCTAATGCAAAGTCTGTGCTGCTCATAAAGACAGACGTATCTTATTCCCACCACACCGGTACGTCAGTTGGCTGAGCACGGGAGTCAATATGATCCGCTGAGATGTATGCAGATGCACTCGAAGCTGCATTTAAGAAATCATTCCCATCAGTTGATGTTGTTGTACCGAATGTCCATAGGAGATATACTCCGCCTCCTGCTGTATCATCGCAGGCTCCGTATGCCCCTGCCGATCCTGAACAACCGTCGGAATCCTTGCCGTCCTCAACGACAGAACCTAATACATCCACCACAATTCACCTAACAGCAGTCGACGACAAGGCACATTCAGCAGGGGATTTGGTTATTCTATACATCGGAAACGAGAGCCTCGGCCTCACCAACTTCCTTCTAACACATTCCCAGAGCGAGGTACGTAACAAATCGGTCTACTGTGCGCATATACTAGACAAACAATGTCTACAATTGCAGGTCTTGTCGTATGACCCGCAAAGCCGAAGAGTCCGGGTTGAAACTGGGAGCGTCAATAAATTGTTGATGCGTCGATACGCGATTATTCAAAAGGCACGAGATGCAGACGTATTTGGTATCCTAGTTGGGACTCTGGGTGTGGGTAAGTTTGTCATTTGGTGGTAGAGTTTATCATTTTGAACCCATGGGCATAGCGTCATATATCCCGCTGATGGCTCACCTTCGACGGATCCTTTCCAAGGCGCAAAAGAAACACTATACTATCAGCGTCGGAAAACTGAGCCCGGCGAAGCTCGCCAATTTCATGGAAATCGAGTGCTTTGTTCTGGTGGCGTGCCCGGAGAATAGTGTCATTGACTCTAAAGTGAGTGCAGATGTGTCAGAAGAGCCCCCAGGGGTTGAAACTTTAGTGTGGAATTGTAGGAGTTTTATAGGCCAATCATTACCCCGTTTGAACTAGAGATTGCGCTTGGAGAAGATCGGAGCTGGACTGGAGAGTATGTCCTGGACTTTGGGAGGATACTGAAAGGTCGGGAGAACCAAGGTATGATGAACTTGGGATCACTAGATGAAAGTGGACTTAGTGCACCTGGTAGAGGAACGCATACGCCAGGAAGACCTGGATGGAGACGAGAATGATCCGGATCGTCCGTCGTTTTCGCTTGTTACAGGAAAGTATCGACACGCGAAACGATATGGCGACTCCCAAGGTGGGTACACCTGCTGTCTTCCTGAGTTTACGAGCTAATTGTCGAATTTTTTCAGACAACACCCTGGTTGATTCTTCCGGATCTGCAGTTGCTTTGAGAAATAACGAGGGCGCATTATCACAGATGTCTACGAGCGCGGCTAGTGAGTGATCTGTAGGCCGCTGCATAACGAAAGCTAACGGAGCTTTCAGCGGAATTTTTACATAACCGTTCTTTCCAGGGCCTTGAACAGCGAATAGGCCAAGATGCACCATCTATACTAGAGCAAGGCCGGAGTGGAATTGCGAAAGGGTACCAAGACGTTGATCATCCCTCGGCTTCGTAAAGCCATATATTCAATTAAACAAATATCACTGTATGAATGAATCTCATCGGACTCAAGGCCAATGTAATTCTTATCCATTGGTCACATCATATTACAACAGCGACAGAGAACCGAGGGAGACAATGAATGCTAGGGATGAGTGGGTTGGATAAAGTGCACAATGGAACGAAACCCAGAAGATCACAAAAAAAAAAGAGCATGATAGAAAATAATGAGAAACCAATCCCAACGACCGTCCGACGTCACGAGCCAAAACACATGCACAAAGAATAGAGCACGTACAAGCGAAGCGATCCGCTATCGTTTAGTCGATAGTGTCCTGCTCACACTCTCACCTGCTTTTACAGCCCCACGCATAAAGCTGGACTTGGCCCCGGTTTTAACGCTCGTCCCTGCGGCTCGTGTACTTGCACTCGCGCCGGCCTTGGCAGCGTTTCCGGTTGCAAGTTGCAATAGTCCAGGGACCTTCTTCACCTTGCTTGTCGCAACTTCCGTCTTGCCTCGTTTCAAAAATGGACTTGGCAAGTTCTCCTCGTCGGCCAAATCATAGACGGGCGCTGGCGCCGAGACCCAACCAGTTACCGGATTAGCAGACACTCCGATTGGCCGAGCAGCGGGTCCAATGGTCGAACGACGTGCGATTCGAGGAGGTTTTGGTGCTTCGCCCTCGGATGACGACTCTATGGCGGAAGACGAGGCGGCTTCGCCCAACTGCGGAGCGCTCGCTGGGCGGTCGTCAGTATCGAGTTGCTCGGTGCCATCATTGTTATATCAGCTACTTGTTTAGATGGAGTCGGGATAGCTGTTCCCGAGTCTGTGAGGACAACTCCACGCATGGCCGAACCGAGGTTGGTCATGCTCTTGGAAGCAAGCCGTTTGGCCAAAGGTGTTTGGTGGTTTTTGAATCCGATACCACCGAGGCTGGAGAGTTTTTGAGCGGGCTTGCTAGGGGTCTCATCGTAGGACATGTATCGCGTGAGTGGGGGAAGAGCCGTGGTGTTTCTAGATTCCCTTGCGAGTGGTTAGGTGGCGGAAGTAGGAAGTACCGACCGAGTCTGTACTCACTTTTGTTCCTCCAGAGGCTTCTTGGCTCGCATCTCTACCATGACGGCAGCAGCAGCCTCCTTCCGAGCATCCAATCGCTCCCGCTCGGCCCTCATCTCCTCCACCTGCTCAGCGAACGCCTTTCGCACGTTGTCAACTTCCTGTGCAAATGCCTCCTTTTCCCGATTAAACGCCTCACGCTCCGCGGCCAGCGCCGCTCGCTGACTCTCAAACAACGCCCTCTCAGCATTTACCTCTGCGCTCAACGTCGCCCGATCGTTGTTCAATGCGAGTCGCTCGGCTCCCAGTGCGGCCCGCTCAATGTTGAGTGCGTTGCGCTCTTCGAGAAAGGCAGTGCGTTCTTGAACAAGGGTGAGCTGGGCCGCTTTCAGGGTAGCGCATTCCGCTTCAAATGCGCTTCGGTCAATTTCATTCGACATGGCCGCTTCACGTTGTAAGAGCGCGGCTTCTCGTTCGGCCACTTCCCGCTCTTTGTTCATGATTGCGGTTTTGCGGATACGAAGGCCTGCCGTGCTGTTTTGGTCGAAGGTACATCAACGACATCGGGGGAGAGTCCGAGAACCGTAGCTTACAGTTTCTGTGCCTCGGTCATCTTGCAGGCAAACTCGATTCGCTCGTGCTGTAGAAGTTGTTGGGCTGAAGGACGCATAGCAGGCTGTGAGAGAATGAGACACGGTTGAGTGACGAATAGGCGTCTGAAACACGAAAACATACGTTGACGTTCAACATTGATTTGATGACGCTGCTCAAAGCGGACGAGTAGCCTCGGGGTAACGGGGGTATTCGGCCTTGACGGATTGACAAGGCTAGCTCCTGGTGTGTTTTTGCTTCATGGAACGGTGGACTGGATGCGATGTTGGGCAAAGAATGGGCGATAGGGCGTGGGTGGGACGCACTTTTGGGCACACAGTTCATAAATCAAACATCCCAAGCTCCATATATCCGATTTTGTGTCGTACTGCTTCTCGTTGATGAGTTCGGGCGACATGTAATAAGGTGTCTGAAACCACAATGAGCTTCGGAGCAAGGCAGGTTTGGAATCGACGTACGCCAACATAAGTCTGCGTAAACGTAGCATAACCGATCTGTTTGGCTAGACCAAAGTCTCCGAGCTTGACGTATCCTTCTGAATCCAAAAAGACGTTTTCGGGTTTCAAGTCGCGATGCAGGATTTGTTGGGTTGGTCGTTGGGGCTGAGCGTCTGAGCCTTTGGGGTTGGGAAAGTGGCAATGGTGAAGTGCAAGGAGAATCTGAGCAAAATAGGACCAGACTGTGTCTTCTGAAATGTGTTTACTGAATAAAATTAATTAGCAGAGGACTCGGGGATATAGCGATGGTGCCCACTTTTGCCGCCGCATTTGTTTTATTGCACCGGACAGGTCTCCTCCTCCGCAGAACTTGGGATGTCTGAGCAAGGAGCGTTTCCAGGCTAATTAATACATACCTCCATGAGGATATATAGTATTCCGTTGTCTCGATCGACATACTACCGTTCGTTAGCGTGAGCGTGAGAGGCAAGAGCATCCACGTAGCACTCACTCGGTCGTGATATCGAACGATATGGTCGTGCTTTAAATCTTTCAAAATGTTGCTGCTGAATCTTGAGCTTCTGTGCGATGCTATACTATACTGGGAGATACTCACACTTCAGCAACAATCTGCTTCCTATCTCGCTCCGTCATCCGTTCAAAATTGAGCTCCTTTCGGGCGAGTATGACGCCGTCTGCTTTTCTCCTGACCTTGCGAATCAGACCAAAGGATCCGTTGCCGATGACCTCGCCTGCCTCGTAGTCGTCCAGCACTGAGCTCATCGTCGGAAATGGGAAGCGAGATGTTGGAAGTCGGGGGCAGTTGCGAGCTCTATCTGGGTTTCGGGCGCGTGTCTGGGGTGGGGAGGGAGCCGGAGATGCACAGGAGGGCAGGCAGGCGCGTGTGTCGGTGACGCAGAGGAAATGCTTTGACCCAGGCGCGTCGGATGGCCACGTGACATGTTGGACTGAATTGGCTGGACCGCAGGGGCACAGGACATCAAAGCGGGGGTGCGTTACCAAGGCACGATGCCCGAGTTGGTCTAAGGGGACGCACTCAAGCGCTTAGCTTGCTCATCTCTCGGGTTCATTTGCGTTCAGCGTTTGCTGGCAGGAGTTCGAATCTCCTTCGTGTCAATCTTTTTGCTCCCTACCAATCTGCCACACATCCCCTCTACGGCACTGAAAAAGATGCACAAGGCCAGGGCAGGCACCCTCCAGCTTTTCCTAATCCAAATGCGAGGCTCACGCATTTAATTGTTCTTTGGCAACCTTCCCAAACGGGTTAATTGGTTTGAGCCGGACCCCACTTGGACCGCACCACTACCACCACCACCGAGACGTCCTCTTCTAACAACAACTACACTCGCCTGCCATGGCAAACGTGCCAGAGCTTTTCGACATAGCAGGACAGATTGAAGAGATGAGCGTCGTGCGAGCCTCGATCAACCCGGCTCCTCTCGGCCATCGACTAGTGCTGCGGCTGCACCACCCCAGCCGACTCTCGAGGAAGAGGTCAACGAAGTGATCGGCCAGTTTAGCCGATTCTGGGGAGGATTTCAGAAACAGGTATATTCTGTCTACTTTTTTTTATGCTCGCACTTATCTGTGCCAGAGCCAAAGCGTCCTTCGGAGTGCAAGCAAAGATTTCCGCTCCGTCGTAGAAACCGCTCGCAAGGAGGCAAGCTGGCTCTCTGCAAAGCCCGACACAACAACAAAGGCCACGGAACCCGAGGCTGGCGCTTCTCGCTCCGTTGAAAGCACCAGTGATGAACCGGCTGTCGCTGCACCCATCTCCGTCGACACCAAGGGAAAAGAAAAAGAAATCGACGATGACGCGGTCACCATCAAACCCAGCTCTCCTACGACATCCAGCGGACCGACCAGTAACTTCTTCTCCCGCCTCCAGGCCGCCTTGCCTCCCCAGTTTGCCCCCGCGGCCGTGACGGCGTCCCTCCACCACCAGCTCACGAGTGCCAGGCCTCGGCGGACGCTCTACGCGCATCGCTGGCTACAAATATACATCGAATCCAGCAAGAAGGCGTTGCTGGCAGCGGACCGATTTCGTTTGCACAGGCCGAGAAGCTCGCTGAAGAGTACATCAAGAACGCTGGGGCGTTTTTGAAGGATGCAGTGCATGTGGTCCCTGGAGAGGCCGCTGAGACGCGAGGCGTCGTCTGGGATGGATCGGATATGTGCGTACGACACGCTCGCTCCAACCATTGATTTCTAACGAAGCCTCGATGTTGCAGATGGATGATGCCTAGTCCGGCCGGCACCCCGGTTCCTGCGACAGAAGGCGCTGCTGCACGACCCACGTTGACGCATTCGGAAATGCTCCTCCGACGACTCAGACACGACCCCGAAATTATCAAAGCCGACCCATCCCTAACCCCTTCAGTGAGCGAGAGATACGAAAAGTATTTGGCCGAAATCAATACTGAAAGTCCCGAATGGACTGAACGTATCCGTGGAGTCGTTTCTGAGGCTTCAGAAGACTCGGATGCGCTTTTGGCTACGAAAGAGTTGCTTGGTGAGCGTTGCTCCACGAGTGGATAAAAGGATCATGGCATTGATGCTAGGATAGTACCGTCGCTCATTACCGAGGACGAGTTTTGGAAGAGGTATTTCTTCCGCGTCCTACAGATCAGCGAAGACGAAGAGAAACGCAAGATTATTCTCGAAGGTTTGTCCACCCTTGCACCAAATCGGCTTGCTATACACTCAAGTGACGTATCACAGCTCCTACTCAATCCGACGATGATTTCAGTTGGGAAGACGATGACGCCAAACCAGCTGCTTCCGAAGCCTCAAAGGATGAACAGCCAACCACGTCTGCTCTCCCTCCTATCCACACAGCCTCCTCTTCGGCCACTCTCACAACGCCCACAAACGATCAGGAAGCCTCAGCTACGACCCCCACCGCTCCTCCACGGACGGCATCACAAGTTCTTGTTGCACACCCGGGAGTCACCACAAGCAACACCAGCCCACGCGAATCTGAGTCGAGCTTTGATGTTGTGAGTTCAACTTCGAGTGTCGCTGCGGCCGGAGAGAAGAAGGTTCCAGCCAGCGATAAATCCAAGAGCCAGGATAAGGATGACAGCGAGGACAGCGATTGGGAATAATGGCCATTACCTTCCGTCTGTTTTGTAAATTAGTGCTCAATCTGAACAGAGAACTCCTGACCGCTTCCAGTTCAAGTGATATTCAATTGAAGAGGAACAAAAAAGACTAGGCATACCCGTGTGTTACAAGAGAAATGTATACAACAATACATAGAACAATAATACCATATCAATCAGGTTCTTCCAACATTTAACCACTTACCTCAACCACATATAATGCAAGTTTATGAGACCATAAACAAGTTTCAAGCCCACTAACGACTGAAGGCTCCCATCACTAGCTTGTCAATATCATTAAATGCGTCCAGAAACCCTGGGATATCGTGTGGGTCAAGTTTTGTGTGGAACGGATACTGCACATTGTCTGGAGCGGGCACAGGGGTCTCGATTGCCTCGCCCAGATCAATACGCAACGCACCCTGTATTTACCATAAGAAGGGCTCAGCAGGCTCAAACGACTTGGGACTCGCCTCGGTGTCGACAACAAGCGGCTTGGACTGCACACCGATTTCAGCTGTGTGTCTCGAAAACACAGGTGTCAAACCGCGCTGGATGAGATGCAGCTCAAGCACAGCCAATTTGTCTCGCAGCTGCTGAAGTTCAACTTCGGCACGGTGTTTAGCGGCCTCTGCGCTTTGTTGGTTCACCAACAAGTCTTTGATCGCCGCTAGAGCCTGCGTGCATGCATCCTGAGCACCATCACGGTCAAACTCGGCCTTGGCCAGCTGGTTCGCAAGAGTCTGTTCACGAGCCTCGGCAGCCTCAAGCGAATTTATCGTGTGCGCAAGCTCCTCTTCGGTTGATTGTAGTTTTCTCTGCAAGTCTTGGGTCTCAGTCTCAGCATCGACCACTTTCTGTAGCGCATCAACGTGGTCGGAAACTAGTTGACGGATATCTGAGTTGAGCTTCATGTTGAGCTGGCGTAGGTCCCCGTCATCAGGGCCAGGAGATGGCAGTAGTGGTGCAACTGAAATGGGGCTTGGAAGAGGCATTATTGGTTTCGTCGAAGCTGGTGGGACCGGATGAATGAGGGGATCGTATAGCCAATCGAGTTGCTTACGGGGTGACGATTTGCCGAATCCTGCCCTGCCCTTGTTCGTGCTGAACAAGGTGCTGGCAGAGGATTCGAAAGGAGGCCCCCGTTGCGAAGTGAACTTGCCAGGACTTTTAGGAGATAGTGGCTCTCTCTTTGCAGGAAATATTACGGAAGAGTTTTGTTGCGCTGACGTAGTTGAACTAGCGCGGTGATCAAGATGATATGGCATGTATCGTGGGCCTGTTGGTATTTTTATCTGCTTCACAACTTTGAGATGTTTACTAATGCAGTAATTGAATACGCACTTCTCCAGGCTCTACCTCTCCCCTCAATGAAGAACGCCTCTTTGAAGCATATGGATTAGGGCGCTCGTTCACATCTTTGGCCAATGAAAACATGAGTACAAGTCCATACATAATCGGATTAGACTACTAACGGATATTGTCAAATAGCGGGTCGTTGCTGGTTATTCCCTCGTCGTTGAAAAAGTGCTTGAGCATTTCAGTTGTGCTCTCGCACATGTTAAGCATATGGTACCCATTTTTCCATAGACGACTGGTGCGGTTGTTCACAGACTGGGATGAGCGCTGAACGGCGGCTGGAGAATCAAATAAGATATAAGCTTGAGGAGTTGAACTTTTCTTGGAAGTCCAAGGAAATATTTTAAGTCTAATCAAAACGATTAGGTATCAATATATCTCGGGTGATGTTGGACATACACATTGCCAAATGATTCGCATTCTGCTTTGAGCTCAGCTAAATCGATTTCACTATCCTTTCGCCTGAGCTGTACATGGAGCGTACAGTCGGCAAACGGCCAGCCGTGAGACATCTGGATGAGCGTCCACGGCAGTTATTTTTGCTTCGGCAGATGGTGTTGCTTGTGTATACACAAGCTTTATGTATTCTCCAAAGAAATCTATGCGGTTGCCTGAGTAAAGGGCCCTCTGGATGTTTCGAGTTGCGACGACCAACTCGCCCGATCCCGAATAGCGCCTCTGGCTGTTCACTGGACTGACTAGAGCGATATTTTGAGATCCAAATAAATCGCTGTGAGTTTTTGGATTCTTCTTAGAGGGTGAACGCAGACAAGTGATCTACCGAAGTAACTATGATGTGGTAGTGAGGTCCAAGTTCCAGCCGACACCTCGGTTGATTAGGATGACACAGCCACACGCTTATATGACCATGTGTATATAACGTCAATTCACGTGTGTAAAGCTATTATATAATAAGCCAGTATACAAGATATTAGTAGGTAACATATGTATGTGGAAGGCCTTTAAGAGCGTTGAACAGCTTTCAACCTTTGGTAGCCTCGTCCTTTGACTTTTGCTCTCCATCCTTCGTATCTTGGACGAGCCCCGGGTCCCCTTTGCTTTCAAGTTTCTCTGCCTCTGCGGCCTCCCGGGCAAGACGAACCTCGCGGCCGCGCTTGTGACAGTACCATAGTAACAACATCAAAACTGTGGAAAGTTTAGTTAAAATCCCCGGTTAGGGGAAGAGATACATACTGGAGACTCCGAGACTCATTAGCGCGTTCGTTCCCGCAAGCATGGGGAACTTGGTTCGCAAGAAAGTCAAGACGCTCCTCAAAATTGTAGCGATCCCGCCACCAGTTCCTAAGAAGTCTTTGATCTGAGCTGGCTTTGGCAAAGTACGGCTCTGGGCGCCCGTCTCGGGGTTGGTCTTGATAAACATGGACATTGGGTTTAGCTTGTTCACAAAGCTTGAGGGTTTCGGAGCCGAGGGGCCAGCGGCGCTCGCACCAGTAGGATCTCCTACGGTAGGGGCAGCTGCAGCTGCAGTCATGGCGGCAAACACGTCAGGAGGGATACCCAATGGAAGCGAGCGAATCAGTTTCTGGAACGATGGCGGAAGCGCGTTCCACTCCTTGGAGAGGTGTACGGAAGATGTGTCGAGGAACTACCAATAACGAGCTGGCATTGGTAAAAATATGCGGATAATAATAGGTATCTTACCTCAGTGAGGTCATTGTATGCTGTCGGAACGCCGTTGACTATATCCTTCAAAATCTGGGTAAACCTATGGAGGAGCGCGCGGGTTACTGGGGTGGTAAAAGCAGTGCCCTTGCTTTTTGTCAGCATCGCCTTTGTTTAACCAGTGAACTGGGGCACAATACCTGTTTCCCTGCTTGCATGTCAAGGGAATCCAACACCTCGGCAAGTTCCTTCTTCTCCTTTGTTACTGCAGCAAAACGGTTCGTTGTAATATACGTTTGAACAACATAGACGACATACGCTCCGGTTCCGATTCCACCGTACCGGTACTATTGGCTTCAGGTACTCCCTCCGTGGCGGGTGTGACGGGGGCTGACGTCGAAGGAGTAGACAGAGCACTATCCTGTCCATGAAGGTTCAGCACGGTTTCCTATAATATCTGCATGATCGTTCGTGCTTCACCTTCTTTGGAACACTGCTACTCGAATCGGACCGACCAAGCGTCCCCCAACGTTTAAGCGTTTGTCCCCATGGTTCAGACTTCCTTTCTTTCTCCTTCTCCCATCCTGCCTTGGTCTCGTCGAATATACTGTCGATAGTAATTGAGGGGCTTGGGGGAGCAGGCGGTGGGGGCGATTTCTTGACGACATCCTCAAGAAACTCTTCATCCTTCTTGTCGAGAGCCGCCTCCTTCAAGGCTTGATTCTTCTTGTACCTTTTGTATGCGTAGTAAGGGATCATCGTGGCTTAAAGAGAGAGGTGGTAAGGTGACGACATCTCATATTTGGGTTGAGGAGCGGGTTAGAGCCGGGCGCTTGTCGAATACAACACTTTGACACTCCCATGCATCACCCTCCTCGTTCACCGTCCGTCAAATCTCAGAGCACAGCGCGCGGCATTGCTCGCATCGAAAAAGGTGACCCGGAATCAGAAGAGAACGATCGATCTTCTGTGGGTGATGCACATGACGAGCGCGATTATTCGACGCGTATGGATGAAATCTTAGGAGACGATGAAGCAGAACAGGGCAGCGACGAGGAAATGTTTACCTATGCTGGGGTAGACGCCCCCGCCGAAAAATCAGGAGATTATAGTTCACAAATGCATGACATACTTGGTCCCGACTTTGAGGATGAGCTAGAGGGCAGGGAAGTTGAGGCGGAGCTCTCACGCTTCGACGACTCGGATGAATTTGACAACCGAGATATTCCAGAAAAAGCAGAAGTAAGTGTCAAATTAATAGAAACGATGCTAGGAACACCTAAATTGTATTTTAGCAGTTGGGGTCCCAAGAAATACCAACAATATCGCTTCTTGAAACTCCACCACGCATATCTTCGCCTACCCCCCAGGATTCTCTCAAACGCCCTGCATACCTTCATCCTACCGTCTCTCGTCTCCGCTCTTTTGTTCCACAAGAGCGCCCCTCGCCAGCGTCCAATGCGAGTTTTGCGAGCCAACGGTCGGCCAATGCTTTAGGTGCACCTTCGGCAGCTGCCTCTCATTTTTCGGCCATATCTCGCTCTTCGTCAATATCTCGGCTCTCCGAAGGAACTAGCAAGCCTACCCGTGATGCATTTCGTTGGACTAGTCTACATACTGCGAGTAGCCTCACCCACCCCTCCTCTTCTCTCTATGGCCCTGCAACTGTCTTGGCGGCAAACGGATTACTTTGCATCGGAACCTCGTCGTCTCGGGTGTTGGTTTTCGACTTCCGCCAACAGCTCAAGCACGTTATAACTCCACCGACCAACTTAGTCCCCCTCCCTGGTCCTGTCACTGCCGTAGCACTATCCACAGATCACACATTCGTGGCTGTTGGGCATGCTCAAGGCCATATATTCTTGTACGATCTTTCTCGATCTCAGGCCCCTGTTCGTTCCGTCATTCCTGTTGCGCTCAAGGCCGTACTGGCTGGTCGCAAAGAAGGGCATCTTGCCGGCACTCCGGTGACTCATGTCGGATTTGTCGGAGCAAGGCACACTGCCATTGTGAGCGCAGATTCAACAGGGCTTGCTTTTTACCACAGTCTAGGAAAGGTTCTATTTGTTGAAGCAAGCGACGTGGTTCGCATCTTAGGAAAATATCCTGGGCCGGGCGAAGGACCTGTTGGGCCCGCACCAGAAGCCCCTCTGCGTGCAGACACCAAAGGCAAAGGGAAGGCAGTTGACCATCCTGTCAGCAAATCCACAGCTACCACGAATAATCTTACCATCGCATCCTTACCGCTGGGCACTATCCCGCATTCCACGGATTCATATTTGATACAAGCTCTCATCATACCGGCGAAGGTGATTATCGTCGGCCTAAAGCCAACCCCCAAAACATGGCTACGAAGGCACAATCCTAACCAGAACAGTACTTCAAAAAACGAGCCACTTCTTGCTTGGTTCCCTGCCTATGCGCCCTCAGAGGACCCCAATAAGCAGAATAGCCGGAAAGACAAGCATCTGGTGGTAACGCCCCCGACACTGGTTTACACTTGGGGCTATAAGTTACATTTCATCCGTGTCAAAGAAGAGCGTGTCACACAACGCGTAAGAGACGAGAAGAGCGGCAAGGTTCGAGGTATCGAAGTTGGGAGCCTCGCTTTTGAAGAACCTGATGCGATCGAGTTTGGTGCGGATGGTGGGGTTCGAGCGCTGCAGTGGCTCAACGTTCAGGTTCGCATAAAATTGATCTACTTGTATTTGCGCTAACGGCTCGCCCGCCTAGCAACTTCTCGTGGTGACCCGGGCAGCTCTGTTCGTATATGATGTACAAAGCCGAGAGCAGCTGGAGCGATTCGACCTTGACTCAAGCTGGATTCAGTCATTGGGAGCTGGCGCTGGGCTCTCACTTGGATCTATATCCCATAGTGTCAAGGTGTACAAGGGTAAAACATTTCTGTTGGTAAGTTTGACCTATATGGCTACATGAGACAGTAACATTTTAGCTCTGTAGGGGCAACATGAAATACGTGTGGGGACACTGCTTTCGTGGGCGGACCATATCCTCAATTTCGTCAAAGCTGGCGATTTTCTATCTTCTATCAACCTTGCACGGGACTACTATACATCAACCGCACCCGGGAGCACATATGGACTTCCTCCAGATCCCAAACCCGTTGTTGGCGCCAAGCTGCTGGAGCTAATGACCTCATCTGCCCAATTCGCTTTCTCAGAGCAGCGCATGCGTGATGGTAGTGGCGCCAACACCGATCCAATGCTTTACCCTGGTCTTGTAGAAGCTTGTGCGCGAGCATGTGCTGCAATGGGCGACATGAGCTTCCTATACGACGACTTGTGGGAGGATTATGCTGAACATGGGATCGGATCTATTTTCCTCGAGACTATTCAACCACTTGTACTGGATGGTATCGTACCGTCCAATGTCCCTCCTGTCATCGCCCAGCGTCTCGTGATGCACTGTGATGAAAAGAAGGAATACGCACAAGCCGAGAAGTTGATATGGCATATCGACCCCGACTGTATTGATGTTCACCATGCAGTCGGATTATGCAAGCGGCAGGCTTTATATGATGCCCTTGTCTACGTATACAATGCTGGGCTGCGCGACTATATCTCACCGATTGTCGAGTTTCTCTCGCTGATTCGCGAGATCCAAAAGCGGCGAAAGGAGGAGGCTGGCTCTGAGGCTCTTGCAGTATACCTCGAAGACGCCGTGCCCAACGCATACAAGGTGTACGATTACCTCGGCAGCGTCCTATGTGGAATTGCGTATCCGTCCAAACGTCGGATCGACAACGGGGCGGACCAAGCCAAGGCGGATGTATACGCATTTCTGTGCTTTGGAAGATCCAGTACGTGGGCAGGCAAGTTCGTATTGACGGCGGAAGACGAAGGTGGAAACGAGCCTCCCTATCCCTACCTTAGACAACTACTTCGATTTGACGCCGAAGCGCTGTTGAATGCCCTGGATCTTGCCTTTGAAGACTCTTACCTGAACACGCAGCACGAGAAAGTTAGCAGACAAGTTATTATCAACATACTCATGGATATGCTAGCAGCGCCCCGGAACTCGCACATGATGCCGTTGCCCGAGAGTGCGCTTAGCTTTATTCGAATATTCATCGCTCGCAATGTCCCAAAATATACCCAGTTTATCCACATCTCACCCACTGCCCTGCACCGTTTGCTTATCGCTCTTGCTATGGATCCAGATCCAGAGACATGTGAGGATCGACAACTAGCCGCCGAATTCTTGCTGTCTATATATAATCCTTCAGGCGAACAAGAACTACACGAATATTTTCAACGAGCGGGTTTCTTTCGCATCCTACGCTCCATGTACCGCTCGGAGAAGCAGTGGACATTGCTCGCAGAAGCATACCTGCAGGATCCTACTGTCGGCCCGCAAGATTTGTTTACAAACCTGGGCGAGATACTTAATAGGACGAAGGGTGAAGCTGAATTTCGAAATATCATCGGAGCACTCGAGAATTTTTTGGTGCCTCTGCTTCAACTTGGTTTGATTTCTACTGCCTACATGCTGGACAAGTTTGCTCCAGAGCTTCATAGTTCAGCCATGGCAAATCTTCAGGCTGAGCATCTCCGTTTCAAGTATCTCCGTGCACTCGTTCAACCCCACTTGGCTTGGGATGGGGAGGACGACGACCTCGAACATACAATTCCACCTCCCCCAAAACATCTGGAGGCGGAGCTTCAGCGGGAGTATCTGGCTTTAATGTGTCGCGAAGAACCCGAAGCTATCCTACCGCTATTACAATCCGATTCGGGACCTGCCTTTGGCGCAGATCAAGTGGTCGAGGTCTGTACCGAGCGCAAGCTATTCGATGTCATTGTCTGGATCGTCGACCGCGATAGCGGCACCCTTCCTGCCATCCAACGCTTAGAACAATTCGAACAAATACAATCCGCCGAACTCGTTCAATGGTTATCTATGGGTGATAACGACCCTTATAATGAAAACTATCCAAATGAAGTTGTCGACAGGTTAAAAGCCCTTGGGAAGATGGGCGTGGGTTTGTGCGAAAAGGACAAGCGCGAAGTGCTCTGGTTCCAACTATTGCGCTCTCAAATCCGTACAGTGCAGAACGCTGTATCAGTAGGGTCAACCGATCTTGCACGTTCTCAGCGACTCATCAACGAATTGCGTTCGATCATTCAAACAACTTTCTCTGCCTTGACGGCTCAGTCTTCTTCGGAGCAACTCTCGTTCCCTCGATTGTTCCGGCGTTTACTCGATACCAGCCAGGATGGGATACTCCCCACAAAGAACACATACACCGAGTTCCGTCTGATCTTGACTGGGATGTTGGAAACATATCGCGCAGAGGGCGATGTTTTAGGCATTACCAAACGCTTGATGGAACAAGACCTATTCGAAGTTATGCAGGAACATATCCTTGCTCGGCAGCGAGGCTGGAAAAGCAACCTACCTATTTGCGCCGGATGTAGTGTTGAGTTGAAGGGGGCCGCATCCTCGGACGACCGAGCTACAAACAATGTGGACACACCAAATCGTGGTCCGTTTGTACTCATGGCTTCGGGTGCCGCATATCATCAATCATGTGCTCCGATTCCAATCAATTCTTAACACTTGTTCCAACGATTTAATGTACATCTGTTTTTACGTCTAAACATATCTATTCACACCATTCTCGCGCGCTCAAAAATAAGCGATACCAAGGCCCAACTTTCCAGCTTGCTATAGATGCGGGATACCAACTATTGCTCTCAAGTGTCACAACCCGCTCCGGGTGGGGCATGAGGGCAAGTACACGTCCATCTGGTGTCTGGACTCCTGCGATTCCCCCTGGGCTACCGTTGGGGTTTGCTGGGTACTTTTCGGTAGGCTTGCCACTCGAATCGACGTATCGTAGAGCCACTAGACCATCATTGATATGGCCGGACGAACCGGCTTCGAAAGACACCCGACCCTCTCCGTGTGCAACAGCAACAGGAAGTTTTGATCCGCGCATATGCCTCAAGAACACCGAGCTCGCGACCTGTGGAGTATCCTCAACGCCTAGCATGCAGACACGTCCTTCAAAACGTTCACTTCGATTGGGTTTGAATTGTGGCCAGTCCTTCGCGCCAGGGATAATGGATTTTAGATGACTGAACAGCTGGCAGCCATTGCATACGGCTAAAGCAAACGTGTCCTTGCGAGCAAAGAAATTTGTGAACTGTTGTCGAGCACCATCATGGAGGAGGACGGACTTGGCCCAGCCATTGCCCGCTCCCAAAACATCACCATACGAGAATCCACCGCACGCCGCGACTCCTCGGAACGATGAAAGATCAACGCGACCTGCAATGATGTCGGACATGTGAACATCGATAGCGGTGAATCCTGCTGCTGCAAACACCCAAGCCATCTCAATTTGGCCGTTGACACCTTGTTCTCTGAGAATAGCGACTTTTGGACCCGATCCGGGGGTGAGGGACGGAGTCGGTTCAGAGAATGAAATATCATAGAATAGTCCAAGCTCGGTCCCATCCTCGATCGTTGAATATTCTTCATCCGCTCCCAGAGGATTATCACGAAGCCGTTGCAGTTTATAAGAGGTTTCGGCCCACGCCAACTGTAGCTCAGAGCGTGTAGAAGAGTAAACAGTCTGGGTTCGATAGTTGAGGGAAATATTTTGGGATCGCGTATCGACCATCCCTAGCCTGTGCACAAGTTTCCCTTCAACATTGTGCTGGGCGAGGATGTCTGAGAAGCGCTCAAAATCGCTCTCTCGGATTTGGAAGACGGCACCGAGTTCTTCGTTGAAGAGAGCTGAAACCAAGTGGGTTTCTCCGGGAGCTATATCATCAAGAGAAGCGCTAAATCCTGTCCGGCCAGCAAAGCTCATTTCGACCAATGTAGTAAACAGTCCACCATCGGAACGATCGTGATAAGCTAGCACGAGCTCAGGAGAAGTGGCCTTGAAAACACGGCAGGCTTCAAAGAACCCCTTAAGCAAGGCAGGGTTTTCTACATCTGGCGTTTCATCTCCGATTTGTGCATATACCTGCGCCAAAGCCGACCCCCCAAGCCTTTGCTTTCCATTACTAAGATCGACGAAAACGAGAATGGTTGGTTCAACGAGGTCTTTACGAATTGTGGGTGTCCAAGTTGCACGGATGTTGTCCACGGGAGCAAATGCAGTTACGATCAGCGAGAGTGGCGCGGAAACATCCATGTTCTCCTCCCCCTTTCTCCATTTCATTGACATAGACATTGAATCTTTTCCAACGGGAATTCCGACCCCCAGAGCTGGACACAAATCGAGCCCAACCGCTTGAACCGCAGCATACAATGCAGCACCTTGACCTGTTCGTGATGCAGCGCACATCCAGTTGGCACTTAGCTTGACGCGAGAAATGTTTTCAATAGATGCAGCGGCAAGGTTCGTCAACGACTCAGCAATCGCCATTCTCGCAGAAGCAGCGGGATTTCGGATAGCAGTGGGAGTCCTCTCTCCCATAGCCATAGCTTCGCCAGTGAGCACATCGAACCCATACGATGTACGAGTCACAGCGACATCAGAAACTGGAGTCTGCCATGGGCCAACCATTTGATCTCTCGTAACAAGCCCAGTAATCGTTCGATCCCCAATAGTAATGAGGAATGACTTGGATCCTACGGATGGGAGTCGAAGTATTCGCCCAACGGCATCCCCGATTCTCCCGGTCAAATCTGAAGAGGCAGAATGTTTCGCTAGGGAGGTATCGAAATCGGACGGTTCGAGGGAGCTGTGAGTATCACTGCGAGACATCTTGGGGGGCTTGCCGAACAGCGTGGACATATGAAGATCGATGATATTGTTTCCAAAAAGCCGGTCTGTAACCAGCAGCCTCTGTTCCTCAGTCGCCACTCCAACGACGGCGTAAGGGCACCTTTCCCTTTGGGCGATACTTTCGAACTCCGGTAAATCAGCTTGTTTGACCCCGAGAACATAACGCTCCTGAGACTCGTTGCACCATATTTCCATAGGCGACATGGCTCCATCCGCGACAAGCACGTCACGAATCTCAATACGAGCACCAAGATCAGAGTCATGCACAAGCTCTGGGAGTGCATTCGAGAGGCCTCCCGCACCTACGTCGTGAATGGACAAGATGGGGTTCGAGTCACCCCGTGCGACGCATGCATCGATAACTTGTTGGCAGCGACGTTGCATCTCTGGGTTGTCTCTCTGAACCGAGGCGAAGTCGAGTTCTACAGAGCTTGCACCCGAAGCTAGCGACGAAGCCGCACCTCCCCCGAGCCCAATGAGCATACCAGGTCCACCTAAAACTATTAGAGCCGCGCCAGGTAGGACTCCAGTCTTGAGCGCGAACCTAGGGCGAACGTTCCCATACCCGCCCGCAATCATAATCGGTTTATGGTATCCCCAGGAATGGTCGCCCACTTGTTGTGAAAATGTCCTGAAGTACCCGGCCAAGCCAGGACGCCCGAACTCGTTGTTAAACGCGCTTGCCCCGAGGGGTGCCTCGATCATAATATCAAGGGACGAGGCTATATGCGACGGATACCCGAAGTCTGCTTCCCAAGGTTGAACGAAGCCTGGGATACGCAAGTCCGAGACTGAGAAACCAGCTAGTCCTGCTTTAGGTTTTGATCCTCGTCCAACTGCACCTTCATCTCGGATTTCCCCACCTGACCCCGTCGCCGCACCAGGGAAAGGTGAGACAGCGGTTGGATGATTGTGGGTTTCAACCTTGATCAACATCGGAACATCTTCCACCTCGGATATGTACTGTCCTCCAGGCTCGACGGCAAAGCGTGGTGAGGGAGAGCCTTTGAGGACTGCAGCATTGTCAGAGTAGGCTGAGATGGTATTGGCACCACTGATACGTTCTGTATTGCGAATCATCTGGAAGAGAGAATAATCCTGCTTCTTTCCGTCGATTGTCCAGTCGGCGTTGAAAATTTTGTGCCTACAGTGTTCCGAGTTAACCTGTGCGAACATAAAGAGTTCGGCATCGGTAGGATTACGGGCGAGCGGGTTTGCGCCATCGACAAAGGCGTCAGCAAGGTAATTGATTTCATCGTTTGCCAGTGCCAGGCCAAGGTCTTTGTTGGCTTTGGCCAAAGTTTTTCGAGCATCAGAACCAGCTTTGACTGCTCCGACTAGGTCGACAGTACGCAAAACTCCAGGCGCATGCTCGATAAAAACATCACCGAATTCGGGCGGTTTAAATGATAACGTTTGAGTCATCCGATCGTGGAGTAGATGGGAAAGAGGCTTGATGACATCGGCCGAAAGCTTTTGTCCATCCAGAGTGCGAAACACGAAGGCAATGCCGCGCTCAAGTCGAGCGACGTGTTTATCAAGTTGGCACATGTGGGCAATATCTGTTGCCTTGCTCGACCAGGGTGAGATGGAACCAGGTCTTGGGTAGACGTAGAAGACTGTGATATTGGGAGATATTTCTTTGGGGGACGATACCGCCACGCGGGTTTCTGGGTTTGCTATATCGTCGCCATATAGGAGCAAAGCGTCCAAGATTTGTCGCTCGGACGAAGATTTGTCGATCAACGCTTTCTCTTCCGCAGGACCCTTAGGTTTGACAAAGTGAAGATAAACCGCGTCTATACCCTCGAGTAGAGGTATGTGCTTTCGCGCAGACTGGAGGGTCCCGGCAAGTCGGATTGAGGAATATGGTGATGAGCCTTGAAGGATAATCATTCTGGATGTTCGTTGCCCAGTTCCAATCAGTGTATGCACTCCAGCTTGTTCACTAACTCACCTATGTATGAATTCTCAACTAGCAATGTGGTCGACCGACAAGGGACTGAGAACCAGATAGGGGTAAACTGAAAGTTGCGAACTCCAGATCACCAAACAGAACCAAATTAATTTTTCAAAAATTTGATCGATCAAGGACAAATCCGGAAGCAGCTGAAAAGACAGCGAATCAAAGAGCTAAAATGCAACTACTTTAGGTTTGGAGGCCGCAGAGCGCTTTGAGGGAACGCCATTCACAAGGGATGGGTTTGAGGCAGCGCCTACATCCTTTCGTGCTGCCAGTGCTCGATATCGCTCGGATTTCTCTTCTCGATCTACGGCAGCATGCCTTCGTTTGAGACTGTGAAAATCATCTTCATCGGCGCCTCCCATGTGCTGCCCACTAAAATATACATCCTGAGCCAGTTCTGAATGAAAGCATGCGGATTAGATGTACTCGTTCAAGAAAAATGGCTACTTACCCGGTTTTCGAAGTTGACAATTTCTGGCTAGATGGTCTGTTTGCCCGCACAGCTTGCAGGAGCCCCCGTTTGGGTATATCCCTCGCCCAACATTCTTGGGACAAGATGAAGCAAGGTGACCCTTTTGCGAACACACAAAGCAGGATGCATAAGGTAGTGGATTTTTTGGATTTTCTGGCTGTCTGCACCTCGAAAGCGAGTGCTTTTTTGAACCACACCTGTACAGATTTACTTAGGGTAGAGATGGTGACAATGAACTGATGAAACGCACCTATAACACACTCCCATCGCTTCCTGGGGCAACCCATCGTCGTCTAGGGTGCTTGACTTCGGGCAGTCCTTGGCAGCATGTCCTGTTTCTCGGCACGCAAAGCATATTGTTCCAGCTTGTCTTTGCTCAATCCGTCGGAGGCGCCGAGCCTCAGACGAGTGCTTGCGATCAATTTCATCTATCAATTAATAAGTCTGAATACTAGCCACGGGTAACCCATCCAATACGATACCTTTTAACAGTCTCGTTTTCGTTGCCTTATGCGCTCGCTTGTTACTTGGCCCTGCCTGTGGTGCCTCGGGCTTCTTACCCAGGCTTTCCGCAGCTTGCTGTTTCGAACTTGCGTCGTTTCCGAAGCCAGCTTCAAGGTAAGTACGCTTGCGGCCAGTATTTGTGTACCTCGTCATGGTCTCGGTTTAGGATAGCAATTGGTCATGTGACAGTTCGCGATTGTTGTTCCATGATCTAAGCGCCGATGTGTTGAATAGGACTCCATCCCCTTTCGAAAGCCCTGCCCTCCAACATATTTTCTTGAATTTCTTGGACAGATATTGACATTTTGAAGGAAAGCGATGTTCTATGCGGAGGCTATTTTGTCGCGGCGAGGGCCGTTAGGGAAAGTATGGCTGGCCGCTCACTGGGAGCGCAAGCTGTCTAAGACACAAGTACGTCTACATTGTTGTATTTATCAGTGCAGATAGCTAAACCCAACCGGAAATAGACTCTTCAAACTGATATATCAGAGTCGGTTGGTGAGTATCGACGGCTTGAATGCCGCTCCATGCTGAAACAGGTTGTTCAGATGCTATCTTGGGCCAAGAGATCGTTCCAATGGCGCTTCGCCTGAGTGGACAACTGCTTCTCGGCGTATGCAGAATCTATAGTCGCAAGGCTAAATACCTGCTGGATGATTGTAATGAGGCTCTGCTCAAGATTAGATTGGTACGCCCTCCGTTATCCAGGATGACCCACCTGCTGATTGCCCGTTCAGGCATTCAGACCCGGCATCGTGGATATGACTGAGGACCAACTCCAAGCTCCCCGAAACGCAATTACTCTGTCTGGAGAAGGCATAGATATTGACCTGCTTATGCCAGATATGAACTGGTGAGATTATTTCCCATATGTAAGATGGGAAGCGTTGACATGGATTTTCACAGGGACTTGGACTTTGCCGCTGCTCGAACGCCCAGCGCTGCGCAAAATCTTGCACGCCCGGGCGATATCACTCTCGCCAGCGCGGCTGATATTAGTCTAGCCTTGGACGATGCGGGATATGGCTTCGATCTCGGTCCACTCGACGGTATCGGCTCTCAAGACCTTGACCTTGGTCTCGACTATGACGATCTAGAGCCGCCCCCGGGCCGTAAAGACGAAGAGGGCGATGAGACCATGAGCGTCGAGCTTGGCAGAGATGCCCCAGTCCCTCGTTCGGCTCGCGAATCTCTTGCGTCGGCGCTTCTTGGTGCAGGTGGCGACAAAGACCTTGAAAGACTCACTGAACGTAGTCGAAGCAGAACTCGTGAACCCAGCCTAGGTCTCGAGCGCGATTTCATGGAGGTTGATGTTGGTGATTTTGGAGACACCCTTGATCTCGGTATTGGGTTTGATGAGCCACCGCTGGTTCCGGAACCCCTGGCTCCCATTCCTGAAGATACCATCCAGTTAGAAGGAGAAAAGACTCCGCAGGCGGACCGTTCTCGTGCATGTGAGCAGCTTATTTCTCCCCGGCCGGCCAAGGTCCTAATGACTTGAACCTAGCCACTCCTCTATCAGAGCCACCCCCAACCCCTAAAGCAGACGATGTCCTTCCCGGAATTACACCTAAAACTGCTGCTCGCATCTCCAAAAAGGCTGAAGAGACGGAAAAGCTTACAGGCAAAAAGAAGGCAACCGCAAAGCGGCCTGTGGTAGACAGCGTGGCGGAGCTGGCGGACGACCGGTCTGGACGACGCGGTGAGAAGGACCTGAGCGCGATCCAAACTGAGGTTAGATCTACTAACTTTCTCTGCCGATTGCAACTAATTCAACCCCGTTTTAGCAACACTTTCTCCCCAGTTCCACAACGGTCATGCGCTTGCTGGAAATTCGTGCTGACCCCATCGCCCATTTCCTTCCTACCAAGACCACCCCAAATGGTACATTCTTCTGTGCTGCACCTCCTGGTCTGCCACCCTCTCTGGCTGAGATGTTCATGTTCCCAACCACAAACCTCCGCCGTGCGGGGGCCGCTGCTCCTCCTTCGGGGGCTACACCTGGGGTTCACCCTAGGGAGGAGGAAGAGGAAGGAGCTCGTACCCCAAAGCGTGCGCGAATCTCCGTCCCGGGCGAAGAGGAGGCGGAAGTAGAATTTGGCATGCGCCGTGAACCTAGCGAACGCGCCCCCAGCGAGCCCGCGTTTGGTCCGGACGTCACATTCGGGACGGAGGGTCTAGGGGCACTTGGAGAGGCGCCTCAGTTCGATGTAGGTGATGTGGAGCTGGACGTCGGACGATTGCCTTCGTCTCCCGCTGCTCCAAAGTCCCGGGCGCAATCCCTGGTTGATGATGAAGTCCGGTCACGGTACTCGACTCCAGGTCTGGGCCGATCGTTTGACGACGTAGAATGCGCGATCGCAGGGTTTGACCATCGTGTCAAGGGCGTAGAGAGCCAAACTCAGGCAAGCGAGAGCGAGGTGTCGAGCGAGAGCAAAGTAAAGGGTGTTAGCAAGAACACCTCCATGGCAATCCAGCTCCTTCAAGACAGACTTCAACCTGATGATAGCGAAGAGGGAAAGGTCGTTAGCTTTGCACAGGTATCCAACAAAGTACGTGTTTGTTTGGCGGCTTGTGATCAAGCGTGGAGGACTGAATCGTCACCGTTCACGACAGGCTACGCGCCGTGCGGCTTCGTCTTTCTTCTTCGAGTTGCTGCTGCTGAGCACTCGTGACTGCATCAAGGTGGACCAAGGAGACGCGTTCTCGAATATTGAAGTGCGAGCCAAGGATAAACTCTGGGAACAACAAATTCCTCCCGCAGGCGAGGTTGAGCCAGCTGGGCGCGAGGCCACGCCCAGTGCATCATCTGTTATCGGAGCGGAGACGGATTGAGACGGTTTCTTGATACATAGATATCACTACAAACACTGGGTGTTCTTGCTCTTCCTTATTGTTGTAACAGACTCTTAATTTCTGTATTGTACAGCGAACAGTCTGTCATTTGTACTCTTCCTTTATTAGTCGATTTTTTATTTATTCTATTCGATATCTTGGCGCATGACTGGCCACTTGGGGGGAGGTGACCAAGCGCGCCCAGCCACAGACAACCGACGTGAACGCGCACACAATACTATTTTTGTTTGACAGAATATCTGAAAGCCTTCAAGTCTACCCTAAGAAAGAGGCCCCTAGGTTTTCGATTTATCCCGCCGCCGATCGTAGAAGCACGAGCCGTGCTTGATCTATAGAACCACATCCTGAATTCCCAATTCAAAGTCACCGAAGATAATCACACTTGGTGGGTACATGAATAACGTAATGTTACAAGCAGAAAATAACATACTAGGCCAAAGCAGAGTGCGGAAAAGAAAGAAGATAAGAAGTACAGTGAGTGACGGGCAAGATAACATCCGAACCTAATCCAGTAATACAACATCAAAACGAGAGAAGATATGCTACGATAAGAATAACGAACAAGACAGGAAGAAAGAAGAGAGAGGGCCGCTGGATGCAATCACACAAACTCGAGAAGGATGACTCTCCCGTCCAAGGTTGCCATCGCGAGCACGCCCATCGAGTCTTCGAGTGCCACACACGACACACGTCCTAGCAGCGGCCTCACACACGACGGGGCGCTCACTTCCCGAGCAGTTTGAGCGTCTACCGGTGCGAGCATCACGCGCAATGATGCGCTCTCGTCTCGGAGAGATTCGGGCGAGATAGGTGGGGGCGGAACTTCGGTAGCCCCGTCCTCTTCGGGTGGCGGGCCGTCCCCCTCGATCCAGACCGCGTGATAGCCATGTGTGCCAAGAGCAGCGAGCTCGTGCCAGGTACAGGCTAGACGAGAAGGGAAGATAGTGCGTTTGTACCGCACCCGGCATTCGCGCCTGTAACGGGGGGGCTGAGATGGGGGTGGTGGAAGAGGGGCAGCCGGTAGATTCACGATAGAGGAAGTGGAGAGCAACGGGGATGGAGGTTCAAATGAGGAAGGCGTTGGGGGTGGAGATGATGAGGTATGAAAGTCGAGCGCATGGTCCGGCCGTGCACTTGATGTAACTGTGGCTGAGGTCAGCCCTTCCTCGGAAGATGGCGCAACGACCGCGCTCTTCCGCCCAACGTCCACATTGTGCACACCGATCACGAGTCCCCTGAATGCATCTAAATTACTTGTCTCGGCATCGATCGTCATGCTCATAGCCGATATCACGTCTCGGCCCATGGCAGGCGCTCCATCTTGTAGCTCTGCTCGGCGGGCTTCATTTCGCCGTGCGACCTGCTCAACCCAGTCTTCCCCGTGCTCGAGCCAGGCCGGGGCGGGCTTCCTCAGTACAACGCACATCTTTTGGATATCCGGTGCACCTGGGGTACCCCATTGTCCTTGTGGATACGCGTCCTCGTGAGGGGCTGGAGCGGGAACAATAAGCCTCTCTGCGTCGTGAGGGCGGGCAAATGCTTGAGCTCGAACGGTCGCGACGCTGTGTACGTATGAATATACACATCCTCCAGTTTCGCAATAGAGTATAATACAATCCGCCGATCCAAGGGCGTAGAAGCGAGTCGGTTTGGTCCGGAAACCACACTGAATGAGGACAACCCGAGAGCTCGCAGGTCGGACGTAGACCTGGGCGTCTGCAAAGGTGAAAGTTTTTGGGAGCACGGCAAGATTTGGCGGAGGCCGGGGGTTGAAGAAGAGTACAAAGATGACTTCAGAGTCGCGGTTCCCGATCAAGCCAGCATGGCCAGATGCATGCACATACGACGAGCAGACGAAGAGAGGATGGGGGATCTCGGCAGAAGCCAAAAGTCGCATGTTGTACATGGAATTATCTGGAATAGCGGGTCGAGATTTTGGGCAAGAGTAGGGAGCAGGGAGCTCAATTCGGACGACATGGAGATTCCTCGACAGAGCCTGCCTGTGCAAGCCGTAAGGATCATCCAGTACAACGTAAAGGAGGGTGGAGGCTTACTGATCTGGGATGATATCAACGACAAGGAGCGATACGATTACTGCGCTGCCCTCCTCCACCACGTCGTACGCGAACTCGACGTAAGCAGAGCCGGTCTTCCAATAGGCAACGCACCGAGGCTCGACCCTCTCTTCGTCTGCATTGGCATCAGAACCTGTCTGCAAGCGAACACATCGGGTCCGGATCGGAGATTCAAGGTCCCAGCACGCAAACGAGCCGTCGAGCTGGACAGTGAGAAGGAAGCGACCTCCTGGTAAGAAGGCAGTATGGACGACAGTTGCCTCCGATAGTAGTGAATAGGATGAGGTCGAGCGAAGGCCAGAACCATTGCCAAGGTGAGGGTGCACATGGGCCACGGGAGAAGCTTGTCCGAGGACACGCTCGGTGTTGATCGCCCGTCGAACCGCGGCTTTCATGTTTGGCGTAGAGAGCGAGGCGGGCGTAGGATATGTGCTGTGCAGTGGCAGAGGGAGGACGCCTGTACGAGCGACCGTCCGCGCAATGGCGAGCCATGCCTGTCGAGACGTGGCGAAGGCATAGAGAGCCTTGCAAATCTACCGACGTTGTCTGCTGTTAGTGACCGACAAGTCGCTGAGACGGTTGGCGTACCCGGCTGAAGGCTACGGCCGAGCGCGCGTCGAGAGCCTGGATGATTTTTAGAAGGATATCATTCGGCAGCGCACAGAGGGTCGGTCGAGCATACGGGTTGCCGCCACAGGAGATAGTGCCCAAGCCAGACGACATGGAAGGTGGCGGGCAGATGTGATAGTGGTGGTGGGGGGGCTGAAGGGGCGATAGATAAAGGCGATGTGTTTGTGCAGCATGCTTGTTCCGTCGGTCGGTCGTTGGCGCAGCATCCAAGAAGGCTCAGGGAGCATGTGGGGCACACGCGCCCCATCAGCGTGCCACTCTCCGCATCCACGTGCTTCGTCCGGTCCTTTTCACCGCGGTAGTTGGCAACCGTTATCTTTATCCCACTTGTCCCGCTTGTCTCGACCGACAACGCTCTGGCAAAACATTCACCCTCAATGAATCCTTCAAACCATCCATATGCCCCCGCTCTTAGCCCCTTTCCACGATATGCGGCAGCCCTGAGCTCGTTCCCAACCCGAACCTCGGCCAACACTGTCCAGCCTCCAGACCGTTCATGTGCTTGGCACTCGACCACATTCGAGCCCGACCCCGTTATCACCGTCTCCAATTGGCACCATGCCCGAGATCGCCATCAGCGCCAATAAAGCCAAGCCCCATCTGCACGATCACACCATATGCCCCAACTCCCCCCCAATGTTCCACGTAACGGCTCCAACGGAGATCTACGGGGACGCCATGATCGGACTGCATGCTGCTCATCTAGACTGAGCTCTCGCTTGGCCTGCAGCGTTCTTTAGCCTTTTGGTTTATTTTTGTCGGTTTCTAATATTAGCTCGCAAGTGAGGCAAGGAACGCGCTCACACTCCGGAGCGGGGCTGAGTTCTGGGGTTGTTGGGCCAGTATGGTGATATGCCCTTTTTGGTTCTCGTTGGACAGATGTTGCACTTGCGATATGATCGCAGGCCGGAGGATTCGCCCAGCCCAAATCCTCGCAGGACTATAACCTATCATAACAGGGTCGCGTGTTCGCCGAATAGCTCACTTGAAAACAAGTTCTTTAAGGATGCTCACAGTTTGAGTTGTCGAGAAGACCCAGAAAGCAACAGAATACACATTGTGCAGGTGCTTCTCTCCGTAGCCATCGCAGATATCTCAGGGTTTACAACGGCCAGGCTTCTTTAACGAGCCGGCTACTCGGAGCTCGAAAGGTTTCCCCGCAAGTGCGTTGTCGTACTCAGGCTGATTGGCGCGCAGTTTGCATACACCCGGTATTCGCCAAAAACTGAATAACGAAAAAGAGTACAGATAAATGTACACCAGAAACACGAACGGCTCAGACAGACATCTACATAGTAAATAGTCGCATAAACAGATAGAGGGTTGATCCAGCAAACCGCTGCAGTGCCGTGGCGTCAGCACGCTACCACAGCGAAACAACCTTTCAAAACTTACAACAATGTTCATGATAGCGACAAACGCGAGTATAAAGACCATGTATGCACGCGTTTTGTTCAAGTTGCCAGAGCTGCCCATCCCCTGCGTAAAAGTCGACGTGGGATTCCCACCGGATAGTATTCCGGCCGCCAACATGCCCTATGGGAAGGTTTCAGCCCGTCTGTTTCCACTAACCAAAGCAAAAAGCTCACGTTCGACAAAACCCACGCCAAGAGCACCTTGAGACGACCCTACTGTCAGCCAACGTGCTCCAATCATGCATCTATGGGGCTTACGTTTGTTCGCACGGATGCGTAATAATCTTTGGCGGCCTGTTCTCTTTCAGCCGCAGAAGAGACTCCTTTTCGAGTTGGTAATGGCTTGCGAATCTTGAGACGATGCAAGGCATCCATATAGGAGCTATTCCTATCCGCAGGTGCTTCATCTTCAACCTCTACAACCTTGGTATCCCGTGTTGCCTGGACAGTCCCAAGGTCGAGGTGCTCGTTCCCGGATTCTTTCGTACCCCAGGAGATCTTCCACACTATTCAGTAATTCCAATGCGATATGACCGAGTAACGAACTTACATCGTCCAGGTTTGCAAACGCATAGGTGTTTAGCAGGTTGATGTACATCGGTGCCAGCAAGAAATATGGACCAGCACTCGTGACAAGATGCCATGGGTCAAACGCCAATATGCTGGATATAAAGTAGACCCCATAAGTAACAAGCAGCGAAAGCAGCATTTGGCCGTTGAGACCATGAGGATCCAGAGAGGCTTTGTACGTGCACAGGGCACCACAAATGATAAGATAAACCGCCAAAAACGTGAAAAGAATAGTCGGAACTTTATATTTCCATGGTGCTGCACGAGGTTTGTTCCCCATCGAAATCAAGAAGATCGTAACGATGATAGCACCGTAGCCGTACTGGGTAATTCTAGTCAGACCGTGGTGGGTAGACTACCATGACTTGACGTACCTGTGCAACCAAGTTCACATACTTGACACCTGGTGCATGGAAGGTTGGGTCTTCAAGGGAAGAAGTGAGGATGACGAAAAATATGTAGAAATTGCCCTGTTTAGATGTCAGTCAAACCCCCACAAATACATACGCTAGACGTACGACCGCAAACCAGGATGTGATCAACCCGATCAAATTATATAGTGTTTCTAGGAGCAGTACAATCCTCCGAGTGAGACTATGTCCAGATTGCATGATTTGAGAAACGTGGGCTATTGAGTAGACAGCTGAAAAATCTCACTATATTAGCCGACACACAGTCGAACAATTAGCATTTACTGACCAGCGAAAAAAGAGCCATTGAGCCATCTTCGTCGTTGACTTATGAATTCCGGTAGCGCATCTGGAACATCTGTTTCCCCAACCGCGCTTTTTACATAGCGGAGTAACCTACAAGCGGGAGGTCAGTTCACACTACGGGTTAAGCATAAAATGGCAAACCAATTAGCATTTCGCTTAGCTATCAGTTCAAAGCATAAAATACGCTGGTATCTGGAATTTAGACAGAGACACTGAGTTCTGTCATAAAGTACTCACATCTTCAGCTAGATACATATTTGACGTGAAGATGTCTTGCTGCCGCCCATGCAAGACCTCACCCTTGAAGTACGAAGCAAGTGGCCCTCGCCCAGTTTCATCATTCTGAAGGGCTATATATCTTGGCTAGTATAAGTAAATATCACCAACTTTATGCTAGATCATGTCAAACCTATATGCTGAGAATGCCCCTGGCAAAACTGAAATGTACCCGAAAATCGATTCGGTAGGTTTGTCCAAGATATTGCTAGTCTATGGAACGTCAATCTAGTTATCGCATTTGCAAGCGCAAATCCTTACTTTGTACTCGAAATTCTGGGCAGCAACTAGGGTAGATATCAGTCTATGCCAATCTAAGGCCATATAGCAGTTATACTCACCAAGTGGGTTCCACAACGCTTTCCACCGCTTCCCCTTGTAGGCAGCAATTTCCCCACAGGCCCCACCAACATTAGAATCGATATCAAAGGTTTTCCAAAGATGGTATATACTCTTGGAACCTGGTCGCGTTCCGACATCTAAAAGGATGCATACGTTCGGCTAGAGTACCTGATTCAGTTTTAGTTACTCGTGCGCAGTGTTGACCAAGTCACCTGAAGCAGGGGTCCAAACGCATTAAAAAACCACCGGTGGCTGTTGATTTTCTTGGTATTCTTCTCCTTCATACAGAACAAAATCTGACATGGCACTACGCCCGGTCCCCCTTTCTTAGCTGGGTCGGGGTACTTGAACTGCAGTTCAGGATCGAGCGCAACCGAAGTGGTATACTCAAACAGATGTGCGGTTACTTCCTTGTCATCGACTTTATTTACCATGTTTGTACCTATGGCCGGACTGAATTAGGACATGCCATGGAGCACACTAGATAAATGAGTTACCCTGGTATACACCGAGCGCAGCCAGACAGTCCAGTACACGGGGATGTACATGCTTCCGTCCGTCTGCAATTATGCACACTACAACCTATTCCAAGCTTATAATAATTGTATGGGACACATTGAGAACCACTAACCTTTTTCCAAGAGTCCGGGCCCCAAGTCATGCTCGCACGTCTTGAACACAGGTGGGCGATATTCTTCATAACGCCGTATAGCGTCCGACAGAACAATATTTCGTCCTCATTGTACATCGTGATTGCGATAAAAAGCTCCGTAGAACGACCATACATATTTTGCCGTAAAGTGAAATGGTTGGCCTCAAAATCGTCAGGATCGCACGTAACGGCCGTATACCTGCCGAGATCGAGCATATGATATTGAGCAGTGCGGCAATAGCAAAATTTCTCTCTCTCTCACCTCGTGGACATCATCTCCTTAGCCCCTCGCTTGGGTAGGACCAGCCGGTCGGGGATAGCGAAGTCCCGGATGTAGTTTCCCTCGGTCAGCGGGACTCGTTGCTTTATCTTGTTACGACGCTTCATCCTCCCCTCTGGAGCAGGACCGCTACAGACAAAAGTCAAGTAGAGCAAAACGCAAGTCACATTTTGAACTCACAAATGCTGAGTGTCCGAAGGGTGAACCACGTCATCGTAATGATGATTCAGGGACTCCATCTCCCCTGGCTCGTCGTCGCTGTCTCCATACTTTTTCCCTATGTCTCCCAGTGATATATCGTACACGTTCTCCTTGTCATGCTGTGCAATGTGCTCTACACCACCCCTAGAATCGAACCGCATTCCTTTAGCCTCTTTGTATCCAGCGTGTGTGCGGCCGGCCCCGTCTTGTCCTTGTGCAGCACCCAGATCAAACTTGAGAACTGTCGCATCCGGAACCATGTCATATTCCATCGAATCATTCCCCCGAAATGAATCAGGAGAACCACTTCGAGACCTCGGTGTTTGATAAGATGCCCGACTGTAACGCCCATACGCTTCGGCATGGGCTGGGGATGGATGTAGCGAGTAAGCTGTCGTAGGCCGTTCAGGGGTGGTGCGTGATCGAACGGCAGCCGGAGATGAGTATAGAGCGGTAGAATAGCCCGAAGGTCCCGGTGTTGTTGATTGACGGGGTATGTCAAAACTGGTTCCGGCATGTTGATGTGGAAAACCAGCGCTTTGATATTGCTGCGGGTGCGAAGCGCCCGTGTGTTGGTACGGCTGAGAAAACCCAGTGTGCTGATAGGAGGTCACACCGGTGTGCTGATGGGACTGGGTCACACCGGTGTGCTGGTAAGACTGCGTGGCACTTGTATGCTGATAAGATTGAGTTGTGCCAGTGTGTTGATATGGATAGCTAAAGCCGGTGGACTCCGGAGCTATGGCTGTTGCTGGGGAGGCGATCGAAGGACCAGTTGGGAGAGGCACTACATACGTAGTGAATGAATATTGTAACAATGGTTTTAAATAAAAATCCAAACGAACCATGATAGCCGGGCAGATGTTGTTCTTGCTGCTGTTGCTGAGAGTATGCCGGGTTGCTCCAGTCTGACTGGTTGGGATAGGACTCCACGGTGTGCATAACTTGCCCAAAGATTCCTCCGACCGGCACAGATCTACCCACAGGTGTCGTAGTTCCATTTGATTTCACAGCCGAGGACGCAATGCTGGACTGCCTCTCTGGTCGCTCAGAGATAGGAGACAGCACAGCGCGGTCCTCTTCTGAGAAGTGGTGTATAGCTGGGTATGACATTCCAAACGTGTCCTGCAATGAAGGGTCGTGAAGACTATAACGACGAGTCTCGGGAGTTCGAGGTTGAATGTCGTCTTCCAGAGTGTAGCGGGGGACGTCGGTTGGGACCTCAGAGTTTGATAGGGGCTCGTCCTCTGGATATAGGGGCGGAATTGGTTTTCTATGGTTCATGTTTTCTCTGGCGTGTAAACAAACCAGTCCGTGTTCAATGTTCAAATTTGACAAAAAAAAATCCAGATTCTGGTGAGGTGGCAGGTTGGCAGAGCAAGTGCTGTCTATGTCAAAGGCACAAATACACAAAATGAAGGGTTTCAATAGAAATTTACTCGGGTCCTGATACGCAGTGGAATGATGGCGCGAGAAGGAACGCGGTCGCGTTCATTATCTAATCCTACACGTGACACGTCACGCGCATACATCCTGTTCTTCAAAGTCGCCCTCAAAGCGAGTTGGGGCAGAACAAAATCGCATTTTTATCGACCGGAAGGCGTCGTTATGGGGCTCGATAAGACCCATCACTCCAGAAGAAGTTTACAAATATTATAGCAAGTTTATGCAAGGCGGCCCAATTCCATTCTGTCGTCTGTAATGAAGATGCGTATTCGCAGGTCGGTCCCGTGGTCAGGTGGCACTAATTCTGACTATTGTCATTCCCAAAACGCCCTCTGAAATCAAAGGCAGCTTCAGTGTGATGAGCACATGACGCCCGGTTCGCATCAAAGGGCGCGACAAGATCACGGACGATGTAGCGGACTGCTCCAGTCCACCTCCAGGAATCTGGACCACCCTAGCCTGTATCGGAAAATTCCAACTCGGCGCATCGGGGGGCTGCTGGGAGATGCCAAGGTGCACACAAAGGGCGGGCACAATTACATAATTTAGCTTGCGTCTTTTGTTTACCCCCGTCGTACCTCGTTGATTGCTTCCGCAATTGTTGGAATACGCTATTTATGCGCGGTCAACGCGAAGACTATCATTCCAGACCTCTCATCCCCACACCTCCGCTCTCGCTGTCTGGTCCGACGGCTTTACTCTTTATCATATTTAATTTCATTTTTGGGTCTGGTATCCTCACGAAGTTCTATTCTCCTTCCACTGCCTAATTGCTTCACCGGCCTCGCGAACGTATTCAGCCAACCCCATCCCACCCATAATGTCCAAATACTTCGCTAACTCTACCAACTCTGGCAACGCATTTGCCCTCTATGGTGCTGCCCAGTCACCACGCGACACCCAGTCAGACATTCGCTCTTTAATGCGCTCCAATAACTCGGACTCCTACTCTACCCAGTCATCGCGCGGTAGTTCCGCTGCATCCCTGGCGAGCTCTTCGTCGTCATCCAAATGCAAGACCATTCGCAACATTAAAAACGTCTTTTCTTAATCGCAACTAAAGTCGACGATGGAAGCGTGACGACTACAAGACCAATGGACGCATTCTACGATGGTACTCTCCTTGGTCTCTGGAAGACTAGCAAGGGGCCGAGTTATGACCAACTTATCATACTCTACTTTCACTTTAATTCTAACATAACGGACTTATAACGAACGTATCCTCTTGACGAATAGCCACTCGTTCGAGCGGCTTGTACCTCTCGTATCTTCGTTCCGGACATGTTCTGTAATCATTTCATTCGTTGTATTGGTACTATTATATCAAAGTTAGCCAAATACAAACAAAGTCTTATCTAAACCCTATTTTCCGAACGCCACTCGATAATCATCTTGGATTGCACTGTTAGAGTTCCATTGTATCAAAGGAAGTGATCACCGCGTTTACAAGGTTAAAAAAAGAATACTGGTTGCCTTGTCCTGCGTGCATGGGACGCCTATGATCCGCTATTTTCTCATTAAGCAAAAAGGTGATTCCACAACGACCCTACATTCGCGTTGCCGCCAACCGGCGCAGTGTGAGCACGAGTAATGGGACGAACGGGTCTGCGCTTTGGGCGAGTATTGGGGCGACGAGAAGGCGAGCGCGAGGATTCCCTTGATAGATCCCGGATTGCTGCAGGTCTTCCCGTTCGGAGGTTTCTGTCTTGGTCCGTTTCGGGTGCCAAGGACAACGATGCAACGCTTTCATGTAGTGAAACCCAGCTGTCCTCGCCAGACATGTCGGCATCGTCATCGTAGCCCACTTCTGTCGCAGGGATGTAACCCGGGACTGCAGCACGCACAGCAGCAGGGGTATTTTCGGACGAAGCCACAGAACCTATTTCGTCTCGATCGTCACCCTGAACTGAGTCAATATCACCACTAGCAAGAGACTCCATTTCCGATGCATCTGTTGCAAAGACACTGAGGCCGGTGGCCGACGCCGTGTCCCAATCAGTGGTGGGAGGAGTAGCCAAGACTCTGCGCTCTGGGCGAGTGGGATTCGGTCGGAGCAAATGCGTCAAGCGTGTACCATCGGCATTTTCTTTACCTGGAACGATCGTTCAATATGACATCATATATCGATCAACAGGATTTTTACTCACTAAACGATACTATACCATACCACCGCGCAGTGCAGTGCACCACATACCTCGCAAAGCTGTCCTGGTCCACATCCCACACCAACTCTCCAACCGAGCGGCGTACTTCTCTGATCCCGCTCACAATTACGTAATCATCCGCATCAGCGGGTTTGGTGGGCTCGGCCAGCCACTCAACTAGCTCTGCCTCGATCGCACGAACCAGTGGTTCAGCTTGTCCGCGTCGCCTCCGAAGTACGCGCCTGAATCCGCGCAAAGATACTGAAAATTTGCCCGCAAGAGCAGATGCAGGATCGGGTGCTGGGGCAGGCGCTGATGGAGCAGAGCTCACGCGCGGGAGATATGGGGGCAGGGGCACAGGGAAAGTCGACTGGATATGAGCTACGGGGACAGCGTAGTCTTTCTTGCTTGGTTGGACGATGTGAGGGTTAGATGTAAACCGGTCTATAAACAGAAGGTTTGAGTTGGAGGATCGACATACGGCTGCAGGACATACTATTCTCTTGCCTACGGACACGACGCTTGCCATCCTTGTCCGCTTTCTTCGATGAAACGTTTTCAGTGGCAACTTGTCGACGTTGGACAGAATGAACATTCAAATGCGCAAAATGAGGGTTGCGAAGGATAGATGGGAACGATAACGGCACTGGTCCATCTTGAGCCACTGAGACGGGGATGGCAGCAGGTGCCTCCAGGCTAGTGGGGGCGTTTTCGTGTGCTTCAGCCATTACTATCGAATCTGAGCCACTTGAACGCGGAATTGAGGGATGTCTAGTTCTGGAGGCCGACAACGAGGAGCTCAAATGTCAAACAGACCCCCAGCACAACGTGGTGGAGAACCGTGAAGAGTCATACGTGGGGACCTGACTCCGATATCGGGTCCGCCCATATTACATAATAAATACAGATTAAGTGATACTGCATAAAACGAAAGATAAACCCCCAAAATTACAACTCTGGATCAGAATCTTCTTCCTGCCAAAATACTTCAGCCTCTCGTACCAATGCCAACCACATGTCCCAAGTAGAAATAAAACGTTTATCTAGGGATGGCAATACCGAGGGTCGAAACCCTCCCAATAGTTTTCGCTGCCCGCTCAATTCTCCAGGCAAGGAGTCGGTCCCTCTACCTTTGCCTTTCTTGGCGGGTTTGCCGTTACTGTTGTCGTGGACGGATGCACGCGGCTTTGAGGGGATATATTCCTGGAAGCCCGAAACTCGACCTTCGATATTTGCTCCTGCCGAGCTGGGTTGGTCGGCGACCGTAGCAGTGCTTTTGCGAGCAACCTTCTTGAGAATAGGCGGTGGGAGCTCGTTTGTAGACTTGGACCCGGCGTACGAAATGCTAGTGCGTCGTCTTGATGGCACAGTGGAGAGTATAGATGCTCGACTTTTCGTAGGTCGGGCAGGCGTTGGCGGCTCAACTTTGATGGTGGCGGGCGAGGATAACATTTCCACGTCCTCATCTGCGTCAGCGACTTGCGATGCCGTTACTTGTGGGTACGGGGGCGAGGTAGCGCGAGGGAAGGTAGAGCGACTAAAAGGGGGGAGTGGTGCGAAGCGCGGTTTGAGGTTGTGAGATTTCCTGCTTGTGCTCTTCGTGGTCGGGGCAGCGGGAGGCGAGGTAGGCGCTCTCTGTGGCAAGCGTCCAACACCCTCCTTAGCTACGGACCCCTTAGACAGCCTTGTTTGGCCAGTAAGATAGCTAGGGGCAATCCATGCATCGTGATTATGCGGGATGACCGTCGGATCCGAGGGAGAGACGACTTGTGGACTTCGTGGGGTAGCACGTTCGCCTTGAGTGTTTAGAAGGTTTAGATCCGAGTGGTTTGCACTTGTCTTGGTGACCTTCGCGCTGTCTGTTTGCGCCGCACGGGTTTCCGGCGTATCTTCACGTGAGATCACGCTCTCGGCTGTCAAATGAGCGTCCGAGCCACCCACTCGTCGTCGTTTTCTGATTTCGGCCTCTGGGTCTCGTGTGGTAACTGCAACGCCGCCTATAGAGGCTAGGGTGAGGCCCCCGTCCTGCGCCTGCGAGAGGGATCTTCGGCGTTTCCTGGGATTAGGAGTGGGCTGAACGTCAGATCCGGCCTCCGGCACCTGGTCAAACGGTGTTTCGGCTCGTTCATCGCGGGTGGGATCATCGTCGTGTATTGTAGGCTCATTCGTAATTGGTATGGCGAAGCGAGTATGAGCCTGTGAGAAAGTAGTTTCCATCGGCGGATGCTCCGGAGGAGGTGAAGGGAGAGACGCAGCGGCTGCACTTTCCTGTGACGTGCTCTGGCCCGAGCTGGCTGTCCCCCTTTGCTGTCCAATCGACTGGCCTGATGGCTGGCTAGGTTCGAGAGTCCTACTGGGTTGTGGTACCGGTGAGGAGAGCACCGGGCTAAAGTGCCGCTTGCCTTTGTTCAACTTTGCCACCTCCGGAGAATGTGTTCGTGAAGGAATGGAGCTCTCAATTTCCCATATCGGGGATGACCCCCTGACCTGAGTAGGTCGGGTTTGGATCTGGCTTGAACCTTGTGGATCAGAATCCGGAACTAGGACAATCGGCTGGCGGGACAAAAGTTGGCTCCCAATTAAAGTCTCTGTCTCCGTGACCTGAGTATTCTAACACACAACGGTCAAACGACATTCTGAAACAAGAAAAAGATGTGCGTACGTGTGTAGAGGTGCTCAATATCTTCTCTGAAACAGCATCGTCAGGCTCCAGAGACCGTTCGCTACCATGGTCTGGTTGAGATAATAGCTGAGGGTCACGTTCCACATCCTCAGCGTCAGAATCAGGTGGTTCGCTGACTTCCGATGCAGCACGGGAACCATCGTCATCCCCAGCGTCGGAAGCTGGACTGCGAACTTGCTGCGCCAGAGAGATTTCGGATCTGCCGTCTTCGTCTTCGTCCCGGAGGTTTGGTTCATTGGCCTCATCCTCGAGCTGGTATGGAGCTTGGGACATGGCTGGTGAGGTCGGGGTGCGTTGTGCGTCCAGTGGCGTAGAAGTATAGATTTGGCTTGAGCGAAAACTGGGTAGATCGTTTCGTCGATCAGGAGCCGACAAAGGCCCGCTTGTGCTGTTGATTGCTGCTTTTTTGTAATTTGAAGCCGGTCAGAAAGCAAGTTGGGATATGCTGGGAAAATGTGCCATACGATTGTACGGTTGACTTGAAGTTGCGCTTTTGATCCGCTCTGTCGTAAGAGATAGATCATTAGCTCAAGTCCGACTGGATGTATTAAACTCAAAGCTTACCCACAATCTGTTCGAGAATGGCCTGTTGATCCGCCGGGACTTCAAACTCGCCTCGGGGGAACTCGAAATTCATGTCTCTATACTTGTGTCGCCGCTGAAAAGTCCCTTAATCGGAGAGATCTGGTCCACCGATATAGGAATACTCACCCCCCAATACGCATCTTGCCACTGGTGAAACGCGCCTAGCTTATCATTCGAGGGTGGCTGATGTGGGTGAGCCGACGTAGACGTTTTGGCCGAGCCCTTGTTCTCGGTTTTGCCTGTGGAATTTGATGCTGTTCGCCTCACAACAGCCTTGCCCTTGCGAGCGGACTCAAGTGTTAGCTTGGCTCGCAGTTGATGATTGAGCCTACGCAGAGGTCAGTTAGGGTTACAAATAAATCTAGCAAGTTGGCATACAATGTCTGTCCCCCTATGGTAAGATTGTCTTCCCACACTTTGAGAATTGGACAGGTTTGCAGAACTACCGAATTAGATGCGATTGGCGCCCCGTCTCCGCCACCGGAAATGTAATTAAGCTCGACGACATCAAGGATAAGCGACTTTCTGTTGGATCGCTGTATACGCGATGTCCCTCCAGGAAGTCTGGCCTGCTCGGTGACAAAATCATATGTAAGGGCGGCTGTCAGAGTGAAGAATCCTCGCCGGAAATACGTGAGCGCGCGTTTGTGTTCGCTAGCAGCAATGGTCATAGTAAGTAAATTGCATTCGTAGAACCGGGTCTCAGGCACTAACTCCTCAAACTTGTTCGTTACCTCATTTGCGATACGAGCAACAATCATCCACTGCCTGTCTGTGATTTCAGCCCATAACACCGTATCACGGTCAGCTGGTTGCTTTCTATCGCCGGAATCCTCTCGAAACGTCAAAAACTAATACCAGTTAGGGTGACCAAACACATGTTAAATTGGAGAAATTTTGACTCACCCGAACAATTTGCGCCCGTCCCTTCAACTCTGCAGGCGAAGGGAGCTCATGTGCATGCTCGACGAGCGCCCTAGTCACAGAAGTCTCAATCCAAGGTTTTCCTAAAGCCTCAGACATATTTGGAGTTTAATTGAGCTTAAAACCACAGCATGGGTAGGAGCCAGCCCTTCGAGTGTGTCGTCAGTGGAGAAAGCAACAGAATCACGTGAGGTTTCGCATGGTCGGCCTGGTTGCTAAGCGCCGAACCAATAATCCCATCAAAGGTCCGATAGCGCCGCTCTGGTATTCTAAAACTTGGATTCGGCCAAATTACTCATCTGCAGGCTCTTGATAACTATCATCCAAGATGCTTTCTAGGCTCATAAATCCAACGAGGCTCGCCTCCCGCTCGTTTACTACAGGGACTGTCAACGGCTTTGTCGGAGCGATCGGGAACACGCCTCTGGTGAGTGCTCCATGGCGACTTCAACCAGCAGAATCCGAGTTACTTAGCCCAAATCTAGATCCGTCTAAACAGGCTCTCTGAGGAAACTGGATGCAATATCCTCGGCAAATCTGAGTTTCAAAATCCGGGTGGGAGCGTCAAGGATCGCGCCGCTCTGTATGTAGTCAAGGATGCGGAAGAGTCCGGGCGGTATGTGTTGTTGGCTATAGCTTGGTCTGGAATTATTATCGAATTGTGATTTCGTGTTCCGGTAGACTCAAACCGGGCGGGACCGTGGTAGAGGGGACTGCCGGGAACACCGGTATTGGCCTGGCACATGTTTGTCGATCAAAGGGCTACAAGTGTGTGATTTACATGCCGAATACTCAGGTGGGTACAAGCAGCACCAATAGCAAATTCAATATGCTCATGCAACAGCCGTGTATCAGAGTCAGGAGAAAATAGACCTATTGCGCATGCTCGGCGCCGATGTTCGGCCAGTTCCAGCCGTTGCCTACGAAAATCCAGCAAATTACAACCACCAGGCTAAGGAATTTGCAGAATCCACACCCGGAGCTGTATGGACAAATCAGTTTGATAATGTCGCGAATGCACGAGCTCACTACGAGACAACCGGACCAGAGATTTGGCAACAAACAGGGGGCAAGGTGTGCATACATCAATCCCCCAAAACGGTATTCATGAGTTCATTGGATTTGGCCTGAGTAGATAGACGCATTTATTTGCGCGACGGGCACTGGGGGCACACTCTCCGGCATTTCTCATTTTTTCAGGGATCTGCACGCTAAAGGGGAGAAACAAGTGGAGTGTTGGCTTGCGGACCCGCCGGGTAGCGTGTTGCACAGTTACGTGACTAGCGGGGGCAAGCTCAAAGAACGACAGGGCGGCTCGATTACTGAGGGTAAGTTTCAGTTTGCTGATACAATGACGTTGCACGCTCACTGGATTGATCAGGTATTGGCCAAGGCCGAATCACTGACAATCTCGCGCCCGAGGTCAACCACCTCGCGGGTGCATTGCACATTCCTGATGAAAAATCGATTGAAATGGTATATCGATTGCTGGATGAAGAAGGAATTTATGTTGGCGCAAGCTCGAGCCTGAATGTCGTAGCCGCACGCGACCTTGCTCTAAAAAAGGGACCCGGTAAGTTATTTAGTACAAGATAGGGATGTTCAGCTGGTTTCATCGCTGACTATGACCACTTTTTACGTTTACAGGTAAAACTATTGTAACAATCCTGTGCGATGGAGCCTACAGGTGAGCTCATAGCCATGCTTCACTATGTTGTTAGTAACGAGTGGCTTCCGAATACCGCGTAGATATCAAACCAGGCTATTTTCTCGAAAGTGGCTCGAGTCCAAGGGACTGGTCAATGCGATACCCGAGCACCTGCAGAAGTACATCATACTTGAATGACCGCATTAGCGAGTGCCTTGATGTACAAACATGATCGCTAGCGTGGTGAATCTATGCGCTGCGGAATTGACAAGAGCGGAGTGACACTTATATCGCATTGATGGAGTTTGTTGACGCGATGTGTACCGCACAACACGAACACGGGCTCACGCGTTTAGGCTGTCTATGGATGGCAACGTGTTGATTAGTTGTGTCTAGGCTGGCTTCATTTGGCAGGTTGGCACCATAGAACAAGGCATCGACAAATTGAATTGCACTCGCGCGCTCGACGCGACATGGCTATTTGAGCAAGTTCATTGCCGCAGACGGCAATCTCAGCAGAGATAAAAGGCTAGGACAGAGACCACAGACGCCATCTCCCGTGCTGAGGTCACTCGGGCCGAGCCTTCTTCTGCCAGAGGGGTTGCGTTACCGAGATATTGGCATTAGCAGCCCACAACCGGCCCAACAACTCCGACCACTGGCAAACGTGCCCCCGACGGCGTCAACGCTGTTCCCAGCAGTCTTTTTTCTGAGCGGACTCGAGGTGGCCAACATCACGCTGGACTGAGATGGATTTTTCGCCGTCGTCATCGCCCGCCGGGGGCGGTTCGGTCAAGCGAGCGCCCCCTCCACCGATACGTATTGCTCAGTCGAGCTACACGTCGTCTCATAGCTCGCACTATGGCCGGCGGGGCTCAGCGTCTGCCCTGCTGTATGATATGCCGTCCGCATCGCCGAGAAAGACGGAGTATGGCTCGTCATCGCACCGACCGGGCTCTCGCATCTTGTCATCGCCCCCCGAGGAGCTGCTGTACTCGATCCCGACGCCCGGCTCACCACCCACTCGTGTCTCTCGACCTCCGCCACCCCGGGTGGGCAGCCCGCGTGTGCAGAGTCCCCCTCCGCCGCCCGGCCGGGCCCGCGGCTCGTCGCTTCCCCCGGCGCCAACGCAGAAAGAGCTCGATGACTATGAGGCGATCTGCCGTGCTTTGTACGTCCTGTCTCTCATACCCCATTCCCATCTTTCATTCAATGCCTGGTGTCGTTGACGCTAATTCCACATCTTGCTTGCCTTGGCTCGGCTGTCGACTCGGATCGCCTGCAGCTTCTTCAACCAGGATGAAAACGCAAAGCTATCCATGGATGCAATCTTAAGCCGCGTTTCTCAATACCACCAAGCGAAGTATACCCGCCTCCAGGTCAGTCGAGCAACGTGGAAATTGGGTAGACGTCACTTACATACCTAAATTAGGCCAGCGTCCGTCGAGAGTACCACCTTACTCAGAGCCTACGAAAGATATCCGAATTCCGTGCCCATTTATCGTCCATCCAGCCCGGGTGCTCTCTCTCGCCTGCTGCGCGGGCGAACCCAAGTGGTGCGCTTGCGAGGCAAGAGCGAGCTGCCCGGTTTCAGACATTCGTCAAGGCCCATTGTGGTAGTGCTGGCACCCAGAATTTCTTTATCGGGCTCCATGCCGCCATGAGGCTACAGACAATTCCTCCGACCATCGGTGGGACAGGCGAGGGTCGCATCGAATGGGAGATTGACGATGCTGTATTCATGGAGAGCGGGTGAGCCTCGACCTTGTTTCCGAGCTGTCCGGACTACTAACTTGAAATTGAAGGGGAAATCAATTCATGTTAGAGGCCGTCGACATGATGAAGGGCGTTCTTGGGTTTGACGAGCGGCCATTGAATTACCGGCCGCTTCCATCACGAGCGTTTCGCCATCGGCCCTCATACTCTTCACCGACGAACGTTGTGTTCAACTACGCAGATCGCGGTGAGGACTCTCCTTCATCAGAGACACCCATCACTCGGCCGCTTCGCTCTGCCTCGTTCGCCCGTTCTCGGGCCTCCTCCGACCCATTCCTGGATCCCACTCGCAGTTCCCCCTCGATGCACGCTGCACTATCAATGACGCTACCCACCCCAGAAGAGTCGGCGACTGACTTGGACTCGTTCGGACCTTCAACCCCTCCCGATGAACGTGGGTCCGAGATTCCCCCTCCTCCCGCGTCATTCCCAGACCCATATCAATCGAGCGCTTATAGCATGAATGCCGAGGCCTTCTTGAATGAGCAGCAACTTCGTATTTGGACATTCCCTCCCTATTTGGCCAATCCAGAGCTACACAAGCTTATCGCAATGTTGCCGCCGAACATAACCTCGCAAAGCGTACCACGTTTCCAGCCACTTGTCAAGGCCAAACGACGGGACCGTAAGCGCAAAGTCGCCGACATTGATCTCGAGGGAGAGGGCAACCCGATGCAAACAGGTTCGGCGGCCGATATTGGGATGGCCATAGACAAGGAGCGAGGCGAGATACGAAAAGGTACTGGACGCATGTGGATCGGTGAGCTGGTACGCTTGCCGGGTTGGCGAGGCTCGTTCTGGGACACCGTTCGGGACTGGTTCCGACATTTGTTCCGTTGAGACGTTATGTGTTTCCTGTAGAGCAACGCAGATTACGCCTTGTGACTGGACATGAATATGGAGTATCCCAGTTTCGTTTCAAGGTGCTATGTGTGGTCTACTCGGGTTTGTAGCCTTTTCTTTCTTTCTTTTACCCAACTTATGCTTGAGGTTGGGTTGTATATGGACGGTTTCATACAATAGCTTTTTTCTCCTACGATTTTTCACGATCCAACAATTCCCTTGCATATGGCCCTTGTGGGCTCCCTATGGTCTGTGGTTGTTCGCGAACATGTGTGCTTTCGCTCTTCCTTTTGACTCCCTGGCTTGACGCTATCCATGTCGGACGTTGCTTTGCGAGCTTGGATACCATGCATTGCACGTGTTTTTTCTGTAGACACATATGGTCTCCTGCATATAAACGAGCAACTGACTGACCCTTGTTGGTTATTGTTTGAGCCAGATTTTGCCTTTCAGCTTCTAGCCTGAGCTGCTGGTAGGATGTGTGTCAATGCCGTTGACAAACCGCCACGAGCTGTAAGCTTCGTTGGATAAGAGACCATGCTCCAACTCTAGGCGCAACATCGGATAACTGTTCTGGTGGCTGGGCAAGGTACACGTTCAACGGCTAACCGACCGCGTAGCTTTTTGGAAAATCACGAGTTTATTCCTTTGCTCATTGCCCACAGAAACTAGTGCTGAAACATGCCTTGAATATTTCGTCCCGACCTGCGTCAGCGTGCGGCTATGCATTCCATGTCAGAGCTCAACGGCAAGCCTCTTTCGAGCCATGCCGGGCCCGGTCCGGTCACTGAGCTGGCACCTCCTGCATGGTCAGTGTTTTCACGCAATATTGACGTAAAAAGACATTGCTTGTGCTCGGTTTCCCCTGTTTAAGGTCTACGTTGCACGTCTGTTGTTGAATTTTGGTGTATTAGGGGGTGTATTGGGTAGACTGCGTTTTGAAACCGGCATTCGTCGGGTTGGTAAGTGTGGCATGCGGCCATTCGCATGATTCGTTTGAGATCCGTAACTCGAATACCGTAACAAATTCCGCTAGACTTTGAAGATCCCGGCATATAGGCCGTATAAGCACGTCTAAAAGTATAAGCTCCATAGCCCATGCAAGTATCATGGTCTCAGCAATCAAACATGGCTGCAGCATTATCCAAGCTCTTATCGAAAAGCGTTCAGAGCGCATGTCCCATGTTTCAGCTGTCGATAAGGCTGGTTATCTGTCCACAGATCGTGAGAAATATGGGATTCATTTCGCACCTCAATACGCTCTCGTACTGTGATCTTCATTGGATACAGCAACGATCCACATTGCATGCAACGGCCGTTTCGGACCAGCCCTCAGATACCCTTTGTTTGGTGACCCTGCGAAATTCGAACAGCAATAGTGCCGTCATTCTTGGTTGCCACTCGTCACCTGGCGGTCGAATACATCATTCTTCCAGTCAACTGCTGCATTCTTTTCTAGATCATGTCCGACGATGGGCCTAGGCATCTCATGACCACAGACTGCAAATGGATACCCAGATCTGGACATTGCTTGTACGCAATGCGTGCGATCGGGCCTCGACCGTGAGCGCCGCAACGACGTCATATCGACCCTCTCCTCGTGTGGCTTTGATATTGAGTCAGATAAATGGAGCTAGTGTGGCGTAGTTTGGAACCGTTCTACTCAGGCTCCACTCGGTATAGAATCTTGTCCTACGCACAGATACCAGGCCCGAGCCTTCAATCCGACACTTGTTGCACATGCACATGCACACGTGCGGGGGACCCACTGTTGACGACCAAACCAGTCGCACTGCGCTAGTACTCTCACAACTCGACCCTATGCCGGGATGCACGTCTGGCATTGATTAGATTAGAGTTGATTCCAAGTAATACCTTGTCCCCTTTTTTCATTTTGAGGAACTATCGATGGGTGGTTGGCGTGCGGAAACATGCTCCGGGACGCTTTAGCGTTCGAGTTCAGCCAAGTCGGGCCGATCGGGGTGAATCGATCATGAGAGCGAGACACACACACACACGACGTGGCGAGGCCTGCATGTCGACCAGAGGGTATAGGGGCCCCCTACGCCCATGAACCTTGCGCCCAGAGGAGAGGGTGGGTATCGGCACCACCCACCCCACTTGGTCGCCCCACCTGACGAGATGCGAGATGCGCGATGTACGATACACGATGCACGATTACGATGGGATGTACACCCAACGGAAGATTCCGCGCGTACCCTACCCCTCTGATATCCTTTCTCGACTGAACTTTCGACAGCCGACGAGAGAGTCGCGAACAATGGACTAGGGTAAGAGAGATTGGAGTATCTCCGATAGCACTAGTCGGTCGATAGAGAGAACAGAAAGCGTGCACCCCTGGATGGATACAGGGCCTCTTCGAGGCAACTCTGGGTCCTATAACAAGGCACATCGCTGTCCGGCATTCATACGCGTGTTTGGTGGTGTTTGGACCGGTCAGATGAGACCTCAGCACGCCGGCACCCCCGCATTCGACAAAAGATCCATACAAAGCCGACCCTAGGTGTTGGACGTCGCCGCCCGTCACGGAGGGGGAAGAGGGTGCCGATGGGGTTTCAATAAGCACGATGGCCAACGGGTACATGGCTCGTTTGAATGCATAGAAGAGTGGCGAGGTGGCAAAAATGCGTGTTTTGGCAATCGCCGGCGAGCAAAATGCCTCGCACTCGCCGATACGGAGCGATCTCACTTCGGGCATCGGGAGTTATGCTATGGCTAGTCGATACTAGCCGTTCCTATAAAGGAGCAAACGGAACACTATTGGCGAGCATATTACCCTGATATTGGGTTGATTATGAACCCAAACAACACGCGTAAATTGAAGAAGGCACAGAACAGAAGGATGACAACGACGAGGTGCTGCCGCCAAACCGGCAATCACGCAGGCCAAGCAAGATAAGCGCGTGCTTGGGTCAACCCTCGGCGGCTCGAGCTCGGGTGGCCTGGCTGATGCGCGTGGTCGGGTTCGTGCGGCGGTGAAACCTTGCTCGTCCGGGACGTGGAATGCAGCGCGGCAGAAGAGGAGTTGGCCGAGGGGGAGACAGGGGGAGATAGGCGTTTGAGGATACTGGGGTCGACGACGTGCCAGAGGTGGTACCGGACACGACATGTCCACATGCAACACAGTCTTGCCGGTGCTGAACTAGGTTTGTGCGGCATTTGGGCGCGCACCTAGACAGAACCTCAGCTAGAAACTTTTTGTTCGAAGTACAAGCATCAGCGGGCTGAGTAGTTGCATGGTGGTGATGGTGGTGGTGGTGCTGAGCTGGTTCAGGAGGTCGAGGAATTGATGACCCTATGTATACGACGGGAGTCGAAATGTGCAGTTAATGGTGTGTGTATGCGCTCGTGTCCAAGGCTGGAGGGATGGATTGGATAACGATTGATGACTGACTGTTCTGCGTGCTTACCCCGCGCAGGGGTGGTTCCCAATGGCAGGTGTGGCCCAGCGGGGGAGGCGATCAGCAGGGACCACGAGCGCGGGGTTCGGCCCGATGGGGGGCTTTGGAGCGTCGGCCATACTAGGGACGCAGTCTGTTAGTCAAAATCGAAAGTAGGATGGCGGTGGCCAGTAGACTGAGCTCGCAGGAGGTCCGGGCTCGGCAACTTGATTGAACGCAATTGGCGCCCATGATGGGGATGTCAATTGTCAGATAAAACGACAGAGGGATATGAATGTGCGTGATTGCATGATACCGGGCGAGCGCATACATAAAGAGCGTGGAGGTGGGGCGGTAGGTGGAGCGGTTTAGGCTCCCATGAGTCACGTGGTAGGCACGGAGTTTGATGGGAGATCGGGATGATGTCACCGGGGGCGCAACGCCACTGTACAAAGCGAGGCTGATGATAAAAGCACAACTCGCTTATGGGTTGCCATGATTGATACGATACCAGTGGGGATCAGTCGGCTAAGCGCAACGGTGATGGCGATGGTGACGGCGTTGGCAACGGCGTGATTTGTGCTGTGGACGGTACGGGGACAAAGATGTCTAGCACGCCGGATGCTTACGCAAGCGGCTGAATGTGGGCATCGGGCGGCAAGTGAGGTGCAGGCGGGCCCGCCCATGTCTGATGTGCCGGCGTCGGTGGATCCGAGCGCGCGATTGACAAATGTGCATCAGCCTCTGGCCGAATCGATCGCGGCCCTGGATAGCTGCCCAGCAGACATCAGGGAAGCCAGCGTGCTTGAGACACCGGCCGATCACAGGTGGAGCCCTCTGCGGCGCACAGACGCTGGTCTCGGCCGTCGCTGGCCACTCGCCGGGCGCGGTGTCGGCCAGCGTCGGCGCAATCGCGGGCATCCGGGACGCGCGGCGAGCTGGCGGCCAGGTGAGGACCGGGCGCGGCAGCCAGGACACCGTAGCGGTAGGTGGACAAGTGTCGGACAGAGGGGTGCGCTGTATGAGGCCTGATGGGGAAAGCAGCTGGCCAGTCAACTGAGCTCTCTCCTGTGGTTCTGTCCCATCTGGGGCCGGCATCCAAGGAACGGGGTTTGAACGCCGAAACACTGCTGGGGCGCAAGCTCGCGGGCGCCATGCACCGCGGGGCCTGCGAGATATAACTGAGCTCGCGGCATCCGAGTCGCTATCGCCCGCCGTGCCCCACCCGCCCCACTGCGCATACACCCCAGCGCATACACTTCGGCGACCGATAGCCAGTCAGCTCTGTCGTCATTGCGGACACGCCCGGCCGAACACCAAGTGACGTTGCTGCCGCTGCCGCTGCCGTTGCCGCTGCTCCCGCACCCACCCTCGCATCCCCCGCCTCCCGCCGCTCGCCGCTCGCCGTCCGAGTGCCAGCGCACACCCCGTAGCGACGACTGCCAGATCCGACAGATCTCGATTATGCAGGCGGACATCCCATTTGTCGGCGTCCCGGCTCAGCCCGGCGGAACGGCATTTGGGTCCGATTATGTATGCTCTGCCCAGAGCGCGCTCGAGTGGGACTCGCTCGACTTCCTTCATCCCTCCTCCGTCGACCCGCGCGCGATGTCGCTCGACCTCTCCGGCCAGACCGACCTCGACAGCGCCCTCCACGCCCTCCACGCCGCCAACGCCGCCGGCGCCACCGACCCCGTCGACATGGACGAGAGTTCCTACCTCTACGCAACGGGCACCGACTCGTTCAATCCGCGATTCCGCGCCGACTCGGTCTCGTCCGCCCCCTCGCTCGACGGCCTGCTCGGTGCCGACTACCTCTATGACTCGACCCCCGCCTCGTACTCGGAGGACTCGCTCTCGACCGACCAGGCCCCCGCGTTCGACATCATGAGCGCGCTCTCCGCCCTCTCGACCGTCCCCGAAGGCATGGCCGAGCACCCGTATCAGAGCCCATCGTTCCAGGGCTCGCCCCCGCCGTTTGCGTCATCCTCGCCGTTCCTATTCCCCTCGTCCGGCACCGTCTCGCCCGGCGCGATCTCCAAATCGGCCCACCAGTCCTTCAACATGATGCTCGACAGCCGCCCTGGCTCCAGCGCTGGCAACGAGCTCGAAGATCTCGGCTTGCCGTACTCGGGCAACATGCTCACCCAGTTCCATCAGCAGAACTTTCCGGCGTTTATGGACGGCATGCCTACCAACCCCGCAGCGCCCCGTGGTCTCCTACGGCGCACCGTGCCCGATATGGGCTTCGCAATGCGCCCGCCCGAGCCGGCCGCTGCGCCCCTAACCGTCGACAACACGCTCTCGCGCCTCAAGCTCGAAGCCAATGCCTTCCCCGCACCTGAAGCCTCGGCCGACCTCCAGTCGTTTATCAGGTGGGTGATGTGTGTCCGATGGCGAGTATCTGTCGGTGCTTACGTCCATCCAAAGACCCTACCTCGACCAGTACATCAACTCGCGCAACCGCATGGCCATGGGTGAGCGCAGCGTCATCGTCATGTCCAGCAAGGTCGCCCAAAAGTCCTACGGGAGCGAGAAGAGGTATGCTTAACCTAATCGATGATGAATCCGGTCATTCATTCCAACCAGGTTCCTGTGCCCTCCCCCCACTGCCATCCTCATCGGGAACCAGTGGTGGTCCGAAAGCCGACAGAGCGACGACCCCAAGCTCGCCGCACCCCGCGTCGTGATCTCGATGAGCGGCGAGGCCCCGCCCCAGGAGAGCTCCATCGAGTGGACCACCACTTCGGGAAAGCCGTTTGATGTCAGCGAGCCCCCGGCCGACGACACCACCTATATCGGTCGTTCCATCGGAAAACACCTTTTCATCTCGACCGACGACCAGGAACGCAAGAAAAAAGTCGAAGCCCTCGTCAAAATCACCGCCCCCTCCGAAGAGGGCGAGCCTGAGCGCATTATCGGCACCTTCCCCAGCCGCCCCATCCAGGTTATCTCCAAGCCCAGCAAAAAGCGTCAGAGTGCGAAGAATCTCGAGCGTGCGTGCGGCTTCATTTGTATCGCGACTCTCACGGTGTTGCGATCAATCTATCGGGATCGAGTTGTACTGACGCCTCGATCGTTCTTCTAGTCTGCGTCAACCATGGATCGACTATCTCGCTCTTCCACCGTCTGCGCGCACAGACCGTATCTACAAAATATCTCTGCGTGTCAGGCTCTGGTGCCTCTTTCAAGGGCTCTGATGGCGCTCCTCTGCCGGGTATCGACCCCAGACAGCGCGGTACGACCCCATCCTTTGTTGCCAGGACGGGCCAGTGGGGTATGTTGATACATATTCGTTGTGTAACACGTGACTCATATTTGTCCAGATTCGTTCATCATGTACATTGTCGACGTGACCAAGCCCGCTGGTGGTCTTGACACTCCTCCCCCGCCTCCCCCTCATCCCGATTACCCATCGCCCCCGGCCAACGCCATCCCATACTCGGCCAATGGCGCGACCATCCCGATTTACTACAATCAGACCGTCGTCCTCCAGTGTCTCATCTCTGGTGTCGTCTCTCCTGTGCTTATCATCCGCAAGGTGGAAAAGACGACCATCGCGGTCGGTGGTGGGCTCCAGGACGGTGCCAAGGGTGTACCCGACCAGTACTGCGCTCCCGGCGAGGTCTGCGGTGACCCAGTCTCGCAGCTCCACAAGGTTGCTCTCGAGGTCTACGAGCCCAACAAGGGCGCTCCTGAGCCTGGCACTCCTGGCGTTTCGGGTCCGTTCTTGTCGTGCATGGGCGAAAAGGTCAACACCTACCGCCCGGTCGAGGGTCGCCAATGGCATGGCACCGGCGGCTCTGGCTCGTCTCCGGGATCCCACTCGCCCAGCCTGCCCGACTCGCCTGTCATGTCGCCATCGCACTCGTCCTCTGAGTACTTTGCGCACGTCAACGGCAGCACTGGCTCGAGCAGCGGCGCAACGACGCCCGATTACCCGCCTTCAAACGATGGCGGCCGTGTCAGGCGGATGCACAAGCGCCACTCGATCTCGGGTTCGTTCACCAAGCCTATCCCCAAGAACAGGCGGCGGATGAACTCGATCGGTGCGACGGGTGGACGACCTGAAAAGGAGCTTGCGTCGGGCGCGCTCTGGTCTGTGGACACGAGCGAAACTGCGGTGTGGACGATCGTCGGGACCGATCAGGTCCGATATGACTTTTACATCCCCCCTGCGCTCTACGACTCTCCCCCAACGTCATTTGCAGGCGTGCCCTCGAAGCCGATCACGCCATTCCCAGGTTTGGTCAAGTATCTTGCGCCCGACCGTGCAGCCGAGGCGCCCAAGTCCAACTGCGCAGCTTCGCGCGCTGCGATGGCGAAGCCCAACCCTCATGCGGGCAAGCAGCTAACGCTGTACGGGGAGAACCTCAAGGCCCATCCATTGATGGTGTTCTTTGGAACCGAGCCGAGTCCACAGGTCGAGGTGCGATGTAACGAGGTGATGGCGTGTTTGCCGCCCGAGGGCCAGAGTCAGCAAGGGAGGAAGCGGCCGATAGTGCTCGTACGAGGAGACGGGGTCATGTTCCCTACTAGGGTGCAATACCCGTAGGAGCCGCTCGGACTCCCCTCGCTCTGGTCCTCTTTGTATATGTTTGTTCTCTGTATGCTTTCGCGTCTTTCTTTTTATTTACTTATCATTTTTTCGAACCTATGTGTCTTTCTGTTCTGCGTAAAACAGGGTCTCGGCTTTTTGTTATGGTACCATGCGATCAATCTCACACCTGCATCTGCTCATCGCTTTTTCTCCATCTTCCTTGTTGTGTTTCTATCTCTTTATCTGTTATACTGGAAAAGATGTATTTTCTGTACAAGTAGACCATCATTTCTTATGAATTAAAACAGAAGTCTAGTCATCAACGCCTGTGCGGTTAAGCTCCGAGGCTGAGTCGCCATTTGGGGTCCCGACGTCTGATCTTGGACTTGTTTCTATTTTACTTGTCCCTCAAGGCGTGATCTGATAGGGGTGTTGTTTCTTCGGCGATTTGTGAAAAATTTACAGTTGGCTGCTGGCTGGCTGACCCCCAACCGAGTCCGCGATCGGCAACGAGTTTCCTTTGAGAAGGTGAAATGAAACGACTTTACCCCCGTGGTTTTTTTGCCGCCTCTTAGCAGATACGGCGGGCCGCATTATCCGAGCGATGGCACATCTTGCGAGTCACTTGTGCACGGCAAACGTGATCCGTCTTGGCCCGTAGGGCGCTCTGTGCAAGCGGTCGCCGCGTATAGCCGCCAAGAGCCCCGCAATCGCGCGACAATCCTGGGCATGTTGTTGTATGCACATAGGACCAAGCCGGTTCGATGGAACCTGGCCCGGACTGTCAGAATGGCTCGGCCTATCTCCGTCGGCCCCGGTTCCTGCGGTATTGGTGGGCGGGCTCGGGCGCGGGGTGGGGGGTGCCGAGGCTCTGGGTGGAGACAAGGGGCTCGCATCCCCGTCGGTGTTTAGAGTTTGGGGCAGGCATGCATCCCTTGGCCACTGATGTGTTGTCCATTGTAGTTGCCCAACAAGGGTCGTGCACCGTTTGCTTCGTCGAGTGGGGGGCGCAATCGCAGCCCGGTGCACCTGGGGGGGGGGCTCCACATGACATAAGCTCGGCGCCTCAGCACCACGTGCACGGCCACTCGAGCTCGTGAATGTGATTTCGTGCGTTTGCGTCGACTAGCGGCAGTCTTTTCGAGTAAGCTCTGGAGCGAGAGCATTCTGTGGTCGGCGTTGCCCCCCCAAAATATCCGCCTTGGACAAGTGTAAGCTCTGCCCCGTCCCCTTGCGCAATGTCTCTGTGGTCGAAACGTCATGTGTGAATCACAGCCGCCAGGCTTCGACAAACAGCTCTGTTCCAACGCCCACTCGCCCCCTTCATGGCGCAATGGCAGCTCCCGCCACTACGAGCACTCGTCCCCGACCTTGTTTCACCCGACCCTAATTCTTGGGTCGCGTTTATCGCATCCATGTACGTACGTCTGTTGCCTTTAGCGCATCCATTCCCCTTTGACTGACCATGTCCGAAGATTTCGCGTGATGGCCTATATCGTTTTATCCCCCATTGTCATCCTTACGCTGGTGGTAGGAACAAGTCGTGCTCCACCCTGTTCCGATCATGACTAACGCCGTGCGCAAAAAGGAAATAGCTGCGTATGCCGTTGCGCGGACATTGGGATGGAGTCTCGACACCGACCAACAAACCGACTCGAGCGCAATTCAGAAACCCAAAGAGGCGCCCATTCTAGATCCACCCACCCGCCAACCGGAAATCAGACTCGAGGACACCGGGTCTGCATCACCACGGATTGAGTTGCCTGCTCCCCCTCCGAACTTTGTCACCGATTTGCGCTTCACCACACCTGGCGAAGCAAACTATGAGCTCTCCGGCTTGTTCTCTCCGCCTATATCACGTGCCGGTTCGCCGAGACTTTCACGCCACACGCGGTCTTCCAGCATGAGCGCGTCTGCTGCGGGATCTGATACCGAGGGCACGAGTGGTGAGAGCAGACTAGGGTTACGAAAGGGCTTGGGTATGACTCCCGTGGATGGCACCTTGCATGCACCAGACGGCCCTGCGAGAAGGAGACCGGTTAGGAGTTCATCGGAATCATGACCCCCCCCCCCCCAGGCAGTTGATATTACACTGTATTTTACGTTGTACATAAACAGGATATACGTGGTTCCAAATAACAAAAGGAAAAATAGTCTAGTTCAAAAAGTCCGTTACCAACCAAACCTCAGCTGGTCTCTAGTAAACGCGGGGGGTTTCCATTTGAGTTTTTCTGGGACAATCCGACGGGTTCGCTTCATCATAGCCTTCGCATATTGCTCCTTGACAGCGTCCGTCAGACAAATCATAGGCACGTTCCTCTTCCACTTTATCAGCTGATACTCCATGCACCTATATTAAGCGCAAGGGTTAACGCTCATTATCCCCCCGACGCAAATGCGCTTGCCACTCACGTATACAAGATATCCTCAGGCTTGATAGAAGTCTTGACCGAGATTTCGTCAAACGTTGTCTCTTCGAGATTTTCGGTCAGGATAACCTCGATAATCGCCTCTGCCCAATAGGCACGATAGCCCAGAAGCCCCAGATCACTCAGTGGTTTCTCCGGGGACCCAATCTTGGACTCGCGCTTCGACAGCGCATAGGAGAACTCGATAAGAAGTTTTCCGTAACCGTGCCGTTGGTATTGGGGGAGGGTGAGGATGCAGGCCACGTTGTAGCCTTCGGCCGACTCTTTCTCCTTGGAAAAGTATCCGATAAGATGGCAACCACGTTGGTCCCGAGTGACCTGGTCGTTTATGTTAATAGAGGCGCAAAAAAGTGGAGCGTATCCTCACCATGCAATAGTACATAAAAGGCTGAACGTCATAATACAGTGTTTTACTACAAACCGGTCAGGAAGCACCTAGGACTCGGGGCAAATAACTCACTGGTCCAAAAAGCATTTCGACAGCAAGCTAAGGTTCCGGCACCAAGTCATCTGCTTCCTCCCGTCTATCTCGAAAAAGGATATATCATCGTGCCGGTAAATTTCGTTGCCCGGAGGATGGACCAACGTGCATTTGACCCGGTGCCGCTCGAACATGAATTCGCTTGGAAAGTACATCAAGCAAAATTCACAGATATACAGCAGCGGGAGGTGCGCGAATTCAACCGGGTACGGGCTAAAGTACCAAGCTTCGACTTCGTGCTTGCCCATGCGTAACCGGTTCAGGTTCTTTACTCTTGCCACCTCAGACGCGGCTTGCGTCATTGAGCCACTATGCCGTAGCTTCTCGATCTCCTGTTCTTTGCTGAGTGTCGGTTGAACGGTAGGGTTAGACGGGTCGAGGCCGTCGAGAATGACTTCCGCTTCGCCTTCAGCATCCTCTTCCCCTTCGGCGTCTTCCATACTGTAGTCGCCATCCTCGTCTTGGTTTTGAGATCCGGCAATAGATGGTTGGAGCGAGGGTAAACGCCGAGGAGTTGGCGTCGAAGGTGTGGGAGTCGAGGGAGCCGTCGCATTGGCAGCAGCGGCAGCAAGAGCAGCAGTCGACGTAGCCTTTTTCAAGAGAGAATTTCCCCGCTTGTCCTTTTGTTGGGCCCCTTTCTTGGTTGGCGCAACGGGAGGAGGCGCCTTTGGCTTGGGCCATTCGAGCTCACGCGTGAGGACGACACGCGTCGAAGGCACCCACTCATCCAGGCGCTTATTGAATTCGGTCCAGTGAATATAAAATTCGACTTTTTCTTCTGATTTCGAGGTCTTGATCTGGTGCGCGAGATAGCGATTTTTCGAGGGGTCGCGGATAGAGAGCACCTCGGCTTTACGCTCCTCTTCGCCCCCGCCGGGTAGAGGACGTCGTACAAAGACCTTGCACCCTATAGAAATATTCTGAGGATTTTGGTTGTGAAGGCTTATCAGATGGCGCCGAATTGATGGACACTTGCCTCCAACTCATATGTTCCAGGAGGCGAAATAATCGGAGGTTCAGATTCTTCTTTCGGCGCCGGCGTAGAAGGAGCCATAGCTGATTGCGGTGACTTGGCCTGGAGAGAGAAGGAACACAAATCTCTGGGAGACTTGTTGCCACGACTGAAAGCTGTGTATATCACGTGATCAATGGTTAAACACTTTATTTCGGGACAGCCATATAAACCTCTGGGGACAGTACAAAGGCTAATAGTTGAATATAAAGGAGAGAAGCGGGGAAAGGATCAAGGATCGGGCTACTCAGTCGAAGCCGCTAAATAGCAAATTCGCTGCAAGCTCCTCATTCTTATCGCAAGTAAAGTATGCCTCGATCGCCTGTTCCCGACTAAACCCAAGGGCTTGCAGCTGTGACACAATTTTAAGCACGTATATTCAACAAAAAAGTGAATAAACCGGCCTTACCCTTTCGATCGCTGCGGCTTCCTCTTCCGTAATATCCAACACCTGTGTACCAGGCGGGTACATATCGTCGCCTTCGTCGCCTTCACCAGGGCCTATACCCCCGAGAAGTTGGTACAATGCCTCAGGATTTTGAGTCAGCTGTTCAGCAATTGCAGGATTAGCTTGGGCGAGCTGCTGAATTAGGGGCTGGATCATGGCCGGATTCTGAGCAACGAGGTTTCGAATGTTCTGCAACATAGGACTATTTTGCAGATCCTCAAGCGTTGCGTTTCCTCCAGGCGCACCGAGGCCTGGGGCAGCACCAGCTCGAGGAATACCGCCGGGGGTAGGTGCGGCTCCCCCTTGGGCTTGAGCAGCCGCCTAAAGTTATGGTGGAGCGTCGGTGAGTGCGCAGACAAGATCAATAGTCTCCACAGACCTGAGCAAACAGGTTCGTAGGGACGCCACCACCTGTGGCTCGGGTGGCGGCAGGTATGGGAGCAGCGGGTGCAGATGCAGGCGCCGCAGCGGGGGCTGCAGGCGCGCCAGCAGCAGGTGCGGCGGCGCGGGGGGCGGGTGCAGGTGCAGGTTCGGCCAAAAGATGCTCGGGAATGCCCTAAATGAAACGTGAATTGGGATAGCATTGGAACAGCAAATAACGCACATTCAAAAGATATTCCACAGCTCGATCAGGATTGTTGAAGCTCGCCTTGAGGGCACGCATAATTTGGTCGCGCTCGAAGCCCATGCTCAGCATATTCTCAATAGAGGCATTGAGGGCGCCACCAGTCACAAAAGAGCTACTATCCCCGAATGGTGCTGCTTGCGCCGAAGCGGTTGTCGCCGCTGCAGGGGCAGCGGGCTGTGGGGGAGAAGCCATTGTGATGTCTCCAGATGGAGCCGGCGCAGCTGGTGCAGGAGTGGCGGCTGGTGCAGGGCTTGGGGCCGAGGGCACGGGTGCTAGCGCGGGGACAGAACTTGTAGAGGCAGCCGGGGTGGCTTTGGGCTGATTAAAAGTGAGCGATTGCGAAATATCTTGAACGATTGGTGCCCACTTTGGAGACCATAATCACCAAGAAATCCTTCTCCTTGATATTCAACGATTCGACCACCTTGTCATCCGCTAAAATCTTTCCTAAATGATTATGTCAGTTTACGATCTAGTGCCGTATTTAATTGTATGAACTCGTACCCGAATAAATTAGCTTCTGGTTCTCTACAGGATGTCCTTGCGACTCCTTGATCTTCTCCTTTAACTGCAGAACAGTATCAGAAGGTTCCGCATCGATCTGAAACTGCTTTTGCTGTTATCGGATGTCTTTTAGTGAAACTGAATAATTGTTAACTGCTTGGACACACCTGCAGTGTCTTGAGTGTGAGCTTCATGGTGAGATGAAGGTGGTTATACTGGAGATGTGCGCGTCCTTCAATAGCAGGCGCCGTCATCCACGGGTACTTATCAACACGTGATCAATTTCCACTTTGTTCCCACTGCTTTTCTTCAAGCCCAGGATTATGTCTGCCTTTGCTCGCACCGCAGCTAGTGCCTTCCGTATCGCGTCGGCCCGCTCAGCCGCGCGCCAGACCGTATTAGCTCAACGCCGCGGATATGCTGATGCGGCGAGCGACACCCTAAAGCTCTCTCTGGTCCTTCCCCATCAGGTGATGATTTACGATCCAATTGCTGGCAATCCGTTAACATTCTGCGATTAGTCGATCTTTACTTCTGCAAATGTTGTTCAGGTTAACGTTGCCGCAGAGTCTGGAGATATGGGTATTCTAGCCAGCCATGTGCCCACCGTCGAGCCTCTGCGCCCTGGTATTGTGGAGGTCATTGAGACCGGAAGCGGTTCCAAGAAATGGTTCGGTACGTGGTGAACCTGCGAGTACTGTTTGAAGATCTAAACTTACTCTTGAAAATAGTTAGCAGCGGTTTTGCGACTGTTCATCCCAACAATAGTCTAACTATCAATGCGATCGAGGCCGCACCTCTTGAAGATATCTCCCCTGAGGTAAATTCGGTCCGAGTAAAAGTTAAAACAGTACCATAACTTATCGTTGCTTTAGGCTGTACGCGCGAATCTCGCAGAGGCGTTGCGAGTCATTGGTAGTAATGCGTCGGACAAGGAAAAGGCCGAGGCACGCATCGAAGCAGATGTATATGAGGCTATCCTACAAGCACTCAGCAAGTAGAACTAGCCATTACTCTCATGAACTGATGCGCAATAAAATGTTGGCTGCATGCGGCTTTTTGCTGTTGAAGATGTTCGGCTTTCTTGGACATCGGGTAAATGCGGGATGAAAGCTAAGTGCACCGAGGGACGTATTACATCTGTAATGCACGGATTTCTTGGATTTTTTCATGACTCTCGATCGTACAATGGGGTTAGCGGTTGCCTCTGGAGAGGCTCATTCTGGTTGGGCAGTTTCCAGCGAAGAAAGATTTAAATGAATATGCGATTACGTAATATAATGCCAACGCTTCATCACCTCGAGGCATTCATCTTTTCCGATCATCGCATGGCCCCTGATCGCCATTGAACCGTAGATCAATCGAGCTGAAGACTGGGGGCTTGCTGGCCGTGGGCCAATGTCTAGTTGGCGCAAGTCTCTTCAATGTTCACCCCTGGTTTGCCTACTGAACGCGTTAGCGCGCTTTGCGTTTATATACAGATCCCTGAAAATGTAAACAACGCGTCTGTCGTTTCGCAATTGTCAACCACAATGCACAAGCAAGGGGACGCTATGTCAAAGAACGCAGTAAGGCAAAAACATCCAACTGTCGAGGCTGGCTCTCCTCTAATTTTTAAATTTGTTTCTTGGCAAAGTCGGGTCAATGGACAAAGTCAAGCTGGAGCCGCGTCCTTGAACTGCAACCCCTCCTCAAGCAAAAACTAGAATCACCAGAAGGCCTTTCACCCTCCGATCTTACCAAGCAGCTCGTGTGTATTCTCGAGGGGGGGAATCTTCCCCAAGACAATGATGCGGCAAGTGAACTTTCTTTGCTTAACCGGTTAAGTGCATTCTTACGCTTCTACAACAGCGGGAACTTGTCGACTGTTGGTGCAAGCTAGCCTACAAAAAAGTTGAAACCATTTTGCCAAACCCCGACCGAAGGAACGTACCCTCGGCGCCGGCCTGTTATCACACATTCTTCAGTGTTCACTACGAGCTCCTGAATTCGGCCATGAGTAGAGCGGAAAAAATTCTAAACGCAGCGCGCAAACAATCTGGTTTGACGCGGCTGAAACCATCCGAGCCGGTCTACAAACAGTGTATGGTAGTGCCAGCCAAATTATTTCCCAAGGTCGCCAAATCGATGTCCAACACAGAAATCCAATCCGCAGCCCAGAGATTTTCTCCAACCTCGCGAGCCGGTGGAGACCTACCGACCTCAAGCTTTAATAACATCGGTCGCTCAGATAATATTAATGATCTTTCAGAGTCGGTATCCTCTGGTGAAGTAGGCTCTCAGGACGTTGGTCGATATGCAGCTTGGGACGGTCCTCATCAGAGCATCAATGATACGGAGAGTGAAACATTGTCCTCACCAACGCCGTCCCTCATGGGTGAGGTCCCTTTCCACTCCGAGGTCAGCGAAACTACCACGCCGTCCACTGGATTGTTGGATTCTCCCAATATTCATGGCCAAGCATCGAAAAGGTGGGATTTGGCGTTGAGAGAAAGCAATTGACTGACCATTGATATTCCAGCACTCGCCGTGGCAAGCGTGGTACTTATTCGCGTAAGGACTGGAACGAGAAGAAAATATTGGATGTAAGTTCACATTTTCAATGCCTAGCGAGAACTACAACGTATTTACATTACAGCAGACGACTCAAGTTGGAAAATCTGAAACCGCGGTTCACGAAATGGGGGATGATGAGGAAGGGTTTGTTGAACATTTGCAAGAGGTGAAGAAAAGGGTGCACGTCTTCCCATATGTTTGTATCCTTAGGCTTACATGCTTTGACATTTGTTTCAAGAAGCCTGGAAAGTGTAGCAATTCAGCAAAGAAGACTACACTACGAGATAAACCTTCACAAGTCAGCGTTCAGTCAATCCAGGTTCCCGTCAAGCGCCAAAGAGTAAACCAACCCGCGGCCGACCACCCCGCTATATGGGATTTCGGACGAATAGCCGAATGCAATTGTTCATTCCTCAAAACTGAAAACGCCCTCCAACTCGACTTAGGTTTCGGAACCCCTACCAAGCCAACCTCTGGAAACGACATGGAGCCCATCTTCATGCATTCATCTCAGGACACCCTCGCCGCCTTATCACAATGTAGCCCCCAAAAGCCGCTTGAGTCTCCCCAACATATTTTGAAGTGCTCATCATCGCTTTTCTCCGAGTTTTCATCCTGCACAATTGCTGGTCCGACGCCTTCGCTCCCTCCCACTTCGACACCTAGCACATCCCTTAGTGGCAAAGCTCCTAGCCGAAGTCCCACGAGCATGGGTTCTAGAGTTCTACCTGAAACCACTTTACATACCCCCTCTGTTGCTCCTTTCGCTAAGCCATCCGGTAGCTTGCTATTGGATATCGAAAACCTGTCTCAGGAGCTGTCCTTAGATCCTGGAACAAGCGCCGCGCCGGCTGAAGATAGTACCCGAATCCCGGTTTGGGCAGTTGTAGGTTCAATGCATGATAGTTACTCGGTTTATTGGTCTAATGTGAATCGAATTCAGTCTCGTCAGGAGCTCTGTGAATTGCGTTAGTTTGGTTTACGGTTATCCCGTATGCTAACACTCACATCGTTTGCGCGTGTAGCATACTTCAAGTCTATGCAGGGAGGGGTCTATTCGCGTGCGCATACAGTCTACGGATATCTGCTGGGGCGCTTTCCGTCTCCTCGTGATGCATGGTGCCACGATGGACGACTCATCATATCTCACGGGTAAGAGTGCCTTGGATTTTAAGTATTTCATTTGCTGGACCACTTGAAAAACAGAGGCGGCAAAAACATGATGAACGAAGAACAGACCCAGCTTGACGACTTGATATCAATGCCTCAGCCCAAGCATCATCTAGGTGACGATCAGCTTGAGACAGATACTTCCATCCGAGGGCTACTCCGAGCATACAGGGCGTTCCGACCAATTGTGATGATTGCTGAGGCAGACTTTGAACATTTACAGAAGTTTAACCTGAGGAATGGAGTCGCAAAAGAGGCAAATTATTATGTTCTTGGCCACTATGCAATCGTAGCGGCCTGGGGTGAGCATGCGTCGCTTCACTCAGTCCAACCAGACTTATCATCATTTATATATACAGCCGAAAAGGAAGAGATAGTAGCCCAAGGAGAAACTTCTTCATACACTCGATGGAAATTCGCATTCCAGTGGGTTGAGCAGGGCCAGGGTCCACCATGGTGGTTGCAAGCGTCGACAACGTCGCCATATAATCCCGAACCTCCGCCCAAAACAGAAAACTACGAAACGGGGGGCCTCCGCCGCACGTTCGATAGGTACAGGTGCCAAAATTTTGGACTGTCGGTTCGTATTCACCTATTTTTTCTGCCAGAAAAGTAAAGCATCGGGGGTTTAATACGCCTGAAGTTGTACTCAATCCCTACCCAAGGTCGGCATTGCTACAAACGTACAAGGAAATATCACTAATCCTGTCTTTGTAGTCAAGGCGCGGAAAATAAGTGCTCAACATGTTTTACGATCAGTCCCAAGGTTTATCTAACACAATGGGTTTGCCTCAATCCCGACTGCGAACAATTCTGGGAGGTAAGTAATGAGCTTTGGTGATTCCTTGATTCGTTTTATTGAGTTCGCAATTAGTTCGATAATGGAGTAATGAAGGAAGCGGAGCTAGCTTTCGACCCAGGGTTTCTTTCTTTGAGGGACCTTCCCGAACAAATCCAGAGAGTACCGTACTCGATAGTTCCCGAGTATCCAGCTTGGGAAGGTCAAGCGAATCGCTCTATATTCAACCGTCACTTCTGGGCAGGTGTTTGTTGTCACAACTGTGGACGAGTGTCCTGCCGGTGAGTGTGTCTAGTCCACAACAGACTCGCATATTATTAAACAAAAAATTAGGCAAAAATGGCAGATCTGGCAATGCCCCACATGCGGAGTGCGTGCAATCAGCCCCATATGCATGTTTGTATTCGTAACTTTTTTTGCAGGAGAGTAAAGAAGAATCCCGCCCACAAGTATACTCTAGCTCGATATTGACCGACCCCCTGTCGTGGGAAAACTATGGTAACGGACGTTACAGTTCCGAATTGACGGTGACTAGTCAAGTAGTTAGTTATCCCGATGGCGAGCATAGGGTGGTCGTTTACTACAAGTTCTCGGAGGAGTGAGTACATGTGAACATACGGGTATTGGCATTTGATTCTGACTTGATTAGAGAGCGAGTCGTCCATGTGCTCAACAATCCGGCTGTCTCACAGGCAGCAGACGATTTATTTGAACAATACCAAAAAGACGCATGTGAGCAAGACATGTTTCAAAGGCACGCAATTAAGACAGTAGGTCGTCCACAGCGTGCAGTAAAGATACCAACGTCTAACGATGCTCCAGCACGGAGGTAAGCTCAATCAACTTGTCGGCAAAATTGTTGGGTTCAACGTTCTGCCTAGTCAAAGGCGAACTATATGCGCAACATTTCTCATTCAATGGTTGGTCTTACCCGCCCCCTGGTAGCCTACACCTAAATTGAACCCCTTTTGCATATACAAGCCGGCGTGCCATACAAGGTGATTTATAAGTCCAGCGACTTGAGCTGTAAGATGACCTAGCCTTCACGTATAGTATATTGCCGAGGGAGCTTCAACCCCTTTCGATCAGTGTCCCGATTCGATCAACAAAGCAGTCGGCCACATACAAGATTTGTGCGAAGGTGCATTGGGGAAACATGTAGAATTTAACGAGCTGCTTTCTGTGGCATATGCGGTAAGCTTGCTTTTTCCTCTAATGGTGACGAGTTAGTATTGGCGGTTGACCATAAACCCGGTAGGAGGGTCAAGAAATGAATGTAAGTCAATTCTAGCATGCTACTCTTGAAATACATTCAACAGCATGATAATTTACCAGTTCCATTCCGACGATGAGCCCGGACTAGGGAGCGTAGTTGCCGGATTGACTCTTGGTAGCTCCGCTGAAATGATCTTCAGGCCGAACGTTTCAGCCAAGAAGAACCAAATCTATAAGAATGGCCCTTACAGACCATCTGAGTCGTTCTCAACTGATGCTGAGAACGAGCGGGTCCTGCAGATCACGCTTTCCCACGTATGCTTGTTCGATTACATACAGCGTTGTGCTGTCTAACGCTGCCTTGATTCCAGGGAGACCTATTGATCATGGACGGAGAAAACGTTCAGAAAAACTATGAGCACGCGGTATTTATTCGTGACACCGACCTTGTCCGATTTGCAGCAACTGCCCGATCCATCAGTATCCATAATAGCCTTCCTAATCATTTGTCAAGCAAGCAAGCCTCTCATGAAGATGCCACCAACTCAGCAAGTTCTGACATTCCACCGGGTTCGCGCCATCAGCTCTATACATGACAGCATTCGCCAACGTATCTATATTTGCTTCTCCGTTGTTTCAATGACTATGTGCTCAATACTTCCGCCTGATTAACATAATTTATTGTACATAATTTGCTTGCAACCTGGTGTCCGAATATTAGAAAAACAAAATCAACTAACTTCTTTTTCGACGAAACAACGGCGCGAGTTTTGTCTGCTTAGCAGGTCGTGACGAGCTCCGCTTGGCCAGAGATTTCTGCTGGTTTTGAGCACATGTTTCGAAGTGCCGCTCGTCCGAACCAGTTTCCTGCAGGCAGACTGGGCAAACCAAGTCCACATCAATCACGATGCGTTTTGAGGGAGTTGAGTTATTTGTTCGGCTTGCAGCGTCGGCGTTTGCCTCTATAGCTACATCAGGAGTGACGTCCACAGACACACTTCGTTTTCTTTTTGACGATGAAATAGGTAGCTTGCTTTGTTTGAGTACTGGTTCCTTATTTAGGGCACCTCCAGGGGATCCAGGTGCGACTCCAGAATTTCCAGGCGCCGCCTCTGAGGCTATGTGGTGAGTTGGGCTAACGGGCTCCCCCTGGGGGTCTACTTCCCATAATCCGGGCTCATCGTCCGTGTCTGTATCCTCTATGTCCAATCGCTGGTTTTGCCCCAGCTTCGATTCATTTCCCGAGGCCCAGAACTAGGTGACTGCAAGTGAGTAGGTTTGAAAACGGCTCTAAGGAGTTTCATACGCGTTTCAAGCCAGATTCGGTTGACTCTCTAAGGTCCTTGAGGTTCGACAGACGCAATCCCATGAGGCGCAAAGACAAGGGAAACTCTTTCAAAAGGAGCTCCCGTGCATGCTAGACGGCATTCATAATTCAATCGTCAGAAGGGAGCGAATAGTACTTACTGGCAATATATCCTCTTTCTTCATAGTCCATTTTGCCAAGGTCTTTGCTCTAGTAAAGGCTGGGATAACGCTGTGAAAAGGGGCACTTAGTTCGCATATACCATACGAACTCACATTGATACGTGTCCAATTTATACTTCAGGGTGAGCGTTTTCCCCGCCCAACCCCTGTGCTAGCTTTAGCATTTAGTCGACACACACATCTCAAACATTGGCTCACCTTTTCTCGCAATCTCGAACAAGTCCATCAACGACCTTCTCAAGGGTTTCCAGAAGCACAGCTGGATCACGCTGTGCGCTGAAAGTGCGCTCGTAACCTATACTTCGTCGGGATTCCCGAGAGTAAGGCTCGACGTTATTATTGTGGACGCCGAGGTATGCGCAGAGAAGCGAGCGGAGTGAAAGTCTATTCTCTTGGGAGAGGAGATAGAGCTGGGCTCTATGAAGATAGACGTCGCCGCACGTCTATAGGATAACAGTCAGACATACTTCTAAAATGATCGATCATGTATCACCTTGACCCCTAAACTATCAAGGATTCGTTCAAAAACTCGACCTGTCCCAGGCATCTGAGCGTCAAGTAAATAAGATTGCACCGCCTCTTTACGCAAATGCATGCTCACCTTGCGCATCGGGAGATTTCGAGTGAATTCCAGGATGCTATCGCGATCAAAGGACATGATATATTGCCCATTTGGCTTATTGAGATCGGAACAGATCTAGCTTTCTTAGTCATTGGACTCCCCTCACGAGACTCGCATATAGCCCACCTTGGCCAGGGCCTGGCTCAAGAGTCAAACTTGGATCACGTCAATGACCAAGGCGACTCACTTTGTTCGGGGCAATACCGCAGCTAACAGTCATACCAGTTTCGCGGTGAACTTCGTCCCGCATTCGCTGCACCACAGCCGCTGGTGACTCGTTGGCTTCCCGACATGCCACAGTCAAGTTGAGATACCCTTCATCGCAGCCCGCAGCTAGGAGATTGGGGTCATATTTGCGCAAAATGGCGAACACACGATTGGACATTTCGGAATACCTATTAAAACGAAGGGGTATGATATTCAGGTGGGGGCATAGGGCCTTGGCAACAAAAGCTAGAATATTTAGATGTTACGAGCAACCCAACGGCGTGCAAACTGATGAGCTCACTAGCCATTCCAGATCTAACACCAAACTTCCTGGCTTCATAACTCGCAGTCGACAAGACACCGTATCCTACTCCAAATGCGGTCCCTATGAGACTTGGGTTGTCCAAGGTCTCAACAGTAGCATAGAATGCATCCATGTCCGCGTGACATATGATTTGAGATAGGTCTCGTTGTGTTTCTAGCTCTGCTATCTGACAGTCGTGAGGTTGCCACCGAAAGACAGTTACGAAATGGTCTTACTTGTTTATCCACCAATTTCTCAACCTCGGCTGCAATATTTGTTGTATCAATACTCAGCAAAAATTTCCCCTATTCCACTTACAAATCTGCGCAGATTTCATCAACTCATCGCGAAGCGCGAGTAGCTTGCCGATACGAACAGTGAGTTCTGCATCTTTCTTCTTCTCGTTCTGTAAAATCCCATGAAGAAGATTCGACGTCTATAGGGTATAGTTGTACCTCATAAAATTTTGAACCTTTTGAAACATCTGCAATGATCTTATTGATTTCGGCCTGATCCTTTGCCAGGCTGGTGAACTATTAGGTGGCGTAAACCGAGCCGTTGGACGATTAACATACCCGGCTTTACCAGAAGATGGCCCAGATAGTCGTTTCAAGAGACTTTCGGTTTGACTAGAAGATGGTTCCATGCCTGACGCGACGAGATTGTGGCTAGTATCAAGACGCGAATCGTGGTGATGGTAAACAGAGCCCAATCTCACGTGATCGTGAAGCAGAGCGCTTCTCCCTTGTGGCGACCATCATGTATGCGGGCACGGAGAGCCCCAATGGTTGTCAGCCGCATTCCCATATCCACCACGTATTTTACTGCCTTTCTCATGTGTTACACCGCTGGTCAATCTATTCATCTTTAGCTGGCGAGATCTAATAGTGGCCTTCTCACAGCCATAGATTAAAAACAACGGGCCCGGGAATAATTGAATACTGCGTTCTATCGAACTTATTAACGTCAGGTAATGTATCCGAATGCATCGCACCACTCTCTTTAGAGCCTGAGGGCATATCTTCAACGCCAAGCTTGGAGATCTCCCAGAGGATGTTAACCAATTGCTTGTTTTAATTCGCTTGTCGATCCCCGAGGTTCACCTACTTTATACATTTGCGTCATATTTTGCATGCTTCTCGAGCCGACTCGCGTTTGAAAGAGTCATTTTACTGGCAAGGAAGTGCTGGCCGAGCACTAAGAACCAGCATTGATGGACATGATGTTCAGTCGAGTCTCGTGTTTGCACCGGTTTTTCGCATATGGAACATCCAGTCGGTAGAATAAATAGCTTGAGCCACCGAAACTCCATACCCCATCCTCTCATCGTCACTCATTCTTTCTATTCGTTATGGTTTCAGTATCCACACTTTCTACCATTGCCTTGATGATAGCTTCGGGTGTCGTGGCCGCACCATGGTAAGTGCTCGAGCCAGGTCGCTCTCGTGGTTGCCGCCTCACTCGGGGAATTTTGAATAGGGGTACTACCTCTCGACATCATACGCACCGCACTCGTGGTATCGGACCAACAGGAGTTCAACTGAAGACCTACCATCCACCTTCCAAGTTCGAGGTGAGTCATATCCATACCTAAAAGCTCTTGAGCCGAGTTCGGTTTAGGGGTACGGGGTGAACGGTACAGACCACCCGTTGGCCAGGCGCGCTACACCAGAGGAGGCTGCCAAAAGCTTCCTTCGGAGTAAACTTGGTGTATCACCCGATGGCCTGGCCAGGCACTCTGGATACTCGTTCGACGGCATGTCATATGAGTACTTTACCCAAACGATTGTTGGTATATTCGTTTTTCGCACATCGTTCTCCGCTCATAAATCGCTGGTAGAGTGGTATTCCGATAGTTAATGCGGTTGCCAACGTTGCGCTTAAAGGAGACAAGGTCATGTCGTACGGTGCCAGCTTTGTCAAGCCTGGTGGGTGACACGGCCCAATGATAATTGGCACTCGATCTTAACTGGGTTACATATTTAGAGAATGTCGCGAGTACTACACCCCTGCTCTCGAGTATGCAAGCTATTGTCAAGGCAGAGGAGGCACTCGGAGGAAATTACAATCAATGGCCAACCAAGTTGAATGTTCGTTTCTCCTTTCAATCTGTCCAATATGTGGTGTTAATGCCGAGGTCCCTATAGTACCTGGCGACGGAGAACGGTGTATTTCTAGTTCATGTTGTTCAGATACAAAACATGCGCTCTGGCGATTGGATGCAAGCTCGCGTCGATGCTAATAGCGGTGATATCCTTGACGTTGTCGACTTTGTGGCTGATCACAGTGTGAGCCACATCATTTGCCACCAAAAGAGACACTTACAAACCAGGCAACCTAGTATGAGGCACTACCCATTCAGAAGCAAGATATAAGGTAAATGAGCGAGATTATAAACGAGCCAGCAGTTGCGGATGCCTCTTCTGTTGGCTGGCACGAGTCGAAAGGGGTGAAGACCCACGAAACATCTGGTAACAACGTCGTCTCGTACAGCGTTATTGGCCATAACATACTTCCGCTTTCTATTCCGATCTTCGACAGCCTTCTCAGGGATCTCTTTGAGCCCTCCAAGCCGGACATCTCTCCTGCAACTGCCGAGTCAAGTTCGAATAACAGCTATCGTTACAAGTACGACCCCCTCCAAGAGCCATGGATGAGGCAGAACCAGGATGCTTCCAGGGTGAATACATTCTACGTTGTAAACATGGTCCACGATATCAGTGTATGCGAAGCGTTCCTCTGCTCTTGTAGCCATGCTTCTCACTTTGGTTGCCACGATAGTACCTGTACGGCTTCGAGGAGAATGCGTTCAACTTTCAAAACGACAATTTTGGCAAAGGCGGCGAGGGAAACGATCGGGTGCAAGTCTCTGTTCTAGACGCGAGTGACGTGAACAACGCCAATTTCGCGACGCCTCCAGATGGCCAAAATGGACAGATGCGGATATTTGTGTGGACCGCGACCACGCCAATGCGTGACGGTGGGATGGAAAACGCCATCGTCACCCACGAGATGACACACGGAATCTCGAATCGTATGACTGGCGGAGGCACGGGCATGTGTTTGCAGACGACAGAGGCGGGTGGAGCGATGCGATGGCGGATATTCTTGAGGCGAAGTCTAGTCCTTTGCCTGATTTCACCTTGGGCTCTTGGGTCACGAATAACCTGGCTGGAATTCGGTCTCATCCGTACTCGATCAACAAAGAAACCAATACCCTCACATACGGTTCGTTGAAGGATAGGAACGAAGGTCAGTTTTGAGCCCCCAGTTGGCGAAATTATGCCAACTACGTCATAGTACACGCCATCGGTGAAGTCTGGGCGAATACGCTCCACGGGATTTTGGCAGCACTCATTCAGGAAGAGTACGCCGCACCTATGTCAAACCGTTCAAACTGTTTATTTTTCTGTTATTCAGTGGACTGTGCAGCCTGGAAGAGGTAAAAGATCCAAACTCAACGTGCGGCCAGGCTGTTATGCTGTGTGTTGTTTTGGCGATCGCTTTAGTCGGATTGATAAGCTAACCCTTAAATAGGCACTTGATATTGGACGGATTCGCCCTCCAGCCCTGCAACCCGACTTTTATCTCAGCTAGAGATGGTGAGTCATCGAGGTGTGATTTGTTGCAATATCTAACACAGCCACGTGCAGCGATCATCCAAGCTGCTGCCAACCGTTATGATGACAAGTTCAGGTGCTTGCTTTGGGAAGTTTTTGCCGCAAACGGTTTAGGTATGGGTGAGTGTCTGTAGTGCAAATGAATTCTGTAGCGCTAACCCTCGGCTCCACAAAGATGCAAAGACCGGAGATTATACCGACAGGATGGCGAAGCCCTCTAACTGTTGACGCACATACCCTGGGCCGCATATACCCGTCCGATATTTCTTCATTGGCTTCCTATCATAGCCATTCCTTGTTATCTAGACATTAGCGCACTCCATTCGAAGTATTCCCGTTGGTTTGACAAAGGCCGCCGTACACGTGTGTGATCCGTTTGCTAAGTGGTGAAAAAGCCTGAAAAGATTGTCAGAAGATCGCGTTGGGGGTGCCTTTCATGAACGCCTGGTTGACACATCGTTGACCACATCACGGCAGATTTGTCGTCCTTCGACCAACGATGCGCGAAAAAAGACTGGCTAGCGTCGCATTTGACGTTTCGTAGGCACAGGAACCTCGGGGGAACCAGTTGGGGCAGCGATGGGGCTGTCCAATGAACGCATATAGTGCGCGTGTAGGAAACGTGCGCGCGTGGAAGGGTTCTGTTTCGGTGCGTTTTTTCTGTGGTTTCGAGATCGCCCGGGGGGCAAGCGATTTAACCCGGATCGACTGGAGAGAAAAGCGGGCGCACCTGCCGGATATGTGCGGTTCGATGATGTGGATCGTGGGGCATGGGCGAGGGGCAGCCGGACCCTGACTTGCATCCGGTCCGCCCGCGCGCTATAAGAGCCCGCGCGCGCCGCGCAGCTCTCCAGCATCTGCTGCACGACTCTGCTTCCTACGACCACCATGTCCTACCTGCTCCCCGGTTCCGCCACGCGCCCCAAGGCCGCCCCCCGCGAGCGCACCAAGTCCCACATGGTACGCCCTCTCACTTGCCGATCTCGATCATCTCGGCGCGACCCGCAGACGCGTCTCGATGGCCTCGCACGCGTCTCGATGGCCTCGCACGCGTCTCGATGGCCCCGCGCGCGCCCCACGTGGCCGAGACTCGGGGACTCGTCCAAGCCGTGTGCTGACGCGCCCTTTTCCCCCCCTTTTCAGGATTTTAGGCAATCGACTACGGTCGCTGCCGTCGAGACCCTCAAGCAGGAGATCCACCGCCAGGTGCAAAGCGCGCACCCGAGCAAGCGCCAGGTCTGTGCTCTCGTTTCGTCTTGGGGTCATGTTCTAACGCGTCTAGCACCCTAGGCTTTCGCCAAGGAGATGGAGAGCTTCACCGCGCTCTTTGACCGCTACATCAAGGAAAAGGCTAGCGGTGAAAAAATCGAGTGGGATAGGATTCGCCCCCCTACTGCCCAGCAGGTCGTTGGATACAATGACTTGCCAGAACCTACTCGTATGATACCATGCCTTTGAGGACGTTCGCGTCTGTACTAATACCCTTGCACAGCCGAAGAGCACAAGGAACTCCTGAAGAAGCTCGTCGTTCTCAAGCTCAACGGTGGTCTCGGGACTACCATGGGCATGTCCGGCGCCCCCAAGAGCGCCATCGAGGTCCGCGATGGTATGACTTTCCTCGACTTGACTGTCCGACAGATCGAGGTGAGCGTCGGCTAGCATAGAGTGACAATTGCCGTTTCTAATTGTCCAAACGGGCAGAGTCTCAATAAACCGTACGAAAACGAGTTCAGGGTTCCGCTATACTTGATGAACTCTTTCAACACCGACGCCGACACGCAACGCATTATCCAAAAGTACGCCGGGCGTGTGCCTATCGAGACCTTCAACCAGTCCCGCTTCCCCCGTGTCAATCGCGAAACCCTGTTGCCGGTACCTCGATCAGAGGATAGCGACAAGAGCCAATGGTACCCCCCCGGTCATGGTGATATCTTTGATGCTCTCCACAACTCGGGTCACCTACAACAACTCGTTGCGGACGGCAAGGAGTATATTTTCGTCTCGAACGTCGATAACCTCGGCGCCGACGTGGACTTGAGGATCTTGAAGCACTTTGTCGAAAGCAAGTCTGAATTCCTGATGGAGCTCACCGACAAGACCAAAGCCGACGTCAAGGGTGGTACTCTCATCAATTATGAGACCACCGAAGTTGCTGGCGGGAAGAAGACCGAGCTTCGTCTCCTCGAAATTGCCCAGGTACCCTCGGAGCACGTCGAGGATTTCAAGGTTAGTCTTAACATTGTTGGGCCAGGTATATGGTGGCTAACGAATATATCTTAGTCCGTGAACAAGTTCAAAGTGTTCAACACCAACAACTTGTGGATGAATCTTCGGGCGATCCAAGAAAAAATGAATGACAGGCGCAACAAGATGGAGCTTGATATTATTGTCAACAACAAAGTTGCTGACGATGGTACGCCGGTCATCCAGCTCGAAACGGCCGTTGGTGCAGCAATCAAGCACTTTAATGCCCACGGTGTCAACGTTCCTCGCAGCCGCTTCTTGCCAGTCAAGAGCTGCTCCGATCTCTTGCTGATCACCAGCGATCTTTACTCGCTCCAGCACGGCAAGCTTGTCATGAACCCAGACCGCTTGTTTGGCCAGACCCCTGTTGTCAAATTGGGTGACGATTTCAAGAAGGTACGCCCCCCATTGCTAATATCGTTTCGGCAACTCGATGCTGATCATACACCTAGATTGCGAACTTCCAAAAGCGCTTCCGTACTATACCCCACATCCTCGAGCTCGACCATCTCACCGTTTCAGGTGACGTGTGGTTTGGTCGCGGCATCACTCTTCGTGGGACGGTCATCATCGTCGCCAACAAAGGTTCCAGGATAGATTTGCCCGATGGTGCTATCCTCGAGAATAGTGAGTCGACTCGATGCCAGTAATCAAGAGCTATGCTAATTACTGTCTCGCAGAACTTGTTTCCGGCAACGTTTCCATCATCGACCATTAGTTTGGGTTGTGCGGGTTTGATACATTTCTGCCTTTCTTTTTTCTTTAAGTTTGCACCATTTTTGCCATGTATTCATCCAATAAGAGGTAAATGATTGATGACCTAGACTTAATGACTCTCGTATTGAGTGGTTCGGATGAATGCATGAGCATAGTCACCGGATAAACCTACTTTCTTTCTGGGCTTCGCCGATAAGTAAATGGGTATGATGGACAATTCACGTTGATATGCCTCGACACGTCAGTATAGTTGGCCATCTGATGGTGGCATGGAGTAAGCCTCTAGCGCTAAATCTAACAAACCGAATACAATTAATGATCATCTAATGCTTCGGAGCCCATTACTCTTCTCCCCTCGCAATCGAGCTCGACCAAGCCAGCTGCCCCAGGGGCAGGAACTTTAGCCGCCTCGACGAAATCAGGGCCGTAGCACCAGGTGACTGACGGTTGTATATCGTATGGAGCGCAAGTGGACGGGGCAAGAGATAGCTGCGATAGTCGCGTTTTTGGCGTCTGTGAATATTAGCCTACCTTCTCAATATTCTATCAACATAATCGTTACATCATATTCCGGCCACTTTTCTCGATTCACCACCGGGATTCAATGGCTATATGCGTGTTCGTGTTGTGCAAGAAAAATGGTCGAGAAGTTCACCACAAGCTGATATACAAATTAGAAGCCAGCACGCACTAAATGATTCTGATTACAGTGCATTGGCTTTGGAGTGACTATTGAAGTAGATCAAAGCCGATCACATGAACGCTACCTGATGACTGATAGTCATGAGAAGCAATACTCGCCACATTGCCACGGCGCTTGAGGGCTGTGGCGTGCTTACACATGCTTGCGGCGATGAACGAATGCTAACACCGACAAGTTTGGCCGATTAGTAGGACCAGCCGCCATCGTCTCAAGTGCTTTCCGTCTCTGCCCGAGCGTCATCTGCTCACGGTTCGACCGTGCGCACCATTAATGACATCGCGCGAACAGCGCCGCGCTCCCCGCTCTCGGCCACCACCTTCCGCGTCCACACCGACCTCGGCAAAGTCGTCTGGCTCGCCCGCCCCTCTCGACGTCCGGATGGCCAACCGCAGAAAACAAGACGATGCTGACGATGCCAGCGACGACAAGCCACCACGCAACAAGCGCGTCGTCAAGGACAAGGACGTCCCCAAGGATAAGGGCAAGTCCAAGCTCGTTGAGGAGATCCCGGCCACATTGCCGCCGCCTCCCCCCAACAACGGTCACGATGAAGATGAAGAGGGCAGTATCACACGATGTATTTGTGGCTCCGGTAAGTTTTTTTTTTTCCTGGCTTGTCTGCTTGCCCTTTGCTGGCTCGGTCGGATGAGCTAACGTGCGCGCAGATGAAGAGGACATGGGCAACTTTATGATCCAGTGCGAGCAGTGCTCCGTCTGGCAGCACGGTGTATGTATGGGCGTCGCAAATGTGGATGAAAGTCCGGAGCACTACTATTGCGAACAATGTAAACCCGAAAATCATGTCGCCTTGTTGAAGTACGTCCCTACCCCACCACTTCACATCCACATTCCCGACATGCGTCACTACCGCGCGGCCGCCTCGTTTCGCCAGTCCTGTGCTCATGTTTTCCTTCAGCCAACTCAAGAAGGGCCGTGGCCACGCCAAGATGCTGCCACCCGTGTCACCCATCATCGTCCAGCACGGATTGGGAAACAGCATCGCCGCTCGTCCCAGCCGCTCGACGTCACCTGGCCTGTCAAAACCTCCCAAATCGCCCAAGCGGCGCAACACCATGAACAGTCGTGACGCAGCCTATGATGAGGCCGCTCAGGCCCTCTTGCAAACCATCCAGCCCGAGCCGGAAGCGGAGCCAGAGGCACAAACAAACCAGAAACGGAAAAGGAAGCGCACCGGCGATGGCGAGGAAGAGGACTTGTGAGTTTATCGAATTTCCGTGCGGCTCGTGGAGCTAATAAAAGGCAATCAGATTGAAACGCAAGCGCACAACCTTGTCTCCCATGTCAACCACATCCGACCGCCCTGCCCCGGTCGTAACCGAAGATCCCATGCCACAACCCCCTCCACCCAAACCGGACCCCCCCGCGCCGAGCCGTGGGGGTAAAAGGAGGAAAGAAAAGGATGCTGACGCAGATGGTGTGTTTGCCGGCATCCAATATTCACTAGTCACGTTACTCAAATACGCATTATGCAGGGAAACCCAAACATCCGAATCAATACACCTACCGTGGCTCCAAAGTCCCCCCGCAATCCAAACGCGGTGCAGTAAATGACTCGGCCCCATATATGGCGGGCTCGACCCGAAGAACCGCGGCTGCTGCGGCAGCTGCAGCGGATCGTGCTCCGTCCCCATCCCCACTTCCAACGACATGGGCACTCCCGGACCATCTGTCCCATCTCGCTGATCTATTGCCCACGCCGTCGCCTCGTGGTGTTCCCGTAAGAACCGGCGCGGGTTCGGATATGCAGATCGAGAAGAATGCGAAGATTCGGTGGCCCGGTAAACGGACGACAATTGGCGACATGCGCAAACGTGTACGCGGGATGTTGGAATGGGTCGCCCGAGCGCAGGCAGAAGCAATAGACCGCGCAAAACGAGTGGAAGAACTTGAACGCGCGCGAGCGGAACACTTACGTGAGGCCGCGGTCCGGGCCGAGCAGGCGGCGCCTGTTGACTCGGCCACGCGAACAATATCTCCTGCTGGGTCTGGCTCGTCTGCCATCTCATCGCTTCCTACTACAGGACCCATCCAATTGGTAAAGCTACCCGATGTATCAGCCCCAGCCCCTTCATCAATGACAACCTTGCAGATGGTTGAAGGGTTGACGAGAGATTTGCTCGGATTTCAGGAGCGGTTCAGTGATGGCGGAAGGTTGAGCGAGCGAGAGAGGCGAGGTCGCGGAGGAGACATGGACTGATAATTTGATCTTTGACATGTGCTATATTTATAATTTCGCCCGCTCTGTTTTTCTTGTGTCCTTCTTTGTAATTTCTGGTGTAATAAAGAGACAAGTGGATGTGGATGTTCAAGAGAAGTGACAGGACTGGAAACGTGTGCCTTTGTCGATCAAGGGTTTGATGCTATAACCATCACCCAGTTCTCGTTCCTAAGACAGGCTGTGATTTTGGAAAGATTGGGCGCTGATAGCGGGCAATGGATTGTCACCCAGCATACAAGCAGCTTCAACGAGCACATAAACTTTCCGCCTTCTTTACCCACACGTTGGCCTAACGTGAAGATGAGAGGCAACATTTCAGACTTTCACACATTTCCCATGGCGTCGTCATACGTGACGATGTGACATGCGCCGTCCGTTCCCTATATAATCGCATGTAGCTAATTCCGACCACACCATTTAATCGTGTTCTGCAGATCCCATCCGTTAGTACTACATATGCTACTCGTGCTAACTCTCAAGGCAAACTCGCGCACAGCTTTGGTCCCGTATCGCTTTGGCGTTTGGGGTTATTATTAGCCTATAGACCGGCTCGTCCTTGTCAAGGGGCGGGCTTATCTAGGCGTCTATCGGCCCGCAAAGGGTGGGTTGGGTTGGCTCCGAGCATGACTTGACATATGTTTATATTGCTTTGTGGCCTATCTCTTTAGCTTAACTGTGTTCGAGGTATCCCCACTAGTTCAACTTCCGAGAAACTCCCACCGCCCCGAAACGGAGCATCAGAACTTGCTCGTGCTTGGGCATCGTATGTACCTAGAGAGTCCAAAGCTACGAGAAATTTCCGAGGTTAACCTCATTGTAATGATTCATATTTGCGTCGAGGTTTGTGCGGTTCACTGTTTGTCCGTTGAGTGATTGCTCTTATCTATCCCGTTCTCGCGGACGGCGTCACTGGATGTTGATATATCCAATGGCCATATTTGTAATATAGTGTGAAATGTCTGCTACTTTATATAGGCTAGCTCTGGCCAAAAAGTTAGACTAAATTGTTTCACCAAACACACGTTTGGTTGTGGACACTCTGCCGGAATGCGAACCCTGACTTCGAGGGTCCCTGATGACGTAACAGTATCTTTTACTTGACTCCATGAGGCGGCTGCTTTTCGACTCGACGTTCACCGCTACCCGCAAATTTTCTGGTGGACCAACATCTTTGGATAATATCTGGCCTGAAGGCAACCAAAGGCCGTCCCAGCTTCGAATGAGCATCGCCTACACCGTTCTCATCACCCTTTGCGCTTTCGGAGTGGCTCAATAACACTAGCCAGTAGAAAGTCTTAACAAAGTTTACACTGATCATGTAAGTGTGGCTGGGGTGTTGAGGCTAATAGTTGGTTAATATTTTGGTCTTCCATGTTGCAGGCGGCCTCTCGAAATCAACACTTCCGACCTCAATGTGTCTTTGGCGACTCTGTCGCTTTACATCTGCGTCTACGGTCGGTACTTCTCACGTATACCCCTGTGCTGCTCAGCTGAGTTTTATGTACAGGTCTGGTATCATACGTGGTCAAACACAGGCTTTACTTGTGAGCCAAAGTTTTGCTCTCAAATCCTTCTGATGCCAAGCAAATATCCCCCAGATCCGAACCGCTTATCGCATTGTTATTCGGCATCGTGGTGGGACCGGCCGTGCTTGGATGGGTAGATCCTGGCCTTTGGCGACCAGAGGAGGATCAATTGATGGGTTACAAGGATAGTCTAACGTACGTTCTACACCGTTAGTCAGTAATGCGATAGCTCACAATACGTACGTTCTAGGCTCGCCCTCACCCGGATTACAATTGGAATCCAGGTCTTTTTCGCGGGCGTAGCTCTTCCAAAGAAATATTTAAAGACAGAGTTTCAAAGTTTAATTGTGCTGCTGTTGCCAATTATGGGAATAGCTTGGTTTGTTTGTGCATTTTTGATCTATGAGCTTATCCCGAGGCTCACATTCGTAAGCCAGCCAATATAGGCAGACCCAGAGCTTGTCACAACTGACATTCGCTACTTTGTAGATGGAGGCATTGATGATAGCAGCATGTATTACACCCACGGACCCTGTCCTTGCGAACAGCATCACCAAAGGCCGGTTTGCTGATCAGAGTGTCAAGCCGAGTGTCCGGAATATTATGTAGGCGCTCAGTTGTTTGAGACGGGGTTTGAACTCAGTTTCGTGTTTCAGCGTCGCGGAGTCTGGAGCTAACGATGGATTGGGGTATCCCTTTATTTTTCTGCGTAAGTCTGAGGCACATAGCACCAATCATCCAAATGTGTTGACGTGTTAAACTGCATATAGCACTTTTCTTCATCATGGCCCGCAGCGATGAGGAGTTCTCTGGCCCCAATCGCCACCTTAGTGGGATCATTGGCCGCTGGATTTAGTAGGTTTCAAACCCTAGTTAGATGTCACCTATTGACTCGTCAGAAATTTAGTGAAACTTGGCTATATCAGATAGTGCTCTCTGTTCTACTTGGCTTAGTTATTGGTTGGGTCGCTCGAAAGTCACTTCGCTGGTGCGAGGAGCGTCGTATGTTGGATGAAGATAACTTCGTTGCATATGGAACAGGTCTAAGTTTCTTTTGTCTTGGTTTTCTTGGTATAGTACGTATTGCTCCTGTCTGAAGGATGAAGATATCTGAAACTAACAAAATAACTTTGGGGCAGATCGGATCCGACGACTTGCTGTGCTGTTTCATTGCCGGGAACTCGTTCTCATGGGATGACAGGCAGCGTCTTGCGGCAGAGGACGCCGGTTTTCAGGATATAATTGATCTCTTGTTGAACGCGGTGCGCATTTTCACGTCCTCTCATACTAAAACGACGCTTAATTTTGATTAGGCCATTTTTATGTACATTGGTGCCCTTATGCCTTGGTACGCATTCAACGATCCGAACGGAACAGGTCTGGTACCATGGCGAGTTGTGGTATTGGGTATATGCGTGATGACCTTCAGACGGTTACCGTGGGTCGTCGCGATAGTGAGTTCATTAATGCCAAGTTTTATTATTCCATAAAGCAAAACGGCTGATTTTGCGTTTCCGCTAGTACAAATTCATCCCAGCAATTCCCAGCTTGAAAGAAGCTATATTTGTGGGGTGGTTTGGCCCGATCGGCGGTGAGAACTAAGTACTTCCAACTGGAATCAATTATTCATACCTGGGGTTTAGTTTCGGCGATCTTCTACGTCCAAGTCGCGCTCGAGTATTTGCCAAAGGACTCACGAGACCAAGTTAAACGCACAGTCGAGCCTGTTGTCTACTTTGTAAGCACCTTATACCAATGAGTCCATAAAACTGAAATTTACCATGTCTATTCTATGCAGATGGTTTTCGTTAGCATTTTGGTCCATGGAATCACCGTTCCTATGACCAAAGTGGTTATGCATGGGGCCACTCTTACCAAGTCCTTGACACTACCAAGCGAGACGGCCAAAGCTAGGTCAAGCCTACCAATCAGCCTTGACAATATTCGCCGTGTTGGGGTTGCAGTCCCTATGCCGACATACAACATGTCGGGTGAACGGACAGCTCAAAACGGAGATCTCCAAGCGAGCCGGCCGGGCTCCGGTCCGTCGACTAGAGCTCACACACGCGCAGGAACCCCGCTCGCACCCGAAGTCGACGGAGACCCTGAGTCTGCTCTTGGACAGGAGGGGCGCACTGTTGTGTGAGTGCTGCCACTTATCTCAAGATATCGCTACTTATGTGGATTCGGCTTTAGCTTCAGGGAGTGAGCCTGCCCCACCCAACCACTCCAAAGGCGGTTCCAGGACCAATACCATTTCCCTTCTCTATACGAGTGTATTACACGAAAATAGTATTTTGATGACTGCGAAACCGGAGCACAAACTCAGTTAAACAGCCGTGAGAATGTCCTCGACAATAATGTCACAAATCGACCGGCGTGTGTACTCAAGATGCTCTAATCCCAGGCTCGGGACGGACCTTATGCCCATGTTACTTTCAGCCTCCCAAAGCAGTGGCGAAAGAAGTTCGTCTTGCGGACTGTTGCGCACACGCAGACGATGGGTAACGATGCGGATGAATAGCTTGGCAGCGTCAACAGCAGATGGTGCCAGTTCTGTTTCTGCGTCGTAGGGATGAGCCATGGGAAACACCCGAGCGACCACTGAAGACGCTTTCAGCAGGGTCTCAAAGTCGCGTTGTGCACGAAGTGTAAGGAACGTGCCGTCTAGTTGGTGGTGATGTCGGGCAGCAGACATGAGAGAGCTCATATATATCTGGAGAGGAAGGGGCAATTGAATAGCATTCGTCGCGTCTATGATGCGCTTTATGGCCTAGTGCAGTTGGTAATGTAGCCAGCATAACGCAGAGACTTAGAACACTAACCTCTTGACTCAAGGCGGGTGATTGAGAAAGATGATGCTGGGAACTAACATTTCCCGAGTATTGCTCGCCCAATACCACCGTCAAACTATAACCGAACAAATCAATCTGATAAGTTAGTCAGTTAATATGTGCGAAGCGAGGCAAAGTGTTGGGCGTACTAATGGCTTTATAATCGGAGAGCGTTCGCGGTCGTCTCGGCCACCTGCGTGAACATAGACAAGTAAAAAATTGTCGGGCAAGTTCCATCTGCCTGTGCTAATAGATGGTTCCCCACGCTCCTCGTCGTCGGTATCAATTATGATGATTCTGGTCCTCAATATGTCGACAAGGGTCTGTTGTACCACTCTGCTCGTAACCTCAAGATGAGAGACAACCAAAGCGTGAGGAACCCGAGGGGCTACAACGTTTCGCCGATGCGAATGTGAGTGCGGTCGATTAGTTTGATTGTTGGGTGTAAGTGTGAGGGGTTGTGTTTGCTCAAATGATTGCACGTTAGGATACGACGATGGTCGAATAGGAGAACTAGCTGGAGACACGGCCCGATGTTTGGATCGTACCGGAGAGTGTGCAGGCCTAGAACTACCCCCGTGTGTACTTGAGAATGAGTGGTCAAGATTATGACCAGGCTGAGTTATGAGAATGTTTTGCAGGAATGATACCGGGGTATGGTATTCTTTCGCCCGCAAACGTTGTGTAAGGGGCCCCGTGAGGGACGAAAGTGCAGAAACCACTAGCCCTTTAACCCTTCCAATATCTTCTTCATGGATTCGAATGATGAGATGTTTATAACCTCCAGCGATACACGTCAATAGAGCGGCCGTGATTTCTGGGTGGGTATCCGGCTCGAGTTCGGGTAGTTCATTCGACATCGGGATGACTTTCTTATATCTTATTCCGGTTATGGAAGGCCGATTTCAAGAACTTAGAGTAAGCAAAAGCATGCTGTTTCGATCAAGGAACGTAGTGTAGATGCCACACCGCGAAGAACAATCGGCTGGCCCGTGCGTCATGGGCGCTTAGTGGTGGCCGGGAGGTTGGACACGTCGAATCAACGACCACGAACTATGAGCTCCGACTCTTCTCATAACCAGGTAAACTTGGCACGCTTGCTACGGAGTTTGGAGAAAGCCGTTGAAACCCAAGATTGGAGTTATCAAAATCTGACTGAACGTGGCGTAAGATGGGTCCAAGCAGAAGGCATGTTGCAGGTGAGTGTTCTAATTATGGAAACAAGATATATTACAATAACGTGTGTCAGTAGAGTGTCACCTATGCCAGGCAACTGCTTTCCAACATTAAAAACTCCGAGGGAATGGAGTTGGATGGGGCTGCTGATTCGGTGCAGTCCGTGTTCTGACCACCAAGTTTAACTACCCATTTACCTGCCATATATAGTGACGTACGATCACAGTATCTCAAGAACACGGAGGCTAAAATCAATCACGTCGAATCCATTTTGGCTGAGATCAAGGAGGTAAATACTATAGAGCCACACCTCATTCAAGTAACTTATGTGTTTTCAGCGTTCCCAACCACAACAGCCTAAGCCTCCTTCCTTCCTCTCGCACGTACCAACCCCACAAACCAAATCTCCCTCCCGGCCTGAAATCACCACAACCTCTTCCACATCTAAACCCTCTGAGCTTCCGACTTCCGACGCACTCCTACCAGCAGATGACGCCCAATCTGCATCACAGAGTCCTGAGGATAACCTCTTGCCCTCAACCCCATTCCCTCAATCCGAACCAACGTTTATGTCTCAAGAAACCACTCAGCCACGTACCGAATCCCTGTTTCCCGAATCTCGACCCTCTGTCTCCGCCTCAACAGCGCCCCAAACTACCGACACACCAGCCTTTATGCACACTTCTCTCAAAACGCAAGAAGATCTCTCAGAGCAACTCGCTCAGATGGCTGCCCAGCTAAAACGCAATGCACAATCGTTCGCAGCTCAGCTTCACGAGGATAACGCTCTCGTGAAGCTTGCGCACGACCAACTAGAGGGTGTGCATACTCGTGTCAAAACTGAACGCACCACACTTCGAGACTTTAGAGGGAAAAACGGATATACGACTTGTATGGTTATGGGAGCGGTCGTGGTTGTAATGGTATCCTGGATGATGATGTTCTTCCTGATCAAAGTCACGTAGTGTTGCCCATGTTCATGCCTTTACGTTTTTACATTTTTACATTTTAAGTACTCATGTCTTTTTCTTTCTTTCTTTTTACGAGCCCAACTTTATCAAACGACGTGATTGGAAACCCATAATTATACTACGTGCTGTCCGCAGGAGCCAAGCAATGATAGTGACCCTATCCCTTTCGGGCCAATAAAATCTAAGAGTTGTAGGCAGATAATAACATCCAAATCCACCAAAAAGACCAGAGCTTGGTTCGCCTAGGACTTCTATAGGACGCATATATAAACCGCCTTGGAGAACGAACGGGCTTTAAGGTAGTTTCCATGGACATAAACCAAGGATAATGGCGATCTAAGAGGCTCCAACTTGAATGTATGCGTTCAAATATGAGCGCATTCAATCACCGCTGTAGAGCGATATCAAACCCCAATTCGACCAGGCTGAAATCGATTCCAAAATACTGCTACAAACCCTGGTACATTGCACAAAAAAAAAAATGAAGCTAAAGGACAGACAGTACTAATACTCAACTCTTCTCTTCCACACTTGTTGTTCGTTTGCGCAATTCCGGAACTGCCGCCCTGAACAGAAACGTCAGCTATTCGAATGGGACGCGTTTGGTACTTCTGCTCACTCGTCCTGCTCTTTGTTAAGATCCGTGCTAGTAGAATCTGCGTGGAGCGTCGCAGGAGGTGGCACCAAACCCGCAGCCAAGCCGGATGCTACTAGTCCATGGTGATGGTTATGTGCGTCCCCCTGTTCCCCATCAAGAAGCGCCCCACAAGTGCACTGGACACCTAGACACCCCCCCTATGAGTACCTTGCATCCATTTAGAATATATACCAACTTACAAGGCCCCCTGATCTTTCGTGCGACGATGGCCGTTCCAAATGCCCATGCCCCCCAAGCAGACAGATACATAGCGGCAGTTCCGATAAAAATGCTTGCCAAAAGCGACGACCTGGGTTTAAGCTGATAGCTAGGACACAAGTAATTTGTCACCATCTTCGAGTCCGCAGGTAGCCCCGTCAAATTCCCCAGTGTAATGTTGGATGGCTGTCCAGCGATCAGCATCTCCGCCCAAGTTTGGTAAGGCGGAACGACCTTTCCGTAATAGAATGAGCGTGTGTTGCCAATCCAAGCGTCGGGATTGATTGGTATTGGAGCAAGGTTAGGTCGGAATGCGGTGGCGACCGCTGACTGGTTCCGGAATATGTTGTTCGGAACAAGATCTCCGGAGCTCAGGGCTAGGTATGGCCCAGGACCATTGAGATCGAGGTATACACCATTGACGACAGCCAAAACCAAGTTGTAGATAGAGTCACGGTAGATAGCAGTGGGGTCTGTGGATTCCGAGGATGATGTAACGACAGTACCATTAAGGTATGTAACAGTCGTGCTTTCGAATTCGAGAGAGCTGTTGACGCGGGCGCTGAGAGTGAGTGCCCGGGGTGCGAAATCCCCGTTGCCCATAATCATAAGCGAGTCTGTTGATATGACATCGAGAACGCCAAAAAAGGCTTTGCGGTAATCACGAGAGGTTTGGTTGATGAAATCGAAGAGATAGGTATCATATCCGTAGTATTGCCCAACTACGTCCTTGGTTAGATCGTTGGCGAATGTGATGGACGTCTCTAGGAACGCATTGATCGGGGCAGAACAATTTAGTGCAACCTAGACCAGTATATCATAGTTTAGTGCTTATAATGCTACTGCCTGGAACAGGTCACATACAGTTACTGTCTGGGCCCAATCCAACAGACTATAGTCAAACCGGGTGTCGTAAACTTGGCATTCGCTGAACGACTGTCCTCGATACTCAACACGAGATTCGTCAGAAGGGATGCGAGCCGAGATGTTTCGCCATGCGCTAAGAACTTTATACTCGAAAAGGGAAGGTGTCAGACGTATTTTATCCCCACGGCCAAAGTCCTTGGGTTCGCACGGCGGGGCACTGCGACGGAGCAAAGGTGGCAGGCGAGGAGAATTCCACCACCGTGGGACTGTATCGTTGGGCTGGAAGTCGGGACTTAGAGAAGGAACTAATTCATAGCCCGAGGTTACAACTGCATTCCCGTTAGACGGTTACGTGGGCCAAACAGTCAAAAATTGGGCTCACTGTTCACGAGCACTAGAACAGGTAGGAGCAATAGAACAGCTACGATTGTGATGATCGTAAATGTGCGCTCCCTCGGATACGGGTGGCTAAGCGGGTATTCGAGCAATCCCATCGTGAGTCGTAGAAAAACGTAACCAGGAGAGGCTCTCGGCGCTGTTGACGAAGCGGGAGGTGCAACCTGTCGCTGCACCACATGCCCTGGCGTAGGTTTATACTAGCTCTGGAGGTGAATAATAACACGGGAGAAATCTAGATGTGCCCATCATCACGGGTTCTGTTAATATGCATCTTGACACAGCCATGAATTAGATCTGATGGAGAACGTAAACCATGAAGCGTGGGCGCAGATCTCGTGCCTATCCTATGTAACGTTTTTAATAGAATCATCAGTGGCGCTAGAATGCCCGAGCTTTTTAGCGCCCATTGGGTGATGTACTAATAAACAACTCCCAGCGTATAAAAGGTACGCAGTTGGAGGCTAATAATAGCCTGCATCCGGTGCAATCAATACAGGAGACGGCCCGAATCCAGCTACAAGCACTCTGGTCCAACAATTTTTGAGCCAAAAGGAATATGACTTCTGAGGCAGTGCTCGGGATTCTGTGATGCCCGATGGAAACCCCAGATGGTGTTTGCTTCTCAGCAGCTTACCTCACTGCGCCCACGGCGAAGAAAGATATTGAGCTTGACTCACATTATGGGCGTGAGGCGCGAAAGGGCTATGGCTATCCACTCCACAGCCAGAGAGGGCAAATCCATCATCCCTACACCTGCCTTCTTGACTGGTACCGTTGCATGAAGGTACACCCTCAGCCATGTAGCCGGTAGTATTGGATTCAATCGGTATTTTGGTCCGTCTGTCTTTGGCAGGCTAGCCAAATCTGCGCACGACCTACCGTTCACTTGGGGGGTCTGGGAGCCCCTCGGTTTCTTTGCCAATCCGGGTTACACGGGATCCAATGAATGGCAAAAAAATCTGACAATGTAAATCTTTTACTGTAAACAGCAAGGTAAAATCGGGGCGAGAGTTTGGACGAGCCAACCCTCCGCTGATGTCTTCGGGTTCGTTATCGAAACTAGAATATCGCCCATAAAAATATAGCACGTGGAAATATCGTTGCAGCTTTGTATGCGTGTCATGGAGGGACGTGCTCGGGTGGTGCCCTGCACCAGTGTTTGGCGCTGTAATTAACCCCTCTCACGCTTCACGTGACCTGACGCCCTCCACCATGGTGCGCACAATCACACCGCAGCCATAGACTCATCTAACCACTCTCCATAGTCTCATGCACTCAGGGCATACCTCGCGGCCGTCCGCGCGACGTTGACCGCCGCAATGACTCTGGAGAACTTCTCCTCTCAAGTCGTCGAGCGACACAACAAGCCCGAAGTCGAAGTCGGGACCTCTCTCGAAGTGTTGCTCAACCCGCTCGTGATCTCCCGGTCCAAGACCGAACAGGTGCTCATCGAGCCTTCGGTCAATTCGATTCGGATGAGCATCAAGATCAAGCAGGCAGATGATATCGAGCAGATTTTGTGTCACAAGTTTACGCGTTTTATGATGATGCGTGCAGAGAACTTTGTGATTCTGAGGCGTAAACCTATTGCGGTACATTCTCTGATCTCTATTTCCTCGCAATGGAGGAGAAAACTAATTCTCATGATCTGTTAGGGCTACGATATCTCGTTCTTGATCACCAATTTCCACTCGGAAACCATGCTGAAGCACAAGCTAGTCGACTTTATTATTCAGTGCGTATTTGCCTCTATTACAGCGGCACGTTCTGACGTCTTTTTTAACTAGATTCATGGAGGATGTAGACAAAGAAATCTCCGAAATGAAGCTTTCCCTCAACGCCAGGGCACGTATTGTCGCCGAGTCGTACCTCACAGCTGTAAGTTACGATGCTATGATATCTGCTTGCTTTTTGACCAATCTCGTGTCTAGTTTGGTTAGAGCATTTGCGACTGGTCTACGGTTGCCATATACTCGTACTATAAACTTGCAATAAAAACCAACTCAAACACCCTGTCGCGCGTAGACGTAAACGTGACAAACGGCACCAGGAAAATGACATTGCATTAAAGGTAACCCAACATGACTCAATCAGCAGCCACCGCATACATCAATAATACATAAAACTAATCTTGAGAGCACGATAGCGGTAGCGATGGAATGGATGTCCTATGTTAAGAAAATGCGAATACAAAATCCAAAAAAATCCAGCGAAGGCAAGCAGTAATCCGAAAGCTTTAGCCAGAGCACGACAGCGACGGCAAGAAACCTGAAAATCTCATCTATATTTGACTGTATGTCCTTGGACGCGCCGGATTACGTGGGGGTACGGCAGGCGCCGGGGATCGTCGACCATTTGCTGTTCCAGCAGCGAACGTCTCTACCGGCGCGCACAATGCATCCGTTTCTACTCGAGGGCAATGAAGGGCGGTGGGATAACGATGAGGTGCACTAAGACCCTCGTTTCTCTGAATGACCACAGGCACGTTTTCCTTTTCGGCGGCATGGCGTCGCTTAGGCTTGCCGAGGCGAGTACGACGACGCGATGCAGGCATTGCAGATTCGCTGTTTGAACTACCAGGTAACGATCGCGTCGAGGAAGAGGCGGGAAGTTGGGTCCTGGAGTGTGAGCGACGCGAGGGGGACATCCTTGCTCGTCGTTTGGATGTAGGTTTGCCCAACCCCGACCCAACCGAAGGTGACTTGATCATCCCACTTCGCTCTGAAGGAGGCCTGGGCGCCGCAGTACCCATCCGTATCCTTGTCACATGGAGCCTGTTCATTCTGGCTACAGTTTGGCGTTGTCTGAGCAAGTGTAAGCTGTCCTGGGGTGGCGACATATATAGCGTCCGTCGGCCTTGGGGCTCGGGAAGACGACTGGGCCTAGGCGAAACAAGAATCCAGTCGGCGGAATTTTCTTCTTCAGCGTCGACATCGATAATCTCGAGCCTGCACGCCGCTGGCCTCCTGGCGCTGCGGGATGCTTTGGTTGCGTGAGACACCTGCAAGTCGAACATATCTCGAGTGTTCCGACGGCGGATGCTCGGTGTGCGAGAGCCAGAGGCAACGCAATGCGGGTTGCCAGAAAGGCTCGGGCTGGTTGGAGCAGAAACTGGATCCCATAGACTGGGCGGTATCGACACGCTCGGACGGGGCGGAACGCGCGTAGAAGGCATTGTCTTGGATCTCGAGCGCGGTATGGCACGAAATGGTTCAACTGCTCCAGAAATACCCTCCCCTAGAGTGCGAATATCGTCGGCGATAACATGAACGCAACTCTGGGCGTTGACAGGGCATAAAGTAAAGTTGCAGCTCGAATCCAGTTCAGCTCGCCAATCGGTAAGGAGGAATTCAGGTCCGCCAGCAGTCACAGATTCAAGACCGCGAGCGATCCCCATAGGGCGGCGTGGAGCTCGCATAGGAAGCGACAGTGCATCCTCGGCAAAGTCGAAGTGGCCGCTTCGGCCTCTACGCTCGTCATCTTCGGCATAGTTTCCCGAGTAAATGCCAGCCCCAAGACCCAACCAAGCTAGGACATTGCTCTCAGTATCTTGGCCTCTGTCGACGGCGTCTAAAAACATCTTCCCAAGACCATGACCCAGGCCCTGAGTTGCGTCTTCCTCAGGATACAACATTCCAGAGGTACGAATTGCCATCATCGTGTCCGACATTCCCAAGCCCAGGCCATGGAGCACCGAAGAGTGCCTTAAATTGTGTGACTTGTCAGGGGTCGCACAATCCAACTCGAATGGAACACGCGAATCAGGCGAACTGTCTCGGCTGTGGCTTTCGTATCCATCAAATGGGGTGGGCGTTTGGCCTTCGAATCCTGTCGAATAGTCGGACTTGGACCGGATAGTCGACTCAGTAACTGAGAGTGGGAAAACATCTGATTTGGGGCGGGAGCTCTTGACGATGGTTGTGTTGTGAATCGTGCGATGGGAACCATTTTGTTGCGCTCGAGATGTTTGATGGGCTGAACCAGATGAACAGCCAGGTGAGGCGTCATCCGAGTTGACCGATGGGGATGGAGACCGAACAATATTTTCTCGAGGACTCAAGAGTGCCGCAGTCCGGGCAGCCATGTCGGCCGTATCGATAAGCTCACAATATTTGTAGGTGGCTTCCGTGTTGGATGTAATCGGATTCGAGCTGTCAACGGGACAATTGAGTCTGGCTATCACGCGACGACAGAAAGAGGTACGAACATAGAATAGGAACCGTCGCTCCTTTTCAACGGCGGACGCCGACTTTTTTTCGGGTCCATGTCAGCTTGTGAACGAACAGAAAAAATAAATCACAGGGCCACTCACAACGACTTGGATGCCACCAACGGAAGAGGCGCAGTCGACTGGCGATGGGGGGTGGGCCGGGTGGAATGGGTCTGGTAATGCGACTGGGTTGCCAGCTTTCCAGATGCAACAATATCAGACTCGGTGACCTGGACGCTGCCCCTCCTGCCTCGAAGCATGGCCTTTGCCTTGGTCACGAATGACTCTATTCCAGACGGAGACATTGGACTCGGAGACCGTCGCATAGGAGGCAGCGGCAAGTCGAATGTGGTAACCAACATTTTCGGGGACAAGTACTCGGCACGACCATGGTGGGGCTGGATAGGGGCGGTCTGGAGTGGGGGGGTCGAGTGAGAGCCGGCCATTGCAGAGGGTGTGCCAAGAGCTAGCGAGGTGAGGTGGGCATAAAAAGCTTAAACGGGCGAATTTAAATGAGTGTGTACGATGTTGGCGATGTTCAGTATCAGGTGGGCTGGCTCCGAAGGACGGAAGGGGGGTGTCCCTGAACTAAGCAGACCCCTGAACGCCAAACAGAGATGCAAGCCGGCACGTGAGCCAAACAAACATAGAATACCGTCTGGTAGCATATAGATAGGATCGTATGTACAAATAAGTAAAGCAACACGCATGTCGAAAATAACAAAGCACGAACAGTCCGAAAAGAATCACTCAGTACCAGCCCTTCTTGCCCACTGGTTGAACGTTTTTTGAATAGTCGCGAGTAGGAATGATGGATTCGGTAATGTTAAAAACCTCGATCGCGCGCTGGGTGAAACGCCGTCAGTCAAATGTAAATGTATTAAATGCGAACACCGCACCCTCCACGTTGCAACGTCCAGCTCCATGACCAGCTGTCGCTTGCTTATGTCTCCAGTGTCATACTGCTCCTGCTCGGGGGGATCGCATGCGTCTGAAACGGAAAATGAGCGCCGTATTCCGTTCCGAATAAATCGCACCACATACAAATTATAGGTTCATCATCTTCGACCTCGAACGCAATTTTTGCATCACGAATCATAAACGATACATAGAACATATTCTCCACCGATTGACCAAAGCTATGCGGGTTGATGACAAACTTGAAAAAATTGATTCTTTGACATTGTTCCAACCGTTTGTAAACCTGTAGACAAGCTCAATGACGTATTCGAGGAGCAAACGGAGATGGTCCCGTACCAACTTGATGTTTTCACTCGTTTCATTCTCTGAACGCTTCAAGTCGGCCGCGACGAGCTATAGACACATAAGCAAACACAACACAAGCCAAAAAGACACGAGTCGACCTCACCTCTTCAGGCTGCGCAACCTTTTGACTCCTATCTAGCTTGGCACGCTGAGTCGCCTGCCGTTTCTTCGGTTCAATCGACAACGGTCCTAACATAAAATCCATCGCCGGCGCAGTTCGGCTCCACTTCATCGTTTTAGGCGTCAACCGGCTCCAGTTTAGCCATTGCCCTTGTTCGTGTCCCTCTTCTTCCTCGTCTCCGGAGAGGTTCCCGCCACCACCGCGTTGCTGATGATCCGCCGCACTTCGTCCCCCCACGAAAGTCACAAGTTGGGCGACAAAGTCTGTATCGTCGAATCCGCCCGCATCGTGTTTGAGCGACTTGGCTTTTTGGGATACTTGTGCTGTGATATTGAGCAAGAGGTGGCTATCGAAGATGGCTTCTGTTGGTCCTTTGACTACAGGCCAAAACTCTCAGTCAATCTCTACACTAGTTATCCAAAAATAGCACTAACCTCGTGTAAACGCATCATTTGCCTTGTTCAAAACCTCCTCCATATCGGCCATATTAATCCTCTTCGCATCTCGAGCATTCTCTAGCCAAAAGATTCAGCCCAAGCTCATTGGGCATACTCAGGGATGACCAACCGGCGGTAGTCTCCATCAATTGCCGATACTCGACCCGGACCTGCCTCTTCTCCGCCTCTGACATGTCTGGGTCATACGTCAAAAAGTCTCCATCCTCCTGCGTCGCCGTCTGCGTCTTGAGTTTTTGAGTTTGTGTTCGCTTTTGTGTCTGACTCCAGTCAATTTCCATTTCCTCGGCTTGTTCATCTTCTTCGTCTCGCGCCCTTTGCTTGCCTTTACTACTCGATTGCGTCCCGTGGACCATAATGGTGTGGTGGTGGAGAGATGGGCGGATGGGTCGGCGCGTATCTCAATCGCCACTCCTCAGGGCCCACCCATTGAAACTCGCGTCCGATCGCTTGACGTTGTTTGGTCCCAAACAAATGGAAAAAGGCTGCAGGTACAATTATTGAAGACACTGTATAGAGACAACGGAATCAAGTCTGCGCATGTGGAGATGCGAAAAGTAATGAGAAGCCAAAATTGAGTCACTGAAACAGTCTGCGCATGTGCGATAGCATATAAATGACCAAATATCATAAATGTCCCTTTCCTCGAATCATAATGTCAGTCCGGAACGTGCTCGTTTTGGGGGACGAGGTGATGAAGCATCTAGTGGATTGAATGCTCGTTTGAGAGTCTGGTGCCCGTCAGCGGTGTCTTTTCGTATCTGTGTAATTGGTTAGCGGCAAAACCAAATGGAAGTCAAAGCGGACTTACACTACTCCCGCTCAACTCCCTCGACTTTCTCTGTTGCAATGAGCGACTCAACAGCGAGGACCCCTTTCCGTCCTGACCAAACGGCGTCGGAGACTTACTATTCGCATCGGCCATCGACACAGGTGTTACAGGTCTATACGAACACGCTCGAACGGGTATCGGAACCGGAGTAGGTGAATCGGCCCGAGCTGAGGTAAAAAAGGACATGTCGATGGGTGGGAGGGGGATGTACCATTCGTCTTCGTGGGGTACCGGGTGCTCCGATTCCTCGTCCATCCAATGGATGGTGATGGTCTCACTCGGCACCTGCGGAGGCTCCTTGGTCGACAATTCCTCTTCGGATGCTGAGGGCAGACGCACGAGCTTTGGTGCAGGTGGTTCACGTGACAGGGGCATGATCTCCTTTCCCTCGTCGTCGATTCCAGAATATTCGACCACAGAAGGGCAACACCTTGAAACCACTCTCGTCCGGTTGATGCTCAACAACGACCGATTAAAAGACGTATACGTCCTCGTCGGTGGTTGCTGAACCATCTGGCATGGAACAGATACTGGAGACTCTGGAACTTGTGTCTCATCCGATGCAGCAGACGACATTGTCAACTCGGTCAACGCACTCCCCCACCGGGAATCGTCGTCCTCTTCCTCTTCGTCGCTTTCGCTCACGTCCCCGTCGGCAAACATTTCCACGACTTGTTCAAACGCCCGCGTCACACCGCGCCGATGCGTCCCGATAAAAGGCGTGAATTTGCGCCACATGCCCATTGTGCAGAGCGGGACCGAATCGTCGATACAATCGTCAGGGTCGCTCTCATCGTCGGGCGGGGGAGACGGAAGCGATCGAGGAATCGTGGTGGAATGACGGGGCGGAGACGCCACGCTTCGCGCGTCGGGAAGCAGAGGATTGTAATCGTCTTCGTCCCACTCAGAGTCCATCTCGTCGTGCTCGGACGAGACGGACTCCACAGGTGCTGGTTCTTCGATATCACTCTCGGAAGCACTGTTCCCACCACGAGTTTCCTCAGGCACGTCTGATAGCGAACCCTCGACCAAGCATGGCACATTGCGTATGTCCAAAAGGGGATCGTCTTCGTAAACAAATCGAGGAATCCGGCCAAAAGTATGCGGACTTGGCCGGTGGGCTTGCCCGAGGAAATATCGTTGCCGAGGGGGAACAAGAATCACCTTGAGGTCATCCAAGGGGTTTCGGAGGTCCTCGTCGCTAACCTCTTCGTCTTCGTCCTCCTCGCCCTCGCGGACCAACTCGGGCGTAGTCGGCTCGGTCTCGAATGCCACGTCTGCCACGACCTGTTGCTGCTCCTGTGGTTGGTCCAACCCAATGCCAACGGTCAACCCCATCGGACGAACCGTCTCGTCCGGCTCGACCTGCTTTGGACCCATCGAGTTCGCATAAAGCCGGTTGGTGACCTCGGCAAGCGCGGCACGCCTCGCTGCCTTTTCCTCCCTCAGCTTGCGCTTCATCTCCTTGCGCTCGGCCCGAGCTTGCCTCCTTGCCTCCTTCTCGCGACGACGTTGCCTCTTGGCCTCGCGCTCTGCACGACGTTGAGCTGCCGCGGCATCCTCGTCTTCGGTCTCGGGAGAGACTCGCTTCCTCGACCGACGGGAGCTCGCAGCAGCTTCGAACTCGGCGGGTTCGTCCAGGGGGATTACAGTACCCAGAAACCGCTTTGGCCAGTCTACGCCAAAGATGGTATGATGTCGTTCGCACCTGACGTTGAATAGAAAACACGTTTAACACTATTCCCAAATACACACTGGATAAATTTTTTTACCTAAAGCATTTGAGCTTCACCTGTTCTTTGCTCGTTCTGGACGGCAGCACGGCCAGGCAGACCAAACAATCCTTCCCCTTTCGCGCGACCTTTTTTTCAGCGGGAGCAGTAGGCGCAGCTGGAACGGGTGTCCCAGATCCAGCATTGCGTGGTGCGGTCGGTTTGAGAAACGCACGGCGAGTCACCCGAGCCGAGACGATTGCAGCCGCCCGAGACCGCAGCGACCTGCCGTCTTTGGTAGCCCCCTCGTCCGAGAGGGGTGGAGTCACGCTGGACTTGAGCCCATTCAGGCGAGACGACACCCGTTTCGCAGGTACGTCGGCAACCTGGGGAGGTGGGGTACCTGCCGGTGTCGATAATGCCGTAGTCCGAGTTCGCCTGAGCGCAGGCCGTGCGACAGTGGGTTCTTGTTGAATTTGAGAAGGAAGGGTCGGTAAGCTCGCTGATGCTTGCGTCAGGGTCGCTCGCGGAGTAGCATGGGAGGATGAGGCTGATTCATTGGTGTCGGTGGGGCTCTGGAGTTGGAGCTTGACCCGAGCAAGTTGGGAGGTGTCGCCAGCGATTCGTAGCCGAGTCGTTTCTGCAAGTGGTCGGTGAGGGGACGTAGGTGGAGAGCTCGGGTTCATGGAAATTTTGACGGGCGGAGGAAATTCCACATCCGAATCGTCTGAGATCTCCATGGGAGCGTCGGTCTCGAGACCATAATGTCCTTCGTCGGTTTCGCGACCATCGTCGGTTTCACCGTCGGTGTCTGGAATTCGGATTGGGTCGGCTTCAGCCTCGCTGTCGCTAATATCGATGACCTCGCCATCGGTATCGGCATAAGACGTCCCATCGTGCTCGCCCTCTGCGGCGTCCTCGACTCCAGAGGGTACAGCGACCAAAGGGGCAAGAGAACGCCGTGGGGCACTGGTAGCGCTTTCGGCCTTGGCCGCACCGGTCAATGTGGGCTCCGAGTTAGATAGGTCTGGCTTCCGGGTAGAAGCAGGCCCAGGGGCAGGGGCAGGATTGCTCGGCTTGTGGGATAAACCAGCAGCCTCCTTCTTGAGGAACTCCTTTTCTCGCTCGGAGTCGCTGGTTTCGGGGTAAGTGCCCGGAGGTGCATATCCGCCTCTACGACTTTCCTCGCATGTCGCACAAAGGCAGTGTTTGTTCTGTTTGCCAACTAGTAACATGTGTGAGCGCCGAGATGAATGGTCAAACAGACAGGATACGCACAGTAATCGGGGCCGTATGACGCAGTAATTTCTTCACCGACCGAAATGGGGCGCAAGACCCGGAAGGTTATGTACTTGCCGTCGCGAAAGAGCTCGGCGTTGGGGTTGCAATCATGCTAGACAGGACTGGTGAACAATTTACATATACGGCACCGAGTGGCTCAACTCACGTTGACGAATCGAGCTGGGCCGAGGAACAGCTGGTTGCAACCCTTTTGATGGCTGTAAATGACGCTAAAGTCGCGCGATGCCGCCCCGCTCGTGCGTCTGAGCTCGTCGTCCTCCTTGTTGGTGAGATCGGCGATACTACCCTTGAGTTCGTGTATTTTCTGTCCCTTGAACTCGCCGCCGGTGCAAGTCGTGCCGGTCGCAGCTGCACCGAGGGGCTGTGTGGCCAAAACACAGAGTTCAGACTTGCCCGTCTTCCAGGTGTAGCGCGACGTCGACGCGATCTCGATCTGGCCTGTCGGGAGGTAGAGTTCAAAGTAGCGGGAAGCATGGGTTGCGAAGCAGTTGATCTGGCGCTGGGTCTTGCCCTTGAGGTACTGCCTGACCGGATCGAGCGCGAGCAACTTGTCGACGGCGGGCTCGACGAGCTTGTACGACGGTTGCTTGCCCTTGCCTACCTGGGGGACGACGAGCTCCCGAACGATGGTCAAAATCTGGCGTGGGTCGCACTTGGGCAGCGGCCGGGTTTGATCCATCTTGTGAACGCCCAGCTGGAGCCCGGGGGCGAGCGTGTCGATCAGGATATGGCTGCGTGCCATGAGCAAGCTGTCGCGCAAGTTACGACGACAAGACGCACCTAAGAAAGTCGTCATCCCGGGCAAGATCCTGGGCTTGCATCGTCGCAATTGTGCGCTGCCATATGATCTTCTTGGGCGCCATCTCTGGCAGTCAACACGGGCGAAAACGTCGAGGCGGAGAGGAAGGGAGAATGGAGCCAGCCGTCGAGAGTCGACGGCGGCAGAGCGTAAAAAACCAGCGAGGAGCGGGTCCGGTGGTGGTCGGGCGCAAGCGACGAGAGTCGATCCGCTGTGCTGGGATGTTTGTGGGTCCGAGTTGAGCAACCGCACAATTCAAAATCGCGATCTGATCTGTGTGGCAGTTGCGTCGTCGATTTGAATGCCGGCGACATCAGCCCAAGAAACAACACATGTGCGGACGCGCATTGGCATAGCGATCTTACACCTCCCCTCGGTTTCAGCTCCAGCCCGCTGATCAACACCAGGTGCCCAAGGCACTCGCGTCGGACAATTCCTCTCCCGCATCGCCAGCTGACCGACATCGATCGTTCCTACTTATCTATAGGGGCCTTCGGCCCGGCCCCAGCGACGTCGGCTCCGACCCACCCCAGGCTTTCATATCACAAACAGAGGTAAGATTGAGCATAAAACATGGTGCATGCAGTAGCAATAACAGATACAACGGTGGCCCTTTCCACCCAAACACACTCGACATTTACTGCGCGTGCTTCTGTTTGCCCGTGCGCAACTTCCTGAGGTAAAACTGCACCCATCGTCAGCAACAAGTTGGACACAAACAGGCGCCCAACCCACCTCGAGCTCGCGCCCCTCGAGAATGTACCCATCGGCACGTCCAGACTGACCAGGTCGGCTCGAAATGGCAGCATACAGACGGCCGGCCGCAAACTGGTTCTCGAGCAAGGTGTCGATCTTCGCATCTGTCAAACCAACATCAATCACACGACAAATCAGAATAGACGCCTGCAACGGCACATACCTTTCTTGCGCTCCTCAAGCTTGCGAACAACGCTTCTAGACTTTTTGGTCTCCTCGCCCTCGGCCTTTTCCGCGGGCTTAGCACCCTTTTTCGTCACCGGCTGGGCGTACTATGCGCGCCATAAATTAAATCAGGCGCTGATAGGAGACAAACTGTTTGCTCACGTGTGCCTCGTACCACTGACGGAAAGGAGTAGCGTCGACCTGGATGATCGCACCCTTGACAAGCGTGTTCGTACGCACGAGCTCGTTGTTCGACGCATTGTACACCTGCAACCACCATTAACCGAGTCGTTCTCTTGCACTCCAACACGACGGCAACGTACGACAGAGATGATACGAGTCTTGCGTGTAGTGTGCTCAGACCCCCACGCAAAGTTTCCGCTCTCGAGGCGGAGCGCACGGAACTTGAGGTTTCCACCCCGGACACGCACACTGTGCACACGCTTCGGACCGAGCTTGGTGCTCGCCGGCTGGCGACCGAGCTCGAATTTTCTCTTTTTGCGGTAGTGGGGGCGCTGAGCACCAGTTGCGGAGCGCTTGTGACGCGAGCTGCGGGAGATACCTGCCGGCAAGTGAGTCTCTGTTCAAACTCGACATGGTCTGACCTTACCTGATGAGACGAAAGTTGAAACGGCATTCGTTCAGCGTGATCTAGTTCTTTGCCCGCGCCGTCACTCACCCATTTTGTGTTTGTCGAAAGAGTCTTGAGCTCGCTCGCGGAAGGTCGATTGGATCCGTCGAGGCCTGAGGTGTGGCTTCGGCGCTTATGGAATTGTATAGCACCCCTCAACCTACAAGTCGAGCATGGTGTATGATTGATTGTTAAAACATGCGCAACAGCAATAATAGCAAATATCCAAAAGGCTACAAAAAACCTGTTTGTTCTGTCTAAACTAGGCTATCTCGTTCAAAATTCTCGCTACCTCGTCCTTTGTATCCACGTTCATCTCCACTGGCGTTTCCGCCCCATTTCTCGCGGCAGTTGTAACCACACCTGGCGTTTTCCTCTTTTCGAGCTCCTTTTCCAACTCGGCGATCCGCTCCACGTAGCGTTCGTTTGCTTTCTTCAAATCCTCCACGTCGTGCTTGGCCGTACGGGTCACTCGGGCCAGACTGTCCTGCGCATCACCCAGCTGTATCTGAATCCTCCGGCGTTCCCGACGTTCCCGATCCAGGTCGTCTTCCACCCGACGGATATCCTCGCGCGCTCGTCGGAGTTTGTCCGTCAACCGCTGGATCTGGCCTTCCGTGTCTTCACCCGCCGGTCGCGGCATATCCCCCATCTCCACATCAGCGTCTAGCCTTCAGTTAGCATCGGTTGTGGGCTTGCATAATGCCAACTTACCGGCAGAATGACTTCTTGTGTATGCCCACATCTCTTGTCGAAGACTTTGCATTGAGGGTTCGAGTGGTTGCCGGCCAAGTGCAGAAGCCTCGTCCAGGTTTACGACGATGTCCCGAGCCAAACGATAGACAAGCGCGGGGCTCCGTTCAGTCTTGAACCGTTCACCCTGCAGACGAGCCAAAAACAAATAGAGGGGAGCAGCCTCGGACGGTCTTTGGGTAGACAATGCCACTGTGTGGGAAAACGAAATATACTTAGTTTTCTTGCTCACAAAAAATGAATCCAAGGATGCACAAATCCGGGAGGTTTACTCCAAAGACGGCCAAAAGGAGATAAAATCGAACCTTTGATTCCTTCCAGGGCGAGTGCTTCCGCGTCCGCGAACCGCGGCTCCTTTTCTGCAGCAATATGGTACTGACTAGGTTGGCATTGCATGTCACGCATAAACTTGAGGGTGTTCAGTGCTTCCTCAGATGTGGCCGATGCACTGATTGGTTTGGTAGATGGGGGAGCGGTTGGTCCGTCCAAGGGTCTACTCAGACGACGTGAATCTGAACTTGGTACACGTTCCCGCCGAGCTATATCATCCATCCGGCTGTCAACCGCGAGAGGGGGAGGATAGCTGGGCGAAGCTGCAACTCGTTCGCGAGGTGGGTAGTGCGGGATCACTGGCGAACGCGGAGGGTACGGTGAGTACCGAGCAGACTCGCGTTGGGGTGGCTGTCTGCCACGTTCATCATAATCCCTGGCTCGACTGGGAACAGGATCATACCGAGGATCGGCAGCAACCGGCGCATGGCTGTATCCAGGTGAGAGTCGGTCCCGCTCGTATCCGGATGGTGGATAGTCTCGACTATCTTTCCATCCAATGGGATCCCGGCCTGAAGATCCATTAGAAGGATATAATGCAGGGTCACGGTCCACAGGTACACGAGGGGGTTCATCGCGATACGCAGGTCGTGGCGCGCCCGAGACAAGTCTATCGTCAGGAGGATAGTGACGTTCGTGTCGAGATGGACCAAGCCTAGGAGAGTCTGGCGCACGAGAGCGAGGGGGGTAAGGCGGAGGAGGCACAGGCGCTCGAGATTGACGCCCAGAGTCACTTTCCCTTGTCCACGAGCTTCGTTCATAAACCACTGGCGGTGCGCGTCCGCCGCGAGGGCTCCCTGGTGGGCTTGGTCCTTGTTCAAGGTAGCGAGCAGAAGGGGCCACACCATTAGAGTATGAGATATCCTGCTGGATCAGTTCGCGATATTTCTTCATCATCCACTCGGAGCGGCTAAGAGCGTCAATAGGCAGAGTGTCAATATGGCCTGCGTTGCGTGCAGCAGCAGCAGCGACTCGGGTGTCAAAGGCGATGAATGCTGAGGGAAAGGTTAGTGTTAACTTAGCCGCATTGAAACAGTTGGCTTGCCATGAGGTTTCCCGCTAGTCGCATTGAACCGGAGGATTTGCCGACTGAATCCATCTATTAGTACCAATTCGGCTGTTGCGCTAGGAAAATACCTACACGGGCCCGAATCTATTGAATTTACAATCAGCAGGTGTTCCATGAACTTCGCCTTCGACGTGAACGGCAAATCCGGCAGGGTCCGACAGATAATCATCGCCCTTTGATCATAAGATGAGCGCACGGGTTGATTCGCAGAACAAAAAGAGACATACAGCGGGGGCGGGGGTTGGCTGGTTCATGGGATGCGGCATAAATGTATCGAATTCATTGAGTTGTTGCATACCAGATTTTATCGGGTCGGCATTTTGGGACTCGATGTAGCGATTCTTCCAAAATTCCTCGGTAATAGCGAATATTTGAATGTCACCGAAAGTGTGTTTGGTCTTGGCATACACAGCGTCGCTCTTGTACTTGAAGGTGATGAATGCTGTGGCGATGTGGCGAACGTTTTGAGACGCCAGACGCTCACCACAGGTGGAAACTTACCTTCGCGCTCCGAACGCTCATTCAAAAAGTAATGAATTTGGCGGCTAGAAGGTGGGATTAGCCGGTCATCGCAAGAGTAGATATGTTCACGTACATTGCTCCACATTTGTTCAAGGTCTGGCGCAAGTCGTTTCCAATGGCACCTCGTGCGTGGACGGCGCAAGCAAGATCAGGTGGCTGCTAGACTTCTCAGGCAAGGCATTGACCACAGGCGTTGGCGTACGTACCATGATACGTGCTGAACGACCGAGAGCAGAAAGGCAATTGTGATTGTTGACAGCAGGCCGATCGGCCTAGCGCTTCCGCGGTCTGTTGCACACACGGGCCAACATTATCTAGGGCCGGCTCCGGTAACTTGGAGTTTACAACCTCACCCAGTCTATGTGTTGTCGATAGTCAATGGGCAGTCTGACTGGCAACAAGAAGCGCAAGAGCTATCCCAAGCCGCTTATCATCAATGTTATTCAGTTCTTCTGGATATTTTTGATCCTTTGGCTCGAAATTGGTGTCTTCTACTGGAGTTTGCGCTCTTGCAACTGGCCAGACAAGGAAATCCAGGTAAAGACGCGTATTGCTGGCATTTTCGCGTATTGATATTCGATGATTCTGGAAGACTGCCCGGCGACCTACTCCTACTCATGTTATGCTCATCGCGGATCCACAAGTCATCGACCACCGATCGTACCCCAGCCGGCGACTATGGCTCAAAACGTTGACCCAGTTCATTGTTGACTCGAATCTTCGCAAAAGTTGGAGAGCCGCAAAAGGGCTCCATCCGGAAGTTGTAGTCTTTCTGGGAGATATGATGGATGGGGGGAGGTACCGAATGCTGGATGACGAGTAAGCAACGCCCAAGAACTGAGGCTAGACCACCCTTGTAACTGACTCCGATCAAGGTATGAGGCCTATTTCTCCCGGTTCAACGATATATTTTCTCTGCGTAAAGATATTCCCAAGTACTATTTGGTTGGCAACCATGATGTTGGGTATGTACTCCGTCCAGTTGGTCTACTATTACTCATCTTCACCTTTCGTAGACTTGGGCCGTCGCGAGCTTTCTCTGGCAAAGCGCGCGAGCGCTATTTGTCACATTTTGGGGGCTCCACAAACTACCAGACCACTATCGCTAACCATTCGTTCATTTTTATCGATGCTCCCGGTTTAGTTGAGGAGGATTATCGGCGCTATGAAGAGGAGGAGTCGTTTGTAGACTGGGCTGGCATACCAGGCGGTACAATCGAGTTTGTTAACCGACTTGCCCAAGGTGAGACCTGTCGAGTTAATCAAATTCTGGCTTAGCAGTCATGATTGGTCCCCTAGAGAGCAACCCCAAACCTCGTGTCCTATTCTCGCACATCCCTTTGTCTCGGTCAGCTGCAGCAGACTGTGGCCCACTTCGAGAAAGGGGAACAATTCAACGAGGAGCAGGCATGGGATACCAAAACCTGCTTGGACGACACACATCGCAATTCTTGCTTGATAGCATCAAGCCGGTCATGATCTTCAGGTACCTACCAAGTTGGCTCTAAATTATATGGCGTTTTGACTAAAATTACTTTACTTAGTGGAGACGACCATGACTATTGCGACGTTCGCCACCCTCGCAGCGAGGGCGGACAAGGTCCACGCGAAGTTAGTGTCAAGTCGTTTTCTATGGCAATGGGTGTTCGGCGACCAGGGTTCCAGCTGCTCTCTCTGGTGCCACCCGATCCTTCAAGCCCGTATGCTCGAACCGTCGCAGACAAGCCTTGCCACCTGCCAGACCAGATGCATATATATACTCACGTATATGCTGTCTGCGGATTCCTTACCGTCACTTTCCTAATGTACTTAAACTCGGTTCGTCGCCGAGACCAGCCATCCCGCGATGGTAGTGCCATGGTCTTCAAGGCCCCTCAACGAGTACAAGACCGACCCGTCCTACGCAGCTCATCCCTCAATGTTCCGACCCCACGGATCCTGCGTAGCCGAAATGCGTCTCCTCTAGGCAGCCCCATTATTCCCTCTTCACCCGTCCTGCTTCCAATGTCTAGTGACCCAGAGTCGGAACACGAAATTTCGTATCCTCCTTCACCTACCACCGCTCCACCAACACCGGGCAGCTTTTTCGACCTTGCCGGAGAAGAGCATTCGTTTAGTTTGCCCGCGCCCGCGATGCAACAGCGAATCCGGTCGAGCGGGTGGGTCGAGGCACGACATCAGTCGCGATGGAGTTCGTTTGTGGCTTCAGCGCGAAACTTGGTCGACTTGCTCGGGTGCGGGTGCAGGCCAAGCAGGGACGCTGGGTTTGCTCGTAGGTTTGTTCGAGATTTTTGGGCCTGCGCATGGCCGCCGTTGACTGTGCTCGCATTTATCTGGATGTCACTGTTTTGGTAGACGGGGCTTTTTTGCTTTGTTGTTTCTTGGTATACCAGTATGTGCACAATGTTAGAGTTGCTGCTCCGTTGGATTTGTAGTAGGATCCAAATCAAGTTTTGTCTTGCATATGCGCGGATCATGGCTAGCCCATACGCGCTCTCCGCAATTCTAGGTTAAGAAAAGTTGGCCGGTGTTCAGAGACTCGAGCTCAGTTCTACCCGCCAGCTCTTCTGAAAAAAGTCTACAGCCCGAGTCAGCCAGCCGGAACTCGTTGATGTTTCAGGTCGATCGTGGCGTATACGTTCCAGCATATAACCAGGCTCCGCCTTTACTCCCAGCTTTGTTTCTTCAGACCTGTCGAGTCCGAGATGTCCTCGCCCCGCAGCTCTGAGTACTCAATCCCTGGGTCGTCGCCGTCGATTGAGGGAGCGTCCATCTCGACGAGCGAGCCGGAAGTGTGTACTTTTGTGGAAGATGGATTTGATGCGAGTCGGGTCATGTGTATGTATGTTTGCTCACTTACACTTTAACTGGGCTGATGGGTTTTTGTATGCAGACCGGCCAATGAATTCTGCTGGTATGTGACTACGAGCTGAGAGGTATTTTGGACTAACTAGCACCTATCTTTAGATGTTCAACGGGTTAAACAAATGCACGTATGTTTCATTCCCATGAGCTCCCGCCCTCCGTTTGACAGTGTTTACCATACACAAGCACGACTTCCTGAAATCCTCGGCGACGATTGCGCATATCCGCCAACAACTTTCACACTCCCACCGACGTGTATTTGTTGCGTTTATCCCTTCAAAAGGCAGCGTAGTTATCGGGTTCGCTTCAGCATTAATAACATTCCATGGCGTGGATCTCCCACCCGAGATCAGCATCAATGCCGTTGGGGTCGATCCGATCTACCGCTCGCACGGAGTCGGGGAGAACTTGATCCGAGCCGTGAGCGCGAGCTTACTCATGTCGAGCACCAACCACGGCAAGGGTCCGGCGGACGGCAACGCCATCGTGGTAGTCGAACTCAAATCGCGCAACAAGGCGATTGCGTACTTTGAGCGACTCGGATGGGACCACGAAGGGCAGGTGCGCAAGGGTATTTCGTGGGGTGCGTGGCTCATCTGGCATTTCAATAAAATCGGATATGTCGGTTGGGCTCATAGTATGTCCGTGTCGGGACGGATGGTTCCAGGTCGCGTATCTGTGCAGGATTCGACAGTCAGGCTGAGTCGATGGATCAATGCACATGAGCTGTGATTTGGTGGATGTATTGTCTATTTACATTTGTATACGTGTACGATAGGGCGACGGTATGACGAGATTTATATGCTGTCATGTATAATCATGATCGACACTATGACATCACGCGGCACGGATACGCGTTGGTTAAATTATTCAAGTGTATTATTTATGCCTACTGCAAGTCATTACAAAATTGTATAATAATACAAATTGCAAGTTCCAACGATATCTAGCAGCCAGGGTAAATTTACTTGCTATGCTGACCCATTCCAATAGCATTCTTGGCCTGGTCGAGGAGCGAGTCCTTGTTCTCGTTGCTGAGGCCCAATTACGTTAGGAATGGATCTTTTTGATTGGAAACATAAACTCACGAGTTGCCCGAGAGGGTATCACCGGCCTTCTGAGTGCCAGACTTGGACTCATTGGGCTGGAGGGTAGAGGCAATGGAGTCGGTGGTGCCCTTGATGTGGTCACCAGCCTGCTCGGTACTGCAATGGATGTGTTAGCTGGTTGAAGGAGCATCGATACTGCAGGAACGTACGTGGTCTTCTGGGAGTCAGGCTTGACGGCGGCAGCAGCCTTGTCGGTGAAGGATTGACGTCCAGCTTCAGACATGATGATAGGGTAGTAGTAGTAGCAAAAGTGAGAAGTGGTAGTAGATGTGATGGCGGAATTGCAAGCAGAGCAGGGGTTTATATAGGGTGCTGTCGAGTGCAACTGCCCAGTACGAACGACACGGCAACTTCAAGAGCATGACGCGACGAGTTGCTCACCTACGTAGTTCTATGACGCGGGTCCCGTCATGGGATAGACAAACGAACACGCATCGCTTAGATCCCGCTCCCGGAGGCTCCAATGGCCCGGCAATGTCACATGCGCATATACCTGTGCCGGTGGACTGACGCACGTGACCATTTAGATTTGATCGACGTTTCATCAAGTCTAATTCCGCCCCTATCCGTTCGTTTTGAACATCAACAACCGTCGCTCGTTTTGGTATCTCATTCCACAATTCATGCAAAAATGGCGTCCCCGCGGTCTTCAATATCGACAGAGCCTTCAATCTATTCGCCGCAGCCTGTTTACCATCCGAATGTCCGCTCTCCTTCGCTCCATTCACAGACAGCCAGCGATTACGGCCCTCCGGGAAAGGGATCTTCGCTCGCGCCTCCGAGTCTCTGTCGTGGTTCTTCTGATAGCCCTAGATCGCGCAGCTCGCAGCCTGTAACACCCACCGACGTCATTTCGCCAAGCCCAGCTGGACTTCATCGGAACAACACAGTGGCTAGGTACTACAGCGCAGAAAGTTCTTACGGGTGTAGCTTTATTCCATCAAAGGTCAATCCCAACCAACCTCAAGTGTCCTCTACTGTTCAGCCCGCGCCAGCCCCAGGTTGTGAAATCACACGGCCCAGGGCACTTAGGAAAGATAATACCCCATTGGATCGGCATATCACTGTCCGGTCGAGTGAGCTTGGAACTCCCCCAGCGCCGCATATGCAGCGCCATCGTTCGGCTAGGGAGCTCATTGACCAGTGTGAACAACGTGACTTGTCCGTTCGTGTCACGCCGCCTTCCATAGTCCGATGCAATGTGCAGCTTCCAGTTCTACCGTCTGTCAGTACCGTCGCGACTCCGTTATCAACAAATGCAACTTCATCATTTCGTCCCCACCGCGGGCCGGTTGACGTGCCACGAGCCCCTGCTTCTCGCTGTGCAACGGATGGACAAACCCACTTCTCTAGTTTCGCTCGGACACGGGGAAAGCTGCGCAACTCGTTGACCAACCTCGTTCAGCTACTTGGAGATAAAACAAAGGTCAAAAACAGGGATGCCCTTAGTGTACCAGCCACGAATACAAAGCGGGGCTCACTATCACCTAGCACCTCCCGCACGTTCAACATGTTATCGAAGGGGGTGAAGCTTAGACTCGGAAAGCGGACAAGCTTCGGAGGAAACAGAATCCAAGGTATTCGTCACGGGTTACTGGACCAAGGAGAGACTCCCCAGATAGCCGCAACGGATGTGAGTAATGCCGCTGACATTAAGGTAGGGAGTATCTCACCCATGCATCTACGTTGTGAGAGCTAAATGACGAACCTAGCCTCTGAAATCTGGCCTCCTTTTGTATCAGTCACCAATTCGACAGAGTGAACCATCAACCGATGTACTGTGGATGCCGTATACTACTTCGATCTATCCAGCTTCCCTCGTTCTTCAAATACCAAATCCTAGACTATCTTGCTTGAGTGCATCCAAATTCCAGATCTCGCTGCTTGATATGTACGACACACGAGTAGTTGATTCCAAAGATCTCCCACCCGGGTTTGTAGCTCCTCCACCCAGGTTCAAATTTGATGGACTGGCCGAGGAGGGTGGTGAACTATATGTGTTTGAAGTGGTGAGTTTTGGGGGTCAGATAGAGTGATTTGCTGTGGGGGATCCCCAAATGAGGGTAGCTTGGGTTGATGAATTGAAGTGAGTACTTGAAGCATAATTATAACCAGCTCTTCATTCTTGGTTATCAACCGAGTACAGGAAAGTGATGATGCGAGCCCAAGAGTCAAATGACCACAATCAAGAATTATCGGGAGGTATCTCACAGTCTTCACCCTCGCCAGCCACTTCATGCCACTCAGTCTCCGTAACATTTGGACAATTCAAAACGTCTCAAACTTATCTTATACCCGACACACAACAGATGAAGTTTCATGCCGAAAGCATGCCTCCCTCCTCTTCCTCTAGATCACTATCTGCAAATAAATCGTCAGGAATTTCATCGCATTTGCCTAATCCATGGGGCACACTTGAATGCTTGAGCAACTTTGAAATGGACTCGTCGATTGGTTCCATGCACGCATGCCTGGCTCCATCTACCTCCACCCACCTCCTTTCTCCTTCGTCCAGTGGGTATAGGACAATGTTGCCTGGGAGGGCGCCCACTGTTAGTGGAAGTCCATCAATCACTCAGCTAGATGAGCGTAGTTTGGTCAAGGATCAGCTCGCCATGTTTGAGTGACAGGCCAGTGCAAGTTCAAGTCCAAGCATAGTCAGTAGACAAGGGTCGCGGCACAGCTCTGTCAGTCCCATCAACTGGGAGGCTTTGGCCAAGGTTCAAGGCAACCAGGATAGATCAAGATCAAACACTGTGGGGATTTCTGTACTCAGTGGAAGACTAAGTTCTGGATTGAGTACCTGCGGGACCATGTCTGGAATAGGCAAACATCAACCCACATCTCTCTTGAGTGAATCTAGAAAGAGCCTTGAAGCTATGGAGTGGACGAAGAGCACCATGGACAATAAAGGATTACTTTCTAGACTGCGGTGGCCATTCTCAACTATTAGGAACTCGCCAAGCAGTGGAAGTCGAAGTGTGGTTTCTTCGATTCCAAGTTCGACGAGCCACATACAGAACGGTTCTGCAACGATTCAGTGTGCTCCTCAAGTGAAAATTTTAGGAAACATTGTTCCGCAATCTGGTTTTAAGCCTTCCTGTCACGAACTGACACGCATACATCCACTCTACAATATTTTCTCGATTTTCTACATTTTATGAGATCATCTTCAAACATACATGCCTTTTATGGTATATCTGTGTCATGTGACTCAGGGAATGTTCCGGACCAGTAACCGAGATGTATTTCAACTCTGATGTGAAATTCCGCAGTTCCGCAGTCGCTTCTACTGCTTCTATCTCTTATCTGTCGTGACTCACTGTACGGACTTGTTTGTTATGATGTGGCTTGTACGATGTATATAAACCAGGTCAAGTTCGCAGAGGACTCCTCAAGAACTTGACCTCTCGTCGAATACAAGTTCTTTTGCTTTTCTTACTATTTTCCTCGTTGCCTGACTTGTCGTCGTCGACATCAGGTCAAGTTCTTGACAATCGTAAGTCTCAGTGTCGTCTGGGATACGTCTGGAACGCCGTCGGCGTCGTCTCGAGATAACTCCTTGTTGCCTTCCCCAATCCCACTCCACCTATCCACAGTCACGAGATATCGTTGCCCTATACGCGCCTCTGTGAAACCTTGCATAGCCAGGTCCCTCACACGTCGTAACAAGCTTCGGTTCTCTAATCTCTTTCGTCAACAAGAGGTGGGGTCGCTCATTGCCCTTAAGTAGCTGAGCAACAGAGGTCACCTTCCTATTCCATAGACTCGGGAAAGGGTCTATTTTTTCCTTTTATCTTGCTCTTGCTCGAGTATGCCTCTGACGGAACGCACGGCCCTCAAGTGGCACAACCTTTTACAGAAGATCAGCGCTGCCGTCTGTGTGGGTGGTTTGGACACCTATCGATCCACTGCTTCACCCTCAACTCAGTTGAAAGCATCCTTGAAGAAGCAGGGCACATCGATTTTAACCGAGTAGTAATTATCAAAGTCCGCCCCCAGAAAGTCGGACGTGCCCAACAAGCCTTCGTCACCGAGCCGGGTGCCCCTGAGTGCAAGATCTGCCATCGGCCAAACGAAGCCACCTTCCCTGCGCGCTGCCCTTATTGTCCTAAGAAGGACAAATTCCTCTACTACTACACCATCCCTCGCAACCAGCTCTAAGCTGGAGAACCTTGGTCAACAGCTTCTTCGTCACCTGCTAAACACTATCGAAAACTTCCAAGACAGGTACCGTTACTACCGGAATAAGTACGAAGAAACCCGTGAAAAACTTCACGAAGCCGAGGCCCGTTGCGCATACTTAACCGAGCGTTTGCGCGAACACCAGGAGGACTACCTATCCCTCCTCCAAGACCATCTCAGACTAGAAGCAATAGTCCGAGAAACAATTGAACCCCACGAGTACGCCTTCCCCGTCTTCTCAACACCATCAGACCTCCCTCACCCCACCTTTCTAAGTGGCACGGGCTCGCCAATTCAGGAAGAAGCACCCCTTCCGGCAGCCCAAATCAATCCTTCCCAAGGAAGCACTCCTTCGGGACCAAATTAAATTAAAGAGGGTGGAGTGTCCATATCGTTGCCAGGACACCAAAAGCTGGGACTTGGACAATACTTGGTTGAGGTTCGCGGGAATCGGGAACTTTGAAATCTATAGACTTGTGAGGGGGACGGAAATCCTTTATTACCAAAACAACTCTCAATTCCCTGTACTTCCTTACTGTCTTCGTCGCCTTTAAAATTTTACCAAACCTTCTCCGAAATGGCGTCTCAACCTCCTGCCCCTGCTTGGGCAAATATGTCTGATGAAGATAAGGTCATCTATATGCTTCGATCAATGGACGAACTTCAAGAGCAAACCAATAACCTCCAAAATGATATTGGGGACGTCGAACACAATAATAAAACCTACACAGATTCACTCGAGGCCAAACTTACCACAAATCAGACGAAAATAGATGCGGATGTGGCCGGACTAGCCACCAATGTCAACAACCTAGTGGGAATGTTAGCCATTCTCCAAACTACTATCACGCGCATTGAGGCGCAAATCAACACCTCCATGGGTGGCTCAGGCGCTGCTCAAGTACTAGCTCCCACTGGTACAGCCCAACCACAACCAACAGCACCTGCTCCCTCTGGAGGGTCGACCACAAAAGTTAAGATGGCTGCCCCTCAAAAATTTGATGGCACAAAACGGGAAGACGCCATCTCATTCAGAATTGCATGCGCCCGATATATCAATACAAACATGAGTGGGCACTCGGCTGACCAAGTGGTCGCCTTCATCACCTCTTATCTCGAAGGGTCAGCAGCTGAATGGGTTAACTCGTACGAAGAATTCAAAATTCTCAACCCTGGAACTGCGATCCCCTGGCTTCACGATGCCAACTTATTCTGGCAAGAGTTTACTACCCGATATGGGGACCTGAACCGCACCGAAAATAACCGCGACAAGTGGCGGAAGCTGAAACAATCCAAGACGGTTCAGGACTACCTCACCCTATTCAACTTATATTCCACAGGCCTCAACTACAACGATGCTGCCATGCGTGATCAATTCTATGACGGTCTGTCGTCTGACGTAACAGATAGCATGGTGGCCCAAAACTATGATCCCCGCACAAAGACCTTTGCCCAGCTTACACAGCGGGCCCTGGAAATTGACCGCCACCTCATTTCCTTTGGTAGCAAGAGGACATCTCATGGGGGTAATAAGTCCAGTAGCAACAATGCTTCGGCTAGCAGGCCCGCGAATAACCCCCAAAGCGCCCCCCAAAAGGAGAAATTCAAGAATGGGGAACGCATATACAAGATTAAAGATGGCAGGGCTGTAAAAGGTCAAATTGTAGCCATTGGCCCTAATACAAAGGGCTTCACGGTTCCAACCGTCCGCTATGATGGCAGTAATACCAACGTACAAGAATCCTTCAAGGACATAAAGAAGGACAACCATCCACCGGCAGCCCCAAAGGCAAAGGATCCAGACGCAATGGATCTGGATAGTGCAGGAAAAGGAAAGGGGACGAACACCTGCTATAACTGTGGAGGACGGGGCCATATTGCAGCCAAATGCCCCTCAGCCAAGATGTCAGGATACGAGGCAGTGGTTGAGGATGTAGAAACAACCGATGATGAGTCGGTAAAAGAATGAGCTCAAACCGTGCCAGGGGGGCGGTCTTGGGCGCTATGTTACAAAATGCGCATAATGAAAATAAAAATATGGAAATGGAATGTATGTCGTTAGGAAACCAATCACAACTACAGTTTTTCTTTCATGCATTCCCTCTGCGCATAACCCCCGAACACAAGTCTGCATATAACATGAAAAAATTCAACGGATGGGCCATGATAGACTCAGGGGCCACGTCAGTATTTATACATGAAGATTTGATTAAACAATACCGCATTCCTACCGTTGCCCTAAAAACACCCAAGAAATTGAGGGTAATCGATGGAAGGGAGATAGACTCTGGGTCTGTGACCCATTACTGCACCTTTGAGTTGTGCATTCAGGAGCACCGAGAAATCCTCAGTGCCTATGTTGTGAACGTCGGCAAAAACGATTTAGTCCTGGGGATGTCATGGCTCAAATTCCATAACCCCGACATTGATTGGGATGGGAAGGACATGAAGTTCAACTCACCAATATGCCTGAAGCACTGCATCACAAAACCCTTGCACGTGCGTGCAAATGAACCTAAGGAGCTTCAGCTGGACTCCTTAGACTCCCTCCCAACAAAATATAAAGAATTCCAGAAAATATTCGCCGAGGAAGACGACGTCCAACCACTACCACCCCATAGGAAGTGGGATATGGAAATAGATTTAAAACCAGACGCCAAGCCAAGACATGGTCCCATATATAGCGTGGGTGTCAAGGAAGATGCAGAATTGCGCAAAACCTTGGATCGCCAACTAAAAGCAGGGCATATCAGACCCTCAAGGTCACCAATGGCATCCCCAGTCATATTCGTCAAAAAGAAGAATGGGAAGCTGCGCATGTGCATTGACTACCGTCAGCTAAACGAAATGACTGTCTCCAATGTGTACCCACTCCCATGCATCAATGATATTGTGGAAACCTTGCGGGGGGCAAAGATATTCACCAAGTTTGACCTAAAGTGGGGTTTCAACCTCATACGAATTCGGGAAGGAGACGAATGGAAAGCCACTTTCAAGACCAAATACGGGCTGTATGAGCCTCTAGTTATGCAATTCGGTCAAAAAAATGCACCAGGAACCTTCATGGCCATGATCCGAGAAGAATTCCAGGACATCGAAGGCATTTACGTTGTAATTTACATGGACGACATATTAGTATTCTCCAAAAACCAGGAAGAACATGATGAACATGTTAAGGAGGTCTTACATCGCCTCCAAAAAGCTGGCCTATATTGCGCCTTGGAGAAATGTGTTTTCAATGTCACTGAAGTCGATTACCTGGGAATAGTAGTGACTCCCCAGGGAATTAAAGTAGACCCAGCCAAGGTCGAAAAGGCTGTTGAATGGCCAACCCCTACCAACCCAACCGAAGTCCTGGAAGGGTTGGGGTTTGCAAATTGGTTGAGGCACTTCATAAAAGACTTTTCGAAAATCACAAGATGTCTTTATGAACTTGTCAAAAAGGACGTAAAATGGGAATGGACAGCAGAAAGGGATCAAGCATGGAATCTGCTGAAGCAAAAATTAAAAGAAGCCCCCCTCCTAATTCAGCCAGAACCCAACAAACCATTCATTTTGGAAACCGACGCCTCAGGCTATGCCACAGGTGCTGTATTACTGCAATATGGAGAGGACGGAATGCTCCACCCAATTTCCTATTACTCCAAGGCAATGGTCCCAGCAGAAAGAAACTATGATATCTACAACAAAGAAATGCTGGCAATTATCAAGGCCCTTAAACACTGGCGTCATTTGCTAGAAGGGGCCGAACACCCAGTAAACATTGTCTGTGACCACAAGAATTTGGAGTATTGGAAGACAAATCGGCCACTGAATGGTCGAGTCACACGGTGGCATGAGTTTTTATCCAGGTTCGAATTCAAGATTTTGTATATTGAAGGGGCAAAGAATGGCCGGGCAGACATACTCTCTAGGCTGTCAAGACACATCCCTAAAGAGGGGGGTGAGAGCCAAGCTCTGCTTGCACAAAACCAATTTTTGGAATTAAAATCCCTGTGGTTACAAGCAATCACACCAGACCATGACCTGGAACAACTCATTAGGGACGCTATCCCAGGGGATGAGCACCTGTCAAAAGTGCTAAAAGCCCTAGATGACAATGAGAAGGTCAAAGATTGGGAATGGGATGAAGGACTCTTACGACACAAGGGCAGAATCTATGTCCCAAATAACAAAGAACTTCGCAAACTGGTCATTGAAAGCCGTCATGATAGTCCAGCAGCAGGACACCCAGGACAGTTCAGAACATATGAGCTGTTAAATCGCAAATACACATGGTTATCAATGAAAAAATCAGTCAACGAATATGTCACACACTGCGAGTCATGCATCAGGAACAAGCACAGCAACCAAGTCCCCCCAGGGCTCTTAAACCCAATACCTGCACCAGAAAAACCTTGGGAGGAAATTACCTACGATCTGATTACTGGGCTACCCTTGTCAGAGGGATTTGATGCCATATTCACAGTTGTTGACCGCCTGACAAAAATGGTCCACTTTATTCCATGTCAATCGGAAGCCAGTGCTATGGATTGTGCCAACCTGTTCCTAACATATGTATGGAAACTCCATGGGTTACCACAGAAAACAATCTCAGACCGTGGCCCCAACTTTGCATCCAAATTCTTAAGGCACTTATACAAACGACTGGATATAAAACCCTCCTACTCCACAGCATACCACCCTCAGACGGATGGCCAGTCTGAACGAGCCAACCAAGTAGTGGAAGGGTACATCAGACACTATGTATCAGACAGACAAGATGACTGGGTCTCGCTCCTACCATTAGCTGAATTTGCCTACAATAATGGTGTCAACGCCTCAACTGGCAAATCACCATTCTTCGCAAACTACGGTTTCCACCCAAGGCTAGCAGTCGGGGACAGGGAGGAACCAGAACTCCCCTTAGCGGACAACCATGCAGAATGGCTCCAAAAGGGCCATGACGAACTTAAGGCAGCCCTGGAAATAGCAAACCAGAGGATCAAGGAATACTACGACCAGAAGCATCGGATTCCTGAAGCTATTAAGGTTGGAGACAAAGTCTGGCTTGATACCAAAAACATACGGACACAGCAGGCCTCCAGGAAACTGGCCCACAAAAGAGTTGGACCATTCAAGGTGGTAGCACAACATGGCACACATGCCTACAAATTGGACCTACCGATAACCATGAAAATACACCCAGTATTTCATGTCTCACTCCTGACCAAATATAAAGACGACCCCTATGGCCGTCAGGTTCCCCCACCACCACCTGTGGTAACTCCTGAAGGGGAAGAAGAGTTCGAAGTGGAACAGATCATAAAGTCACGATACAACAAACGATCTAACGTCTTCGAATACTATGTCAAGTGGCTTGGCTATGACGAGCGACAGTGGTTAACCTATGACGACCTGGTGAATGCACCAGAACTCATCGCTGACTATGTCAAGTCGCACCCAAAGGCACCCCAGGACCCCCGTGCCTTGAAGGGGGGAAGTGTCACGAACTGACATGCATACATCCACTCTACAATATTTTCTCGATTTTCTACATTTTATGAGATCATCTTCAAACATACATGCCTTTTATGGTATATCTGTGTCATGTGACTCAGGGAATGTTCCAGACCAGTAACCGAGATGTATTTCAACTCTGATGTGAAATTCCGCAGTTCCACAGTCGCTTCTACTGCTTCTATCTCTTATCTGTCGTGACTCACTGTACGGACTTGTTTGTTATGATGTGGCTTGTACGATGTATATAAACCAGGTCAAGTTCGCAGAGGACTCCTCAAGAACTTGACCTCTCGTCGAATACAAGTTCTTTTGCTTTTCTTACTATTTTCCTCATCGCCTGACTTGTCGTCGTCGACACTTCCTCTTCACAATTGGAGGGGGATATGTTCTCTGCACTCACCTTCATTTCTGACCAAGTTGCATTGTTGAAATCAGCTCTATGCGAAAGCAATGTAGCTCATTCGACAAAGGCTTCTGGCCTTGGTCAGCTGGTAGCCAGCGTTCAAGATCATATTCTTCAAGCTGTGGAGGATTCAACAAAAACCTCCTCTCAAGAGCATGGCCTTGCGATTAGACATCTAGAGCACTTATGTGAAGCTATTCAGTTGCTCTTGCCAAAGACCCCTGGTGTGGACACCCAACTCGCAGAGGGAGCAGAGAAGCTGGCAGTGAAGGAGGCACTTGAGCAAGTGGAAAAGAGTGTATCTGGTCAGGGGGTTATGGTTGAAAAGTTGCACAAGTTAAAAACAGCATTGGACCTGGTGAGCAACAAACTATCCAATATGTCTGTGTACCAGGATATTCTGGCCAAGTTGGAAGCACTTGGGAATTGGGAAGCACCAAAGTTGGAGGCTATGATTGCTGAAGAACTTGTTCGCCAAATTCAAACACATATATCTTCACTGGAGCTACCAACTATCAACTTGGATCTGCCTCAAAAGGATTCATTGGACATCATGGCCAAGATTGATGAGCTCTCTGGTTCTCTGGCTGTTTACATGGATCAGCCTGACCTTTCTGGAATGCGACAACTCCTAGAGGAAATCAAGGAACAGACTGCTGCTGGAAACAATATAGCCTGCACGCACACAGGAAGTCAGCCTCTGGATTTGTCTGACATACTGATGAAGCTCGATGGTATATCTGCAATGTGCCAGTCCCTAATGGAGTCAAGACCAGAAGCCCAGGGTGGCAGCCAAGAAAAGGAGAGTTTGAAGCAAGAGGTAAATGAAAAGGTAACACCTCAACTTTGATTTGCACAAAGATGCTATGTTGAAACCATTTGATATTGGATTGTAGCTAATGCAACTCCTTGCTGCCTTGTGTGAGGATGCAGAACACTGGACTGCCCAGGCAGAGCAAACCTCAGAATTGGTTTGGTACTTGAATGTAGGCTCCAAGCCTTATGCGAAGTGCTTTTCTGATTTGATTTTTTCAGGAGCTCAACATCTGGTTGGAAAAATTTGTTGCAAATGCATCCATACAAATGGAGAATGTTGGTGCAGGCATTGGAGCAATACATTGTGATCTTGGACTGGACTTTCCATCAGCAGTAGAAGGACATATCAAGAACAATGCACTGCACCAGAGTATATTAGAGCAGTTGCATACAGCACTCGACAAGCAGGCTCAATCAGTTGGAGAAGTCACTGCCACATTGAGCTCTGCTATGAGCTCAATGCACAGGAGAATTGCACAGGATGAGGAAAACAGACAGCAGAAAGGTGGGTATTCAGCTTCATCTCATACTAACCACACTGAATAACATGCTCTATCAGTTACAGAAGCTGTCCAAACAATGATTGATGCTCAGAGACAGGAGCAAGAGCAACTCCTCTGCAAGCTAGCCACTGGTAAGCAAAACAGAAAATTGAAATGAGGAGTAATAATCACTGAGGTTGTTATTAGATCTATCCAGTGATATTCGAGGGGAACAGCTGAGATTCATTGAGGCCATGTCTCACACCACATCTGTTATGGATCACTAACATTTTCTATTATTTTAGTCTGCTCTGCCAACCTCAAGCGATGCCTCTGTAATTAAATTGCGAAATACTCGAATTTGTATGCGCTCTGAATTGTACTATTTTCTGTTTCATTAAATAGTACAAATTTCCTGCTCTCCAACGCATATTTTATTAAGTTTTTACGATAAGATCTCAGAGAGATACAGAGGTTGCAATATTTCCTCTTATCAGGAGATATTGATTACAACATCGCACCACTCATATCTTGGCAACCGCTTACGCTATCAAAGCGATCTTGTGCTCTATCGATAGCCAATCTTCGGCGGTATCTGCTGCCCGAAGATCATCGTGATCCACCGGATCCTCGCGCCGGAATGGCCCGAAGATCATTAGAATCTTACTGGACCATCAATCAAGATCTAATGACTCCAGTGAGTCAGGAGAGCTTCCCAAATTGATCCAGAAGCTTCTCTGACTCACTTTATGACTCACTGAGATGTAGCCTCCATTCATTACATGTATATACTATGATAATATGATCTACAAGCCAATAGCAGGTCTCAGATGCATCAATGCCTTCAATCCACACCCTGTCTTTACTCTTTTATCCTATACTGGGCTAGGGTGTACCCCAAGTATAGCAGTACCCTCTTTTGATGATCGCACTGGCATGCATGTATCTATTTGGCTCTGGAATGCCCTCCTCAGGGTATAAAAGGACCTCCTCTGAGGCCCTTCCAGACCACCTTCACTCCTCTACTCAACCCAGACTGGTTATTGGTTTCTTTTCTCTTTCCATTTTCTCTTGTCTGTGTGTGATTTCTTATATAACTAGTACTGAGGAATAAAGTACCATATTAGTTATATACAGTCTGAGTCATTGTATCTTATATACAGAGATATATAAGGATACAATATTGCCTGATTGAGTGTGACATTAAGTACCAGCTATTAGAGGAAATCTAAGTACCTGTAGCTGAGGAAGTACACGCATTAGGCAGCCCACCATCTATCCTATAAGCTATCGCTTAAGCCTAGTATTAAGATTAGTATCAGTTAGTCCAAGCGACTAGGGCTGAACTACATTTAAGATATCTAAGGGAACCTGACCATAGTAGTCTTGCTCTTTATACCTATAAATTAGTCAGTTTACACTGTGAAAGATTAAGACTACCTTGAGTGTTACTTGATCACATTGCAACTACTTTGAGCCTTCTTACTCTAGTCTAAGAAGTATTGAGTACGATTAGTGTATACTATCATATCTACATTTGCTTAAGCTCTAGATATTCAAGTGTACCCTGATCCGTAACATGTACACAGGCACCACTGTAAGCTCATTTAATGTGGAAATTCCACACCCCTCTAAGAAAACAGAACATTCCTAACCATGGACTTAGATTTTGCACAATTCAACAGATTTCCAAGCGAACCTCTATGTGCATATATGAATATTTCGCTCAAATTTACCTTCCACCAGGTTTAGATGAAGTTGGGAAATTCCTGTCTATCTTAATGGCCCCGTATTGGGGTTAGATCCTCCAAAATTACTGGTAGAATTCATCTTATTTATTTATTACAGGTGTGGTTCAGCCCCCCTGAATTTCCAGAAAAAAAGGTTTCCAAGTGTAGCTAGGTGGTTCGCACCCTCTAGTGGGGACTGGCAACCACATAGAGAATGGCAGTTGCTGGTGTCCACACTGATGGAGTTGGAATTCTTCCTCTGCACAACCACTTACCAAAAGCAGGCATGAATTTGTGGTTCAAGGTTTATGGACAGAATGTGTTGGTTTTATGTCTAGTATCATGGTGTAATATACAATCTACTTGAATATGAAGGAATTGTTCATTCAAAATCCCAACTTTCAGACTAAAAAAAGTCCTAGAGGCTGTCGAATAAGGCTAATATAGTGATAAATCATACATATTGAATGGAGAATCTCTTACCATAAGCAATATAGTACTATTGAACTTCCGTTCGTGCTTATCAGATGAGCCAGTTGGCTTAAAAGGAACAATCAGTTCAGCAAAAAATACTGGCCAAAAAAGGCAATCTCAAGATCAGAACCGGTGATGTAATTGATATCTCCAAACCTTCGATTGCCTTGCCCTTCCATCACAGCACTTATCTGCTTCTCGCGATGCCCAGATCCAGCTATTCAATTAGGAGGAAACATCATTCAGGTGTGCAGGACGCTCAATTGGCCATGCTTTCAACTCATTCACATCAGCAACAGTCTCCTGACACTACAAGGGATAGTAGGAGCAGCCCAAAGTTGATACCCCCTGATAGACACTCTAATAAAACATCTTACAAGGCGCATACATGCATGGCTTTATTGAACGCAACAAGACAAGTACAACAAGCAAATTGTACAATCAAAATACTTCACTCAAAACTACAAGTCTTGGCTGAGACAATGTGTGCTGAGTGCCAAAGAACGCATGCTAAGTTAAACTGGGCGCTAGGCAAACTAGAAGCTAGGAGTAGTGTGCTCTCAAACATGGAAATCTCGAATCATCTTTTGGACAAAAAAATTACTTGTACTAGTACTAGAACTACTACACTAGATAGTAGCATTGCCACTCTACTGACAGAGTCTCAAAATCATACAGTAGCAGCAGCAAAAACATTGCAGATTATTCAAAAAGACCAAGCAATCATACAACAGCTTCGAAAACACATGTGCAGACTCAAGTGCAGCAGTGATGCTTTGCGCAAGTGAATCGTATGTTCGCCAGCACAAAAGGCTCATAATGCCACTAAGCTTGCCAAATCAAAAGCTTGCACAGATGGTAGTTGATCACTTAAAGATAACCATGGTATAATTCTCCCAGACATTTGCGATATGCTACAAGAGCTAGCTGGTTTACAAGTGTCTACAGAGAAAATAATGCTGGTAATATGCTGTATAACTTGAACCTTTGGTCTAGCAGTTGTAGACTCTATCAGCCCATGAAGTGTCTCCCAAATTGTGCTTGAAGGGTTAGTGCAAGTGCAGATGCAGATTGCCTATGAAATCAGTAAAACTACCTGTCAGCATATTGTCTTGTAGCCATATAATATAGTTTATCACCCTCAGCAGACTTGTCCATCTGTGGCGATGGCACAGGGATCAAGAACCAGCAGCATGAAGCCAGACTAATCCAAATGCCAGTGCCTAATTACACAGACAAAGTGCCCCATGAAGAGACAAAATGCGCACCTCCAGAGGCTCCTCTGTTGCACTCTCTGGGGGTTCAAAAAGTGGCAAATCATACTGCAAAGTTGCAATTTGAAGGCTGGAAGAAAGTTATCAGCACTTGCTGCAATATATTGAGCAGAAGTCCATCAGGAGAAAATAATTCCACAACTGTGCAGCATTTTGCTCTAAAAATGCAAGCCGTTCTCACAGATCATGCTTCCAATCAAAAACTTCTTTTCAAGATCTTGGGAGGCTGGATGGTTGACTGTGACCATGAGCTTCATGGACAGAAAGTCATAGCCACAATGAGCAAAGAAGAGCGCATACAGGCACTCTCTACACATCTAGATATTGCCTGTCGCACAGTGGGCAACTGGGAGCATCTGAATCCTGATCAACAGAGTGCTATAATGCACAATGCATGGCTAGCTCTAGCTCTTACAACTGGCGAGGAGTCATTTTGGGCACTGTCCAAGGAGGAGCAGAGTGATGCATCTTTTGTTGTCTGGACAGGATGCTGCATGCATAAAGAGCTAAATGCAGTCAAAGGAGGTGTGAATGTGATGGCAGTTGTATGGGCAGCAAACAAACTCTCTCCCCCAATTACCTTACACAACAAGTTCAAGACAGGAAGGATGAACGCTTCCCTGGGAGACAGTATACCAGCCTCCCAAAAGCGAAAGCAAGAAAGCTCACAAGGCGGTGTCAAGCTTATGAGTCTAGCAGGTGCTATCATCAACAACAAGAATGACAAAGTTGGACAGCAAGATACTTACAAACACTATTTTGAGGTATGCGCATAGAATTCATTTGCTTTGCATCGATTAACGTACATCCAAGAAACAATTTGGTTTCCGGCTAAGTTTCCCCGATATAAGCAATACACGGTACGGGTCACACTGTGACGCTGCAGTAGAGCTTGTAATCAACTGCAAGATGTATCTGCGCTTTTTTCAGCAAGTTCACAATGCCAAAAACGCTCCAGGTTTCACAAATATTGAGCTTAATGTCTTCAACAGCCTACAAGATGTACCAACGCTCACTGAACTAACTGTTCTTGGGCTATATGCGCAGGCCATTAGTCGTCCTTATATGTCGCATGTTCGAAGCTTGCCGGAGAACGCTCTCGCCCTTGGAGACTTCCATGAACGGGTCAAGGCTCATTGCCATGCGATTATTGCAAACCCAGACTTACTACTTGCATCTGACGCGTCTGCCAAAACTGGAGCACTTGAAGGCGACATCTGGGATAGTCCGGACTTTATGTATCATGTCGCACGAACAGGTAGCACCTTGCCGCACCTACGCGAAGCTCTAGTTGCTTTTTTCAGGGCGCTCTAGATACTTGGGAGCGGTTCATGGCTGAATTCGCTCCAGGTGGTCCCATTAGCCAAGCTACTCCCGCACAGCGGCAAAGCGTATGGAGCAGCACTACAAATGACACTAGCGAGGGGGCACTTGGCCAGTGTTGTCAGATGCTGCAACGGGCGCCATTCATCACAGATAATCAACGAAATGCTCGAGTCATGTGGAAACAAAACAATACTATTGAATTCTCCCGTAATATACTAAGCGAAAAAAAACCAGAAATTTACACGCAAGGAGGCCCGTATAATCGACGCTAGCGGTGCCTCAAAGGAGGCGCGTTTTGAACAGAACGAAGTGTGGGAGAAAAGGGCGGAGAGTAATCTAGTTAAAGTAGCAAGAACAAGCCAACGAAAAGCAGCGACCAAAGACAGACTTGCACAGGTCAAAATCAATGATTATGCCAGCGTTGACGAGCTCTCAAAACTCAAGGTTCTTCAACTAGATGCCCAAATCGACAAGCTTCGCGAGCTCGGGGACAGAACAATTCCTGCAAAAAGTAAAATAAAGGACAAAAAAGCGAAAATAGAGGAGATTTTGAAGGCTCTATGTCGACATAGAGTTGAAATGGCCGAGAAAGGAGCAGAAAGTAGAGAAAATGAGGAGGGCTATAGTGATACTGAGATGCACGATGGGCATATCAGTGAGTCCGAGCATTATCCAGATGAGCATATGAATTTGGATCCAGAATGGGATTATTAAACACATTGAATGAAACACAGTATGTCTCTTAACAACTTCAAATTAACTTGTATTTTCTACATGACCGCTAAACTACGTATTACTTGTGACAATCCTCAGCCACGCTTTTTGACTAAAACAGTATGTGTAGTTGTTTGGTCCATCCCGCCACCTGGACACTCGGCAGCCTTCGGCTGCCGGTCCCCACCTCTAGCCAGTAAGCACAATGTCCCTTTGCTTTGCACGGGATGCTGACTCTCCCCAAGTCCCAGTTTTCTCATGTGCACTGCTAGCCTATAACACGATCGCTGGCCTGTGGCTCGCCTCGTCCCGCGTTGTGCCCAGTGACGGCACGACTGTCTTCGTGATGAGCAGCCGAGACTGACGATTCGGCTTGGACAAAACGTCGGCCGCCACCCCTTGGTCAAGACCCTACCAGACACCAGCTCGACCGACGCTGAGAGGCCCTCTGTATGCCCAGTAGGTTGAGTCCAACATGCCTAGTGTACGCGGTCGGGCAGTCGGTCGACGCCGAGCGGAAGCCCGATGAACGACTGGGGCTGAACGCTAGATCGTGCGTCCGCCGCAAGGCGGGCTGCGCTGAAGTGATCCGCAACGGCCTGGTGAGTTCATTGGGCAAGGCCGTGGGCTATAGAAACCTTGCCGAGCACCTGACTCGAGCCAGAATGTTATGCGTTTGCCCACGCCAGCAGGAGGCTGCCAAAGTGACCAGTGGCTCGAGGGGGGGGGGTGAAACCTGCTGAATGGACCATTCCATGTTATTTCTTTTGTTGTTGGTCAAGTTATGCTTCATAGAAGATCAGCGAGTGGTCCATGGTTATCCGTGTACTGACCACTGGAGTGATTAGACTACCTTATGTGTAATGCCGGCCCATCATTTGATCCACTTCATTATACCTACGCCATTAGCCTAGTTTAATACATAGTCTATAAATACTTATCACAACCCCCAATTGTTATGCCTGCATATTAGAGAGAAAAGCTAGCCAACATAGCGCCAGCTGGGCGCTTCATGTTATTTTATGCCTGTTGTGATAGTGCAGCTAGCATATTGACCATTGTTAAAAAAGGTACGGGATTAAACTTGCCAAGCCGGTCAACATGGGCAACACGCTGTGATCAAAATACCATATCCTGGAAGGACCATCGAATATATTGAGGACCGGGACTCGGATAAGGAGCCAATGTATAAGCACAAATAGTAACTAAAATTTGAGATTTTTTTTCGGAGAAAATGGCGGGGTTAATGAACAAATGCATGCTCAGGAAGCGTATGCATAAGGTCGCTATAAATAATCAGGGAGCAAGAACGTGGGCGTGTGTCGGATTTGGATGAAACGGAGAGGAATATGTGCCGACCAGTTGGGATTCTACTCCGAGATGAGTGAAGGAGATAAGGTAGGTCATGTCACTGCCGCGTCGGCAAGCAAGATACATCACTTGCCGCAAGTGTTTGCAACGATTTATCAAAACAAGCGCACTGGACCCTGTACCAAGCCATGGCTCTGGATCCAAACGTCTCCCGCTCCACCAACATCAGCCGTTTCCACTGAACTTGATGCTGAGCACACGGTTTCACGACGACGTAAATGTTGGGGGGCGTGGGTACGCTACGAAGACTCCTGGACGTGCTGGCGCGAACTTGAGAAAGGAGAATCCAGGGGGGCGTGGTGGTGCGCAAACAACGCTCACTGGCAAAGGTCAGGAAAGGATAGGGAAGGCCGCCCTCAACACGCCCGGATATAACGAAGGTAGCCAGCTTGGTGAGTTAAAAATACTTTCCTCTGACTTTAATGACCAACCAAATTTGTTTTTGTAGAACACAAACGTCTATTCAAGGGGGGCAAGGTCGATGCTCAACAAACCCAATCGATTAGTCGAGCTTTCGCCCTTCTTGACAAGACCAACAAAACCCCGCACCCCAAATCTCGCAAGGCTGTCTCCATTATGACCCCCGTCGCCGGCTCGGTCCAGAAACCTAGTGTCAAACCGCTCTTCACGTCCAGCGTACCACAAGCCACAGATGAAGCACCTCAAGCCAACGTCAGACGACCATCCGCAGGCCGCCTTAGTATACGTGCGCCTAGCTCGGTACTTCGTGACTTCAAGACCCCCGATCCTCGTGGCAGACGTGCTCACTGGGATGTTCAGGATGTGGCTCCGGAACCGGACATGGATGACGAAATCCAGACTTCTAACAGCGTCAGGATGCAGAGCGCTGAGCTCGATGGTGGCGAAGATGAGGTAGAATACATGCCTCCGACTGCAATGGGTCAGTTCTCCCTCTGTAACCCAAATACGGAACTGACCTTCGTCAATCTAGTTGAAGAATACCGACCCATGTTCGACATGCCTGATATGCAAGCATTCGGGAAAGCTGTCCGCTCTTTAACCTATTCTTACTGGCCAAAAGACGAGATCGATGTTCTCAGCACCATCCACGACGACGAACTTTTAGATCCACACATCAACGATCCTTCATTCCATGACCTTAGCACACTGGATCCCCGTAAGTTGATCGCGCGTTCTCCTCCTGCAATACTGAACAAATGACTTTCGATCAGCTGAAGACGACCCGTTCCCACCTCGCAAGACCTCTCCGACGACTCTCGAGCCACTGAATGTGAGGGGTCGCTCAACGACTGTCGTGAGCGAGAAAAGACCAAAAGGCGCTCCCCATACTAGGCCTGTTTCTGTTGCGTCAATTCGGCCCACTCCTTCGTCGGGAGCTCCTAAACATTCGACCCGACCGGTTTCAGTCGCATCGAATCGACCTGTCTCCGTGGCAAACATTCGCCCTGGCTCAACTTTACCTCAAACACACTCTCGCGCCGAGACAACCAAGCGTCCCCCTCGTCGCCCAGGCACTGCGCCAGGTATACGTCCCGGCGAAGCCACAGCTCGCGTTGCTGGGAAAATGATGGTCCTGAAGTCTACTGAGATCAAAGCCGTTCGACACCAAGCAGCTGAAACTCACATTGTAGATGGTTTAGATGTGTTTGTCGACCAGCTGGGCCTCGATGACGACTTCAGTCTTGAGCTTTGAACTTGTCACATTCCATCAAAGTGTCCTTCAATAAGCCCTTTTTATTGCCCGTGTAGATATACGGCTTGTTTTATTGACGAAATAATACTGGTACTACAATCAATCAATCCTGACTACCGACCTTCGCGCTCTCTCTCGTTTCCTTCTCTGCTTCCTCCCTAATTCTTTGTCGCACATCCATCAAAGCCTTCCCAAGCAAGTTTGCCCCCCACTTTTCACGTTTGAAAGGCGCATTCTTGGCACCAAATCCTATGCCCCAAACTCTATCCAACGGGCTGGCTTCAACAAGCTCCTTGTCCCCTGTCGCAAGCAGCTGTGTTTTCAGCTCCTCGATTTGAGTGAATTTTAGGTATGTGCCCTGGGTTACAATTTTCATTCTCTCGCGTTTCCAGACATCATCGTCGAACCCAGGAACTTGTCGTCCCAGTTTCTTTATATCGTGCGGATCAGTGGTATCAAGAATTGCCGCAGTGATCGGAGAATCAGGCGCGAAGAGTATCCCTTTACGGTGCATCATGAATCTGGAGAAGCAGTTCAGTCAACAACGTTGAACGTGGGTGTGTCCATAGAATTGGACTCACTGTTCTGCATTTGAATAAGTAAACTCCTCGGTCCCATCAACACCTACAAACTTAAACACTGAAGGATACCATTGACCCAAGTAACCGTGCTCCTGGTCGGGTTTCCAAAAATATATGGTCTCTGGGTCAGGCACCTCTATCTGTTTATGTTCCGAAAAGCTAGGGCCTTTCGAACGCGAACCAAGGCGTGTGGATTTGGGCATCCTATGTAAAATGTTTGCTTAGTTATTCACTGTTGCAATAGGGGTTTGGACTTGGAGTAGGCCGAGGTGGACGATAATTTCGACGTTTTATATAGCTGCCGCAAGTGAAGCACAGCTGAACCGAGATAGCGAGCGGAGCCAAATACTATTGCGAGGCCGTACCAGCTTGGCGCACCGTATGACTCGTATCCATTACATTTTGGTCGCGAGTGAGTCATTGGGGTTAGTTGGCACAGTATTGCGGTGCATGAGCTGAATCAATGGATATAATTGTGCCACCTGGTCTGTGCAGCCAGAGCGCGCACCTCCATGATATTTATCAGACATCGCAACCCAAGACCAAAGCTACAATATAGAAGCAGGTTTAGCGTAGGACGCCTCATGTACAGAAACAGGAAATATTCTTAGGGGAATAAACGTGCCTCAGGCGTTGATATAGCCAAAAACCTCCAGTAGTAACTCTCTCTCTCTAAGTGTTGAATTTGTCAACCCAATGAAATCGGCTCAGGATATCACTTACCATAATGGTCATCTGGTAGCAATACAACGACTTCAGGTTTCGCTGACATGAATCAGCACCTAGGAAGAATACATAGACGAGGATTTCTGAGGGAAGTCAGTTTGCGGGCGATACATTGTTCTGCCGTTCTTGCTTCTGCTGGGCATATTTTTGGTATTTACAATGCTGTATTCCAATAAACCCGAATGCTATTATTTCACATTAAGAAATAGAGCGATAAATATCCCCACCATCTCATATGTCATCGCAACTCTAGATTACAATTATTGTTGGTGGCTAAAAGGATATGGGGCTCTTTGTGACAAGATCAACAGTAGTCGTCCTTGTTTGTACACAAGTCCAAATATCACTTCCTCAAATCGGGATGCATGTCCTGTTGGTTCAATTGTTATACAAATTCAAAACAACAATCCGTTTTAACAATTCGAAAAAAGATAAGTGCTCTAATTGGTGACCGAGTGTATATGGTTCAAGCTTTGCTCGTTGCTGTCACGTATGCTTCCCTTGCCAACTCAATCGCCTCCGTAATCTTCTCTGCATTAGTGCCTACACCCTGCGCGGAATCATCCTTTCCTCCACCCTGCTCGTGAATATTAGTATCACGCGCATACACGATGGAGTTTTAAAACCCGACCTTTCCACCGAGAACTGAAGAGGCCTTGGCAGCCCATACACGAGCGTCGAACTCCTTGCTAATCACTGCCTTGGGCAAAAAGTTGACGTGTGTAACCTTTTCACCACTAGCATCCGGGCTGAATAGATACACTGGTTTGTTCAACTTTCGTGCCTCGCCGATCAACGTTTGGAGGACCTGGTGCCGAGTTTAGCAGGCCCGCAGCAACTTTGGACTGGCACGGACCTTGGCATTGCCTTCAACGTCCGGCAGGTTGACAAACCACCCAGGAGCATTTGGATTCTCCTCGAAGAACTTCTTTAACCCCTCCAAAGCCTGATGGCGCATCGATGAATGATCGGCTTCGCTAGCATCATAATACTCACAGCCTTGGACGCCGCAGCAGCCTTTGCCTTGCCCTTCTCGTCAAACGCCTTGCGCGCTCTAGCGAATCGCTCTTTCAACTCTGCCTTGCGCAGTACTGAAATGTCCGCCTTGTCAAGGTCGACACTGAGTGACTTCAACCCGGCATCGTTTGGTGCTTTTTCTAATGCGTCTAGTCGCAAGGAAAGCTGGTCGGCAATCCGAGTCACCTCGGCCGCCTCGTGACCCGTCACGGCGGTGATGCGCCGAATGCCCTTGGCGATACCAGATTCCTCAGTGATAATGATAGACTTGATGTCACCCGTCTTGTTGACATGTCTGGAGAGATTTCAGTAGGGTGCGACAGTCTGGTGCAAGACAGAAGCACTCACGTTCCACCACAAAACTCAACGCTCGCCCCCCTCCACTTGGGATCAGTAGGATCCTTCATAATTTCTTCAACTGGTGCACCAATCGCAACCACTCGGACAGGGTCCGGATACGCCTCTCCGAACACCGCCCGCAATCCGCTGACCTCGTACCCCTTTTGTAAACCGACATCAGCCGAATAGACCTTTTCGTTTCGTGAGACCCATTCGAGGTTATGCCTCTCGATACCAGCAAGCTCGGGAAGTGTGATTTGTTGCTTGTGCGAAAAGTCGAATCGGAGTTTGGTCGGGGCAACGAGCGATCCTTTTTGGTCAATGTGATCGCCGAGTATCTCGCGCAAAGACCAGTTCAGAATGTGAGTTGCAGTATGGTTATTTCGGAGTGGCCAACGACGGAGCTGCATAAAAAGTTGGCGCTAGCCTTGACCAGATTGGACAAAAGGAGCTTACCTCATCGTAGGTTGCAACGACATTGTCTCCCACCTTCAGCTCGCCGTACTTCATGACACCAGTATGGAGAACGTATCCCTTGAACGACTGAACGTTCTCGACAGCAAATTCAGCCGCACCGTCGATAACAATGCTGCCCATATCGTATTCCTGCCCTCCAGACTCCGCATACATGCAAGTCTTGTCGAGTAAAATGCCAATCATGTCCGAAGAGTCTGACGAAAAGCTCGAAACGAACTTCTGAGTTGGATGGTATATCGCCTTGACCTGGGCATCGACATTGCCAAACACTGAAGTGTCTTGAGCAACTGGAAATACCCACGGTTGAAATCACTCACGGTATTTAGCGCTATCATCCGTCTTGGGGACGATTCCCTCTTTATCCAAATGGCCCAAATCATGTACATCGAGCTTCACGACTTCTCCAACAACCTTTCCCGCGCCCTTGCTCGCCTCCTTGCTCGCCTTTTGCGCAGCTTCAAATTCGGCGTCGCTCACACCCAGCCCAAGCTCCTCAGCCATCAATCGTGTCAAGTCGACGGGGAAGCCATAGGTATCGTACAAACGCCATACGTCACGACCGTTGAGCTCCTTGGCGCCCGAAGACAGAACGGCCTGGGCGTAGGTGTCAAAGAGACGTTCACCGCGGTCGAGTGTTCGAGAGAATGATTCCTCTTCCTCGTTGAGGATCTCTTTAATGTCATCGACCTTTTTGTGAAGCTCGGGGAAAAAATCGCCCTGTCGAGCCAAGTTGGGGTAAAGTCCTAGTGTTGAGGGCAAAGTATGACTCACCAGCTGTTCGATGACGGTTGGAGCGAGATCGCCAAAGAACGTCCCAATCGGCACACCAAACTTCTTCCTCACATACCTCGCCCCTCTCCTCAAAATCCGCCTCAGCACGTATCCTCGTCCAACATTATTCGGCACACCGCCATCGCTCAACGCAAACGTCAACGTGCGTACATGATCTGCGACCACCCGGTAGGCCGTATCGATCCCGTCCACATCCTCAGCCCCAACCTTGCCCGCATATGGTCGCGCACCCGTCATCTCCTGGATCCGTGCAAACAACGGCGCAAATACGTCCGTGTCATAGTTTGATCGTACGTTTTGGCACACCGAGACCAGACGCTCAAAGCCCATGCCGGTATCAACGTGCTTGGCCGGCAGTGGACGGAGCGCGCCGGAGTCTTCACGGTTGAATTGGATAAAGACGTTATTCCAGATTTCGAGGACGTCTGGATCGTCTTTGTTGACGAGATCAGCAGCGTTTCGGCCACCGATCCGGTCGTAGTGAATTTCGCTGCAAGGACCACACGGACCGGTTGCACCCATCTCTGGAGCGATATATGAATATACCAAGACGGGATGAAAGTAGCGATTGCGCACCCCAAAAGTTATCTTTGGCATTCCCTGTAAGGATATGGTCGTCTGCAACGCCGACGCTTCGCCATATGTCCCGGGCCTCGATGTCAGCCTCCAGGCCTTGTTTTGGATCACCCTCAAAGTACGTAACGTAGAGTCGGTCTTTAGGTAGCTTGTATACCTCTGTCAAAAGTTCCCAGGCCCAGGAGATAGCCTCTTTCTGCAGAGAGATAAGGGTTTATGCGCCTAATTATGTTTGAATGACTCACTTTGAAGTATTCCCCGAACGACCAGTTGCCAAGCATCTCAAAGAACGTGTGATGGTAGGTATCCTTTCCAACATCGTCGAGGTCTGTGCTGCGTTAGAAGGGTTCGGCGTACATGGGGGTACAACCCACCATTGTGTTTTCCGCCTGCGCGGATGCATTTTTGGCTGTTGACCGCGCGCTTCAGTTTAGACATGTCGGAATTAGGATCAACAGTGCCCAAGAATATAGATTTGTACTACCAAGGGATGAGCAGGAAAAAGCTGCAAAGGACGTTGGAACGTACCTGGTTCATTCCAGCATTTGCAAACAAAAGCGTGGGGTCTTCATAAGGAATGGTAGACGAAGACGGCCAGAATGTGTGCCCTCGCGCCTTGAAAAAGTCGATAAATTCTTGGCGGACGCGCGTAGCGGGCCACTCTCCAACGTCGTGAGGCATCTTGGGGTAGCTTATCGGAGATATGGGGGGTCGAAGGGTATGGTGATAGCGTATTTGACTCGACCAGTTCAGAGCGCGAGTGGTGAGTCGAGTGATCTGCAATCGCATGACTCCCAATCACCCAAGCGCCGAGCGCCTCGGCTCCACTCTGCGAAAGCGTCACGTGAAGGCAGGTGGCGCACGATCACGCGTCGGTTTGAGCTCACGCGTCATTGCCGTCATAGGCGGCGGCAGTGTCTGGTCCCGTGGGTCCCTGGACGCTAACAGTATAAATACGATGACGACTTACCACCCATACTCATCGACTCGACTCGACCATGTCTGCCTCTTGCACTCTTGCTATGCGCTCGGCTGCTCGCACTCAGTTGCGTGCTGTACCGCGAGCCCGTGTCCCACGAGCTCAATTCCATTCGGTATGTCCAAACATTGTATTGCCGTGTGCTCTCGCCAACCCCTGTTAGACCCAAACTGGCGGAAGCAGTTCAGCCAACCAATCAATCAACCAGTCTCACATAGTCTCTGGACTCGCGGGTGGAGGCATCGTCGTAGTCGCGGGCTATCTCTGGTACCACTTTTCGGGCGTCAAGACCGCCGTCCAAACCTCCCAGCGCATCTCGGCGTCGATCACTTCGGCCAAGAACCAAGCTCTCCAGTCTCTGCCCGAACCAAACGAGGCGCTCCAATACCTCCGCCGCCTCGCCAAGTCGTACGCGCTCTTTGTCCCGGGCGCATCTTCGTCTATCGACGCGACGTTTGACGCCATCGATGAGCTCCATGACCAGCACCGAGAAGAGTTCGACAAAATCATCAATGGCGCGTACGCGGACATCAAGAAGATTGTCAACGAGCGTAAGACCATGAACGTCGATACCGCTTTCGCAGTCATGGGCGTCTTGCAACAGCGCCTTGGCGAATTCGCATCGTTTGCCGGTAATCTTTCATCAGATGCCGTGTCGCCCATCTTCGAGAAACACCCTCAGCTACGCGACTCGATTGGCGGCAGTTGGGACGAGCTCAAGTCGCTGGCCAAGAAGCATGGACCTGAAGTCAAGAAGCTCTATGATGACGCTGCGAACAAGGTCATCAAAACCGTCGAATCCCAAGGCATGACGGTCTCTTCGATCAGTTCCGTTGTCCAGATTGTTCGCGAAAAGGCCGACGAGGCCAAACGCTTGGCTGAGCGTGGTGCCAAGGATGCATGGGAACGTGCGCGCAAGCAAGCTGAGCCTGCGCTGGACAAGATGCCGGAGATCAAGAAAGCGCTGGACGAGAACGCTAGCACATTGATGAGCGTCGGTGGCGGTGGACTCGCCGCTATGGGTGGTTCGAACGTCAAGGAGATTTGGGATCGCATCAACCAAATTTCCGACGGCAAGGGTGGAATAGATCGGAGCAAGGTCGATGAGCTTAGGCGGTTTATCCAAGACAAAGTCGACCAAACGAAGCAAGGTGGTGGAAACATCGTTAGCAAGTTTACTGGGGGTGATGGGTTTGAAAGCATTGTCAGGATGATCCCGGGAGGACAACAGGTCAGTATATGCGCGTCGTGCTCTACATTTTCTCATTCCTGGCACAGGCACTTGAAGCAACACCTGATCTCAAGGAGCTTTTCAAGGTCGCTCAGTCCAAGGGCGGCGATGCACAGAAGCTGACTCAGGAGACATACGATGATATCCTCAAGGTGCGTTGGTGCCACAGCAACCATCTACATATGTGCTCACTGTGCTCGCATATCAGGTCCTGAAGGAAAAGGCCGAAAAAGCCAAGCGACTCGGCGAGAGTGCAGCCAACGAAGCCAAGCGAGCGAGCTAACTCAATAATTTATTTGTGCCCGATACCTGTACAAAATAATCTAATACTATTAACTGTTCAATGTCAACCCATCTTGGCATCTCGCTCGTTCTCCTTCCAATCTTTTGTCGGCAGACAGGGTACCGAGGTGGCCACAAGGTTACAAAAGATTCACTTATTCCGAACTCTGGTCATACCTAAAGGGCGAAACCGGTAGATAAACAAAGCACCTAGGCTCCAGGTTTGGTCAAGTTGACACCATCCTTGTACGCTACCAAAATGCATGAGAGTCATGTACAATAGGTAGGGTAGGAGCCAGTAAAGATCTGACAAATTGATATGGGTTGGCTGCTTCAACTATTTTGTTGAATGGCCCGCCAAGCCGGTGACCAGACACAAGAATATAATCTGGCGACAAACGATACTGATGCTATAGATAAATAGACTACGCATGAGGTTAAGAGACTGCAACATGGGCCGAGGTGATCGGTCTCCCTTCGAGGCTATATGCGCGTGCTAGGTACCCACTTCGTGAATAGCGTTGCGCACAAACTGATAAATTTTGTGCTCCAAAGAGAGTCGTATGGGCTTCACAAGTGGGAATCTCGCGCTCCCGGAACGCTATGACTTTGATGACACCATCATATAGTAAAGGGGGCTCGTACTGGGCCGCCACGATTAAAGATAGCATGAGTTGATGCATATCGAGTGCATGTGCGACGCACAGCCTGTATAACCTTTTATATGTATGATCCAAGTTAATTATCTGCACTGGCGTTATGTGGGCGAATGTAAATTCACTTACGAGATTTTCAGAACCTCTAGGATAGTTCCGACCCCTGCTACAGGACATCGACTGAGTAGAATAGGACAATTTTTCGTTGGCCTAAAAGTTAATTCTAGTAAGATCATCTCGGTCCGCCTTGGCTTCTAACGCAGTATCCAATAGTTCTTTCTCAAATTCGATAGGCTTTGGTTAGCCGTGTGGTTCCATGTTCACTTCAGAATTCACCGGAAAGGGCAAACGTGATTGCTTGGGCATGATATCCTAGTACACTGGTTTGAAAGTGAGCTTGCCTGGGTTATTATCATTCAACATGTTACGCGTTCGCATAGAGACTGAATTCAAACATTATTTTTCCTCTGTGCTGTGTCTTACTCCAAAGCGAGATGGGGCTGCAATGGAGGGGCGGGGACAAAGGCAACATAGCCCCCCAAAATTTGGGTTTATCACTGCCGGGGTAATCACGAGATTGTTGGCTCTTATCCACGAGAAGGTGAGCGCCCCGCTTTGCAAACTAAACTCTATGTTCTATTTGTTTGTAATGATATCTTGTAACCATAAAAACTCATTTCAATCCTGTCATTTGGAGCGCAGGCTTTGCACGAATTAAACTCAGAAACAGAGTAAGGGAATTATAACTTACATGGTTAAGTACATGACGCGCTCCTGGCCTTTCGGCGGCTTCAGCTCGCCAACATTCAACCAAGAGCTCCCATAAATCCGTGGGCATACCATCAGGTCGTAGGGGTGGCTCCTTCTTGATCACCACAGCAAACATAACCTTGCAGTCATTGTATCCTGCGTAAGGAAGGTTTCCGGTGACTGTTTCCTATATAAATGGTATAAAAACGAGTGGAACTCCATTAAAATGAGATGCACCAGTATTGTCTTTGAGTTTCTCTAATGAGCCCATACCGAATCATTTGGAAGAGAGAATACGTACCATCCCTAGCGCATATATATCTGCCTCCTTGCTGCTCCTAATTGTTCCTTCAATCAACTCTGGAGCCTTTATTGTACTTTAGTGACGAGACCAACGGCCTTCATAAACGGCTTTTAATTACCGCCCATCTCAAAGAAATATTCCTCGACAACTCTCCTGTGAATTGAATCGTTGAAGACTTCAGAACCGAATTGCCGAAGTCTGTTAATTTCAAGTCTCCAGTACGGGAGACGAGAACGTTTGCCTGAGTTTACCTTAGCCTCAGGTGATAAGATTTGGATAGTAAAGAGCATACGCCTTTGATATCCCCGTGAACCTATAATAGTGATCAGGTCAAGCCTCCGCGTGATGCGAGATACACACAATTTCGATTCCATGGAGGTAGTCAACCGCCGTTGCTAGTTGGTAAGACTAGCAGAAAATCAGCATTATGCAATAAATATGCCAATGCGGTTGCAAACCATACCAGGCGTATCCTATCAACCGTGGGGTATTTAGCAATGTAACTTGGGAGTGTTCCATGCCTTAGCCAGGGTGATACCATAGCGATCTGATTGCGGAATTGTGCAATTCCGAGTAGTTCGGCGACATATATATGCTTGCATTTGGACCATGCATATAACTCACGCGCGATGTTCTAAAGGATTTACTTGTTAGCATACTGATCGCACAACGTACAATTTTTATAATCATTGACTCGCCTTCAATACTTCTCGGCTCTGTTCGGAATCATCCAGGAAAAGTCGTGGGCATTTGATTGCAATGGCATCGCCATTCCGTAGCTTTCCTTGATAGATGTCTCCAAATCCACCGCCCAGAATAGGTTTATTGCTGCAGTTTGGTAAGTCCAACTGCCGCGAAATATCAAGGCAATGGCTTCCACTAAACAAGGCAATGATGTCGGCCACTGACTGAGATTGAAGTGAGTATATGTATGTTGTAGTCTTCCATAACGATACGTGCCATAGTGCTGCTAACGACTCTCGGTATTGGTCGGTCATTTTGAATCGAAGCAAAACTATGGCTTGCTCGATGACGGTGTGAGCTGCTAGACTCCGGAAAGATTGGTGTTTATATTGACGAAGCAAGTTCAAAACTTACAACTTGGGTGGATATTCTGTTCGGTTTGAACTCCTCCGACGCCTGACAATATCCCATAACCGAGCAAGGGCCTGGTCGGAACCCTCGGGGCTTGTCGACTGGGGGGGATTGGTTTCTTCATCAGACGCCTCAGGGGCTGAGGCGTAACCTCCGCTCAGTGATCGTTTAACTCTGCGTCCTGCCCGTTTGATTTTGTGGCTAGAAGTTAGACTATAATGGCTTGTCATGGAAGATATCTCGTTGAAGATACTACAAGCCTACCGGTGATAAAGCCTAGGGCGGTCAGTACCAGACACCCTACGTGTTGACCGTGGGCTCGACTCAGACTTGTCGTGCGTAGAATCTGAACATAGGTTTGAGATTTTGTGAGCAACTTTCGATGTGGTACGGACCCGACGAAGAAATTGAGCCTTCCGGAATATCCTCATCCATATCCCCGTCCAACTCAGTTTGTTTTGGTTTTGCGTTTACTCGAGAGGAAGTACGCCACCCTACTAGTGAACTGCCCAAAACATTTGTTAGTTGAGCCCCTCGTCAACCTGCATTTTACGCACTCGCTTCGAAGCCTGCGCTCGGGGATATCTTCTAACTGGTAATACCGAAAGTCCACACACACGCGGTAGCGAGTCGATAGACTGATCCTACCCATTGGCGTTGCGATAGGTTCAAATTCAAACACAGAGGTGTCTGGATCGTCTTCAAAAAGCCTTTCGTCTAGGATTGAAATGAGAAAATGAGATACTAAAGGCGGGACCGACTGACCCAGTCCCACAAGTCCTTCCGAAATAGGGAATGAGCCACGGGCAGTCGACAGAGATATCGATTTCACTCCGCCGGGCCGGGACTTTTGACAAGTTTCCCAAGCAGGCATTGTTTGCAGCTGAGAACAGACCTCATGGATCAACATGATACAACGTTCAGACTTGCCATCCATGCCTATATTGGCTGTGTCCAACGCAAACACCCATTCTTCAAGAACGACAGATTTTATGCCTCGCAGAGGGAGCTGACGAAGTCGCGTCTCTTTTCCAGCGATCAAGAGGCCCACCCGCTGCCGAGGGCTGTCGAAATGGATGACTAGCTGGATCGTAAGTTGGAATGGCTGCTTTGCTGTAATTTTCCCCTTCAGCCTTTTGTAGCTTGCTTCATTGATAGGTGTTCCTGTCCCAAACTATCATATAATTCGAGGTCAGGTTGAATAAGGTTGTTCCAAGGAAAGACTCCAACCGAACTATTTTTAGCTGTGGTTGGTGAGTAGCCGAGGTATGCTTCGTTGATGGCTGCTTCAATCTTGCAGAATAGACGCAAGATAGATTCTTCGGTCCAGGCGTCCATCCAGGTTGAAAGGTGCAGTTCGTCTGGACTACTGCCGTTAGCCCTTGAATACTAAGGCAATCGGAGAGAGGCTTGGGATTGGATCTGGTGGCTTCGACTAGCGCCCATAGCAGCGAGACTGAGTGATGGGCGCTAGCGGAAACACAAGACCTAATCCCGAGAGGTCAAGGGCCAAGGATCAGCCGGAGTCATACTATTACCTGATAACTCGGTCTGTAGTTATCATACCTATTTCAAATGAACATTTCCATTCCGAGGCCGATTCAATACGTGAATATATGAGTTTATTTCTCTATGATCTTTCGAATGATTAAAGCCTGGAAATCGGTACATCCAATGGTATAATAGCAGCAGCCTATATAAAAGCTGCAGGGGGGACGCTTACGCGAGCACATCCCTCTGTGAGGTCAAACAGTCCAGTGGTCCTGATCCGGGTGAAACGGGGCAAGGCGGACCCTAGGTTATTCCGTCTCCTTTCCAATAACCAATGAGTTTCGAGCATTAAGAGATCTAGCCACGGCGCGAATCACGCATACACTCGGCGACGTCAACGATGATGCAATTGCAAGCGATCAAAAATACATGCTACAATACAGTTCGGTTTGCAATAGTCCAAGCTAGGTCCATGAGTGATGAGTGAAATCGGATACAGTCAGGTCATTTATCACATTCAAACGTTGGCGAGAAATTAGTTGATAGAAAAGGGGTGGACGTTGGAACCAGATGCGCAAGCGATGGTGGTAGAACCCGATGTGGCGTCCGAGTCATCGGGACCGCCCTCGTAGCCGTATAGACCATTTTGGCAGCCAGCGTCACTGCCTTGAATGAGCGAATTGTCACCCATGGTTGCGCCAGACTAGGAGGCCGGTGAGTAATAAGGAAAACGCACAATCCAGTCCAACTTACCCAGTAATATTCAGACCCCTTTTGCAGGAAGCTATAGGCGAACTGGCCCGAATCGTCCGAAAAGTAGCAGTCCTCGAGAAGGAGCTCGTAGGTCTCACTGGGGTTGTAGCTAGGAACATGCAAGCACTTGTTGGCCGACGGCACATAAATATGTCCTTTAAAACAGTAATGTGAATGAGGCGTACTACAACGAGCGTCGTTCGAGCGACTCACCAACATACGGCCCATCACCGCTATTGGGCCATCTGGTAAAGTTGGGGTTGCACGGTTGGAACTCGACGTTCAACCCGCCCTTGTCGGATCCATCGTTGACAAGACGTTTCCCATCATCGGAAATGGCAAATGATTGACCTCCTGGACCGGAAAGGATACCAGACTTGACCGTCGAGCACTGTGATACTGGGACATCCCGTTTTCTCAAGATGGGTGTGGCGAAGGCAGAATACGAGACCGCAAGTGCAGCAGCGAGGAATTGGAGATGCATTGAAAATGTGTTGGCGAGGATGAGAGGTGCGAGTTGGAATGGGAGGATGGTGATGAAAATGGCACAGACCAACTGGCTCTTGGTCCACCTGATTTTATACTGGCGGTGCGGGCTGAGGTGAAGCTGTGCTCGTCAGCCACACGTCAGTCTCCGGCGTGGATTCGATGCCTTCCTGGCTCCCACTCACCTGGAGCACCAATCGCCCCAACACATGGGCGAGTTCCAGAATAGACTGCGGAGCTATATGCGTCATACATGGCGCTGCGGGTGGCTTCTTGGCACAGGATTGTTTACTAATCAACACCTACCCGATGCTTGGCCATCTCAACTCCGTTTATGCCGTTTGTTCCCAAAAGCGTTCGGTCGAGTGAACAGAATACAGGATGCAGATTCGTTACTTCTGCCGGACCATTCTTTGCTAATTATATGAGCATGCATTTATAACGCGTCACAACGTGTATCATTTTATCAGGGAAATTAGTACAAAATGTCAATGTCCAACATACTCTCAACTCTGCACCCCTCAATCGTGCTTCGTCCCATGCACCGCACCTCCTGTCAAGGTTTGTGGCAGTTTCTCATCGCCAACTCCATAAAGCAATGCGATGGAGCCGAATGCTACGAGCATTATCCCGAGCACGGTTCCGACGAGAAGCACGAAAGGTCTAGCCACAACACATTAATCTCACAGTTGCCCTCTATAACAACTAAATAAGAACTCACGAGCTAACATCCTGGCGCTCACACTTCTCGCCGGCCCAGTAGGTGGTCGACATTCCGTCCTTGGACTTGCTGGGCGAGCATTTGCAGGTGAAGCACGTCTTGCCTGCACGCATGACTGAAACGCACGACCCGCGACCAGAGCACGCCGAGGTAGCGTTTCCGCACGTGGAAGCGTCGGAGAAGCACGAGTAGATCGCGAGTCCCCCCGGAGAGCCCGCTCGACGCTCGACTGGGACGGCACGGGATTGGTGTACGTGTGCCTCAGCGGGAGAGGAGCGGGGTTTGACGACAAGAGCGAGGATGTCGTCTCCGTTCCAGTTGGGCTGAGAGCGGTATTTAGGTTGAGTCTCATGACCAGAAAGAAGAATTGGATGTCGACTCACAAGATCGAGCCAATTCCGGACGATTTGGGTTGCAAGTTGGTATTGTTCGCTGAGCGGCCCGTATTCTTCAAGCAGCAAGTCGAGCGACTTGATTTCAAACGTGGCAAAGTTTCTCGGGTCGCGGTGTTCATCGCTGCCGGTCGGAATGAGAGATGCTCCACCGACTTTGTATCGCTCTATCGCGGTGTATTCCTCCAGGAAAAGTTTGGCAGATTCGCCAGGCACTTTGAACGCCTTGGCATTGATGTCGAACGAATCGTCCAGCTCTCCTTGTAGGGGAGAGTTCGATCCGGATGTAACGGTATCGTAAGTGCTCTGGGCGTAGGTGACGTAGGTATGTACAAGTGCCGACACGTCCTGCGCGGAGAGCGTGCTGTTGATATAAAAGTCTGGGTTGGATGGAAGAGGGTCTCGGCTAGGAAGAGAGAGAACATCTATGGGTCGAAATAAGCAACGAAAAGGTGCATGGCCACCGCAGCCCACGACTAACCTTCTGGCCGATCCGTGTGCAAAACAAGCATAACGGTGCTCAAACCTGGTCGATCTCCAGTGTGCAAGAGCGAATCGAGTCCGCCGTGAAGGAGATGTTGCCACTCTTTGCTCTCTCCTGCATCACGGATGCTCTCAAACATCTCCAGCCCCAGATGGTTGGCGAGCACCTTGTTCGCCTGCGGCATGGACAGCGTCAGAGGTGTGTTGGCCGACACAACCACCTTTCCGGAGAGCATTCCACGCGTCGGGAGCAGATAGACACGCGGCTGGTACGCGCATGTCAGCACCGAATAAAACGAGAGCGCAGCGGCCAGTCGGAGCTTCATCGTGGTTGGTTGTGCACAGGCAAGGACAGGTAAGCATGATGTAATCACTAATGCTCGCACGTGACTCCGGTGTTTGCATAGCTCGCTCTCGTACGCGACGCGACTCCACCGATGGCGCGTGGCACATTTGGTATCCCGAACTCTGGACGGGGAAGAGGACGAAATGTCAACTTTAGGGGAGGAAGGGGACGGGGCAGGGGAAGGGGAAGGGGAGGTCCAGCCAACGCCAATACTGGCCCTCGACCGGAGCGAGGCAAAGATGAGACTCGGATGGAGGATCGATTCGAGGAAGTCCGAATACGTGACGAGGTCGACGAGAAACTGGGATTTGTCAAGTATATGGAGGGCCCCAAACGTGTTGGCTGGTTGGTCAACATGCATCCGGTTAGTAGCTACTTTATGACCGAGGGATTAACTGTTCATTGCCGCTCGATAGACTTTGGTCAAAGATGAAGATCATCCCACCGGGCGTGCTGGTGTGGACTACTATTTCATCCAGGATGATGGCGGGATGTTCAAAGCTACGTTGCTGCATGATCCATATTTCTATATTGGGTGCAAGGTGTGTCTCTACCATTTGATCACCGCTTCATTGCGCTTACCAAACCCGTAGACGGGCACTGAGAGTGCTGTCGAAGAATGGCTGATGAAGAAATACGAAGGTGTTATCCTCAGAATCAACCGCATAAAGAAGGAAGACTTGAAGCTGGTACGTCTCGTATATGCTTTCTCCTGCTCAATACCCACCTTTCCATAGCCAAACCACCTTCTAGGACATCAACGCCTCTACCTTCAACTTCAATTCGCCAACGTCTCCGACCTCCTCGCCGTCCGACGTGAACTTATGCCACTCGCGCTTGCCAACGCAGCCAAACTCAGTGCCGTCGACGCATACGCCGAAGTCGTCCAGGCAGCCGCTTCTCACTCGGCGCACATGGACATCGACTTTGACCACGACGATTCCCGGCCCCGCCAAGCATGGGGAGCTGAAGGAGACCCCGTTGAGACCGTTCGTTCGCGCTCGGCAGATCCGAGTGCCCTCATCACCGACATTCGCGAATACGATGTGCCTTATTATTTGCGGGTGGCGATCGATTGCGATATTCGTGTCGGGTTGTGGTATGATGTGATGATGGATGCCGGGCAGCTCAAGCTGAAGCGTTTGGTGGATCGAGTGAAGCGTGCGGAGCCCGTGGTTATGGCTTTCGATATCGAGACGACCAAGGCGCCGCTCAAGTTTCCCGACCAGGCGACGGATTGTATTATGATGATTTCATACATGGTCGACGGGCAAGGGTTTTTGATTACGAACAGGGAGATTGTTAGCGAGGACATTGGCGACTTTGAGTATACACCCAAACCGGAGTACGAGGGTCCGTTTACGGTTTTCAACGAAAAGGACGAAGTGAGTGATTTTGTGTTCTGGTTACTTCCTCGGCTTACTTTATGTATTTCGCAGCTTGCTCTCCTTCAGCGTTGGTTCGAACACATCCAAGAATGCAAACCCACAGTCATGGCAACTTTCAACGGCGACTCTTTCGATTTTCCATTCGTCGAAGCTCGAGCCAAAGTCCACGGCCTCGACTTGATGCTCGAAACTGGATTCGCGCGCGACTCGGAGGACGAGTTCAAGTCCCGGGCGTGCATTCACATGGACTGCTTCCGATGGGTCAAGCGTGACTCGTATCTGCCTCAAGGAAGTCAAGGTTTGAAAGCTGTAACTACGGCAAAGCTAGGATATGATCCCACCGAGTTAGATCCTGAACTGATGAATCCGTAAGTATTCACGTTTTGAGATAGACAAGTAAATGACCGAAAATGGTGCTTAGGTACGCTTCGGAACAGCCTCAGACATTGGCGCAATACTCGGTTTCCGATGCCGTTGCGACGTACTATTTGTACATGAAATACGTGCACCCGTTTATATTTTCTCTCTGCAACATTATTCCTCTCAACGGCGACGAGGTTTTGCGAAAGGGTAGTGGAACCTTGTGTGAGACTTTGCTGATGGTGCGTCTCCGTAGCTAGAATATTGCGCATTTATCGACCAAGATTCTCTCTGATTAGGTTGAAGCCTATCAAGCCGGAATCATTATGCCTAATCGACATGAAGAGCCGATGGGAAACACGTATGAAGGGCATTTATTGGCATCCGAAACCTATGTTGGTGGTCACGTCGAAGCGCTTGAGGCTGGGGTCTTCAGAAGCGATATCCCGACCTATTTCAAGATTGTTCCCAAGGCTATCCAACAGGTGCACATACTTCCTATTCGCCATTTTTTAAGACTAACCAACGTGACGTCTTTCAGCTCATAGACGACCTAGATGCCGCCCTCCAGTTCTGTATCGTCGAGGAATCCAAAGTCCCTCTGGAAGAAGTGACTAATTACGACGAAATCAAGTCTAAGATTCAAACTGCACTCGAAGATCTTCGCGACAACCCGCTCCGACAGGACAAACCGCTCATTTACCATCTGGACGTCGCTGCAATGTACCCGAATATCATGTTATCCAATCGACTTCAACCTGATTCGGTGGTCGACGAAGCCATGTGCGCTGTCTGCGACTTTAATCGACCCGACAAGACTTGCGATCGACGAATGACCTGGGCTTGGCGTGGTGAATACTTCCCCGCCCAACGAGACGAGTATAATATGATTCGGCACGCGCTCAACCAAGAGACATTCCCGCCCAAGAAACCAGGCCTTCCGGACCGTCGGTTCAATGAACTCACCGAAGCAGAACGAACGGCGTTACTGCATAAGCGGTTGGGGGATTACTCTCGCAAGGTATATCGCAAGACCAAGGAAACCAAGGTCGTGTACCGGGAGTCTATCATATGTCAGCGCGAGAACCCATTCTATGTGGACACTGTGCGCAGTTTCCGTGATCGTCGATACGAATACAAAGGCTTGCACAAGACCTGGAAACGTAACTTGGATTTAGCCGCCGAGAGTGGGTCTGTGGCGGATGTGGCGGAAGCCAAGAAGATGATCGTGCTTTATGATTCACTTCAGCTCGCGCACAAGTGCATTCTCAACTCGTTCTACGGCTACGTTATGCGTAAAGGAGCCCGCTGGCATTCTATGGAGATGGCAGGTATCACTTGTCTTACTGGCGCACGTATCATCCAGATGGCTCGCCAGCTCGTTGAACAGATCGGTCGCCCACTCGAGTTGGACACGGACGGTATCTGGTGCATGCTTCCTGGGTCGTTTCCTGAAAACTTCAAGTTCCAGACGAAGAAAGGCAAACCGATTGGGTTCTCGTACCCTTGTACCATGCTGAATCATCTCGTTCATGCACAATTTACGAATCATCAGTATCATGACCGGGTCGACAAGAATTCTACCAAGTACACGGTTCATAGCGAAAACTCTATTTTTTTCGAGCTCGACGGGCCATACAAGGCGATGATTCTGCCTTCGTCCAAGGAGGAAGACAAGCTCTTGAAGAAACGCTATGCTGTATTTAACGAAGACGGTTCGCTTGCTGAGCTAAAGGGTTTCGAAGTCAAACGTCGTGGCGAACTTCAGCTCATCAAGATTTTTCAAAAGTCGATCTTCGAGAGGTTCCTGCTTGGCTCAACTACTGAGGAATGCTATGCGGCGGTAGCGGAGGTCGCAGACCAGTGGCTCGATGTCCTGTTCAGCCGTGCGACAGCTTTGGACGACGAGGAGCTCGTTGACCTCATTGCTGAGAACCGAAGCATGTCCAAGACGCTTGCTGAATACGGTGGACAAAAGTCTACGTCCATTAGTACGGCCAAACGTCTTGCCGAGTTCCTGGGCAGTCAAATGGTCAAAGACAAGGGTCTCGCGTGCAAGTTTATCATTTCAGCCAAACCACTCGGTGCTCCAGTCACGGAGCGCGCAGTTCCCGTTGCGATTTTCTCTGCCGAGGAATCGGTCAAGCGCACGTTTTTGCGCAAGTGGCTCAAGGACAATAGTCTTGTTGATTTTGACCTGCGTTCGATCCTGGACTGGAACTATTACATCGAGCGTCTGGGTTCCGTCATTCAAAAGCTTATCACTATTCCAGCTGCTATGCAAAAGGTTTCAAATCCCGTGCCTCGAATCCGCCATCCCGACTGGCTCCACAAGCGCGTGGCTGCGCTTGAGGACAAGTTCCAGCAACACAAAATTTCAGATTACTTTAGCCGTGCGCCTAAATCTCCCAATGCCCCTGTTGAGGAGGCAGAAGTGGACATAGAAGACTTTGGCCAACAGAGCAACAAGGATGGTCGCAAGATTGCTATCGTTAAAAAGCCAGTAAAGCCTACAGTAGTCGTTCCACCTAAAGTACCTTTGCCCGACCCGTCGAAAGATTATTCGGCTTGGCTAAAAGCTATGCGGCCACGCTGGGAGGAGCGACGAAGAGCGCGCCTGGGCGTTGATATGGATGCGCCAGTAGCATCGATTTTCCGAGGTGCACGGATAACTTCCACATACGTATGGGAAATAGTGCAGATTCGGCCAAGGTTGTCCCCCGGGAAGTTTACACTATGGCTCTCTCTGGAAGACAAACTGGTCTCGGTTTCCCTGCGCATTCCTCGGGAATTTTACTTGAACCTCAAGAGCGACAACAAAAGCCTTTTCGATGACAGCTACAAGACCGAAAGCGTTGTTCGAACTCTGCCTCGCAATCATCCTTGTATGAATCTGTTCCGCGTGACTGTGCCCGAAGACCAGTTTTTGGATATGGAATCCCACTTTGCTCACCTGACGAATAACCCCGATGTTGATGGCGTTTATGAGATGCAGGCATGTCCGGTACGAAAAGTGGTGTTAAATCGTCCCTAACAGCGACTTCCCTGTAGATTCCTCATGTCATGCGCGCGGTGCTGAAACTAGGGACTATATGCACAACCACCAAGGATAATGACATTTCACTTAACAGAGCCCGTGACGTTGGTTTCGAACTCGACGGGCTAGAACGTGCTGGCCCGTCCATTACGAAGCAGACATATCTTCATGGGGGCCAATCTTTAAAAACGCTGTTCATATACCATGCCACATCACTCGGCCGGCATGTTTTAGTTTTGGTTCTACCCTCTGGTAAATTTAGCGTTCACCTCGTGAGCCCAGGCGGCGCCAAGGATCAATTGCACAAGATGCAGGAGCAGTACGACGCTCTCAACGCGAAGCGGAAAACAATGGAACTACCAACCCTTTACGAATATCCTGATGAAATCGATCCTCACTTTACGCATCACAAGGACGAACAAAAGTTGATGAATTCTTTATCCTTGGAGCTTGGCCATCTCGTCGATAAATCCTACTCGATCATTCTATCGTCGATTCGAGATACAGACTACTTTGACCTGCGTGTCAAAAATATGCAAAAGTTCCCAGTAATTCCTATGATCGCCGACCGAGCGGCCCATACCATCTCTGTTCAGCTTCAATGGCAAAACGAGATCGTTGAAAAACTCATGACTCAATATCTGTCATTCGGGTCCTGGTTACGCTTGGCTGTTCAACAATCGACCTATTTTGATGTTCCAGTGGGCAACATCGGAGATGACGCCGCGTTGTACTTTGCAGACGTCGATTTCGCACGTCGTTTGCGACAGCATGACACTCTACTCTGGTGGTCTCCCGGTCTCCGACCTGATCTGGGTGGGATGGAACATGATGCCAATGCCCCAAGCGACGACCCCAACTCAAGTGTGGATATTGCAAATCCCGGGTGCTACACCAATGTCTGTTTGGCCATCAATGTTCGCAACCTTGCTCTAAATTCGGTTCTTCAATCGGCTATCGTTAATGAATTGGAGGGCACATCCGGCGCAACAGCCTTCGATTCTGTCTCCCATACACTCAACGATTATGCATCTGGGGAAGCCCGGTCTTCGGTCACTCTGGGTGACTCTGTACTTTCGCCGCAAATATTCGGAATCCTGAAGAGCATGGCGAAAGCTTGGCTGCTTGACAAGGTCCGTAACCCAGGTGGCCCTTCCGAACAGGCGGTGGACCATTTCTGGCGCTGGATCAGCAGCCCCTCCGCCCAGATGTATGATCCTAGCATGCAGCGCTTTGTCCAAGGCCTCATGAAAAAGACGTTTATTCAAATGCTTGCTGAATTCAAGCGATTGGGTTCTCAAGTCGTGAAGGCAGACTATGGTCATATCATTTTAGTTACCTCAAAGCCTCCGGGTACTGCGAATGCATATGCAACATATTTACTCAACGCCGTAAATTCGCACGAGCTCTTTACGCATCTAGAACTCCAACCGGATCGCTTTTATGACTTTTTATTGTTCATGGATAGTGCCAACTTGGGCGGAATCGTGTCTGAAGACCCCAATGTCTCGTCAACACATGCAGGGCCGTGCGTCACCATGACCTGGAATATCGAAACGTTCTTCCCACCGGCGGTTTGTGCCGCATTCCACCAAGACCTTCGCCGTATCATAGTGGAGCTGTATGCGGAACACCAGAACTACGCCGACGCCGTACAAACACCCCAGCGAGTACTGGACACTCTTACCCAAGATGCATCAGTCTCCCCGCAGGATACGGTCCAACAGAAAATTCACGAAGCAATTACGAAGTACATTGAGTCGCGGCTTACACGGCGTCTCCTCGGGCGAGTATCCAAAATTCAAACGGAGCAAAAGACAGCGTTCACGCAGAAGGAGACGCCACCAGAATGGCTTCATCCTCTTCTCCCTGGTTCACATCGGACCATGGGCCTCCCGGTAACCGAATATGTCAAAGCAATGTGTGCTTGCCTTTCCTTGATTCGTACGCATAGCACAGAAATTGGCATCCTTCGACGCAACCTTCTCGAGCTTATCGGAGTACGAGAATTTGCACCAGAAGCCCATTGGTCAGACCCTTCCGCACGTTGTCGCGTCCCGCATGTGGTCTGCCGCTCTTGTACACACGTTCGGGACCTCGATTTGTGTCGCGACGCTGATCTAATGGAACGAGCGGCCTCTCGTTCACGAACAGGGGTTACAGAGACAAAATGGAATTGCGCGTCATGCGGAGCAACATACGACCGAAGAGCAATTGAGTCAACTCTGGTTGATAATATTCGGACGATGGTCGCTGCGCATCAAGCTCAAGATCTCAAATGCACTAGGTGCAAACAGATCCGAGTTGACGATATGTCGCCTCACTGTAAGTGTGCAGGAGCCTGGCAACTTACAGTAGGTCGCGTTGAAGCCCAACGGCGGATACGAGTATTAGTAAACGTTGCTATATTCCATGGTTTACCATTCTTGAAGGTTTGTTGCTTCTGCTCAGCAATCACCTTTTCTCATTTGATTTCAATATACAGGAGTATGCAGAGTCTGTTTTGGCCCGATGGTAGTTGCTTGGCTGGTTTCAATACTTTGGTTATTCTACACGAAGTTCTGGATCATTCTGTCTCATATTTCTCGCGCATACATAGACTTTACTGGTCTTTCTTCACGTCTCCTGACAGGTAGAGCGAATAAACGATGCCCACTTTCTCTTAGCGTTTTGCAGACTCTCACGCTTTATGCCTTAACTACCTCCATATCTATGGTTAATCTGGATGATGCCTCCGAATACGAGCTACGCATGCTACGGTAATCGAAGTCGCGAAGCGGCCATTGACCAAGTGAGCTCCCCCGTCTGGAAACGCTGCATTTCCCACCGGCATACCACATGAAGATGACTTCCTGGGATTATTAATCAACCTTTTAAGTCTGTGCTGGTGATATACTTTCAAGAACATGAGGGAACTGGTCGATCTTGGACAGTCCCTAGGCGTATCTGATCACGCCAGTTCTCACGAAGCCGGTCTACCAAATGAACGCCTCCCGCTTTATGTCCCCCTGCCTCACTGCCCAATGATATTTAGCCGCCCGCCCTGGGGATACTACAGGTGCTTCGCGACCTATATTTGCGCCCTTGAGATCCCGGTTTGGATGATATATTTCAAGATATTCGCAAACCGTGTTTACCGCCTAAACAAACGGCTTGGCAAGATAATTTTAGACTGACCCCCTCCTGCGCGCAAGTTCCGGCAGTCGAGTGTCCGGCAAAGGCTCACATAAGCTCATATTAAAAAGGCTAGCGAATTATCGCACTCGATTGGTGACATGTGGTCGACGTAGATGCTATCGCTAGATGCCGGTGTCACAGCTGTAGAAACTTGTAGGCGTGAGCTGAGTGCCGATCTAATTCTGTCACTCGAGACAAACTGGAGCACAAAATCAGGCTTCGCTCCCCTGGAACTCACACCACTGTTACGAAGCGCAAGCGTCCATGTGGTATCGTGTACAAAGTTAGCGTCATGCATCGGATGGTAAACTGACAAATAGATCCTCTCGAGTTTGCTTTCTTTGCTTCGTCTCTCACATACTCCAATCACCACCTTACCATGGCTGGTGAGTGCACTTTTCTACCCTTCAGTCTCCCTAACTTTCGTCGCACTACTATCACAGACCGGAGTAACCTAGCTTTTGAAGTGAGCGTGACGGAAGCCATGGTGACCGAGAAGAAAGACCCCACACCATGCAATTCATCATACAGCAAGGCTTCAAATGAAAAGCGAGGAACAATCACACACGTTTCTAGTTCAGAAGAATACTGTCCTGGCAATGCAGACGATATTGTTTTGCCGACTGAGGGAGAAAGGCTGACCCTGCGTAGAGTTGCTGGGCATATCCCGATCTCCGCCTGGCTAGTTGTGATCGTTGAGTTTGCGGAACGGTTTTCTTATTATGGTACCACGGGACCGTTTGTTAACTACATGTAAGTCAGTTCTGGCCCCAACCCCGAAAATATTGATGCTAAAATAGCGGCCAAAAAGCCAGCGTCCGTTGCCTCCAGGAGGCAATGGCGCGGGTGCGCCTCCCAAGGGAGGTGAAGGTCGTCCAGGCGCATTAGGTAAGGGCCAACGAGCCTCAACAGGGCTGACCACCTACAACTCCTTTTTCTCCTACTGTACGCCCATTCTTGGTGCCATTATTGCCGATGCTGTAAGCCATGATGCCTCCTCTCTCTCTGTGACGCGCGTGTGCTTACATCTCGCGCATATAATCACCTAGTATTGGGGCAAGCTCAAGACTATCAATGTTTTTGTCATCCTTGGAGGAGTTGGGCATATCATTCTCGTCGCGACTTCTACACCTTCTGTCCTCCAGCATTCTCCATCTGGAGCTTTTGCTGGGTTCATCATCAGCATCACAATCATCGCATTTGCAACTGGAGCCATTAAGTCAAATGTATCGCCCCTAGTCGCCGAGCAAATCCCCGACTCGAGAGAGTATGTCAAGACACTGCCAAGTGGAGAGAAGGTCATTGTCGATCCAAATCTGACGATCCAACGAGTATTCATGTACTTTTATTTGGTACGCCGAAAATCCATCGCCAAGAACGCAACCACCTTGACGGCTTGACCAATTCAGATGATTAACATTGGTTCTCTTTCGTCAATTGCCACGACAGAAGTCGAACTGCATATCGGATATTGGCTTGCGTATCTTATCGTGAGTTTTCATCTCCGGCTGTCCACTAGCATAACCTCAATATCCAAGAATAGCCGACTATTATTTACATCGTTGTACCAATTGTCCTGTTCCTCGGTCGAAATCTTTATATCAAGTACCCTCCGCGCGGTTCCATCCACCTCGAAGCATACAGAGTATTACAACACGTTTACAGGGGCGTATGGAGCTGGAATCCTTTGGAGACTGCACGTCGCCTCCGCGACCCCAACCTCTGGGATAGGGCGCGCCCAAGCATGCTCAGTGGAGGCGATATTGCGCGGGAGCACAATGCTGGAATGTCAAACAAGCAGGAGAAGAAATTCACGGTACCTACATGGGACGACGTAAGCCTCCCCTTGGACAAATCGATCCATCGTCGCGTTAAAAATCGTACAGACCTTCGTAGACGAAATGAAAAGAACTATGAATGCGGTGAAGGTCTTCGTGTTCTTCCCCCTGTGAGTCTGCTTCGTCGGAGTTAATAGCTAGTTCTCACATAATCCTATCCAGATTCTGGATACCATGTGTGTGCCTCCGCAGAGGGCCGAACACAAGCTGAAGAACTGATGCCTCCGTCACTAGACAACCAGATGACCAATAACATCGTGTCGCAAGCTGCTACAATGTCCACCCATGGTGTCCCCAATGACATACTTCAAAATATTGACCCAATCGCCATTATCATAATAATCCCACTTATGGATAGGATCGCGTAAGTGGAGTATATGCACGCATTCCCAACGCGAAAACTAAAACAGGTAAATTCAAACCAGCTACCCCGGTTTGCGGAGGCTAGGATGGGTTGTACGCCCGATCCAGCGCATTACATTTGGATTTATGCTTGCTTCATTGTCTATGGTCTACACGGCAGTCCTGCAGAACGCGATTTATCGCACAAATCCATGTGGAAATTTTGTCACAACATGTGATACTCCGAGCCACTTGAACGTATGGCTACAAACACCTGCCTATGTGTTGATTGCTGCTTCTGAAATGTAAGCAACATAGACCTGACCCGACGTTATTATAATGCCTTACTTCATTCGAATAGCTTCGCCAGTATCACCGGTCTGGAGTATGCATTTACCAAGGCGCCGCTGCGCATGAAGAGTCTGGTCATGGCAGCATTTCTGTTTACAACGGCCATCGCAAATGCCATTTCAGAGGCGCTGGTTCCAGTTAGCACGGACCCATACCTTGTATGGAACGTGAGTCTACGCATTTTTCTGTCCTCACTCACCAACTAAGCAATGAACTTAAACCTGGCGCAGTACGGTGCTTGTGGTATTGTAGCTGTAAGTATCTTTCGTGGCAATTAGCTGCATCATGAGCGCTCAGCGACTCAAACAGTTAGTCGCTGGAAGCGCTTTCTGGCTTTGTTTCCGTCATCTTGATGGTGATGAAGAGACTCAGAATGAGATCGGACGCCAGGGGAGAGGTGGGGAGAGAATCACGAAGGCGAGGGACATGGAGCAATAGAGATCAAAGAAAAATAAGTCAAGCTTGTGATTGTAACATTGCCGTCTTAATATTTCCTTTGTTTTCTTATCAATCTACTATATTAATGCTCGTGAAGTGAAGCGCCGCACCAATCATAACCGACGTGACTGCAAGTTTGTCGACATAGCAAAGTGGCGGGTTCGATTAGATGCATAATGCGCACTTGATTCACAATTGTATATAATTAATGACTACGCCCTCAACTTATCTGCGATCACGAGTAGCGATATCTCTGCATCAGATATAAGCTTCCTCACTTGCATCAGAACCTTTCCATGGAGATTCGCCCCCCATTTCGCTCGATTGAGTGGGGCTGAAGCCATATCGAATCCAACGCCAAGGTGCCTATCGTGCGCATCCGCGTCGACCAATTCCCTGTTCTTTGTCGCAAGGAGTCGTGCTTTCATCCCCGAATCTTGGGTAAACCTCAGCCAATTGGCGGTCATAAGTAGATGAATCTTTTCGCGGAGCCAGATTCCTTCGTCAAAGTTGGGTATTTGACTACCGAGTTTGATTAATGCGCTAGGATTGGTCGTATCAAGGATAGCCGCAGTATAGGACGAGTTCGGGGCGAATAGAAGGCCTTTACGGTGAGCCAAATACCTATTTATTCATGTTACAATTAGCATCCATATATGATGAGTAAAACAAAAAACAAAAAACAAAACTCACTGCTGAACGGTATGATACGTGAATCTACTGGACGTAAATCGGGATACATGCCATACGCTCAGGAAACCATAGTCCTGGTCGGGCTTGTTAAAGTAGATGGCACTATCGAACGTGACGGTCGGGCGAATGACCTCGGGATGACCCCCCGTTTTAATGGCCTTTCGAATAGCCATGAGAGCTTTACCCATAAGGTTCTCACCCCAGCGCGCGCGATTGGCTGGGGCTTCCTTAGCGTCATAGCCAATACCCCACAGACGGTCATATGGGTTGGCCTCTACAAGCTCACGCGACCCCGTGCCCAATAACATGCCCTTCAGCCCCACATCTTGAGTGAACTTCAGGTAGAGCCCGTTGACGACTACGCTGAGTTTTTGTTTTTTCCATATTGCATCATCAAAGTTGGGTACCTGTCAAGTGAATTTAGACCAAAGTTAACCCTAGAAAAATAATCATTCAAGTACCCTTCGACCCAAGGACCGTATTTCAGCAGGTGATATGGTCTTTAGGATCTCCTGAGTAATAGTCGAGTTGGGAGCAAATAGCAGACCCTTTCTATGTATGGTATATCTATTACAACGCAGAGTTGGGACTCGATCCGGCCTAACCACTAGTGACTGATGCTACTTACTGCTCGGTATTACGATAAGTAAAATGACTGCCATTAGGTTCTTTCGACTTGAATTGTGTAGGGTACCATGGACTCAGATACCCATGTTCTTGCTCTGGTTTCCAGAAGTAAACAGGAGCTTCAGCGGGGGCAGGTTTTCCGGACATGTTCGCCTAGAGGAGTTGCGCTAGATTGTCGCGGAATGTCCCCGGGACTTGGTAGATGGTGATGGGGTTCGTACATTGTGCCCTCACACGAGCTCTTTATGCTGACTCGAATAACGTTATGGAACCGGGGTTAAAATCTGCTGATTCAAGGCTGTGCCGGCGAATTCGATGGCCAGGCTTGATTTAGAAGGTGTGACGCCCGCCATACGAGTTAAACGCTCGGGCATCGACCTTTCTACCCGCGCTTAGTTTTGTTTTGTTTACTCGATATGGGTCGGTGAAGGTGGGCGATAACAATGAGCGTCTATCGTTCAGTGCCTTGATTGCGTTCATCGTTGGCCATCGTTCATAGTGCAGCGCATACAAGCACTTCGCTTATTTGAGCCTTTGTTCTAATACTACCAACTGCTCTTCTAAACCTTGTGCTTCCTTCTTGAGAGCAGAAATAATCTCCGCTCTTCTTGTCACAATTGTTTCCATACCCTCGATCCCAGCCAACGCGGAGACAGTCACGCGCTCACGCACCATTTCTTTTAATGCGACCTTGGCAGGGATGGGAAGCGTAAAACGACTCCAGGCACCCAAGGAAAGCGCTCACCTCACAATCCCTTTCCAAGCCTGCACATACCCTTGCCCAGTCTGCCCACCATCGTTTTTCGGCGCGTGCCCACGCGCTCTGCATCCAGCGAATCGATAGCACGCTTCCTAATAGCCCTAGTCCCACGGTTGTCCCCGCGCCAACGCTCCCAATGGCAAACAAACCAGTGGCAATCGCACCACTCCCAAGGATGCTCACCGCCGTGGTCATCACGGCAGCCTGTGCTCTTCGATGGACATCTTCGACGGGTCCTCCGGGCGCTAATAGCTGCGCGGTGCGCTGCATCAATGGTGTAGATAATGCATCAGGTCCGACGGGTGTCCGGGCATCAATTTGAGCTAGTTTGTTGGTTAAAACTGGTGATGGTGTTGCGAGAGCCACTGCTTGATCGTAGAGCTGTTCGCGGATGCTCGAGAGACGGCCAGCGTGAAACGCAAGCTGAGTCCCTAGAGAGCCCCATGAAATTGCTTCACTGAGTGTCCCAGAGACTTCATCTGCACGCCACCATAGAGAATACCAAGGTAAACGACCAAACGCCGCGCGCACTCGCTGTTCCGCAGCCGCCACTCCTTCACGAACAGTTACAGTTCCTCGAAGTGCCGACTGATAAGCATCCGGGTAAACGGTTGATATCTTGGTCTTGAACTGGGAAAGGGGAGCGGCTGTTGATGTTAAGGCGGCTTGAGCGTCATTGATCGCCGCCTCGCAAGCCGCTAGCGTCGCCCGCGCAATATGAGTCGCTGTCCGTACAACTGACACAGAAGTGGAGGACGAGGGCGAAGAAGGTGCTCCTAGTTCCGAGCACTTTCTGGATATTTGCTGGGCGAGTTGGGGTATTTTGGACTCGATGAGGAATTTTTGATATCCATTGATATCGCCCTTCCCGAATGCGCTCAAACCTTGAACAGCATAGTCAGGCTTCACCACGGTCGGGCTGGTGCCGTCAAGCTGGGTCAAGGAATAAACTGCGCGGGGCGCACGTTCAGCAACTAGGATGTGAACGGATGGCGCATGCGAGAGAGTACGTAGGAGGTTCCGTAGCCCTGGTGCATCAAGCAAACGAATATTATCTGTGACAAGGATGACGTGATCACTGGAGAGGAGCGTAGGAAATGGATCCAAGCCTGATGCAAAGCATCTCAGTCCTACTATCCTGTCGATGTAAAAGTTCGACTTGCCTCGACATTCTATAATCTCTGCATTGAGACGTTCGAGCCAGTTCGACTTAAGGTTAAGATATGTCCCGTCACGAGATATGCTATCGCTATTCCTATGTCCTAGATTCAAGACTATGCCTAAATTGATGGAAGATTGCACACTTGCCTTATTCGAATAGTGCCACCGTGAGGCGAGTCGAATCCCCACCTTTGGTGAAGCATGTTACGCTGGTTCGAGTTATTCGAAAGTGGATCGTCCAGCAGACTTGTGACGACTTCGCCCGCGCCGGACGCTTCATCGCCCCATACTGAGGATGCTCAATACATACATGATACTGGATAGCCCTGGAGTATACATACTAGCTATCCTTATAAGCCTGCTTTTCCCAGATTCGAGTTCGTCAAAGGCAGAGCTAGCATGTTGATCCCATAATCGGCGAGATTCCATAGGCAAGGTCCGGGGTAAGAGGTCAAGGAGCGATTTTAGGACGTTTCTGGCGGCAACCCGTGGAGTAACGGTTGTCTCTGTAGATCTCCTCGAGACCCCGTTTGGAGTGGCTAGGGCAGGGGACGAAAGCCATCGTTTACAAGTATGAGATGAATATAGTTTAGGTGGTCTTTGATGTACGCTTAGCCTAAGAGAAGTCTTGCATCGCGCTATACCCGACATTCTTGCATTGGGAGAACAGAGATGAGCGAGCATGGGCGGAATGCGATCAACACGTGACTTGTGGAGCCACCAATAAATTACAAGTTCTATAGGGAATAAATACAAAACAAACAGGGCTCATCGATTACTTCTTGCTCTTTCTCCAGTGCTGGAAGGTCTGCGACGCATATATCAATATCATGTCGGCTGTATATGTCTAGCTACTTGCCTCTTGGATGCTGCGACCACTCTGAATATCTATCATGCACTTCTCATCCACTACTTTCGAGTATCGGCACTCATCTAGCACGCTCTCGATCAGTTCAGGGGGCACGCAGACGACACCGTCGATGTCAGCTACAATGAGATCTCCCGGGTGGATTTCAACTGCAGAGAACGTATTTTCGTAGCAAGTCTCAAAATCGGGACGTGGCAAGATAGTGATAGGGACGTTTAGTGCGGAGGGTCGTGTGAACGGCGATTGGCCTGAGTTTTACACCTATAGTGAGATGGATAGTTGAAGCTCAAGAGCACTATACTCGCCTAGAGTAGAACCTCCACGAGCGAAAACAGCGAACCCGGCCGCACGGTGTTCGACAAGATCGCGAGTGCGACCGTCGATGACTACACCTTGAACTCCCCGGTATTGAGCACCAGCGGTCATCAGTCCTCCCCAGACTGCCGATTTAATATCTTGTACGTGTTAGATCGCATTTGTATAACAGAAATGAGTGCTCACTTGGGGGAGCAGAGATGACTGCAATAGATCCTGGAGGCGCAGCGTCGACAAAATGTTGAGCAGGCTTTGGAGAGTACGGGTCGTCCGCTCGGGCCATTCTATCGCTTTGTGTTAACGCAACGAAAAGCCACGGATTTAGCGGGTTTACTCACTTGACGGTGTAGGCGAACCCACAGATCTTTGTATTCTGGCCTGCCATGTCATTGGGGGATGGCGACATCATCCTAATGTCCGGGATAAAGCCGCCACGTTGCACGGGGTTCTCTTTCGCGTTGTGCGTCAACCCAAGCTTCACCAGTGCGTCCGATATTTCACAGGTCGAAAAATCAGCAAGCTCGTGGGCGAGAACTGGCTGAGGGCTAGCGTTGGCAGGAACCTCCATAGGAGTGCTGTAGGAGCTCGAGCTATTCGAAGATGTATTGGATGGCTGTTGACGAATCGGAGGAATGTCCATAATTTGTGCACGTTGAGTTTGGCGCGAGCGAGTTGGGCGGTCGGGGCGTTTAGAGTCCCATACGAGGACGTTGTAGGAGGATCGGTTGTCCATGGGTCGGTGGTGTGCCAAACGATAGTATAGTTAGGAGCGATGAATAGTAAATATAAAAGAAAGACGATTCACGAAAGACGGGTGCCGACAGTGATGGGCAGAGACCTCCGTTTATATGGGGACTAAAACTCTGAAATTGGCGACCCACTGCCAGAACAGACGCGCCACGAGTGGGGTAGTCACCGGTAACAGTACATCGGGCTGTGAGTCTAACACATCTTGTCCCGAAGATGGAGATTCTATACCTTGGGAATAGGATGGGCACAAGTGGCCTTAGATTTGGGAAAGAGCAAGTAACTCCGATCAGGATTGCGATTCTTAATCAAAGTTTGAAACAGTTAATAGTGATTGCGCGTGACATGGTGTTATCGTACTGGGCGTTTCGGTGGGCCGGAGACGGGCAAGCTTGATGGTCAGTCGTCCGAGCACGCACACCGCCTCGAGTCACTGCAGAGGCGAGCGGGTTGTTCAATAACCGTATCAAGAAGGTGCTCGAGTCAAATAGTAGGTTATGCCAAGAGCCCAGATAGGCCCAATGTAGCCGACCGTATTGTAGCCCGAGGAAGGAAACTTACCAAAACAGGTAGTGTGGTGCTGATCGGGTCCTCCGTAACCGCGTAGTCCGATGGAGGTCGGCTAATCGCTATATCCAGGGAGTCACAGCAAGCGTTGGTTAATTTCAGCAGCGGTCCTCGAGAGTCGTGCTAGCGGTGTACTGTACTTGGATGTGCTACTGAACAATCAAGTTTCCACACAGTATCCACGAGTGCCGCCCGAATTCCGACTGGTGTCGGTGTCCGCACAAGGCACGGCGAGGACCGCCTTGTCGTCATAGCCGGTGGCGGTGTTCCAGCTCGAAGCGCCGAACGTCACAATCATATGCAAAGCAGTAATCCCTCGATGTGCACTGCCTCTGTCTCTGGCATATCGGGATATATGATCGGCATTCCCAAACGAGGAATACATTAATCACTGTCATCGAGGCTCGTCTGGTGAGCCTCCGGGATTTGCTTGGGGCGCATAAGGACAGGGCACCGGCGAGGCTCTTACATTCCAACTCGTTTACTGTATTTGCACATTTCGAATCGCGGATTCCCATCCACGAGCCCATCCCAGCTCAAACTCTTCGGTTGAGAAACGCTCTATTGCCAAGGCACGCGCACGTTGCCTCATAGACAGTGCTTCCGCGTCGGGGAGCGACAGAGCTTGGTGAAACGCTTCAGCAAATGACATTGGGTCAGTTGCGTGATAGCCTGTGTGTAAACGCGCATAAATCAACCATTCTGGGCAGTCGAGTTAGCCATTTACCGGTTGCTTCATTATTATAAGGCACGACTATGTCGTTCAAAGGTCCACCCGATGCGTGTACAACTGGTATCAGTCCGGCGGCCTGAATCACCGGATCGTTAGTTACCTATAATGCACATAGGTAACTTGACTTGCCATGAATTCGACCACGTTGATGCCAAAATGTTCGTCCACCATCGTGTTGGTACCTATTGACGCTCGGGCAAGCCAGCTGAGCACAACCCCATACGAAGCATTGACAACGAATTCCACTGATTGCTGGAACCAAGAATCGGTGACTCGGGTCGGATTATCAGGAGTAATGCGATCAAACCTCAAGCTTGAGCTCTGTGACAAGCCTCTGCAACGCCGTGACTCGCTCCGCGTCCGAGGCGTTTCTGCTACTTCCCAGCAAAACCAGCCGAACACCCTCTGTCCTATACTCCGGGTGTGCTTCAAACAGTCGCGCAAGTGAGTAGATCTGTTTAGCTTGGTCTTTCTCGGGTCTGTCGTACGGTTAGATCCGACGTAAACGTTGAGCGGCTCAGAACTTACCTGAATTGAGCAAGGCTCATGATAATCCTCTCACGATGTTCTAGTGGAAAGGCGCTCATAGCTTTCGTGTCGCACGGTGGATAAACAATTGTAGAAACTCGCTTTGCGCTTCCTATGGCAAATCAGGAGCAGTCTAAAAACTTCTAGAAAGACACACTTGACAAGGGGCCAACGGAACCCAGCAGATAATCTACGTGATTCTTCGTCCATGAAGAATTGACCATGATCGTCTGGGCTCGACGTAGACTCATAGAATAAGCCGCGGCAAAAATATTGTAATAACTACCCAAAGCTGGACATTAATGGCATGCAAAGACACCCGATGGGGGAACATACATTAATTTGGCATAAGTGCGTAAGGTACTGTTGGCGACGCCACTAGCATTGTTGTATTGGGACGTCCGCGACTTGACTCGTGCAAGCATATCGGTCGAGATGGTCGGATAATGTACATATGCCGCTAAGCCATAACAGGCTCAGTACGTGGCAGAATTCCGACCCAGAAAGACTCACACACTGGCGTGCGACCCCTGGATAACCAACGTACAATGTGGAACGTAAACGCATACCCCATTGTATCTACCGCGACAGATATGGTAAATTGATTATTAAAGCAAGAGCCCCCATAAAAGTAAATCTCACCAATAAAAACGTCCGGCACTGCACCCCGCATAGCCTCGTGTACTAGCCCCATTGAACCCAGGCTCTGACCGATTAAAGTGAATCGTGGCCAAGTGGAGTCTTCGACTAGCCACCTGTGGTTCAAAAAAACAAAGGCCAACGATTCGGGATCAAGAGTAATATCAAAGCGCGTCTATCCATCACACAGCTCGAGTCAAGAGATAGCCGCACGTCGACGATTGCGCTAACCTTGACTTTGGAAATAATTTCCTCCTTTGTAGCGTCGGTGTCGCCAGTGTACACGACACTGAACACGTGGCTATTCGTGCGCTGCAGATAGGCAATAGCGGCCCACAAGACTCGTTCGCCGCCGCCACCGGAGTTGCTGTCACCAGAGTCATTGAGTCATTGTACCTCCCAGAGATCGGATGAGAGAGCAAGGTACCAGTAAGGGTGGAAAAATCCGACAACCAAGGAGCCTTTGGGTCGATGAGAAACCAGCCTCCGTTTTTGCCCCGTGCCAGTCGCATATACGGCGTTAGCGTGGTATCGGAGAATGAACGATATGGTGATGATAATTAAAGCAAGAATCCATATCACCATCATACTCAACGGGAGATGGTGGTGGGTGAGAACAGCGCTTGATGAGCTGCCACATAAATGACTCGGAATTTGTTTTGACAAACGACTCAAGAAAGTAAGCATTCGACGATAAGCTAAACCCAACACCCGAAAATATCACACATTTTAGAATCGCTTTGCCTGTCACTATGTCTTCTCTTCAAGCAAAAACTTCAGATCTGGACGAGTTTACATGACAACACACTGATCATCGGTCTCCAGCCGGCGGGTGACTTCGTTGGAATCCATACCACGCTCGCCTTGGCCGCCGAGCTGAACAATCAATACGCCTGCATTCTGACGATCGATGTGGGCGTTAAGTTGATACCTACATTGTAATGAAGGTCAAAGGTTTGGCCATCGGGCTGTGATACTAGCACTTACTTGACCATAAGCTCCTCGATTGCCGGCTTGAGTTTAGCAACATGCCCCTGGGAGTGCAAGCCCTTTCCAACAATGATACGAATCTGACTATCGCCTCGATTTTGCGCAGCCTGAATTGCAGATTCAGTCCTAGCAATTGCTTCCTTTACGTATAAACCTAAATATTGATCGGTTAGACATCTACAGCGATATATAGCATGCAACGCACCATGCAAGTCCAACTCGTCCGGCGCAGAATCCATATTAACCTCTGTATCACGTTAGACATCGTTGATAAACCTGCCCCATATTGGTTTAACAACATACGTTGAAATATCCAGTCACTGGCTTCTTGATTTAAACGCTCCATTTCAGCCTTGTGACGTTTTCCTTCATTGGACAGATGCTTTGCTTCAGCACCATCCCCTCGCTGGTACGCTTCTTGAGACGCGTCAAATGCCTTGGCCATAGCATCTCCTTCCTCACGAGCTCGAGTGCGAAGTTGCTGGTAGTGTGGGTTTGCTTGGGCTTGTGCATTCTGTACAACGCGCCTCAGGTAAAAACAGAGACTGAGGCACCACATAGAAGCTTACTTACATCGTCTATACGTGCACTGTATGATTTACTAGGTTTTTGTTGGCTGGGGTGGTGTTGTTGCTGAGGAGGGTAGGGGTGTTGCTGCTGGGTGTGATGAGGTTTGTGGGGCTGTTGCTCCCATCTCTGAGGTTCAGGCTGAGGTTGGGGTACTGCTCCAGGAGGTTTCTGCCAAGCAGACGGTTGTTGTTGTTGCTGCTGTTGCTGCCCTTCATCCTGTTTTCCTGAACCACATAGGATCGTTTGTATAATCTGAAGGAGACTCTTCGAGGAGACCCATGATGGCGGTCAAAAGTGGAAGTGATGTGTTTGCTTCCCGAAAGACATGTGTCTCATGAGAAGCGCTTGGCTATCGGGAAGTAACTGCTGCATTACTCGCATCAGCGGAATTATTTGAATTCGGAGAGTGCCCGATGTAAATAGCCCTGACGTCACAGCCACCCACCGGAACTCGGTCACTGGTGAGCCGTCTCGATTTCAGTCTACGAGCCCCCACACCCTCTCCACCACCATATATACACATGCCATTGACGATTTTTTCGATCCTATCAGCAACTGCCCTCACGTTGGGCCTCTTTTATCATTCCTACGTAGCTCCTTTTGTTGAATCTGTGGGAGTTTTCCGAGCCGTTGAGCCCTTCAATCATGAGCAATGCGAAGCGGTGGAAGGTAAATACTAAGGCGTATACAAGGACATCTTCTTTAGATTCCTAACTTAAATTTCAAGGTCTTCAGGCTTGCGAGAGTGAGTTAAATGCTACGGTCATCGGCTTAAGCCCATCTATTTGCCTCAGAATTAGTCGTCCATCCATCAGGCCTCGTCTACCTCGCCTGCGCCTCTTCGCCATACTCTCGCACAGTATGGATGCCAACTCTGGACCATCTCAACGCGACCGCTCTACGTGGCATCCCCGCCAAAGACTATGTAGCGACTTACGAGCCCACTTCACGCAAGTCACGAGGCTAAACATTCTGGGGCTAGTTGATCCTCGTGGGCTAAATGTCCACGGATGGATGTGGTTTCCGACGAGAACGATCCGTCCCTGGTTTGGATCTACTGGTAAACCATCGACCACCCCTAGATCCCACATCGGATGCTACCGAGATTGGGGCAGACTCTGTGATTGAAGTATTCAAAACTCAGCTCAATTCAAATTCAATCAAATGGGTGAAAACGGTCAGTGATTCTAAAATTATCGTCACGCCAAACGACATCGTTGGTGGATCAAACGGGAAGGAGTTTTGGTTCACGAATGACCATGGGGTTAAGGTCGGAATGGTGCGCATATAACCACCTCTTATACCCGATTTGGTTTAATTTGTTATTTTTCAGTCGAGAAAACTACACACGTATTGCAAGTGAGGTCCACGTCCGTTGGGTACTGTCAAGTGAATACAGGGTGCAAAACTGCTGCGGATAACCTGTACTCCAGCAATGGGATAATTCGGGTGGTTTTACAAAACCGAAATGTAGAGCGTGACTTGAGTTACTTTAGGATAAATCTGGAAGATTCTGGGTTGGTAGTAGTACTGGTGGATTTATTACGATCCACGAGCTTCAACCCGACAATACGCTAGTCCCCGGAGAGGTAATCAAGATAGGTATGGTTGTATAGCGTAAAATTAGTTGTTTGAACTCAATGACTGTCACCTAGGGCGGGCAATAGATAATTTGAGCTTGTCTTCTGACGGCTCAATCGTTGCTGCTGCGTTTCCTCAAGGATTGCAGTTTATTACAAAAGCAGTGAAAGACGTGAACCTGCCATCTCCAGTTTCCGCAGTTAGAATCTCAAAAGATGCTGGCGAAAGCTACAAGGTTGAAAAGGTGCGCCGAAAACACATGATTGACGACTTTTCCTCATGCATAACGAAAGATATACGAGTCCGATGGGTCTATGTTGGGCTCTGCTGCCACTACGGCCGCAATGTATTATGACAAGCTGTATCTTCATGGTGGGTAGTACTGAAGAAACTTGTGCTTCATACTAAGCCACCGATCGCCTGTTTAGGTCTTATGGGCCGTCGAATGCTCATTTGTAAAATTTCGATCGAAAAGATTGTGCGGATGTAGGCTCGCTAGATCGCGCCAAACTACTTTTATGAATTCCAAGTATGATTCGCAGCGGCTTGAGCCAACAATGAATAGCAAGTCTCGATGTCAAATGTGTGTTAGGTATATGCGCTTCGACCACTCCAATGCTCTCGGGTATTCCATCTCGCGTAAAGCCGGCAATGAGAGCCGGCCGAGGGGCCTCGAGGAAAGGGTTGTTGCATAATTGGTATGACATACGTGTGAATTAACCGCCCATCGCGGCTAATGCAAGCGGAATTATACCCTATGAAGGCAACTACTTCTGCGCCCATCTATGGGTTATGCCTCAATATACGACCAATCATGGACGCAAGCGTGACCTTCACACAAGTGGGCCGAATCTATGATATACAAATGTTCTTCTCCCGCTAAACTCGAGATCTTTAGCCGCTCCACAAGGAAGATTATAAGAGTATAAGATGAAGCCAGTGACGACACTCTCGCGTTTAACCCTTCCCTTCTCTTCATCCGTGGGCAGGATTTCCATAATAATGCCGCAATCAACATTGGTATATGCGGCCGGTTTGCTCGCTTTGCTGGCTACCTTTTTTCAAGTATTTTTCAAAGGGGCAAACATAGATTATCAGCCCGCCCCGCTGAATCAAGACACATGCACGGCCGTCCCTGGTGTGTTATCTATAAATCCCAGTAGTCTTGCTCTCTAACGTTTGAGCCCGTGGTAGAACTCAAGGCTTGTGAAAGTAAGCACTCATGATGTAATGAAGTTATACGGAATTTGACAGATGAGTCACACGCACAGAAATTAGCATACTTCCGTCGGGGCTTATGTATCTCGCCTGCGCGGGTACTATCGAGTCCCGGATTACGTGGATGCCAACTCTTGATGCGCTGAACGCAACTGCCCTTCGTTCTCAATCTCTCCGCGATTATGTGGCCACCTATGACATCAACACTGGAAAGATCGTAAAACTCGAGACCAAAGGCTTCACAGAACCGCGCGGTCTGAATGTACATGGGATGGATGTTGTTGCCGACCAGAACGAGTCCAACACGCTCTGGATTTACATGGTTAATCATAGACCACCTGTCGACCATCTCACAGATGCTCAGGCGTCTGGTGCTAATTCGGTTATCGAAATATTCAGGACGGCTCATGGTGCAAACTATATGGAATGGGTTCAAACAGTTGAGGACCCCAAAGTGATTGTGACACCAAATGATATTGTTGGAGGAGCCAATGGGGAAGAATTTTGGTTCACCAATGACAACGGGTATAAAACTGGGATCGTGAGTGGGTAATCCGCGAAATATAGGAGATGTGCCTAATATGGGCAACGGAATAGATGCGGACGTTGGCCGCAAAGTTGTTGCTCAAAGACACATTTGTTGGTTACTGTCATGTCGTAAAAGGGTGCAAAATTGCCTCTGTGCTGCTTCAAGCGAGCAACGGGATTGTTCGGGTGAGTTGACTTTGTTTGCATTGATATATGCGATGTATTATTAGAAACTCGACCGTAGGCATCTGATGGATCCATACTTGTTGGCAACTATCGCGTTGGAAAATTAACTGTACACAAGGAAAGAAGTGACAAAACTCTTGAATTCATTGAAGAGATCAAGACAGGTTGGCACTTCGTACTCCGACACGCGATGGGTGGGTTAAACTACTAGTTTTCAGGGCTTCCTCTCGATAACTTGGCACTATCGGCCGACGGCTCTATCGTCGCTGCCGCATTCCCGAATCCTCACCTGATACTTGCGGCCGCGAGAAATGTCAGCCAAACGGTCCAGAGCGCCGTATTGTCTATTGCCAAAGCACGGGACGGCAAGTACGCTGTCGAAAAGGTGGGCTATTCTGCACTAAAGCAGTTAACGGAAAATATTTTATAATTAACTTAAATTAGATATACGAAGACGAAGGTCAGATGGGATCCTTCGCTACGACCGCGGCGATGCACAAAGATACAGTTTTCATCCATGGTGAGTTGGAGGCGTGGGCGAATGTCGGTGCTTCAACTAAAGCGAATATGGCTTATCTCTCTTCGTGTGACAGGGCTGATGGCGCACCGAATGCTCGCTTGTAGGATCCCCCTGCCAAGATAGTGTTGAATAGGGGGAAGGTCTGGACGATGTCGTGGCGCTTATCCGCGATGGGAACAGTCTGCCTCACGTGACTATTTTACTAAATATGAACAACTTCCATGACATTTACATTATACGCACACCTGATAAGCCTTCGGCCTTCGGTAGGGCTCAAAGATAAGGAGCCCTGCGAATGAACTTTATCTCCCGGATGTATGCCTCGGTTCTCCGAAGCTAGGCGTTTGCTGAGTTGGAGAACGCCGAAATGTGCCGCTTATCGTGCAGGGAATACTATGCCCCGCGTCGAAGCTAGGAACCACAGCACTTTATAAGACTCATGGTCTCTAACCGAACTCGCCCGAAGAATCTGCTAAGATGTCCGAGGCCGCTAGCACCGTTCTCCCTCAAGGGGCTGGCTATGGTGTCGTTGTTGGTGAGTGGTTTGGTGACCTGAAGCCCCTCACATCTAACTTTGGCGTACAGGGATTGGTCTCTTTTTCTCAGCTTTTATGCTCTGCTTGACCTGGATCCAAACACGTTACACCGGTTTCTCTCCGAGCAACTCAGAGGAATTCAGCAGCGCAAGTCGTAGTGTCAAGCCTGGTCTCATTGCATCTGGAATCGTTTCCGCTTGGTATTTCATTTAAAATTGTATTGGCAAACAAATCATCTCAATTCCATTTCGAAGGACTTGGGCCGCAACTCTTGTAGGACACATTAAAAACCGTTTTAACCGAGTTTAACGCCTCTCCTTTAGCTACAATCTAGTGCAGTTGCGTACAAGTATGGCATTTCTGGACCGTGGTGGTATGGAGCAGGTGTGTTCTCCAGGTTTCGTAGTCAAACGTTGATCTCACACTTTGTGTCGTTCAGGCGCGACAATCCAAGTCTTGCTATTTGCGATGCTCGCCGCCAAACTCAAGCTCAACAGCCCTAACGCCCATACCTTTCTTGAGATCATTGGTACTCGATGGGGCACGGCTGCTCACCTTATCTTCTTGTTCTTCGGTCTTGCTACCAATATGTGGGTTATAATTGTTCCCGGCCTATAGCAACTAGACAATTAACCCTTAATTCCGCAGCATCGTCTCTTCCATGCTTATTTTGGGAGGTTCTGCAACTGTCACTGACCTTACGGGAATGAGCACGATTGCAGCGTGTTTCTTGATTCCTATCGGCGTCGCCATCTACGTCGTTGCGGGTGGCATGCGAGCCACCCTCCTATGTGACTACACGCACACTGCAGTCCTGTTCGCTATCATCCTCACCTTTATCTTTACTGCCTACGCAACGTCTCCAAAAATCGGTAGTCCTTCGCGGATGCACGAACTGCTCACGCAAGCTGCTGCTGAGCGTCCAGTCTCTGGAAACGCCCACGGTAGTTATTTGACGATGCGTTCCAAGAATGGCCTGATTTTTGGCGTAATTAATATTATCGGTGAGCAGCAGCTCTGGAAGCGAGGCCAACCTTTTTCTAAGATTTGCATGACAGGAAACTTTGCGACTGTGTTCAACGATCAAGCGTATTGGCAACGTGCCATTGCCAGTAAACCCCAGTCTTGCGTCAAGGCATATCTGCTTGGTGGCTTGGTAGGCCCGCACAGAATTTTTTGTAAACAACTATATTAACACGCATACAGGCTTGGTTCTCCATCCCCTTTACGTTTGCAACCACTCTTGGACTTTCTGCTGTTGCGCTATATCACGACCCAGACATGCGCAGCCTCTCTCCAGCTGATGTGAGCGCTGGCCTTCCTGCCCCGTCAGCCGCTGCCGCCTTACTTGGTACCTCAGGGGCTGCAGCAATGCTCATCCTGCTTGTAGGTCGCTGGCTGATTTTGCTGATTGTGGGTGCTGATGTCGATTCCAGTTCTTGGCTGTTACTTCTGCCACTTCGGCCGAGTTGATTGCCGTCTCTTCTCTTTTGACCTATGACGTTTATAAACGTTATATCAACCCCCGCGCTACTGAGGCCAGATCATGCGTGTATCTCATATGATGGTTGTGTTCTTTGCGGTCTGCATGGGATTGTTCGGACTAATCTTCTACTACATTGGGGTGTACGTCCAAATTACCGTTTTGGTTTCCTCTGCTAATTCAATTGGGCATGTATAGGAGCATGGGCTGGCTTTACACCTTCATGTGAGTTAACCTATTTGAAGCGGGGAACGAAGCAACTAAATACCGGGTTTAGGGGTACACTTCTCGGATCCGCTGTCGTCCCAATCGCTCTCTGTATCACCTGGCAAAAGGCTTCAAAGATCGGTTGCATGATTGGAGCAGTTAGCGGGTTGTTTGCTGGTATAATCGCCTGGGTTGGTGCTACATTATTGATGCCTATGTACTAATTGCTGACAATGGATGTCTGTAGCTTGTGACCACCAGTAGCTTGAACGACAGGGTCATCAATGTGGTGGTGAGAAAATCAACGCTAGATTCTCGAAATAGAAATAGATAATCTTTTGCTGTCTTCAGACCAGTGGAGGTGACTACGAAATGCTTGCTGGAAATCTTGCCGCAATTGGAGTTGGCGGTATCGTTTCCACAGTTTGGTCGTACATAGTGAGTCTTCAACAACAGCCGCTTGCGTGACGTTAACGCCACGCGTTCAACTAGAGCCCCGACAAAGATTTCTCGTTCGATGTTACTCGTGCCATCAACAGTCCGCATCACTCGCACGGTGTTCCAACTGTCGGCTCCGGTACTCAAACCCCAACTGAGGATGAGAAGAAGCATTCCGACTCGGCTTCTGTCGTGCCCGCTGAAGATGATGCAAATCACGACAACGGTGTCACTCAAGATGCGGATCTCGATCCTGTCGCGCTCAAGGGCGCATTCCGCTTCGCGGCTTGGAGCAGCATCGCGCTCTTGATCGTTATGATTATCATCATTCCCTTCCCTCTATTCTTCTCGCAAGTTGTGTTTGGAACCAAGGGATTGACGACATGGGTTGCGGTCGGTATTATCTGGACTTTCCTGGCAGCGTTTGCGGTCGTATTGTATCCGCTTTGGGAGAGTCGGGAGGCGCTTCTGTTGGTGTGCAAGGGGATTATCAAGGTATGGCGATTTTCGGCAAAGATGGAAAGTTTGAGTTCATGACTTGTGTTTCTAGGATATCTTCCATCCTGGCAGCGGCAAGCACGCAGCGCGTGAGGAAACCACAAGAGGCACTGCTTGAGTGGTTTAGATAAATATACTTATCCATTTGGGTTTCGCGTCTTCCTGGTCCTGTACGACTTGCGCATGTACGCGTCTTGCTACGATTTCTGATGCTTCAATTAAAAAAATGAATTTCACGACTTTACCTTCTGCTTTCGATATTTCACGTATCCTAAGATTCATTTACTCCGACAAGCCAATAGAAATGGTTCAATTATGTTTTGAAAGATGACTAAAAACTGCCCCCATAAAGGCTCATAGGCCAGTATGCTTTGGGATCATGGGGTGGGTCTTCGGAACGGACCGGGTTCCACTTCTTGAATGGGGGGGAAGGCGGGAGGTTTGACGCAGAGAATGCCTTGCTGGAACCGCTAAGTTTCGCAATAGCCTCCGTTAGGTCGGGAGGGGCAGGGGAAGTAGTCTCGGCAGGAACAGAGCTCGTCTCTTTGCCGTCCGAAGGGGCCGAGACGCTATGAATGATATTTACTTGAGATCGCCATACATCTCGGTTAATGATGGTACCCACGCTGGTGCAGCTGGAGCCCCCAAGAGAACCTGCGAGAGGTGAGATTGAGTGACGACCGAGAGCTGTGGGTATTGCCTGCGTGCGTCACGCTTGTAGTATGGATTTTCTGCAGGATCGGAGGCTGGGGGTAGGGTTGTTCAGTTGGTCCTACCTCGCTCATCTGGATCATCGGGCATACCCTTTGTTGCAGGAGTTGAGTAGAGCTCGGGCCTGGAAGCGGGTTGGGGCCAGCGGTGTTGACCCGTGAGAGGTATGCCGGAAGATATTTCGGGATTCACGACGACGGCATCACCTGCAAGCCAGTCGATTCACACATCACAGAGAACAAGGCTCCAAACCTACGGAATTTCTTCCAAAAGCCTATTAAAATAGGTCATTATTCGCCGCAGGCTAGATGTCCGTACATACCTTTGGGGGCGAGATGGTATTTCGTGTGGTCCGCAAACTCCTTGGCTACTCTCCTGGAAGCCTGCATGGTAGTTGGGGGATGATCAAGTGCGGCTGTGCTGCTTTACCTAAGTTGGGCGTTTGTCATGGATAACACACTTGTTCTCGACGATCACCACAAGCAGACCGCATCATGTCAGACGATGTGAGCTTTGTATGCCAGCAATGTAAGCAGGTAAATCACCATAATAAATTTGCACAGTTTCTTTTAACCACATAAATATTAACATAGCCACTTCAACTCGACCCGTCTCTGGCGGAGTTGACGGGTGAACAGGTAAAGATGCTAGATGGTGAGCACTACCCTAATTTGCAGGTAAACACATCAATTCAATCGAATTAATAGGGTCTTTGCCACAACACACTCCACGCAATACCCCGGCATCACCCTCCCAGAAACTCGCGAGCCTGACCGCACCGTCGTCTTCCAAGTCTGCCTGGCAAAGGGGGCAAGCCACAAGTAGCTCGATTCGAGCCAATTCATCTAAACAGCGGGCTGCAGGAGAATCATTTGTTCTTCTGCAGGATAGCGTGGTTCACAAGATCCCTAGCGATGTCTCGCGACCAGCCATTAGTCCACAGAAGTCGAAGGCGCGGGCTTCAACCCCTACACCGAAACCCCAGCCTGCCTCTCGAAAACAGCCTGTTCAGGAAAAACAGCCACCAATTCCTATCGCGTCGTCTCCGCCTTCTAAACCTGCTCCTCCTGCTCCTCCACGGTCTCATCATCTCGCACAAACTCTAAAGCTTTACACTCTTTTGTCTAACCGAACAGATATAGACCACCCTCTGTGCTCTGAATGCACGTCTGTATTGATTGATGCTTTGACAAAGCAATTGGAGGAAACGAAGCGAGAGAGGGACGGGTATATTGCTTTTGAGCGGGATGTCCGCGGTGCCAGTGGGGCCGGAAATGTCAAGGCAATGGAAGCACGGATTGAAGAGCTCAAAATTGAAGAAAAGATTGCATTGGACGAGCTGGCGGAATCAGAGAGGGAGAAGGCTCGCCTAGATAGAGAGCTAGAAGAACTAGAACGGGAGGAGAAGGAGTTGGAGGAGAAGGAAGCAGAGTACGCGCTTTTTGTTTGCATTGTTTGCTAGTCACACTCATTTCCCCAGATTTTGGCGTCTCTACAACGCGCAAGTACTTGCTCAGTCACAAACTGCCTCATCCCTGCGCGCATTGCGCGCGGCGTATGAAGCCGACGCAGCTGAGTTGGCCCGCCTTTCACGAGCCAACGTGTACAACGATGCCTTTTGTATCGGGCAAGATGGGGCATTCGGGACTATAAATGGATTACGCTTGGGACGCGTAACAGGAGCTGCAGTTCCATGGCCTGAAGTGAATGCTGCATGGGGGCAAGCATTGTTGTTGTTGCATACAATTGCGCGAAAGGTCGGATTTGTGTTTGAACAGTAGGTTCATCTTACACTGAAACACGGATACATATGCTCACAAGACAAACTAGGTACCGGCTTGTTCCGATGGGTTCATGCTCCCGTATTGAACGGATTGGAGGCGATAAGGCTGTTTACGAACTGTATGTGAGCCGGGAGTTGACAATATTGGCCTTGCTGACCTTTCTTGGCAAGTTTTGGGTCCGGAGAGCTGCACATCGGGAGGTTGTTGCATAACCGCCGCTTCGACTATGGAATGGTTGCTTTCCTGGAATGTTTACGGCAAATCATGGAGTTCGCGCAATCGCAAGACGAGTCGATCAAGTTTCCACATGCGTATGTCTTTTCTTTCCACGATTATATAAGCCAACTAAACCAACTTCACCATTCACACCCTGCCGCTCCGCCCGCAGTATTGTTAAGGATAAAATTGGTGATGCGTCTATTAAATGGCAATTTAATCAAGAGGAGACTTGGACTCGTGCTCTCCGACATGTTCTATTGGCTCTCAAGATTCTACTTAAATGGGCAACAACTATATAGAACCTCCACCTTGATACCACTTTTTTCGGGCTGTTTTCGGTCATAGATACTCATGTGAGTCACGCGTTTCAACCATCACTGCCGCGGGCTGATCGTGAACTCCAGACTTGTAATCATGTTGTATTACATAATACATACTTTCCCCACCTTTTGCTCACGATTGCGCCATCTCCTCCAATCAGCCCGCATGACGGACGATGGCGCAAGCTGTGATTCGTGGCCAGTTGAAACCGACGTGGCAACCGAGGCCCATCAGTACATAACACTCAGGGTATGTGCAATGCTCAGTAAGACGTGCTTGCGCCATCGGCTTGCGACTTGTTTTGTCATTTTGAAAAAGTGGAGAGTAATAAAAGGCGTGCGAGCACAGTATGCGACCCACAATTCCGAATACTCATCATCGTTATGCCCGGCTTGGCTCTTGTCCCTGTGCAACCCCAGGCCCCTGCTCCCGCCCCGCGAAACAACGGAGAGCGGGACCCCCATGCGTTGCCAACTTTCACGAACTCTACTCTTCAAGAACCCACGGCTCCTTTGCTGTACCTCCCACCCCTTCTGTCTGCTCTCCCCAAATTAGCATCCGAGGACAATTCCTTGTCCGCCAACACGGGCAACCACGACTACTACAACAAATATTACTCTCGCACTCCTTCGGTTGGCGCGCCGCTTCCCAAGCTCCCTCCACACCCAGACCGCCTTCACCCTACAGCCACACGGCTCCCAAACATTGACCCGGCCTCACTTTCTCTTCACCGTGCGCTTCATTTCTTCAAACCAAGAAAAGGGTTTGCGAAGCTTCCATATACCGAGGCGTTTAACTGGGACGAGGTTGGCCAGGCGTACCTTAGTGACGGAGGGTTGGGAACTAAAGGAGACCTAGAGCGAGAGTGGTATGTAGTTGCGTTCAGGAGTCGAAGGAAATCGGGAAGCGACAGTGCTTGTGAGTCCGTTTCACGTATGTTATGGATTGTCGGATAGTTTTCTGACGCCACTGTTGCTATTTTTCAGCACTATATGAGGCTGATCGACTCGCTCATGAAGAGGCAGTAAGAAATGGCGGGGTAAGTGGTATTACTTCAGGTGGCCGAACCCTTCGTTCAACCGAGTAATATTTGTTCTTATAGCTCCTGATGTATTGGTATGGTGTACCCGATAGTGAAACAGGTGACAACCTCGCCACCTGTGTCTGGCAGGTTAGTCCGCTTGTAGTGACAAACATGGCGACCAAGTTTAACATTATCTTAAATAGTCTCGTGCCCATGCCGTGGCAGCTAACTCTGGCCCGCACCATATTAAAGCAATGCGCCTTGCTGCAGCATCTTTGAATACTATACCCTTGAGCGGCATGTAATCAGAAAATGGCGAGGAGTTCCAGGGCTGGAAGTTGTACCGTATACGGGTGGTGATGTCGGGTGGTAATCTATTGTTTGTCGGGTTTACTTGCTCTCGTGATACTTGTATATTAGTGTACTTCCTTAGCTTTAGAAAAAGGCCTGTCCAGTGCTTTACATGCAGCTTGTCCTGCGCATAATAGATCATATCCACACGGGAGCTCTATCATTATCCTAAATGGTATATGTAAGATGATCAACGTCATCGCACGTATCATGCCGAGGTGCGATACAGTTTGGGGGGTAGTGGCTATTAGTGGTGGACCAACATGGAAACCCACCTGACGCCGTAAGGCAGACCTTGCCAGGACCATCACTAGCAATAGAACACAATGGTTACCACCCGCGTGAGCATCTCTTTGAATATATACAACACTGATTTGGACATTGTACTGATCTTATAATTTAATTTAGTTGCAAGAAAAGAAAGGAAAGGCCATGCAGGCGAAAAGTATCCAACCTATGATTAACAGGCTTCCATCCGAGGTGCTTGCTGAGATTTTCATTACTTGCACTCATCTCTGCGTCTACGAAAGCTACAATAATCGAACGCCGAAGCTATCCTCCAAATACGTCTGTCAAGCAACGGTTTCTGTGAGGCACTACGTCATTGACACGTGAACCAACCTAATGTGACAAGCGCAACAGACCGTTTGTCGGCTTTGGAGGGACGTAGCTCTCAGGACATCCCAAGTTTGTTCAGTTCTATATATCTCATTGTTCTATATGGCTGCTAACGCACAGCCGCTTCAGCTTTGGTCGCTGGTTACGCTGTCCGACCCAGCACCATGGCTTCGTTCAGCAGCCTACCTTGCAAGGTCTGGAACCGTTTGCCCTCTGGACATTGATATATACATGATGCGTAAATTTTGGGACAATCCAACGAGCACAACGGCCGCGACCTGGGCTAAACAAGCCAAACAAGCGCTGGATTTTATCACGTCTCATGGAGGCGTAACCTCCAGGTGGCGATCTATGATTGTCATAACGGATTCATTCGCCTCACTCCGCACGGTCGCAGAATTTCTGCGAGCATCCCCGCTTCCAAAGCTTCGGCGGCTAGAGCTACTTTTGGACTGTCCAAGCGAATACGATGGTCGGGACGAGGTTGCTTTTCACAGCGCTTCATCCACCAGCCCAGTACCGCTCTTCAAAGAGCCTCCTCATAACCTGCGCGTGGCGAAATTGCTTGGGTTCCCGAACCCGTTCCTGTTTGGCCATTCTAATCAGTTACACCTTCCTAACCTTACTCGCTTGGAGCTTGAATTTATCGACTTTCCACCCAACCTATCCCATATCAAGGCCGTGCTCCAAACAACTACTCAGCTCGCGGCCCTTCGTTTTGATTTTGGCTGGACCGATTCAGGTTTTGGTGACCCACATCCCCTTCAGTCGAAAGTAAAACTATCACATCTTCAAGAGCTCGGACTAGAATTCATCAAGGAAGGATTTTGGCCATTGAAGTTCCTTACGATGCTCGAAGCACCAAGCCTCGACTACTTTCAGCTTGGTCTAAGCGAGTGTGAAGCAGGAAGCGAGGAGATTGTTCAATTTATTGCAGACGGAGGAAACAAATCTGATCCCGCACCACTATTCCCTGATATAACTCGCCTCGAAGCTAACTTTGGTGTAGGGCTTGAATCCACACCGCGACTCAAGACCCTTTTGTTGTCACACCCCAAGGTCACTGTGCTTGAAGTACCATGGACTCCCCTCAAATCTCTCTCAACTAAACCATGGCTAGCTCCTAATGTGGAACGTTTGAGAGTAGCTGGGTGCAGAGCGGAAGAGCTACGAAAAGTGGTGAACGCTCGGACCAGAGCCAAGCTTCCACTCAAGGTGGTCGAAGTCGGCACCGCGTATAGTCATCTCATTAAATCTCGGGACCGAAAGTACCTTAGAAGCAAGGTTGAGCTGAGGTTTGTGGAGCCAGGCAACTATGGCGAACACGAATACCGGATTGTGGATGAACCTCCAACCGATGACGAGCTTGGTGGTTTTTTGTCCCGATACTCATTTGTGTCAGATGATTAAATGATTATTCGGGTACGTTGATTTCATACAATATTGTTAAAGGACAGGATTCTAATCACTTTGAGCCTAGGGATTGCAGCGTTGTAAATGGCAATGTACTTATGAAACAACCCACCAGAGCTCAGTCAGACCTGCGTATATGCATGTTTTATACAGCCACATTACTGAAGGGCTCCTAATCCTACATCCATAAACCCCTTCTCTTTGAGCTTTTTGATAATTTAGTTTCCTGTTTTCTCCCGTAGAGTAGCAGTCGTACAATGAAGTACTCTCGCGGCCTTGTTACCATGTATCATAATATCCACGAATAGTTCTTTGTAAACCATCCACTCAATAAATAGCACATCATCATCCTTCCTAGACCACATAGAGTTGCGATAACAAACGAATAGCCAATATAGCATACTCATAGACGCCAAACCCATAACCTTGTTGGCAGGTTCTCCCGAATATGATGATTGACGAAGACTATGCTCTCGCTGAGGAAGGAGCAAAGAGGCTTGGTTTCTGCTGCCTTTACCATTATTTTGGTCAACAAATGTTGTACCGTCAATGCCGGCCCAACTCTGTCAAACCATAACATCAAATTCCTCTCAGTTGGCGCGAGGCAATCGACGCTCTTACCTAAACTCTGCTAGAGTTCATACGGGTGGAAGCAAAGGAGACGAGCAGTTTTGTCTATCAGATCAATAAATTTCCAATACATTCAGGCACTCGACAGGAGCTACGCTGTTCAGTCATCCAATGGAAGCATATTTGATAGCGTATTATTGATACTGTAGCCGCAGAGCAGTGTACCACGCAGCGTCAATGTTCAAGACAAAATTTTAGCGTCAAGACGAAACACTAGGGCTTAAATATAGCGGAAACAGGTCTCAAGAAGATAAACAAGACGAAATGCGTATGTAACACAGGCAATAGTGACGTCAAGGAACATATGGTTCACGGCCTCCTGGTCCTATCTTCGGCGTCGCTGGTTTCTTCTTCGTCTCCGATGCCGAACAATTCTTCTCGGGACCTCGAATCCCAAACGTCGCCCACACGGGTGTTCCCACTCGATTTGGTGTTGGATTTTGACGGTTGTGTGTAGAGTGGGAGATTTTCCTCGAGGAAGTAGGGGAAGGCTCTCCCTGTCCGAGCGGTTGATACAGCCGAGCAATCTCACGTCTGTGTCTGTGGTGCCTCTCAATCATATATGCAGCTGTGGTAATTCCTCTTAGACTACGCTAGAAAAAGATTGGTCGACTGACCATATAATCCCACTGTCGATCCCAACAAATTGGCCTAGTAGTGGAAAAGTTAAATTCTCAGTGCTATGCGTATTAGATTGGGCGGGGTATGCGACTGACCAAAATGTCGCCAACTTGGAAGGTTTTGTTCTGGCGTTGTCTCAACCATCAGTGACGATAGCTTAGACCACCACACAAAACTCACAGGGAAGAACGACTGGACAATTTCGCTGACAATACCACCAAGGAAGAAACACATGAGGAGTGTGGCGATCATGGCTGTGGGAGCGGTCGTTTGGCAAACAGAGCGCTTTCTATCACGATGTTCACATACGGGCATGTCGCCATATCCATATTCTCCTAGCATCCCTGGTTTGAGATCTATTTAGTTATTGTTACCCGGACAATTTCTGTGCTTACTCTTCCACATCAAAAATGAGATAGAATAGAGCGGTGGCGGTTCCAATGCCGAGAAAGTGCTCCAACTTGTCGTTCATAATGTCATGAGCAAGATCAGTGAAGCCCAAGAGCGAAAGCACAAGCATCAGAGCGAAGGTGAAGCCTAAAAACCACTAGTTGAAGCATACGGCGTTGAATGTTCCTCGAACGGCATCTGGTGAGAAAGCACGCTTACCGGCCGAACCCGGATAGGCAAATCAAGCTGGCCTGGCATTCTCAGTTTGTAAGAGCGCATTACTGATTTTCCAGCACGCTTTAGTAGCCGCGAGTCCATGGTGCGACCGGAAAGCGAGTTTGTGTGTCCAATGGTCGAGGTTTCGGTTGGCTTTGTAGCTGGCCATTAGGTGGCCAGAGCATTACGTAAACCTCGGCCTCCGCAGTGGGCTAGGCGCCACACATTCGATACAACGACCACAAGCCGATCATGTCGCTCGTCACTACACTGGCTACATCTTTACACGACCATCCTGTCAATGTATTACTCCTAGGTTTTGTTGCGTATCAGCTCTCGTCCTTGTTGCGCTCCTCTTCGTCGCCCAGGGTGCAAGATAAGATCCCAACTTCACACAACGAGTCCTATAACTGGAAACCAGCCAAGCACCCACCATGCACAGTTTGGAAGAGGTATACCCCCAAAACACTTGAGCCTTTCCACGGTCGAGGCGGTGGTCAGATCCTGCTCGCCATTGACGGCAAGGTTTTTGACGTAACAAACGGACGAAACTTCTATGGACCTGGTGGGTAACTGTATGTGTTGCCTAAATCACATAGCCTAACCTTATACATGGTCAGATGGGATGTATGGAAACTTTGCTGGACGAGACGCGTCACGCGGAATGGCAAAGCAATCTTTTGAGGAGGGTAAGCTCCTAGTTTGGAAGACACGTAGCCAGCATATCTAACCCATCGCTGCTAGATATGTTGACTCCGGTTGATCAACCTCTCGATAAGCTTGAGGACCTGACTAGGGAAGAAATGTACGTTCTATTCCTGTTCACGTACGATTTAGATTAACCTGGTGTAAATGGCAGCGCAAACATGCAAGGTAACCGGCTGTTTGATTTATTGGCCCGCACCTTACTGACCTCCACCTCACATTAAGGATGGGTGGAGCATTTCACTGGAAAGTACGCTATCGTTGGCGAACTTGTTGAAAACGAAGCGGCTTGAGCGCCAACGCCTTCTAGCGACTGAAATGCCAATGCTGATTTGGTATCTGAATCTTTGCTTTGTCTTACTGCACGTCGCCCCTGAATTGCATTTATTCAACTACGTCATACACTGCCCGTCCAATGCCTAACCCCTTCGATTGTGAAATAATCTTGGCCGAAATAAACCTGACGTCATTTCCGGTGTCAGACTCCAGATGATTGAGCGCATTCCGCTCATGGCCCAGCGTTAGGCCGATCCGGAACCAGGCCTACTATAAAAACATCGGATTCAGTCCCCCCTTTTCCAACTGAATCTTCCAACTACCCTCAGCCATGGCTACTCACGCAAATATTGAGTACTCGACCAAGCGGGAACAAGACAAGGTCTTGAATTATACGATGGTATTATTTATTTATTTATTTATTTATTATTTATTTATTTATTTACCGCTCGAGATTCATCTTGACCATGCCTAATAGCTTCAAGCCTTTGAATGGTACTGCCCGGGAGGTGGTGTCCATTGGAACTCGCTCAAAGACAAAGTCCACGAACTTTCGAGCATGGGCGTCACCGCTATGTGGTTACGTACGTATTATCCATAGACGAGCTTTTGAATATCTCTATGCTTACATTGTCTGAATCACTGCTGGACAGCCCCTCCCACTAAAGCATCTTGTCAAGACTCAGTCGGCTACGACATCTACGATGTGGGTTCAGACTCGTTTTACCTTGGGCGTAATACTGAACCTCTGCACTAGGTCTGGGATCTTGGCGAATTTGACCAGAAAGGAGGCAAGCGTACCAACTATGGGACCAAAGAGGAGCTTGTCGAGCTTGTTCGATACGCACATGAGAATGGTTTGTTGACCAATACACATTCTCACACCGTCAATGTAACAAGTGACCGCTATTTAGGTATTGTCTCGTACGTCGACGCTGTATTGAACCACAAATTTGGCGCAGACCGGGCCGAGTGCTTCCGGGCGACTGAAGTGGACCCACAGGATCGCACCCGCGATGTCACGGATAAATACGACATCGAGGTATGTGACTCGCAAACCACTGCCCTTGCAAGTCTCAAGCCCTTTATTGGTTAGGGATGGACTGGATTTGACTTTTCTGCGCGTAATGGCAAATACAGCCAGTTCAAATGGACCTTTAACCACTTTACGGTACATCCTCCTTTGGTTCAATCTGCTAGATTTAGCTTTAACTCCCCTTAGGGCGTGGACTACAACAATAACGGAGGGAAGAGTGCCATATTTCGCATTGACGGAGATGGGAAGAACTGGGCTCAAGGTGTCGATAAGGAAAACAAGAATTATGACTACCTTAGTAAGTAGCTAGACTAGTATGACCATCATAAATGGGTTGACATATCCTGCTTTAGTGGGCGCCGATATTGATCACAGCCACCCTGAAGTTAAAGACGACCTCCTCGCTTGGGGCAAGTGGGTCATTGACGAGATTGGGGCTGCCGGGTTCCGCTTCGACGCTATCAAGGTGGGCAAAACTTGTGTGCACATAGTTTGGATCACTAAACATGCTTGAACCGTTCAGCACATTGACAGCGTATTTATTGGAGATTTCATCAAGCACGTTCGGGAACAAACTCATAAACCGTCGGTTGGTCGATTCTCCCACCCTTTCGTTACAGCCAGTTGCTCAGCATGAACATGACAGATGTTCGCCGTAGGGGAGTTTTGGAAAGATAGTCTTGAAGATATAAACAATTATCTCAATAACCTGGGCACGCAGTTTAGTGTATTCGATGTGCCGCTACATTACAATTTCAAGGAGGCGGGCGAGGCCGGGAACGACTACGACCTGCGGAAGATTTTCGACGATACGCTTGTAAAGAGCCGTCCTATGGACGCCGTGTAAGCGGTTTCGTTTGAATTTATGGCACATCTAACAATTATACCGATGCAGTACTTTGGTGGACAATCACGACACCCAAGTCGGCCAGGGGCTCGAGTCATGGGTCTCCCCTTGGTTCAAGACCATCGCATATGCGCTCATCCTGCTTCGCGGGGACGGCTATCCGTAAGGCCCGTTCTCCGATTCGAGTGTTCTGAATCTCATACAACCTACAGATGCGTCTTCTATGGAGATCTATACGGCTGCGGAGGAGACAATCCACAAGAACCGATGACGCAGCTCGAGGATTTATTCGTGCTCGTAAACTTTTTGCCTACGGAGAGACCCGAGATGTGTGGGATCATCCAAACTGTGTTGGGTTAGTGCAGCTCATCTAGCCATGGCGAGCACTAATGGGTATCGCTTTTAGCTGGGTTCGCGCCGGTGATGAATCGCACGATGGATGTGCTGTAGTTGTGTGCAATGGAGACGAAGGGTACGCATATACTCTTTCTATATGTAGACAAACTTTCTCAACCTGCTTGGTACACAGCTGTAAATCCTTGTATGCCGGGAAGGAGCATGCTGGCGAAAAATGGACTGATGTGCTTGGCTGGCACCAAGGCGAGGTTACGATCGGCGATGAAGGTTGGGCCGAATTCCGCTGCGCCGCGCGTTCGGTCAGTATCTGGACAAAGACTAATGCGCGCGGCCGCGAAGAGTTCCAGAAGGGGTGCGATTGAAATCGGTCTCTAAGGTTGCAAGACATGGGGGACCCAGGTGAAGGCGCAAGTGAAATATAGGTATTGACTCGTATCATAGAACTCTTGATACCAGGACGTGCCATAGACTCTTGTAAATGTATTAATTTCTACGCCCAACTTTCAATAAATCTGTGGTTTTAAATTTCACATGTCCACTAGTCCTCCTCCATCTTTCCTGAAGCTCGGGCTTTCTCGATTCGCTCCTTCATCTTGGTTCGCGCACCCGCGATCGCTCCTTGCAATTCGCCCTTTTTCGCCAACTCGACTAGAAGGGCGTGGATCAGGCCAAGGTGGTTATGTTTTCGAAGCGAGTTTTCAAACTGTGGAGAGGGAGTTGGATAGAGTCCGCACAGAGTGCACCATCACTTACGTCCCACCGTGCTCGCTTTTCCCTCTCTTCTGATAGCTGGCCCATGAGCTCTGCCGCAACCTGGTCTTGTCCTTCGGCCTGGGCGGCGGCGAGCTGCGCCTCGAGCAGAGGAACCGGATCGTCTCTGACCGCGAGAAGGTTAAAGTGAAGCTAAGTGTGTCCCTGCGCCATGAGTTGCATTGATCCGGCATCCAAAGAACACCACGCACAGAACCAGGTGGATAAGTCCCGATCCTGTTTTCGATCACCTCTCTCGCCTTGGCGACCCAGCCTTCTCCGTCCTCAGAGTATGCGCCGTGTGCGATCGGGGCTCGCTTGAGTCCGTCGAGTTCGTATATTTGGCCTGCGACGGGCAGGTAGGCAATAAAGTGATATGCGTCTCCGAGGACTTGGGTTGTGGGCCATCCGAGACGGAGATGACCGAGGGAGGAGAAAGCGCGTTGTGGGCCGTGCGAAGAAAGTCGGACGAGGTAACCGCTAGGCCGGTCGTCTGCCATGGTCGGATGGGTTCAATGGATACAAGGACCGATCGACAAGGGACGCACTTGGGAGTCCATGCCTGTTGTGAATGAGACGAGGTTCGCGAGTTCCTCGCCCATTTTCAGAGAGGGTATGTTGCAAACGCCGTTTAACACTGCAATCGTCGCGCATGCGTTGTTTACGACCTAGGTTTAGATATGTATATCGGAATAATATGATGGCACCTTTTTATTTTATTCGCGCACCTGGTGAGCAAAGAACCCAGGAAATTCCTCATCATATTTTCCCTGGCCGCCTCCAGTTTCGTCTCCGCTGCCGACCCATTTGAACAAAAAGACTAGCGCCCTGAGTGGCTGGAGAGCAGCTAGCGATTCTGGATCGAGCGAGTACAGATCATCAACGACCAGTGGGACACCAAGCGTTTTCAACAGCTCGCTGTGTATTCCTTGTTTAGAGGTAAGCTGGTGTTGTTTCTAATGCAGCTTACGCACGTAAAAACCCCAGGGTCGGATTCCGTGAGCTGCCAACCACTCGAGTCTTCGTCCATGGTAGTCGACGATGAGCAATTTACGATCGCAGAACGTCACGGTCTAAATACACCCAAACACTGCATCTGATCTCAAATAAGGATTATCATCAAAAACCTCGTTCGCTAAGCTATTAATACATCGTGGGGTACTGTGTTAATTTAATAATTTAAAGCTCGCCAGCGGCCTTGAGGATCTTGGTGGCCTTCTCCTTGGCTTCCTCCGAAGTATTGTCGTCTGAAATGAGGGGGGGTCAAAATCAACCGGGCGTGGACACTGAATGCAGCTCACTGGACAATACACCCTTGTATCCGGCCAAGACGCGCTTCTCATGCCCATCACGTTCGCCCCGGTAGAGGACTCGACAGCGATACCGGCATCAGCCAGAGCCTTTTCCGCGTGAGCCTTGGCTTCAGGGCTGACGTTTGGGTTCCTGAAGATATCATTGAGTTGGCAAAAAGGCTGAAACGGAAAGCAACTACGAACGAGAGCGTGGCCTTGTATCCACCGATGACGCGGTTCTCGTGCTCATCGCGTGTAGTGCCGGTCGACCCAGTGTTGCTGTTGACCGTCTCGCCGGCGTCGGCAAGGACACTTCGGCGCGGGCCTTGGCCTCTGGGCCAGCGTTGGGGTTGCTGGGTACGAGCGATCAGGATGATGGATACGCACAAGTCGGGCAGGATATTACCTGAGGGTGGCCTTGTAGCCACCGAGCACACGGTTAGTGTGCTCGTCGTCGGCAGTCTTGCCAGTGGCCGGCTGGCCTGCCTCGGCCAGGATACGCTCGGCGTTGGCCTTGGCCTCCGGACCGACGTTGGGGTTGGAGAGGGTGGCCCTGTAGCCGCCAAGGACGTGGTTCTCGTGGGCGTCGGACATGATTATGCTTCGAAAGTAGTTGTGCGGGGTGGAAGATGGATTGATGAGGCTACAAGGTGGCGAAATGACCTGTATTTATACGACTAATTTGAGACCCACAGTCTGTCTGGGCTCGGACATGACGTCGCGCGTTGCGTCACGAGCATGGTTCGATCCACACTCCAAGTGGCCGCATGAGACGCGCCGCAATACAATCCCACGTGATCCAGAGACGACGCGTTGATCCCTTCACCGCGCCGGCAATGTGGATGAGCACGACGTATAACATCACTTGATCGACATCCCAGACAACTAAATCAACTGGTCCAGCCCTCTTGGGAGCTCCCTGGCTATGTCGATGGGACACCTTATGATGTCATTCGCTATGTCAATGCACCAATGGCCAATTAGTCCGGCAGACAGGACCATGACGCTGCTCGACCTACTAGCTCTTTATGGTATCGCTGCCTGTCTCAATGCATGGGCATCTCGGCCATTCATGGCGCATACACACGGGTATCACACCGGGCCTCTCCAACAGCCTTGCGGTAAACAGCAGGCTTTGGGTCTCAACCCCGGATAGTCTAGCCCAAGATAAACTGCTGGTCATCACAGGCGACTCGGGTCAACAACTCAGCGCGCGCAAGGTTAGCCGACCAAATGTGTTCTTGACGGAGTATTGTTGACAATGCGCAGCTTTACTCTTTGGGCGGACCCATCGATCTCGCTCCTGATCATTTACCGAACAGAACGTTCATAGATAAAGTCTCGGCACCAGGCCCGTACAATACTACGAACGACAAGCTATTGGGTTTATGAAACATAAATATTGTACATGGCTCATTTTGATTGAAATAACCGTCATACCCCCGACTGTCGTTTAACTCATGCATTGAAAGAAACTCCCAATTCCAGGTCGTAATTTTACTTTTCACTCATCCCCAACCTCCTTTCCCATGGTGTACCAGATGACGGTAGCAATGCCCAGTACGGCGCTTGCTACACACCCAGTCATCGCACCAATTCCCTTGGCGTTCCAGCCGAGCTTCTGCGGGAAGGGCCCGATGGTCAAACCGCTGAGATCGGTGGTCGAGTTGTGACCCGCGGCGTTGCCAGAGGTGGGGATACCGAGCATCTTGCAGTGGTCAAAGTAGTATTGTGGAGGCTTGCTCCATTGCTGAACAAGGTTCGGTGCTTCGAGGAATACCCATGCCTAACCGAGACACACTTAGCAGCTGGTGATGTAAGCTAACGAGAAAACTCACGAGGCCCGATTCCAGATGCCTGGAGATCGCGGAAATACGTCTGGTCAGCCATGATGCTACATGGGTCATAGCATAGAACCTCACCATTCGATGTGACCTAGACACAGAAGCAAACCATCAGTCAACAAGAGTGCCGCGCAGGCCGAGGATCATCTGGACTCACAGTGAAAGAGCCACGCCCCTGGGTTATCAGCCTACATGCGCATCGTTCGTGAGCGGAACAGTTCGGGCATGCGAATTCGCAAAACGCACCTGCCACCGAAGCGTCACGGATCCCCCTGATGGAATTTGCACAGTATCGCGCCAGATTGGGTTCGTTTGGTTGGGGTTGTACGGAGGGTTGATGGCGGGGTCGTCCGAGGTGACATCGTCCGATTTGTGCATCTGGGTGAAAATGTGAGCTGTATATCAAAAATGGAAATGCACCCGACTTGCGATTGCAAATTTATGCCCGTGCAAATGGCTACAGTGCCGAATGTTAAGCAAGAATAGGCACGGTGGCGAAATAAAACTTACAAGGGGTGTTTTCCAGCGTCCCAGTTCACTACAGTCATTTGCATAATTTCACCATACTCCACAACAGCCGTATTGGGGCCATAAACGTTCTGGACGGAGGCGTCGGCTCCCATAGTAAGTTCAGAAATGGTACTCGGGACAACAGGAACGTTCCATGTGACGTCTTCAAACAAGCACAAGCTCAGAGCATGTTACTAGCCTCGCATGAAGAAAACGTACTGTTGAACATGGCACGGTTGATGCCATTGTCCATGGTGGCGAAAAACACACCCAATTCGAGCTCCCTAGTCGGGTTGGGCAGAGTCATCGGCTTTAGCGGTTGCAGAGTGGTGTCCCATGGCATCGAATCGTAATCGTCGATTGTCTGTTCAGGCGCCATCGGTGCATTCCGCGAGTATGTCACCGAGGATGTGATGTCTGCACCGTTTAATTGTCAGCTCCATGCCCGGAATAACATAACAGTAACGCACTGAGAATCAGATCGTCTGGGATAACATCGAACATGTCCCCGCTGCATCACCCCCTTCAGTGCGTGGCCATAAGCGAGCTCAAGACCAACTCACTCCATGTTGGCATGAATAGCAAAATTTTGAGAAGTGTCGTTGCGTGCTGTGACCAAAACCGAGTAACGTTGGGCGACTGTAAGAGTCAACAATGGGGTAGGTGCCTCTGCGACGTCAGTCTGGGACATGATTAGCACAAGTTATAAAATATTCAATAGAACGACCTACCCCGTCAACTTCAATGATTCTCATATCATGGCCATCGATCCAGAAGAAAAACATGGCGAATGCACTCGTGTTCACAACCCGTAGACGGTAGGTCTTCCCTGGGACGAAGTTGAGAGTAGCGTTCTCGTTGAAGCCAGGAAGATAAGTTCCGTTCGCAGAAAAGTATATCAACGATGACTCTGGGGTGTAAAGCATCAGTAAAACACGCTGCAACCTTCAAAAGTCAAGCGTACCAGGAACTGGCTCTGCGCCACCTGGATTCCATCGAGACAGGAATTTGGCGTTGTTGACCGAGTGCTCTTCGTGATACCAGTCTCCGAGGACGACAGTCATCTCCTCGTCGTACGACGCTCGGTGGGCCTCGAGAGAGTTGCCAGACGCATCCCGGTGGTGAATGACGACAGGAGCGCGGAGGCCATCGACATATTGGCCTGATGCGTGAGCATGTATCCAGTATGTCCCCCACTGAGCCGATTCGAGTACCGGAACTTCATAAGTGAATGATTGACCAGGAGGGATACCACTAAGAGGCACTGGTTGTTGGAAGATCTCGCGTGGGTAGATGAAACCGACTCACCACTGCGAGACTCCAACTGCGCCATCGAAATACGTTCGGTTGGGGAAAAACATGCCATGGTGGTGAAGCGACGTGGGAATGTCGAGCGAGTTGTGCTGTGTGGCATCTCAGGCTATTTCCTGTCCGATCATTGAAGCAAGCACTTACCGCATGCACCACCAGCGTGTCATTGCTGCTCACCTCGATCGGCGGAGGCCTTTGGTCGGTAGATGGGTAAGAAAAGTCCAAGAGATTTAAAATATTACTCACGGCCATGTGCCGTTCACTCCAATGACCCTCCGCTCGTGAAGGCCGTCCGGGTTCGCATTCAAATAGGTAATGTTCCACCTTTGGAGGTTATGTCAGACACATATCGGGACATCTGTCATCGATTTGGCATACCATATTTCGTGAGTGCCAGCCAACGCAGGGGCTACCACACTGGCGAGGGCCAGGAGCGCGAGCTGCATGATGGTGGGAGGGGGTGGTAGAGTAGTCTGGTTCGGGGCCACACATAAAGTTCATATGCGAGCGGGTTTGAAATTGTTCAAGATCACGTTGCAGGGTCGGAGCTGATAAGATTCGGGTGCGCTTGTCAGATAATTTTTCTCAGGTGATGGCCAGAGGACCCCGGTGGTGGGTTGCCGTACGAGCATTGGTCGACTGATTCGGGAGAAGCGGAAATGGGCCCATTCTCCGCGTGGGCGTACGGGGTCTCATAGCCAAGAGCATGTGTATTTACTCGAAATAGCCACATCTTCGCTGGTTCGGATATCAGATTGCGAGAGATAAGGAACGCCCCCTCGTCTAACGGGTACACCACCGTATTCCCCCATTTTCGCGGCCGAAATTTAGGCCAGCCTGTTCTTGCGTCTCGCCCTCACCCTCCCCTCCTCTCCAACTTGAGGTCGAACTCTCGGCGAGATGGCAAAGAACGTTTTTAGCGTGCGCCCAATTTCAGCCTTTGCTCCCATGAATCTTGCTCACGCCCAAACCTCATTAGGTTCCGATCTTTTTCATTGTGAGCATCCATGACCGCTGCTGGGCCTAGTTCCACGCTCATCGCAGTTTGTAGCTTTTTCGCGAGTCTCTCGAGGCTGCCATCATCGTTGCAGTCCTTCTTTCCCTCGTCGAGCAGATCGTTCTCAAGTCTGCTGGGAGACACCCCTCTCTGTCATCCCGAACCCACCGAGACAATTCCGACCCTTCGCTGGAACGATCTCAAACTCGCGAGTCCAAGAAATCCAACCCACAAACCGCCGTCCACCCAGAACATGATAACAGCTCTGAGCATAGTGTCGAGGACATCCCCGAATACAAGCGTCGCCTAATCCGCAAAATGCGGCTACAGGTCTTTGCTGGTGCCGGCACCGGGCTCGTGATTGCGCTGGCTATGTAAGCAGCCCGGGATCTAGACTATTTCAGCCGTCATCTCTAACGATTTTGAAACCCAGTGGAGCCGCTTTCATCGCAGTTTGGTTCACCAAGGTCGTAGATCTATTCTCGTCTGCCGAGGAAATATGGGAAGGCGTATTCAATCTTATTGCGTAAGTCTTCTGTTGTCGCTCTGGCATCTACTTGATTCTCAACCACATGTTTTCATAGGTGTATCCTGATTTTCGTAATGGGGCTCACCATGCTTCGCATGGACCGCGCTAAAGAAAAGTGGCGTGTCAAGCTTGCGGACGCATTTGAGGTAATAATGCTCCTTGGAATTTTTCACTTTAGCCTCACGCCTATTTTCTTTGCAGGGCAAGGTGACCACCGAAGGACGTGAGGGGCAAAACAGCCGTTGGGTCCTGTTTGTTCTTCCACTCGTGACTGTACTTCGCGAAGGATTGGAGGCGGTCGTTTTCGTTGGTGGTGTAAGTGATCGCGCATCGATATTATTTCATATGACAATAATTATCTCTTGCAGGTCTCTCTCGGCCAGCCAGCAACCTCAATCCCTCTGGCAGCTATCATTGGTCTTATATGCGGCCTGCTCGTAGGTTATATCATTACGCATCCTCCTCTCGCACCAGTTAGTAATTAATTACTTCATGTATGCGTGGCTTCTAACCCTAGTAATTTTAGGCCTTTCCGCATTCCTTGTTGCTAGTACCTCACTCTTGCTCCTTATTGGCGCTGGGTTATTTTCTAAAGCCGTTGGAGCATTTGAGCGACATAGGTTCAATGGCAAGGCACGCCTACCCAATACTGCGTTTCGAGGAGTGCGTGGCTAATTACCCGATCTATAGGTTGGAGGTGACGTCGCAGAGGCAGGTAACGGCCCGGGATCTTATGACGTTGTGGGAAACATCTGGCACCTTGACTGCTGCAACCCCGAAAACAAGACTGACGCGCTTGGTTGGAGCATTTTTAACGCCATTTTTGGCTGGAGCAACAACGGCAGCGGTAAGTAAAGCCGTGTCGAGCAGCTGGTAGTGACTCACGAACCCAAAATAGTTGGCACCGTACTTTCGTATATTTTCTATTGGATTGCAGTGGTCATTGCGCTTGTTGTGATGAAGCACCAAGAGGTAAGCAACCTTGGTGCCCCTATGTTGGCTATATGCTTAGTATTTATAGGGCCGGACCAAAATTATCAAGCGCATCACAAAGTCTCAACAAGCTTAACCGTTTGTCGTATTGAGAGGCGACCATAATTATAAAAACTCCATACTTGGGTATAAATGTATTTTTAAATAAAAATTCAAAAGCACGGGGCTTGAACGATGCCTCGTGGTTCTAGTACCACAGGTTATTGAATTATGAGAGTTTATACACTATACCGATTCATCGCATTAGTCCCCGAAGTTATGATACGTAGCTACGTAGCTCACCTAGGGCACTCATGCTATTTGGTCAGATGCCGGTTCGTTCCGTCCAGCTTGACGTGTTCTAATCCGACTCTGCACGCACAACATTAAACAAGCGACAAGGATGACTACTTCTAGTCCCAATGCCCAGTCTCCCTGTTGCCGCAAGAGTTCGCACCTCCCACTGGTTTCGCACGCCTTGTACCCCCACACATCTTCTCCATAAAGTATTGACTGCATCATTATATAGATCCATCCGGCACACACGACTGTTAGCACGAACAGGTGACAGATATTTTCGAGGACATAGGGATCGTTTTGCCGAAGGTTGAGAACACAGACTTGGTAAAGAAAAGTCCGTATGCCCAGTCGAGCAACGTATGTTTTCAGCGCGTCATTGTATGCCAGATAGGAAGAAATCATTCCAATGGCGCATATCGCTGAGGAAATGGCGAAAAGTGTGAGGATCTTTGCTATCATGTTGAAACGGCTAGTATTGAGTTAGGATTTTCTTCTTGGGCAACCATGATACTCCGTACATACTTCTGTGTATAGAAATGAGGGCAAGTTGGCCGGTCAGGGCAATCGCTCCTGGCTTTTTATAATCAAGAGGAGACCCACTCGCCCTATTATAGCGCTAAGGATACAACATAATTTAAACTCTGGACATGGTTCTATTATATACCCCACTCGGGCTGAGCGGGAATCCTGTGCACAATCTTCCGCTGTATTCCAAACCGAAATCCCAGCATACATTTGTTCAACTGTTGTCAGGAACTCAAGGGGCAATCATTCTCTGTTACATTGCACCCCACATCGAGAAAATAACGATTTGTTAGGTGCCTGCGTATCGAAATATCTGCTGATTATTTGTTCAGCGCTTCGGCCGCAACATGTCGCTTCTTGTACTCTGCGGGCGTCTCGGCCAGTTTGCCTTTTACCCATATCCCTTTTCGTGCGGCCCTAATGCATCAAGCTAGTATATGAGCAAACACAAGCCTATGCGGTGCACAGTAAATAGAACCCACTTTGCGGCCGCTTCGGTTTTCAAGAACGCATCCTTTGTATAAGGATAATATTCAGCACCGCCTTGTTCGTACACTGTTGCCCATCCATCTTTAAGCATCTCCATAGACAAATGGCGACCTTTGAAAAGGTTACTGGGAAGAAATTTAGGAGGTAGGTAGCAAGCTGCCACCTAAGACATTGTGCACATCATTCAATTTGAGGTGTTGACTAGTTGGGTCAATGCTACATACAATACGTCCGTGATGGTCCCTTCGCAAGGGTCGACAGAATATAGTTTTTCCTGATATTTTTTGCTTTAGCCATTCGAGGGCTTCTGCACTATGTGGTTGTGCCTCCCGTCCAAAATGAGCACACTGGATTGCAGGAAGTGAGGATGGGTTTCGTACGACGCCGATACGATCATACCTCCGGTGCATCGACCGCATTTATTCGAACATGAATAGTCTCGTTGGTGAGGTCTGATAACTAGGTAAGATATTTTCAAAGCGTGTTTAAAAAATAAACACCTTTGGCAGCAGCAGGAATACGCCTCAGCTTTAGCGGCCAGTGCCAGAAAAGACCTGGTGTGTGGTAGAGTCTGTAGTATAACCAAAGCCCGGTCAGGGGAAACGCAAGAACCAACGTGTGATCAAACCTGAAGTTATCTGCATCTCCTACTCTATGCAAATCAGAGTGAAGATTACAGAAATTGTTTCAGCACAGATGCTCTTACCGTGTCACGACGCCTCTTAATAGTGGTCGCGCCGCGAGTATACCGGGGTCAAACCAGTCTGCATTCGGAATTCTCCTAAACGATCGCACGGCTCGGGTCATAGAGAAAATTCCAGCCGAGCTTATGACTGCAGTAAGTCCTGCCGTCCAGAGGACAAGATTACGAGCGCGTGGATCAGAGGAATATAGACGAGATAGCTCTTTGAGTTGTTTTGAAATGGGAGTACTGGGTTGGCTCATAGCGCAAATCCGTACTTTCTTCCTAAAATACTAGTATTCAAGCCTATTCAATCACCTGCAGTCGTCGTGTCGTTGCAAGTGTCTCCTAGGGACAGGGGTGGTGGGCGTGATCTACCAAATGCATTTATATGACTAAGCCTGGCGTTTGATTACTCGACAAGCCTAAATTCGACTCCAATCGACTCAGCTGTCCAGGTGGTCAGATGCCTCGTATACTAGCTCGTACACTGTTGAGACAGCTGCCACCACTGAGATCTCCTGCTCAGGCATCCTTTGCCCGTCCATTGGTCTCTCGCACAACCCTCCCATTAGTTGTTCGGCCAACGACAACTGCTTTCTCCCCAATCCTCTCTCGAGTAATACCGTCTCTTCTATCGGGGGCATTCCACCGGCCCACTACCCCTACAGCATACATACCTGGGACTGTTCTGGGAGCACTTGCTCAGGCGAGGCACAGCCATGGTGATGAATATCAGCCGTCCCAGAGGATACGCAAACGAAGGCATGGGTTTCTCGCACGGATGAGAAAGCGCTCTGGAAGGAAGGTGTTGGCTCGACGAAAGTTTAAAAAGAGAAAGAGCTTGACCCATTAATTGGTATGTGCGGCTCCATTCAATCAAACAGCCGGCTATTTACTAGCTGGAAGCAGGGGAGTTCAGCGGCCGTTGTGACCATCACCCGGAACTTGATGTATCGAAAGGCTCTAAAAATACAAACTGGCACTATGCATCACGATTGACGTAAAGATTCTCTGCGGCCTCTTTTAACGTTGCAATTTTCTCTCGCATGACCCTGACTGCCATTGGCATCAACCTTGGGGCAGGGATACTTCCAGAAGATTCAACTCGAACTTTGTGTTGAACTTGTCAGCATACGGGGATAAATCAAGTTGGGTAGCTGACTTACACATGAAGAAATCTCGTATTCTAGTCAGCTGGATCATTCCATCAAACTCGTTATGTCTCAAAACTTCCCGGGAGACCGTGTCCTTCCTCATATCTTTAACCACAACTTGTTTCTGACCCTTGGAATCCAACTCGACCGCCAAGACTCCCGGCGCAAAGCATCCGACGAACTTGTCACATAATTCTGGAGGAATTCGTTGTCGGAATACGATGTGAGGCATTAACCGGTAGGATGCGGTCGCGACGGGAGAAAATTTGGCATGGTCTTGACCTACTCCCTTTACGCAATGCAACTCCATTCCGAGCTCCTAAGTTTGGTGTAAAACGGTGAAGCGTTTAAGTTGTAGATTACCCACTTGGCCTGGACGAAGCTTGGCTAGGAGAATTCGAGGATTGTGTGGACGAGGGGGATTTTCACCAAAGACATTAGCCTGATCGCCAGCAGGGTTCCACACTAAATCACTCGAAAGCACTAGACCAACGTTTAAGCGCATTGAAAAGTGTGCAGCAGCGTGCGTTTACTCGCCATTGGCATTGTTATAGAGCACCGCTGGATCCTTTTCTCCTCTGGGAGCATCGGGGTTTCGCGTACAGGTGATTGTCAGGTTAAATACTAGTGTATTTCGGTCTGTGATGTCTTGCCCTGCACAAACGTCTTGAGAAAGTACAGAACCATAACGCGAGTACTCACCCTCGGGAAAGTCGAGTAAATCAGGGTCCGCTAGAATAGGTACTAGCCCAAGTCGATGAGAGAGGACTTCGTCTTGAATAACGGAGGTATTGTTCCATATGTACACCCTCTCGATAGCAATACTTGGAACCTGAATATACTTCATATGGAAAATTCCATAATGAAGTGCATTAAGAACAGTGCTCACCTCGGCTATCAAGATCCTTCGAAACGCATTTGCTATGGAGGCATCTACACCCACCAAGTCAAAGTCCACGGCCTCATCATCGACACTCTGGACCTGAACGTGTAGTTTCTTATGGAAGAGACTAAGAGTTAGCTGCACAGAGTAGTTCATTTGAATCGTAATCGTACCTTTTTGAATTGTTCAAAGTCCCAAGAGTGATCCTCGCCCGGGTAGACTCCGGGAAAGTCAGTGCTCGCCACCTACATCTTCTTATCAGTTCAAGGCGCAGAGTTTGAAACTTGCTGCTTTTTTCCTACATGGAATACGCTCTCTGCATGTATCTGCACATGCCGCCGGGTGTCGTCCAAATTGCCGACCATGGTGTCGAGAGCTGACAGACTTTTGATTGCAAATTCATACAGATTCACAAATTTGTAATGCGCTTGTGCCACAGCCACGAAGTGACGGATAATTTACTCAATTTGCGCCCAACTCAAAAGTTATTATACAACCTTTTGACCAATCGGGCATATTCTCTGTGTACGGAGAAGAATATATTCCAAGGTCCCAACTGAGATAGCTCACGCGCACACAAGGATAGGAAGTACGAGTTAGCGTACCAAACAGAAAAAGGCCAAGCCCCGTTTCGCCTGCTCTGTTACGTCCTCCAAGAGCCTGCCTTGTTCCATTGTCCACCACTCTGACTGAGGAATGTCTTCCGGTCGCTTTCCTTCCCTCATGTATCCATCCCAGCGAGCCTTCTTGGCGTTAAGGCCTGACATGATCCGAGGGTCGCCATTGCCCGACATGATGCACAGTACAGTCCCTGGCGGGAGACCCTTCTGGATGGTTAGAATATGCTCGTTCAAGGTGGCGTACGCGGCATCGGCTACAGAAGGATCGACTTCTGGAGGCGGTGAGGTGGGAGCATCAGTGCCTAGTTGCGCCCGCGGAGCAGCCCCTAAAGCATCGAATAATTCAAACGCGGTTCCGAGGGGTAGTGGAAGCAACGTACACCCTAGCGCCTGGGATATTCCCAGCAGACGGCCGAATACAAAATCGTGGTTCCGTGCTGCTTCAAGCACTCCACTCACGACCTGTCCGAAACTTTCGGTCAGTGGGGCCAGCAGGTGGAGCGAATTAAGCCGAACCTGATCGTCGCTCTGGCAAGCTACGGCCGAAGTAGCTTTTGCACCGTGCCAAGCGCGTGGATTTCCATGATCGATCACGGCCGACGTTGCGCCCTTGCCATGCTTTCCGTTCGATTTGGTTAGCCGCTCGAAAATCGACTCGACGTCTTGCTTGAACACGCCAAAGTCGGGACCTCCACCGAAATCCATGTTCGCGAGCCGGATAAGAGAAACGTGTAGAAATTGCTCACCTTCTTTTAGTTTTTTCTTGAGCAGATCTAGGCATGCACGAGCATCTTCTTCTGGATCGTGTCCCCCAACTCGCATCTGGATATCTCGATTCAGCCATTTCTGCGCAAGCCATTTAAGGCCAGGCTTATACGGAGCTCCACGTGGGTGTTTGTAGATGATGGAAGTGTCGATGCATCGAGGGTGAGCGAGCTTGAGCGCTCGCAGATCGTTTTCAAGGGAGTGCCCGAGCAAATAGTGTTTCCGTCTATAATTTTCAAAAGGCCTGCCTGTGCATCACCCAGCCTGAGTGTGACAGGAGCGAGTTGCTCAGCCGTTATTCCAGAGAACCTGTGGAACTAAAATTGAAGATGTACATAGCGGACTCAACCCATGAGACTTACTGTGTCAAGTAATCTATCACGGGCTTATCTGGTAGAACTAGTTGGTCGTAGATGACCTTCTCTGTGTTGTAATCGACCGCGCAAACTCGGGCAAGAACTTTTCCGTCCTCTGTTTCGCACTACAAATTCATCAGCACTCATAACCGCGCATACGCTATTACGTTTAAGCGCAGACCATTTCACAATCAATCGCAACAATTTTGGGTACCTGACCCGCAGGCAGAGGGGGACAAGCTGGAGTCTCGATCCATCCATTCTCTCTCGTCTGAGCCACCGGCACAGGTGTGGGCCAACCATTAGTCGAGCCGAGGGATTCTGGATCAACCTCAAGGCCTTGCCCCAAATACGAGGGTATTGGATACCCATTGTCGAGCATTGTCGGAGTATCAAGCACGTACATACTGGGATCGTTGCCCAATTCTAGAATCATGGCTCAACATCAACGCAAACTACTCACAATTAGAGGGTTACTAACTTTGCTGTTGACGTTCTAGAAGACGCTTGCGCTTCTGTTCACCAGAGATCGGAGACTGAAGTATTGTCGCCATAACCGAGTGCATTTTTGTGGGCTCACCCGTGGCACGAGTCGGGCAAGCATGGGAGTAGCAAGCATTGATAGCGGGTATCTTGGATTTTTCTCCTGCTCAAAATTCCGATGGGGTACGCCGAGCTGACAGGAGGTTCTGGGGCACCGACGGACGCCGGAGTGATGCCTGGTATAAGGAGCAATACGGCACGAAGGATGCTTCTAGGGTTCTGTGCAAGTGAAGATAAGAAATTAGCTAGAGGGGAAAGAATTGTAGCTCACCTCTATTACTAGAAATCTTGTTGGTGCACCGTCCGCGAACAGGTAGAGAAAGACGTCCCTTACTTCCTGATTTGGTGTTGTCAATACATCACACTCGCACGATGCACAATTCACAAACCTCCACGGAGATCGGAGACGTCCGCTTTCGGAGTTCACCACCAGCAAACGATAATGACGGTGGTTTCTCATTCTAGAGTGGGGTAAGTTCAAATTGCAAACGCTAAGCACATGGACATACCTGTAGCTTAGCCTCCGTCTTTTTCTGCTTTTTACTTTTTCTTCTCTCTACTTTTGCCCACGCAGCCTGGCTGTTACCTTCAGGAGACGGACTTTTCAAGGGATGTTCGTGTGTAGAAGGCGACGGAGGATTGCTCAAGCTGGGGGGCGAAGGTTTTCTTTTGCGGTTCGGCGCCGCGTTGTTTGAAGAGTTTGCAATCATTTCGTGATTTCATGTAATGTCTGGTTTGGACCCCGAGGTGCAAGAACATGCAGGCGCAGCAAGAGATAGCCCGCCAAGGTCAGGAGCAAACTGCAAGCGCCCGGACCGACTCCGGACCCTGAGTTCCTAGCGAATTTGCAATGGCATGATCGCGAAGAAAAACACGTCCCTCGATGTGTGGCCTTCGAACTTTCTCTTCGCTGTAGATTCTTGTACTTTTTATATCCCAACCCCACAGAAAAATCTCAATGACTGCCATGGAGCAGACAGGCGCCCAGAATGGGGCGCCTAACAAACAGTAAATATGCTCTCTAAATGCTTTGCTGGCACACGAACTCATCTTTCTCTAGCCAACCCGGAAAATTCGAGCCTTCGATTGTACAACAATACTGGGAGGACGTTACCACTTTGAACTGGACTAGATACCCAAGTAAAGAGTCCTAATTACACCAATACTGTGTTATCTTTTGACGCCACGTCCACAGGCTCCTCTTTCCGTCTCCTAATCCTTCCGATACTCCTCTGGTTCAACTGGTACATCATCGGCAGCTCTCACGAGAATCCATTTTCCCCCTTGCTTTTTATCTCCAACCCCGTCAAGACGACCCCCACAGGCCAAGTACATTATGCGAAAAGCTATGCTGTAAGTAGCGTCGGTGGGAACCTTTCGGCGCGCTTATCGCTGCACCCTGTAGGACTTGGCGTTTCTCGCATACTACATTGTCGCGTTCTCGTTTATTCGCCAATTCACCCATAGCCATGTTTTACATCCACTGGCTCGTCGGTTAGGCCTTTACGGAAGCAAAGAGGACCGCTTCGTCGAGCAGGCATACTCTTTTTTGTATTATGGCTCTATGGGTACCTTGGGACTTGTAAGCGCAGCCGTCGCTTATTTCAAAGGGCCAATTATTAACCGTATGCCTAGTTTGTTATGCGAGAATTGCCCATATGGTGGTACAAGACTGAACACTTCTGGCTCGGTAAGTGCCGGAGTTGATACATGTTTGTAGCCCGAACTAAACCTTGCAACATAAGAGTATCCGCATTGGGAAATGAACAAACTTATGAAGACCTACTACCTCCTTCAGACAGCCTACTGGACTCAACAACTGTTTGTTTTGGTTCTGAAGATCGAGAAACCGCGTAAAGATTATAACGAGCTCGTCATTCATCATATCGTTACTATCTGGTTGATTGGGTAAGTCGGCCCAACCGCTCATCTTCATATGCTAATTCGGTTTCTAGCTGGAGTTATTTGATCAACCTAACATGGATTGGGAACGCAGTATTTGTCACAATGGACTGGAGCGATGTATTTTTGGCGGTTAGTTTGGTGTGCTTTTCTTTTGATCCACGCGCCTAACATACAGCAACTACTTCCAATAAAGCTCGCAAAGATGTTCAACTATCTGGACATGGAAGTCTCCAAGAGCATTGCCTTCTCATGGTTCGCATTGGTCTGGACGTACGTGTGGTACTTGCTCAAGAGTTCCGCGCTAACACACCCCTCCAGATATACCCGACATTATCTAAACCTGCGCATCATCTGGTCAGTTTGGAATGAATTCTGGTTGATCAGGTGAGCACATTTGTACCCAAGCTACCGAAATTTCCCAACACTACCCTATTCAATCAGGCCTGAGAACCAAATGTGGGACACCGCCCGTGGTGTCTGGCTGGCTCCGTGGTAAGTAAAGTTATATACATAGACCCAAACTTTGGCACTCACGTACGTTCCAGGATGCGCTACCAGGTCTTCGCACCGTTGGTCGCCTTGCAAGCCGTCAATCTTTTCTGGTATTGGAACATCTGGCGTATCATTATCACGTGCGTTCCATTTCGAATACAGCAGCCAGATGTATGCTGACAATCTAGCCCAGGACAATCGTTTTTAAGAAGGACCTTGACGATGATAGGTCTGAACACGGGGATGATCATACTAAAGAAGACTAGTAGCTTATTGGAGAGTAAATGTGGCCTCGTTTTATTGTCGATTAATCAACCACGCGCATACCACCATCCATGCACTGCATGCTTTATCTTCATTCAGACACGGCAACTTCAAATCCTGAAAGTACGCCCGCAACGTTTGTTCCTAATGCATCGAGGCAGTAGCCCCTGTGTCAAGAACCAAGTCAGCTCTCATTCACCATAGTCAGCATGGGCTCGACTTGCCCTTCCATTGCGAACAACGTTGGCAACCTGAGCCTTCCTATCTCACGGCCAACATCCGTATAACACTCGGACGTCAGCTGAAAGTTACAAATTGGGTCGTCCTTGTACGTGTCAACACCAAGGCTACCCATATTGTCAGCCCATGACCTCAACGTGTCGAGGAATGCGGATATGTACCTGATGACCAGCCACCGCGGCGAGAATTCGCTAATGGTGGTGACTGCTTGTTTCACCGCCGCAATGTACTCTTGGTTTCCCGTTGTGTGCTGAGGCAAAGGTATGTTTACGTTGAAACCCGCTCCGGCGCCTTTACCAGTCTCGTTGGCGGTTCCAGTAAAATCTAGGTCGTGTGTATTCGTTTACTGGGTTAAATCACCTTCGGGCAGATGCTTACATGGATAGTCGCCCTCCGCGTGTAACGATACATATAGTACCGACGGATCCTCATAGAATATCTCTTGGGCTGCATAAGATAAACCATTTGAGTCAATGGTCGTATGGAACGAAAAAGCACCAAACTCACTACCGTTCCCATGATGATAGTCGATGTCCAAGATTGCAACCTTGCAAGCCTCGCTCCGATTCTCGTTGTTCATTTCGGACTGTAGATATCTTGTTGCAATCGCAACGTTGTTAAAGAAACAATACCCTCCGCAAACTGCCGACCCCGCATGATGGCCTGGTGGCCTTCTGAACACGCGAGTTAGGTAGTATCATGATTTGATCCGTCGCTTTAGCTACTGACGTTAGGGCGAATACTCCGGGCGTCGAGAGAGTGGACCCATCCGTCGCCTTGACTGACTGGACACGATGCGCTTCGCTCTGCACCAAGCAGTCCGTCGCACACAATATGACTCGGACAGCGGCCGTCGCGCTTTGAAATGTATCTACAAATAACGCCACGAGCACACTCATGTTCTGCGATACAAGCACGATCGTCGAGGCACACCTTGGGTGATCGAGCAGCTGAGATCAAAACAATACAAGCCTTGCACACAAGTTAGTCTCATTGAGATATCGGTGATCAATCGATGTACCTGCTTTTGCCAGCGGAGAGAGTGATTTAGACTTTATTGTCTCTTGGGTTGCCGTTGAAATCAAGGTTGGATGCGGAAACGTCTCCGGGACGACGGCAGACTGAAAGGTTTGAACTCGATCGGTCAGGTTCCCGAGCGGCGCATGATAGATGGATAATCCGGCTTGCCTTGCTTCCGCCATCCTCGACCCACGACTCGTATGCGTGCTCCAGATAATCATAATCCAGCATCATGGACTTTGCTGATGGCCTCTGATATGTTGGCCAGCGCGGTGGCAGGCCTTGTGCCGTCCGAGTCTACATCCAGCCATGTCCGGCCTTTGGTTCGATCGTCTTTCTGCAGATCAGCCATGATCCGTTTCATCCTCTCTGGCGACTCCAAGTATGGTACTGGTTTTCCTGAAGTATCTCAGACTCTGGATTATGGAGTAGACATGCGTTCGAATAGAGCAAAAGCATAATGATCAGGTCGGTGTTCTAGGAAATAGGCTAGGCCGATAGTATAAATCAAATGTGATTACGATGCGTATTTCGTACAGAGATATCGTGGCCACTATAGTCTCACACTAGTCATAGATTGCCGTCGTGGTAACTCGACTCGGGCAAAACTGTGATTTGAAATATATATCAGTGATTAGCATCCAGTATCAACACCGTGGGGATGAATATTCCAACCTTAGATTTGATCTGCTTGCCTCACTCTCTTCATCTTCGTCGCGTTCGATTCCCAGTAGTAAACGTGGTCTGGTCATCGATAACAAGAATACGTTAAAGAACCCCGAAAGGTTGAATATCGCCACAACTATGAGATTAGCCGAAATTATGCTTGACTTGGTTTGCAGTTCCGGGCGGGTATACGTGAGCCATCTCACGACCGAAAGCGGCAATACCAAAATGACGTATACTGATTGAGAACGATCAGCTGTTTCCTGGTTTCTAGTCTGGAAACCGGATAATCCTTACCGATCGGATACCTTGTTATGAGGGTTAGTATTCGGCGTCTATGCGGGGATTTGTGGCCAAATGTCTCACCCGACCATTATGGCAGCTGTTCTCCGGTCACCATGGGTTTGAGCGTTCTCGTTTTTGTAAACCCGCCGCGGCAAGTGAGGCCATACCGAGCTTGGTGTAATTACGTCACCTTTTTTTTCATCTTTGAGTTTATTATCTCGTCGGATGTTTCATAAGACTTACAGAAAAACAGGCCGAGCCAAACGTAGAGGACAATTGTCACGGCACAGGCTAACCAGAGCCAGACATATTCGGCTGCTAGCCTGGCACCTTTGTAAGACTCGCTGATCCAACACCCTATTTCAGCAATGTTTCAGCAAGCCTATGTTTTGCAGGAGATGACAAACTGACATGCTGGAGTTGGTGCAAAAAATAGCTGGCCGGGTGAATAATAGTCGTGGTGTAGGCTGATGCCAATAATAGGCCAGAGTAAGAGAAAGGACCAGACCAGGCCTACGTATATCGCAGCTGGTTTTACACCTGCAGATCTTTGACTCTGAATGTGCTACCGAAATGTGAGCTCCAGAGGGGTTTAGCTCAAATCGCATCCGAACTTACTGGAGCCGGAAACCATACCGAAACGAATGTGGCAACGGCAATACCAAGCACGCTGTTTTTAATCCGGTCGAGTTTGGAAATCATTCCGGGATTTTACGAGTAGCACGAACCTCAACGCATCCCCTGTCTGTCCCATTAGCCGCAATGCACCTTGGGCTGTACAGTACTCTCCACAACGACTTGAACGTTCGTTGGCCCACTTGGCGTCCATGACTGCTCCAAGCCCCTGAAGTAGATCACTTGCCAATAGAGATGCCTGTGTTTGGCAAATGTCAGCACAAAGTTACTATAGTAGAACGTCCAAGTCGACTAACCACGAGAATGACAACCCACCGCTTGAGTGTCCGGGTTTCAGCCGACATTTGGTGGTAGATATACTGATCGCAATGAGACCTCGGAGAAAACGATATTGCATTGTCGGACTTACACCCATCCGCGCTGTGTATGCGATCACAGCAAGAGACGAAAGAGCACCGACGAATGCTGAGAACTGGGTGTAACTTAATCATATAGTTTCGGGATTTTTGGGGTCTGCTTACCGAGTCTCCGACAACTTGGCCAACAGAGAGCTCATAATAGCACGTCTGTTCTGCTGCCATTTGGAAACTTTTGATGACTGCCAAGCTCGAGCGAAGACGCGGAAAGACTCAAGGTCCTTGAGGTCATCTTATACATGACGAGCCAGTTGGCCTCTGTCTCCGATATTCTGATTGTGCCCCTGGCCGCTCGGCCTTTGCTGTGCTGTTTGCCTGCTTTTGGCTCTCTGAGCGGCAGCTGTTTTATAGATAGAGATATGTACCTATGTTATGGGTCAACTGGGAGTGGCCCACGCAGATCTTTCAGGTACACCCACCAACGTGCTTAATCAGACTGTGCCTCTCCCTCCGTAGACCACGGAATGGGTGTTATTAACAGACCAATCAGATTACTGGCATAACATACGCGGCCATGACACTTGGCTTGGCTCGGACAAGTGAGGGACCGTCGATCCTTGTGGCTCGGGCCGGGATCACGTGCTTTGCCGCGACGTCGATCACACCAGAATCAATTGAGTGTTGCTCAGCCTATAGGACATCCTTGAACATCGCAAGACTACTGGCCATTGTGACAGTCCCCCCCCCGTTGATATCGACCCCACAGACCCCACTCGACTCGACATGACAATGTCGGCTCCTGCAGTATCAGCAAGCGGTCCCACTGGACCTCCAACCACAAATAACAACACCGTTACCAAGTAGGTTTTTCAGGCTGACAAGGCGCGAAAAAAAGTACCCGCTCATCGATTCTTACCAAAGACCCCGCGCGTGCCAAACCTGCCGCAACTCCAAGCACAAATGCGATGGAGACGAGCACTCGACAGTACCTTGTTCGCGCTGTCTGCGCTCGGGAAAAGAATGTGTCTGGCCGGCTAGGAAACCAATGGGCCGACCGAGGAAACCGGCCGTGCCCCTCGTGTCGACTAGATCCCCAAGCACAGTTCATGGTATGACTTATCAGACCCCCCTGTTGCCACGAGACTCATTCGAAGCCAGGTTCAACACTAGCTAGCACATCTCCTGCACCCAGAACCCCAGCCTCTGCGAGCCCCCCCGCATCGGAGCTTCAGCTGGCCCGCAGCGCGAGCGTGGTATCTGATTACTTTGTGATAAATGATAGTTTCAGTCCCAAACCACAAATCCCCCCTCCAAAACATTCTGCTCGGGATCTCGAAATCCGCAACTTGTGGGTCGGTCTGCTCTATTCGCGCCATTTTCTAATCTGTTGCCTTGCAGGATTGAAAAGTATTTTTCAATCCCTCATCATTTCGTGCCGGTGCTCCGCCCGCGCCAAGAATTTCTTCTCAGCCTCCCTACCACTGCGTTTCTGACGACAAGTATCCTGGCCCTCGCTTCCCGATATGCCTACCGTGTGTCTTCAAACGATTACCGCGAACTGGCCCTCTCCCAAGCCAGCGTGACCAACGAAGCGATCAGCCGGCCAATCGAATTTGCCCAAGCGATGATCCTCCTCACGTACCTCGAATACGGACTCGGAAACACGACAAACGCCGCCAAGCTCAACAAACAGAATATTGATCATGTACTTCAACAAGGCTGGCACCGGTTGGACGAAGCCGATGGCCCTGCGTGCCGGGATATCTCCATCGGCTCGGCTGGAGGACTGATTGCACGTCCGCGACCCGGCTGGAATGGGATGGGCGAAAAGCCGGACTCGTGTCCGACGGGCGGAAGCAACAATCCACACAGCTACACAGATGGACGATGCGAGGAGCGTCGGCGGATCGTCTGGGAGCTCTGGATTCAGGACTTGTTGCTGAGCATCACAAGTGGGACACCTCGGTACTTGGCACAGTCCAACTTTGCGGTCCACTTCCCAAAGGATCCCAGCAACCCCGCTTTTCCCTCGGTATGTCAAGCCTGAAAACACCAGACCTGTCCACTTATTCGCTACAGGAATTTTACCCTCTCCGAATTCGATCGTTTATGTTCCTGGAGGAGGCCATGTCATTCCCAACTTGCTTTACTCAACAAATCCGAGATGAAAACACTCAGAAACTGACAACGCTTGATGTCATGATCGACAATGCGTTGATGGAAGGCTTCCACACTTGGTCAGACGCCGTGCAAGGCATGAATAATCCAGACTCGAAGATCGATTGGCTGACAGTGCGGACGACGTGCTTCATGTCTTTGCTCGTACTTAATGCGTAAGCGCTAGCCGACTGATCTGTTTCGTCTCGAGAGGTTAATTTTCGCGTGGCTGAAACAGGGCCATGATTCACCTGCACCACCGATATGCGATCCCAAATCTTCATTTCAACTTTAACGTCTGCTCGGTCGCACCGAGCACGAGCGGCATCGCGGCTCTAGCGGCCATCGCAACCGGCAATACGCCCATGTCCGTGGCCAGCGAGACCGAGCCGCCGCTTCCGATTCCGCCCACGTCCGTCGCCAAGATCACGACCTCGTCCCGGTCGATCCTCACCCTGTTTCGTGACTCGCAGCGGGCGGCATTGGCCCAATCTGTGCCCACATTGCACGCGCCACCCGAGGGCGAGCTGCGTGGTCCAGCGGATGTGACACCGGCTCAGATGGACGACATACTCCGCCAGAGTCCATTTTGCGGCTGTTCGCAAATAATTGCCAGCTTTGGAAGCGCCATCGAGGTAGCGACGGCGGCCCAAAAATACCAGGTGCGTGGCGATTCTCCGCTTTGGGGGTGGGATTTGAACACTGACGACCTGTACGGAATTGTCCGGGATGAAATCACCTGTTTCAGGCACTGGCTGCGTATAGGTACGTCTGCGGATATTCCGTTTTTGCGGACGTGGTGGCTGATGAAGGGACTTCTTTAGCAATCTTGAGACCGCGACACACATCTTGAAGCGGCTAAAGAGTCTGTGGCCGGTAGCGGGTGCGTACGAAGGTGAGTGTAGAAGCTTCTGGGTCTGTCCCAAACTGACCGGTTTCCAGAGGAGCTTACGAAATGTCACACGGCGGTTCAGAGCGCACTGGAATTGTGGTGAATCGTGTGTCTTCTCACGCAAGGTTGGTGTTCCCCGCAAAACGTTGCTCGATCCTCGGCTGGGTTTTGTTGTATGTACATATGTACTTGTTTCTTGGTAGTTATCGCGTGCTCCATAGATCATTTGTTTGAGTGTTCCCCACACTGAGATTGTATCTCTCCAAGCCAATCCCTGGCCAAGTATGTCGCAGATCGTGGCCAACAGATTGTGGGGGATGTTCTACGTCTGTTATCGCATCGACTAGGTTCCTAGCTCTGGGCTTGGGGATCGAACAAACGCGACCATCAACCTTTTGGCGAATGACGAAGTGGGCCCTTTGATAATTCAGTTTGACTGACGGTAGGCTTCGAAGGCGTGGGCGCATGCGATTGGCGTTGGGATTGGGGTTTGAGTTTGAGGGGAGAGAGAGGGCAGGGTTGCATATGAACGGCGCGAACACCGCGCGCTGTGCGTGTGCCGTATGACGCGATACACACCTTTCCCCCGCATCCTAGCTCGAGAGATAATCAGACTTATTTTTTGATCATCGGTCGTGGAGGGTTGCTGGGTGTGTATGTGTATGTGTGTATGCGCAACCCTACGTCGATGATCCCTGGAGAATGAACATACGTAGGTCGGCCGGAACCTTCGCCCTCCCTCCCCCTCCCCGCACTATTTTCGAGTGATGTGGCGCTTGCTGTCCCAGATTGCGAGCGATCATCTGGTCTCGTCCTATGGAGAGTAGGATCCGGAACATGGGCGCATTGAGTGTAGTTCCAGGCGGAAAACACATGCAAGAGCGCCCGTACGGAGAAGACCGATGCATGTGAGCAATTCAGAGTTCATTAGGCAGGGCCAGGGTTCGGAAGAGATAGGAGAAGGAGACTGCATACAAGCTGGCCCGATATGAACCCGAGCTTCACGGAGCAGCCGCCGATCGCGTGGTCGGTGGTTGAATGCGGGGTAAACGGGGAGGGAAAACGTGGCGTGGGCGGGCGAAGGGAGGAGGGAGAAGGAAGACCGTATCCGGACAGACCTCGGTGTTTTTTGAATTTGAGAGAGATTTAATTTTCGTGCGGCCTGGACGAATGGGGATTGGGTTGGGGCGGACAAAGAATTCGAGAAAGATGAAAGGATTGTATGCGCTGGGACAAGGCGTTCTGGAATGGGGACACGTGACCGGGGAGCACTGCCGTGGCCAGACCCGTTTCGAGGGATTTCGTTCCAGGGACGGCCCCCGGAATTCGGGCTGGGTTTTGGGTGGGGGCGTGGCGGCGGCGGGGGAAAGGTGGTCGCCATGGACGGTGTATGCGCCATGTGTGCGAGCCGGCAACGTGCGAGATTTCAGCCGGTGGCCTAGGTCGCTCGGGAATCGGGCGTATATAACACACAATCCTGGCCCGACACGAGGCCTCCAATCACCTGGGCCGCCGCTGCCATATCTGCCGCGCACGATGCAGCCCAAAAAGCAGCTCATCGTCGACGGTGCGCTCCCCCCCGCTTCTGCCCCCCCGACCGAGAGCCGCTTCCGAGTGGTTTATAACTCCCTCGTCCCTCGCCGCACCCCGCTGTCTCTCTCGCCATCCTGTCTGCCGTCGCTGTCGCCGTCGCCATCTCGCCCGACCGTCATCTCGGTTCTCGCGCTCCCAAAGAGTACGTCCCACACGCGCAGACGACCCGGCCGACGCTCACATTCTCTCCAGCCAGAGCCTCGTCTACATCCGCGACCCGCCCCCGCCGCACGAGCCACTGCGAAACCATGCTGCGCCTCAGTCTCGCCCGCGACGACCACGCCCAATCATCCCGCAAGTCTGGCGTCTTTGACGCTGCCTACTCGTCCCCCGACGGCACCGAGAGTTCATGCTCCCGCCGCTCGCGCTCCCCCTCCCCCCAATCACGCCCGGTTGGCCGCCACGCCAGCCTGTCCCGCACATCCCACACCCGCGCCGTGTCCACGGGATGCCCACGCTCCCCCGCTCCCAGACACACCCCACCAGTCTGTCGGCCCACGCGACCTTGGGCCGCCCCCCCTGCAACGAAGATGTGCTCCGCTCCCGCCTCGAGGGCGTGCTCTCCAGCGCCAGCACCAGCCGCGACGTCTCGTGTCCGCCCTCGCCGTCCCACCGCCGCCGCGGCGACTCGTTCGCGTTTGGCCTCATCACCCCTCCCCACGGCTCGGCCATGCCCCCGCCGCCCCCACCCATGGCCCGCTCCCGCACCTCGCCCGCCACCTCTCGCTCGTCCCGCAAGAGCACCACCTCGCCCTCGCCCATCACCCCTCCCCCGTCCCCGCCATTCGACGCAAACCGCATCGCCCTCCAGCTCAGAGACCGTGAGGGCTATGTCAGCTTTGCCGACGTCCAAGGCCTCGGCGTCCCCCATGGCGTCGATGACGACGAGGACGAGGACCCCGACAGAGGTCGTGGCCGATGGTGGTCATTATGGAAGGGCTAGACACAAAATTACAGAGCCGGCTCTCCCAGTTTTGGTATCATATTGGATCTCATTGGTGTATCAACATACTCTTCATCCCCATCCCAAGGACGGTTTTCTCTCTGGGTTCTAATACGGGTCGCCCCCCGCCTATCTTCGTTGTCGGTTCAGTTGGTATCCATCCCGGCGTCCGCTTTTGCTTTTGCCTATGCGTTCAGCAACATGTAGCCTTGTACACCGTTTGTTTTCGACGTGGGGCCCCCCGTATTGAGGCCTCCCCCTGCTTTTTGCTTTTTGGATGTATCGCCAGTCACTCGTTCTTTTATTCTTTTTATCGGATTCACGCCATATCCAGGCGTTGTGAGTTTATAGTCTATACATGCATTGAACCATCATCTCCCGTGTGACCATGAGACCATCTCCGGTTCTCAACGATTCGGGTATAGCCCCCTATTCCATCCGACCCTACATGGCTCTCATGCCAGACGCTCTTGTAGAGAAAAAAAAAAGTTAAAAACCTCCCCAAGACCGAACGACCAATCACACGTCAAGGTCTGGCCCATCGACCGTTGCACATGGCCTGATCGTCTGTCGGGTTCACACGCGATACAGATGGATGTGGTTTATGTAAATAGCATCATCATCTCTTGCTCTCCCCAGCGGACGCCCGGGACGGCTATGAAGTCACTAAAATATCCGCAGCAATTGCATGACTTCACCCCACGCCGGTTGGTTCTGGATCGTGACGACGATGAACGAGCACGTGAACGCATTTACCAACACACACTCTGTTTTTTTTTGTGTGTGTCTCGTGAGCTCCATGTCAGTGATGACGTTGCCACGAGGAGGAACGAATCCGAATTATATCTGTGCCTGAGTGTAGTGCGGATGAACAAGGACTAGGCTGGGGGGGCGGGACGAACGTTCCGGTGGTCGTCGCCGCTCCTCCAATCACAACTAGAGAGCCTCTCTCAATCGATTCGCGGAAGGATCAACTAATGGCCGCAGGATTTACGCCTCCGTCCATCTCGCCACTCCCACCTTCTGACGGCCTACGCCCGGGTTGGCACTAAAGGTTATTTAGTATGCGTTCTTTAGCCCGAGTTAAACCGCCGTAGACAGGCGGGCGAGATGAGGTACGCGCAGCGGCCATCATGACCAAGCGTTCGCCAAAGGCCGTGGGCAACCCGGCCACGGATTTGGGCTCGCTTAAATGCTACGCATACAGCCAAGAAACTCAAGGCCCAGATTTATAGCCAGCTTTTTTTTTTTTTAAGGTATACAGAAAGAGTGGGGGATGTGCATGAAACCATCACGTTTCCGGCCATCTACCTCGAATACATACACGGCAGCGTAGCCAAGCCCAGCACGCGTCACCCTTCAAACGAACGTCAAAACACAGACGCGTACGCGTCCGCTGTTAGCTTCTTTGTGAACTCGGCTTTCGACAACGAGGCTGCCTGCAGGGTTGGGCGAGTTGGTGGCACCAGCACAGCTCGTGTGGGTGTACTGCTATCACCTTGACCCGTCGGCTTCCGGCGCCCGTGGCGAACGCAGCCTTGCGTAGGCCGCATGTTCAACCGTCGAGTTGATTTATTTGCTTCCCATCAGGACAAGGGCTACACGGCTCCTTGGTCGGATGACCTCGGCTCAGCACTGTGCTCGTGTTTTCTCTTGTTTGTCGCCTTGCTGTCCTCGTAGATTTAGTGCGCGGCTGCGCATATATTTCACGGCGTGCCTCTAGTCCTCGTGTTTGTGGAGGGCCGTCGAGTTAGTCGTGTGGTGCGGCGGTGCGTTGTGATGACAAAAACGGGGATTGGCACGACTCAAAAAAGGAAAGTGTGCTGTTGAAAACACATCAACCGAGTTGGAAAGGGGTCAGAGAGAGCGCCCAGCTTTTTTAGGAGGTTTATGGTGATTTACGACTAGGGACAAGTCGATTCGTCCGTCTTGGTCCAGCGCTCCACTGTAGTGCATCGTGGGGTTGGAGCATCGATAACAGTCAAAAGTGTGAATCTTTTTGACTATCCAAGGGCGTGGCATGAGAGGCATATAAACAGGGAATGTCTATCGACAAGGTCCGTTTGGCCCGCGAAAAGTGCGCTCGGGTTGGAGGGGGGAGGGTGGATCCCGCGACTGGCACAATGGGAGCATGGGCTTCCAGCCAATCAAACACTGCCAGGCGCCCGTTTGGCTTGGTTTTGTGTCCGCAAACGACATGTTCATGTAACCTGTTGTCATCAAGCTGTACCAAGGGGGGGTTTCTAGCGGTTGGAGCTGTAAACCAAGTCGGTTTTTTGTGACAGCGGAATTGACGCGGTTCGGAGCGGGGATGGGAAGAGAGATGGGTAGTGTAGGTGGGGTGTTGAGGGGGGGGGGGTGGATCTCTAGGTTGGACGAGCGGCTCACTACCGAAGATCGGCTGGGTAATTGGACTGACAAAGTGGCTGGGTGGAGAATGCCGCCGGCGCTGGGTTGGTGGAAAGTTTCCCATCGGCCGCAAGGTTCCTATCACTGAACACGAGTTTTTCTCGCCCGTGCTCATATGAAGATGTAAAGGCGATCACCCAAGGCACGGTACAGAAATTTCATCGAGAATAAAACTGAATCGGGGAGTCCTTCGATCTGAAAGGATCATCCCGAGATCAAGTGAGAACGAGCGTCTTCCAGCATTCAGTAGATCTGGGGTGCTCCTCGATGTTGATTGTTGCGCCAGAGCAGAGATGGACGCGGGAGTCGCCTCTGACGTCGAGGGTTGGGGCCGTACAGGTCGCGTCGAAAAGCGAGGAAGAAGCAACAGCTGTGGGGGCCACCCGGAAGCTAAAGGGGTGTACCCCCTTCAGATGTCATGTTGCTCGTGAGACCATTGATTTAATTGTCATCCAGCTGGGGTGTATGCTCCACGCAAGGTACCACGTTCGAGAACGAGTCCAGGCCTGGACTCTGAAGCTAATCGACTGTGCGTATGTAAGGCTGTAACCCTAAGCCGAGGTTCGAACCAAAAGACAAGAGTTCAGCCGAAGGAGCATCAAAGGATCAGTCGGGTAATTAATCTGTCTGCAATTCGTCTTGGACAATTAGCGAGAAACTTGGATATTTAGCCAGCAGGTTTTGGCGGCGCGTGAGGGTGCCTTTGCACGTGACCAAGGATATCCATGTGGCAAGTGGAGCTAGCAAGCCACTAGCCTGGATCGTTTAGCGGGTTCATGAGTGCTCTAAAAGCATACAGCTGGAATGCATGATGGCGTATTTCGGGCAGTATTGTCTCTTCTTTGAGGCTTACGGTGCACTACACAGACTATGTTGTGCCACTACTGGTGCGGGATACACCATCGATTCATGAAGCATAGCACATATAGAGATAACGAGAGCAACGTCGCATAGTAGTAGCACATTTTATGTTTTATCCTCGATGACACGAAAGAAGAAACCTAGAACTAGACGACGAAATGTAAGTCAGCATCGGTCAGAGATGAAGAATAAATCAACATACGCGGAGGGGAGAAAAGAACCAGCGGTTCTTGCCCGACTCGTATCGTTCCTCAAAGAGCTTCTTCACGGTCTTCTTCGCATCCTCACGTTGGCTAGGCTCTTTGAAAGTCTCCGCCTGGACAGTTCCCTTGAGACCCTCGAGCTCGACCGCGTAACGGGTGGGGAATAGGTGGGTGTAGTTGATAGACTGGGTCGGAGTTTAGCTTGGAGAGCCTACACGTTGAGAATAGCAGCTCACCTTGATGAATGGCTTGATCTTTTTCCTCTTGGCCAAGGTCTTTGCGCCCATACGCTTGGTCACCTTGCGTGGGTAGCGCTCGATGCCAGCAACAATCGCGTGAGGATAACGGCGCTCCTTGGTCCCATCATCCAGCTGCTTGATCACAACAACCTTCTTTCCTGCGTGCCTTCCCTGGAGCACGATGGCGACCTGCAACAACTTGGTTATTCCGTCGCCAAACTTCCAACCAGCAGCATTCACACCTTTCCGGGCTTGTAAACTATACCAAGTCGTCAACATACTACCCAGGCTATTCCTACGCCTATGCTCACCCTTGACCATTTTGTCGTTTGAGGAGTTGAGAGAAATCACCGGAAGCAATCACATCCGCGACCGGTGGCTCGTTGAAACTGTACAGTATTGGCCAATGATCAGGTGACCCGTACCTACGACACAGCCACACTTGTACTCTCCGCCACAGTCATGGCCGCCTATTTCTTTTCTCAGCCCGTGGATATCGACATTAAACTCGAGAACGAAGAGTCTCGGAAATTTGTGGACGTAAAGTTGGACAAGGATAGGGTCCAGTCATGTCCTGTCTACTTTGACGGTGAACCTATTGTTGGGTCGGTGAGTTACGAAGCGCAGCACCTTGCTGGCTCGTCCACTAAGCGCTCTGGCAGGTGACAGTGCGAGTGCGAGACGGTCGGAAGCTAGTGCATGATGGCATCAAGGTAGAGTACGTGGGCTGTATCGGTACGTGCTCTGCTGGATTTTGGTCGTCCCATCAATTAACGTGATATTCTCAGAGTTGTTTTACGACCGTGGAAACCACCACGAATTTCTGTCCCTGTCCCAGGAGCTTGCTGCCCCCGGAGAGATGCGACAAGCTCAGACGTTTGATTTTGCATTCAAGAACGTGGAAAAGCAGTTTGAGAGCTACCAGGGGATTAATGTGAAATTGAGGTAGGTATTGTGCGGAGGAATGGTTGCGCAGTAATCTCAGTCTGTTATAGGTATTTTGTCCGAGTAACCTTATCTCGTCGGATGGCCGATGTTGTCAAAGAGCGAGATACGTGGGTACATTCCTACAGGATGCCGCCCGACAGCAACAATTCCATCAAGATGGAGGTCGGAATCGAGGACTGCTTACACATCGAGTTCGAGTACAACAAGTCCAAGTGGGTTGTCCACTCTACCGATCTCGGGCAATGATATCTGAGCTTGTTTTAGGTACCATCTCAAGGACGTGATCGTTGGCAAGATCTATTTCCTCCTAGTCCGAATCAAAATCAAACACATGGAACTTTCCATCATTCGCCGAGAAACGACAGGTGCAGCACCAAATCAGTACAACGAAAGCGAGACCATCACGAAGTTCGAGATTATGGATGGCGCTCCTGTTCGCGGTGCGTATACCAAGGGTCACCGTCAAATATCTCTTCTCATTTCGCTTGTAATCCTAGGCGAAACCATTCCCATCCGGCTGTTCCTTGGCGGTTTCGAACTTACTCCGACTTTCCGTGATGTGAACAAGAAATTCAGCACACGGTACTATCTCAACCTGGTTTTGATTGACGAGGAAAACCGCCGCTACTTTAAACAGCAGGTAAGGCGCACAGCAATCGGCGTCATTTCTGAATTCCGATGCTAATCAGCCTGTAATAGGAAATTACCGTATACAGGATACCCGAGGTGAGTCGTTGTCTTGATTCAGATCCAAATGATATCTGTACTGACCACTGCGCTATAGAATTAATGCGCGCGATTGTAAACCTAGAGAGTTGTGTGAATGTTTATCTGGCTTATCTCCTTGAGCTGTGTGATTTGTGAATCGAAGTATAAGATGCGATACTTGGCTTGAGTATACAACCAGCAGCTTTGCCTGGAATGGGCTAAATGTTGAACCAAAAATTAATTGGATGTGTCGTTTAGGACAAATTTACAAAGGCAAAAAATAAATATTGCGGTCCGTAGACCGTCCACTCTGAACTAGCGTGTCATCCTTGTGCAGGGGCCATGCTAATCTTCTCTGTATCGTTCCAATTTTTGTATATGTCACTCCGGAGAGGACAACCGTTGTCCCCTCAGGGTATAACTTCCATCAGCCAATATATTTGATTCCGGCTTTGTGGTCGGGGATGCATCGGCATGGGCCACCTCCTCCCCGAGAGATCGCTGCACCACTGACGCAAAAGCATCTAAAAATAATGGATAACGGCCAACTCTAGGGCTGTTCAGCATCTTTCGGGGTTGTTGAAAGAGTTGTTTTTAGCGCGCATATGATCAGCATTGGTGTTGCCTCACTCGACCTTGCATCTGCTGACTGACGCTGGCTCCTCGTATTACCAAGTTGAGACCAAGAAAATGATTAGAAAAGTGGAGACCGCTGTGGGGCCGTCATGGATACGAAGACGCACGTGGGGTATAAATAACCGACCTGGCGTCCGTTTCTTTACTCTACCGCTTGCGCAACCTCGATTTGTTCCTTCAACTCGACCAAATCCCATCCGTTTCAAAGCCATGTCTTCTATTCCGGGCGACAACCCAGGTAAATTTTCTTCATTAATGAGGAACATATGATTATTTGTTCTAATCATGAGTAGCCTGCTGCACCATCCCGCCCGCTCAATGTTAGTGGCTTGTATGCTTCAACTGTGCTTTAACTTTGGGTCAGTTTGACATTTGGGTACCTATAGCGGACTATCAGCCCAAGGGTAACTTTGAGACAATCAACGGCCTCAAGAGCTACGTCATCGGAGATAAATTCACAAAGAAGGCGATCGTAGTGACGCAGGATATCTTCGGTATGAGGGCGTTGACCCAACAGGTGCGTAAACAATAAGCCGCCAAAATGGAGCCATGTCGAGGCTTTTGACCCCACAGGGATGTGATATTCTTGCTAGCCAAGGTTTCTATGTCATTATGCCCGACTTACTCGGGTGAGTGTTCTCCTAACTTATTGTACGCACACTTAGTTGATTATTGTATTGCTTAGTGATGATGCGCTGCAAAATGGCGATGTTCCGTTTGATACCCCCGAGAAGATGGAGAAGCGTAATAAGCTGTTTGCTGGCAGAGGAAACCCACAGGGAAGGTTGCCAGAGTATTTGAAGTTCGGAGAAGATCTAAAGGCAGAAGGGTTCACTGCAAGGACCGATCCAACCCCAACTGTGTGACACACGATGATGTTTGTTTGCAGGTCGGTGGACTAGGATTTTGCTGGGGCGCAAAGATTACCTTTTTGGCTGGCGCAAACAATATCTATACTGCTGTTGCTGCCGTTCATCCATCGTAAGAGCTGCTGCTTCTTAGTATCAACTCATCCGGGCTCAATCGTGGATACAGGCTTTTGGAGGCGAAGGACGCTGAAAACATGAAGGCCGTGGTTGCTCTATACCCATCCAGCATGGAAGATCCCGCCACGGTAAGCAACCCCGCATACTGATGGATTTTTCTCCGTCTCGATCTAATTTATGATATTAGATGGAGCCTTTTAAGAAGATAGCTAAAGACTATAAGCTATATTCTGAGACATTCCACGGTACGTTTAACCTGGTTTAACCTGCTAGTTGTGTGTTCGGCTCACTTATGAATTTTAGGTTTCGCTGCTGCGCGTGCTAAACTCGATGAGCCGGTACACAAGGCCGCTGTGAGTTGTTTAAAAGTCCGAGGTTGGGCGTACCGCTGATTATAGTAGTATGAGGATGTTTATAAGCGATTGGCTTCCTTTTTTAAGAAGTACTTGGCTTAGGTATACGATAGGTAATCTAGGCTATGTTTTTAATTGGACAAACCGTCAGGCCGAGTTATATGTAACTAGGATGGCCTTTTGAATGAGTAAGGCAAAGGACCCATCTGAGACGCTGGGTTACATAAACTAAGCCGTTCAATGTGCGAGAGCAACGCATATATTCCCCATTCTGACTCATTCGCCTGACTCGCGGAGTAAATTCCAGACTGAGTGAATAAGTGTTGACGCTCAATTAGTGAAGCTTACATAGAGGCGGATTAATTAGTACCTTGCGAGGTACTAATCATGAAGCATGGCCATACTCAAACTTCGTAAGTGAGTCACAATATATTCGGGGCGGGGAAGCTTCGTATAAAAGTAGATATCTTCAACCTAAGGTATTTCAATGGCTTCATTTAGCGATGGCTCGCTAATGTTGAGATAATTTGGGTAATGTAATCTATGGCCCAACTCGAGGACTAATTAGCGTGAGACTGAATTGGGTGTGGAGTATGCTGACCCTGCGTCCAGTCGAGTGTAAGTAACTGTATTATGCAAGAAATATTCTGATATGTAACTACAGTCGGCTATGAGCCCAAGGGGAAATCAGAGACAGTTGCATATATCCCTACCTACTTGACTGGTAATAAGTCGTCCAAAGAGGCTGTTGTAGTCGTGGACGGTATGGGCATGTTATTGCCCATCAAGAAGGCGAGTGAGTGCGAGTACTAGCATTGATGTGTAATAAGTGGGATTTTGTGCGCATAGGGGTGTGATCTGCTTACAAGCCAAGCATTCTACATCTTGCTGCCCGGTTTCCTTGGGTGAGGATTTTACTGCATGTCAACGCGCCAGCAGGATACAATTTGTAAATATCTATCGGCTAGTGATCAAGGTCGAAAAACGCAATAAGCTTTTTCATGCCGTAGGAAACCCCCAAACCTCCTTAACCAGTCTCTTGAATATCGGAGAATTTCTCAAAGCCGGCGGTTTTATGGTAAGTTCAGGTGTGCGGTTTGAACCCCCAACTAAAGCTAGTACTAGATTGGCTCCGTGGGGTTTTGCTGGGGTCAAGGATGTTTTTCGGCTACTGCAACCGCCCATCCCTCGTAAGAACCACAGGTGCATGCTGGGTGTTACCAGAAAGGCGAAATGTCGCGCACATCGCAGGTTTTTAGAGCTGGAAGACGCAGAAGGAATTAAGGCACCCCTTGGCCTATATCCGTCTCAAAGTGAAGATCCTACGATCGCGAGTGGTGCTTGTATGTGAGCCAGTTTGCAAAACTTACCTTGCATCTAGTTGATAGCTTATTTCGTGAAAATCGCAGACGATTATAAGCAATATTCTGAATCGCCTCACGGTAGGCAGTGTCGGACAGAGCACAGTACTCAGCTCGGTTATAATTGGCTACTATAAGTTTCACGACAGCTCACGTCAATTTCAGTAACCAGACCCAAAAAGCCGCTGTAGGATAATTTACACAACATGATCAGGGATTCGTGATTAACCAGTTTCTTGGATATCGCTAGCGCAAAGATGTCTACGAGCGGGTTTCGGCGTTCTTCCACAAGCATTTGTTGCCGCCCAAGCCCCAAAGCGTAATCCTGGGCAACACAGGGGTACTGAATCGGGTGCACTTTCACATGTTTAATAAAAATTTGCATGCAAATGATGCCATGTGGTCGAATACGGGCGATTGCGGGAAGTGAGGTGAGGTGGGCTGAGGCGAAGTTCGGTCGAGTAAGGCGCCCAAGAGTGGATGGATGCCGTATAAATCGTCAAGATACCGGAGAATCCGCAATCAAGTGATTTCTCTGTTAGAGTGCCCGATTTGCGTGACTATTGCATAGATTAGCCAATTTGGCGGGTTAATCTGCGATGCTCATTAGGCTCACACTTGTTGGAGACCATACCCTATGACGACTCGCCTTGTTGACCCTGAGGGCGACGGGTATTCAACCTTGCTCCCACCTTCAGACAACCCTAGAGCAGCAATTCTCCGCCGCTTTTCCTCATTCCAAGTCTCGGTTCCTTTTTCCCTCGCTTGTAATCGGACAGCTTCCTCAACCATCTCTCGGTGTTCCTCTACCGTTGCGCAATTTGAGAATCGGGCAGCCATATCTTCTCCAGACTCGATCGTGTGCCCTATCTTGCGCCAGCCCTTATCGTCCCTTTTAGCAGTAACCTCAAACGCGGGCCCAACACGCACTGAAGCGCCCCCGCATGATGGACAGCGAATATTGTGTGAAGCCGGTACTACGATATCAGAATGCCCATTGTCCACGAGTTGCGTCCACCAGAATTCTGGGTTTCCGGCTTTGAGAATAGCAAACTCTTCGGCGGAAATTGAGCTGGGGTCGTCAAAATAGCGAGTCTGCAGTCCCTAAAGCGCTCGTTTCTCAGGCGAATCTCGCCCGGCCATATATTGATTCCCTCTGATCGCAGCAGCAAGTCTGGAAGTCTCGGAAGCGAAGGGCCGTGCCATCCAGTTTTGGTACTCGTCTATCCGATATTCATTCTGCTCTGGGTCGTAGAGGGGTTTAAACGAGCGGCGACACGTTGGTTTGGAGCAAATAAACGTTGGACGGAAGGAGGCTTGGCACCGAGCATAGTACAAGCCTGTTCGGGGGGACACGCGTGGTGGTTCGGGCGGGTTATGCTCTGGCTGTGATGATTTCAAGAGGTGTGGGTGTGTGCGGATCGGAATCTATGCAGACATGGATGAGTTCGCGCTTTGAATGATCGGCGAATTTGTGCGTACCTCAGAGTCTGGATATCAACAGCAGCCACGACTGCAACTACCCACACCTACGTCATTGATCTTGCAGCCAACAAGATGGGTGTGATCAGACCTAATTTCAGGATCAGTTTGAATTCGTGATCGTATTGTTTTACCTTCTGTACGACATGGTTATACGAGATTGGTGTCTCGAGGACAAAAATCACGATATTTCTCCCCGTGACACGTTTATAAGGGGACGGGGTGGCGCAGTGAGTCAGGTCTCGACTGCGGGCTGGCAAGGCCAGGATGCCCGTGCCTGTAGCCACAAGCTTATGTCATGCTCGCGATCTCACGTGCTGATGATGGCACATATGTTGGACGCGTCTGAATTGTTCTAGTCCACCATCTACCCTGTCATGCCTCCTGCGGTTCCCGACAAGATTGCAGTAAGTCAATGCATGAAAACATAGACATGTCGCTGAGCAGTCCATAGTGCCATGCCGTCAAGGACTTGCGCTATGCGCTCGACCCACTTCGTCCCCTCACCGAGCAGCCAGAGACAGAAGAAAACTGGGAGAAGATGTCCCGAGCCATACAAACTATCGGCGCTCTTGCTAGAGGAGGGGCAGCTGAGCTTGGTGCGGAGTATGTTAAGGAAATCCGCAACTTTTCTGGAATGATACTAAATAGCGTGAGTCTGGTTAGCATTTTGGCTATAACATACTAAGCAGCTGCCCCTAACAGATGAACTCCGAGCGCACTCGGTTAGCCAACGTCGCCGTAGATTTCTTCACCATTATCGCTCCTCCTCTCGGCAACAGCTTTGAACCTCTTATCACGCTATTTGTCCCTACGCTCATCAAGCTGCTTGGTCGCACCAACAAAGTCTTTGTCTCTCGTGCTGTTGCTGGACTGCGCTCTATCATATCCAATTGCCCACATCCTCGCATCATCGTCGACTTGCGCATAATGTCTACAGACAAGGGCGCAGGTCTGCGTGTGGCAGTTGCGGGGGCTATCGTGCAGTGTCTGTCGGAGTGGGATTGGTCTGCTCCTGCATTCGCGAGCAAAGTTGGGGAGATCGAGAGTTTTATACGGTCAGCGGGAACAGATTCTAACGTTGACGTGCGCAAGATTGCTCGACAGGCCTTTGAGCTCTATACCCAATTGTTCCCTGATCGCGTTGGCGAGTAAGTGTGTTTTACTAACACCTAGAGGTCGATACTAACTTTGGCGCTAGCTTCCTCGCGCCTCTTACTCCGACAATCAAACGATATTTGGACGTCAAATCCAAGGCTACAGGTGGTCCTACCTCTCGCAAGCCTGCTGCCCCAGTTCCCGCTCCCCGTTTCCCTGAGCGCCGACCCGCTCCAGCTCCAGCTCCCACTTCAACCCCTATAACACAAGAGGAGATGGACTCTCTGCCGGTGGAACCTCTCCCGAAGAAGATACGTGTCGGTTCATCGAGAACTGGCCCATCGCGGGCAGCTGCTCCAGACCTGGGTCTGGGTCCCGCTCTTTCTGCCCCCCAGCCACACTCCCGCGTTGTTTCAGGCCCTGCCCGAATTGCGGTCCATCCTGCGCGAGAGCTGGTGTCTGAGGCACCTAAATCTGGCCCAATGCGTGCCGCTCTGCCATCGAGTATGGCGGGGGCGCCCCCCATCGCGAGGTCTGTCAGCTCTACCGGGCCGTCTCGTATGCGTGTGGATGCACCACCCCAAGCGCTTCCGACCTCTGCCGCGACGCAAGCTCCAGTTGATCCTTTGGCTGATCCATACCTTCCACCGCCAAACGGCCCTTCCCGGAGATTCCGACCGAACAAACTCCCTATGGATCCTTCTCAAATGCCTCAGCGTGTCCCTGTACCTCCTCCCAAACCTGCACCGGAATCAAAGAAAGTTGAAGGCCCGACCCGGGTCAATCTTGGAGCTAGCACTAAAGGTTCAGCCCCTGTTGCTCCGGCTGCACCACCTACTCGCATCGTTAGTACCTCTAGACCGGATCCAGAGCTCAAAGCTGGTGCAAGCACACCCGCTCAGACCTCGACCAACAACGAAGTACAGCGGCCAGCTGCAACTGCTATTACAACAGCATCAGTGGCTTCTCCCACTATTCCCGAGTCTGTTCCTGCTGAAGTATTGGCTCCTGCGGGAGAAGCCGTTCTATCGGCCGCCTCCGCTCCTGCGCCCACATCTGCTCCAGCATCAAGACCCGCCTCTGCTGTGCCCTTCGATTCTCGCCCTGCCTCCGTCGCATCTACCGTGACATCCATGGCACCGTCTACCGTGGCCTCTGTTTCAGCCAAGCCCACGAGTATTTCGGCGTCCGCTCCAACCAAGCCTCCTTTGGTTTCGTCCAAATCGGCACCAATTAGCTCTAAAGTCTCTGCACTTATCAAACGCGGCAATCCGAACGCGCCACCTCCATTTGTGCCTAAGAGGACCGCCACCACTGGTGGTGTGGGTGCCGCTACCGCAAGCCAGATGGCAAGGCAGCGGGAGGCTATTGCTGCAAGAGAGAAGAGGGAGGCCGAGGAAGCCGCGAAGAAAGCTAGATGGGACGCAGTACAAAAGAAGGCAACCAAAGGGAAGGAGTCTAAGGAAACCCAGTCAAAGGAGAAACCGGATGATATTGCTGGTCCCTCCAAGTCATCGAGGACTAAACGCGACGATGCTCCACCGGCCAAGCCAGGATCTCGCGACGCTCCCACGGCTCCTCGGAAAGCGGCTACGCTCACCAAACACAAGTCTCATGCTGCTTTGCCGAAAGTCAATGTCAAGGAGCTGGAGCCAGAAATGATCGCCCCGGTGACAATTCCGCTACCAGGTTCACCAACCCCGGCTGCTATTAGGCGGGTTCCGCTTCCCCCGTCGCCAATCGCTGAGACTGTAGCGACTGAACGGAGCCCCGATGTCGAGATCATGATGCTCGACGCTCCAACCCCAGACGCTGGAATTCCTGAGCCAACTACCGCAGAGATTATAGATAGACGGGACCCCGAGACGGAGGCTGAACATCAGGAAGGCCCATCCGAACCTGAGATGCCCACTATCGACCATGCATCGTCTGCCAATCGCGTCGAGGCTGAGGATGCTCCGATGTCCGATAGTGCCTCTGAAGATGTCCAGGAGGACAACGACGAGGAGATGACCGACACCACCCAGAATATGGCTACCGCGACACAGGAAGCGGCCGCACAAACTCCTGCACGCGCTACACCTCCCTCCCTCATTGATGAGACTCCGGCTGCTTCACCTTCTCTTGCTACCGGTCCTTCGGGCTTCGCATTCCACCCTCAGCTTGCGCAGCTGATGGCAGCTCCTTTTCAGCCCGCGGAAGACGTCGACGACTTCCTAGTCGATCTCTCGTCTCCACCACCCAAGGAGCGCCCTACGGAGAAAGAGGCTCCTAACCGTCTCGCATTTGGGGATAGGGGCAACGCGAATAACGCATATCTTAACCAGTTTACTCACGATATGATGATGTTGAGCGGATTATAACGAACGCAGGTGGCGTAGCTTGAAGGCGACATGTACATATCTCGACATTTAGCTCTACTCGCTTTTATTTGTTCGTTGTCATTACGCACTTACATCTTATGTTTATGGCCGGTTTGCCCTTGGGTTTTCACTCAATGTATGTATTGGACAAAGCTTTGTTTGATTGAGATAGGACGGACTAGAAACAAGATCTCTTTAGAGCATTGAAGGCGCATATAGCCTGGTAATTTTGCCGGGCCGACAACTCCGCTAGCCTTTACGCTGGGATCGAGAATGTCTTGCGGCCGAACTAAGCATTGGTATAATCGAGTTGTATTAAGACGTATACAACATGTCAGTGCCAGAGAGTGGCGACCCAAATCGGCATAGAATCCAAGATACAACCATAGTCTATCACGATCAAAACTCAAGTAACACGGAACATAGAAAACTTCAAATCGTAACCAAGACCTCAGGGCACAGCTAGAGGGTACATGAGTAGTGGGTACATGGGGGTCAGAGGATGGCATCAAGGCCAGCCATAGCATGTTAGCCGCGTTGACCTCGAAGTGATTTAGGAAACACGTTATCTTGTGCCATCGTTGGACGCCGGAAAACGAGTATCGCCAAGAGTGGGCTGAGTAGAGCGGCGCCGCCAATTACGAGAGTCGCGATCTGAGTCGAGGTCTTTGAAAATAAGAATATCCAAGTGGTGGCACTGACTACAAAGGCAAGTACCGACCAGACAAGTAGCACGAGTGGCATTGCCTGCTCGCATCAGTAACGTGCTTAGGCATCGAGTTTATTCTGATTCTTACAAGGAAAGTCGCCATGCGGGCAAGCTGGGTAAATGAGTTATACCCCTTCAAATCCTTAGCGGTGGTATCAACCTTATAAATCGGACCAAGGATGTACTTATACTTTTCGGTAATCACCCAGTTGAGCGACGTAGTGGCAGGGAGATTAAAAACGACACTCACAGCATCGGATGTTCCCGTTGTGCTCAATGGACTATGCAGCCATATCAGAGATATACTTGTGAGCAAACCGCTCATCGTCATGAACATCGATATAATTCCCGCTGCCCTTGATGCGTCTGATATTGCCTCTGACTTTCCGCTTGGTATATCGCTGCCTGAAGTACCGGGCAAGGCTAAGAATGCTACATTGGCTCTGCACCCATGCATAAGTAGTCATCCGCTAATGTATATTTGACTCTACTTACGAAAGTATAAGCGCTAGCTGTTTAGATTATAGCGAAACCAACGATTATTTGATTACCCCTCTTTATGCATCTGTTTACAGTGACCTACCACTATGTTTAGGTCGCTCCATTCCTTCAGTAGCCCATTTATAAGCGCCTGCCATAAATCGGGCACGAACTCGCCTGCATCGGCTCGAATTGCTAGTAACCGGAGTCGTCGGAAATAAGCAAAGGGAACATGAAGCATAGGGCCCGTCCAAATCAAGAAAAATAGAGCCATTTCCCAAACTCCAATCGATCCTGCTTGGTTTATCTTTTCTTCGGCACTGAAATTCTGTCCGATCTTTGGCCGCTCATCGGCAACAGTGACTTTAAAACTGAAGCTTCAACTCTGGACACTACAGGTGAAGGGATCACCTACCACGAAGGAAACGCTGGATGACGGCCTTGATCATTTTCTGACACTGTTTGTCAGAAACCCCTGTGGGTAAGTCCCCTTGAGTCACACTGTTGACTGCCCTTCATAAATGCTGAACTCACTCTTTTTTTGAAGTGCAGACAATAGTGATGAGCAGTCCGAAATGGAGAAGGAGCCTTCGATATCGATGTCTTTGACTACGTGGGCTGATGGATGGAATCCCCGTCAATATAAGCGCCTACGTTTAGGAGCTGAGATCTATTACTGACTGGTTTGATAATCCCAAACAATTTGCTGCGCAATTTTTCGGCCAAGGCACTGCTTTTTGCTGTTGGGCGACGGTCTATAATAATGACTGCTGTCTGATATAACAGACCTCATCCACTCACGGTATGGCCGCTCGAGTGAAGCCACACCGCCAGCCTTTTCAACGTAAACAGCGTCGTTCGGATCCTTCTCGAACTCCTCTTGTGTCATGACTTTACGATTAAAATGGTCGACGAAACAAAACTTCCAATGCCGAGGATCATTGTCTTTGATGTCAGAGGCCGACACACCAGCCCTTTTCGGACCAACTAGAACTATCTCGGTATACTCATCGTACTTGGGTAACTCCTTGAAGTCTTTTAGAAGCTCTTCATGGTCCAGTAAGAATATGTTGACTGCTGTGGTTAAACGGTGGCTGAAGTGATGGAAGTACCCCAGGTCCGAAGATGCACTAGTAGTTGTTGGCGTTGCGGCATGGAAAGCCCAGTCCCCTCCGGGAGGGAGGGGGACCCATTTAGTAGCTTCGGCACGGCTAAATCCGTCAAAAGGGTTTCCTCCAATTCCATTGGCATTTGGCGGGAAGGAGAAACGGCTTGTGGTTGGTGACGAGCTAATTGGCGCTGCTTGGGGACCCGGTTGGGGCCGTAAACCCACTAGCCTCTTCAATGTCCCTGGCACGTCGCTTGAACCAATGCTTAACTAGGCTCTCTGTTCGTTGTAGGATGTCGCCCATTGAGTGTTCAAGAAAGTGATGAATGGATTGCCTCGACGAAGCGCTTTATATATACCAAGTGGGCAAATCCACGTCAAGCAAAGTTGGAGCCACATTTCAACGCGGTGCACCGGGAGTATCGCTAAAATCCCGCGCTAATATACTGTTCGACAGATAGGAGAGCGCTTGATCGGAGTAGGATTAGCGCTGCTGCATCAAAACCAATTAGCAGCACCGCATATTGGCTGTTAGCCAACACTTGCTCCAGTCTTCGAGAGATTTGGAATCGGGTATCGTACTAGATATCAATGTTCCATCTCGCATCGGTCGGTCACGGGCGCGCTATTTGGTGTACTTTACCTTGAGAAATTGGCATGGGTCTGAAATTCGCACAAGCACGTTTCTGGCAGGCGCCCAAGGGTATTCCCCACCTCGTGTAGGCTCAACATGAGTTAGGGAGCGTTCCGGCCGGCATGAGGTAAATGTTTGATTTACCCTGTGCCCCAACAGAGTGAATTAAGGACCAAGGTGAACAGCTGATTGTTGCGCCCCTGCTCGATAGCGCCGCGTTTGTCCAGATATGGCTCTTCGACCTAGTCTTGACGTCCATTTTGAGAGGAATAATCTCACTCCTCAGGAGCTACGCGGATTTCCGCCTGGCCGCTTTTTGATTCGAGCTCACCATTCTTACTCGACACATTACGGCCGAAGGTTATTGCAGGTAGTCGATAGTAGTAGCGACCAGGCGGCAGAAATCACGGCTTGGGTCGATGAGTCTAAAGGGCAACTCAAGGAGGGTGCGTAATTGATTGCGGCCGTTTTAGGACTTCCTCGTAATATGCTAACCGACTTCACAGCCGACCGACTTCATGATCACGATAACCAAGTTTGTTCAGGTCGATTGGTTTCAATTGACAGCCATTTCTAAATTTCAATCTAGGTATTCTACCTCGATGATGATGGAAGATTGCATTCGAAATCTCGCCCAGACTGCGTTGTTTATTGCCAAATCAACCGTGAGTGTTATCCTACTACGACTCGGACTACATCAAATTCTGGTATATCATAGCGAATACAAGGAACTTTGAACTAGTCCTGAAGAGTGGCCGGGGACACCCAGACGACTCTGCTCGACGGGCTTGCCAATTCTCTTATGACTACACATCAAAAGTCATTACGGTGTGTGTGCCGGCGGCTGATAGTAGATCCCCAGAGCAGTCCCCAAACACCGATTCAGCGACTAGTGTCTCTTCTCCTCTCTCCCTTTCCGACGTGATACGGAAGCCTTTTGCTCTGGAACTGGTCCCTCAACGGCATCATGGCAGAGTTGTGCGATTCTGGAACTATTATACTGGCTCCGCCGAGGATGAGGAGCGGCATCTGCGGACTGGGGTAGCACAGCCTGTCCCTATTGACGCAGTCGATGATAGTTGGCACAGGGGTCGAGAAGTACGAGTCACACCTTTATTACACCCAGATGGTGGTAGCTATCCGGTAACACCATATCATAAGTGGGATCTCATCCCGCTTCGCGAATAACTAGTAACTTTTGATTCCATTAACCTCAAATTCGGTTCGACTGGGAAACCCCACTTCTATTTTTTCCTGCTCGAAATATCTGTACTATTTTTGGAAATGAATGATATATGCAACACAAGACTTTGTTGTTGGGAGACGGGGACGAGGAGAAGAATGGACCTAAGAAACAGACAAGGAGCGCGAGAGCACTGCAGAGTGGGTGGGATGCATGCGTGCATAAAACACAAAAGCAGACATGCCGGCTCAGTGGATGTAGTCGGCTGAGCCTAGTCACAAAGATAGGGAGCCGGCCTTCGGGGGGGTCGCCTAATGCAAGCGAATATAGTGGCGTGGCCACTCAACAACGCTTGCCATGAAGTTTGTAACTGATACTCTAATAGCCCCACAAATCACACGGTCTCGCTTTTAAACTTTAAAGGTTATTCTGAGTTTATTTGGTTTTGTTCGATCAGGTGAGCCGATTATTAGCAGAATACTTGCATGTATATATATAAGTGTGGATATACGTAGGCGGTTGCAGGCGGTTACTCGGTGCCTGGATATTTAAGTCCCCGAGGATTGATATACACTTCTTTTCGTCAGCCTGTCGCAGGGGCGTGGCATTGGTCTAGGCTGCCCCCACTAATCCCAACGTGGTACCTAAGCCCACAACAACTTGATGACCTCAAACCCCTAAAGGTCACATGAACTTCTGGGCGGCTTGGGTTTTCCTTATTGGGCATACCAAGCAGCATCCTTATCTCTCTACTGCCGTATAAATGTTCGACGGTATTCCAAAAGACATGACTTCGGGGGGTTCTATTCGAGCTTCGATAATCACCAACAGCCAGCGGGGACGATGGTTCAAGTCATACGCCCGCTCGATATGCATGCACAACTCGACGCTGCACTAAGTCCGCCAAATGCCCGCCACTTGACACTCACCTCCGTTGATCGATCGCAGGCACCCCCGGCGTACCCCACGGCTCCTCCCGCACCACGTCCTACGTGTGCACCCGCCTACACCCCCCAACCAAGCCCCACTGAGCGCGTCATCTCCCGGACGGACTCTGGGGCTAGCCACGCTACCTCGGACTCTGGCTTTCGCAACGACCGTCGCCCACTACCAGATTCGTATGTCAATAAATCTTCGAGGTTGGTCTTGGATCTAGGGCGACGAGTATGGCCTTCGAGAACGCCTGTTTACGGTGCCAACGAGACAATCTCTGGAAAAGTATTAGTGAAACGAGCTGATCACGCCCTCAAGATCTACGTAACGGTAAGTGACACGGCCTGCGAACTTCATTGGAATCGTATATTGATATCATCAAATACAACCAGCTTGAAGGCATAGCCCAAACGACTATCATCGAGCGGGGGATGCCAGTTGCTCAATTCAATACAACTCTTGTGCACCAAACGCAGGAACTCTGGGCGAATGACTCGGGCGAACCTCCACAGCCCTCTTACAGCTTCAGCTTTCCGTTGCCTACCTACTCGCAAGGTAGCATGGAGTTGTTGCCGCCGTCCAGCTACTATGCGTTTCTGACGAGGGGGTATATTGAGGTTAAATACTGCGTAAGGGTTGACATGACCCGCTCCCGCTTCCATCGCCATGAATTGTAAATGGTTCAACTATACCTACGGGATTACCTCCACTAACCAAATAACAGGGTTTTGACCACCATCCACTACCTTCCTAGTTCACGTTCCCCTTGTCCATTCAATCTATTCATGTCAGATCTTGAAACAGAAACGGAAGGTTACTGGCACACAACCGAATTGTTGCCCTGGACAGGCCCAGGAAAACGCAGTTCACCGCAAACGAAGCCATCAAGATTAGTCTCAGCCGAGGTGGGTATGGTTGAGCTTCGCATGGCTTGGGCTAACCCTCTCTCAGTTCTCTCTTCTGAGGAACCAGGCGTACACTGCCTCCACGCCCATCCCATTCAGACTCACGCTTCGTGCTTCTTCCCCAGCGCTCACGCTTCTTCCTCATGCGAGCGTACAGTTGGTCAAGCGCTGGACTCTAGTCGCTAGCGAAGTTAACGTGCGGGTCTCGCGCGAGGCCACACTTGGAAGTGGCGAAATTTGGCGAGTTGAAGAGGGAGATGAGGGCACCGAATGCACGAGAATCGTCACCGGGTGTGTCACAGGGGGGAAACCAGGGGCCGAGGTATCCTGGACAATAGCTGGAGTGTTCAAGGTCGAGGTAAGCCATGATAGTATTGTGATAAGAGTGGAGCACTAACGTTGTGAGGCACGATCAGTACTTGGTTCGTGTCTGCATCAAGCCCCCGGAAGACATACGGTCGCTGGGATCTACACTGCCGACCTTCTTCCACCAGGAGGTCATTCACATGACTACTCATGAATATACGGATAACGAGATGATACGAGCCCAACCCGCGATGGGATTGGCACCCCGACTCGCTTGGTGATCTTACGAATATCATTGGCTTTCTGGTTTCATACTTTGTGTTATGTCTCTATCTGTACTTGGCTTAGGCTGTTTGTATGCTGTGCTTTTTGGTGTTTGTTATGTTGTATTATCATCCCTTAAATACCTCCAGTCACACTTGCTATGAAGGCGTACTTGGTTCAGCATCACCTAGTGCCGCAACGCGCTTCAGCTCTTTGTATCCATCACTTCGCTCCACAACCTCTGCCAAGTTTAAGCCAAGGGACCGTGCTTCGTCGCCCAAGGCCTCTACGTCACGGACCATCTGGGTTCGAATACGTTCTTCATCTCGCTCCTCGTCTGCGGCGGACTTTCCGCCAAAGAGGGAGAATGTTGGGACTCTCTTGACGCGTCGAAGCGATTGTTCGGCCTGTTTCATCTTCAACAAGAGTGCAGCATATCTAGAGAAGGGTTAGCTAAAGCATAAGGGCCATCGACCAAAGCTCACGCACCTTTGACACAACATCCTCGAATACTTTTTCACACCATGTTGGCGCAAGATCTTCTTTGAGCTTCGCCCCTGGGCCGTTATCGGCGAAGAATGTACTCAATGGGCGCCAGACTGCTGCGATGAACGGGCTGGGGGCTGTCACCGTGCGTTTCGCGCCCCGATACTGTGCTGGAATGGATCGTGCATTAGAAAGTGGTTCTGCGCATCGCCGGGTGAGGATCGCTATGATTTGGGCGCTAATAGGGCTTTCGAAGGATTTGATGTTCGATAAAGCGCGGTCAAGAGTATCTGGAGATAGCGGCCGAGTGAGTACATGCAATAATGTAGGTTAATCAGTATATACCTTCCGGTTTTTCTTCCTCTTCTACTTCTGGGGTGCTATCTGGGAGTAGTAATTCTATAACATTCATCCATAGTGCATGGACCTATCTGACGCGTTATCATATAGCCACTAGGAGCAATCATATGAACACACTTTTCGCTGTAGGAGTCGCACATCAGCCAGGGTACCGCCTAGCAAGGTCAAGGAAGTTTCGTCAGAGTGGGCTTGTTCGGTGATATCAGGAGTAGATGGTCGCGTGATCCCTCCGGTAGCAAGTGTTGTCACCTATATCCAGCTTGAGTCGTGAATTAATAATTTCAACGTTATGGCAGGGACTGACGCGGTCTGTTTGCTGGGTAGGGGCATCTTTCAAAGGGAGAGTCGTGTTTATCCATGTCCTATAGCGACTTAGAAGCTGTAATAAGTTAGTACGTGATTTCATTCAAGCGGATGTGACATCACTTGCCTGTAGAGTCAGCCGCCAGAATCGGTGTCCAAGCTCTGGTATAAACACTTGGGTGCTCCAGCAATTTTGTATTGCGCTGAAGATGGCGTTTGCTTCAGCGGTTGTAAATTCACCCTTTTCACCTAGCAATTCTATAACGACTTTGGTGATAGACAAGGGTTATGCGACACCCTTACCAGCTGAGCCCCCCAAGACACTCTCACACTTCCCTACAATATCTTTCCACCGAAGCTGAAAATATACTGGTAGTTGCCATCGGCGAGAAAACGTTGTGGTCAAGGGATGCGCACGAAGAGCAAGTACCGATGCTTGTGGTGCGAGTGCCTCTAGCGCTGAGACTAGATGTTGAGTAGTCGCGTAGTTCTAGTAGGTTAAAAAATCAACGAATGCGCCTCATGGAACATGGCTGAAAATGGTCAGACCTGTCTAAATTCGTCCGGTCGTCCCACGGCGAACACAACATTCCCAAGCTCATCCATCAGTGCGCGAGCTAGTTCGGCCCATACGACATTTGCGATGATTTCCACACGCTCTAATTCCTCGGTATCCATAGTGTCAGCTCCATTCCCACCCATACCTAGCCCGCTCCCGGATGCAGCCACCACAGCCGAACTCGATAAGCTTGGGGTTGTGCCCAGACCGCTAGGGCTCATGCCCAACCCACCCGGGCTCACACCCAAACCGCCAGGACTTAAAGCACCGGGTCCGAGAGCCCCATGCCCATGGGCTTTACGGGACTTAGCGCTAACACTTTCAGCAACACGGACAACACCCATAACGTCTCGTTGAATAAATCGAAGGACCTTGTTATACAGCCCGACGAGGGGGTCGCTGCCTGTATTTTCTTCGGATGCAGTTGCAGGTTCCGGTTCTGGGATTAGGATTTCAGGATGCGCCGTTGCTGGGGAGAACGAAGCGGCAGTAGAGGTTGCGAGAGGCGCGAAGGGTGTAAAGGGGGTATTTGGGGAGAGTGATTTGGAAGGATCTACGAAGGGGGTTCGCGGAAGTATTGGAGACTGGGGAGCCGTGAGGGAAGCTGGATGAATGTTCTGAGGAGGGGATTAGTTTGGACGTATGGGGCTTGGGTTGGTACAGACCTTTTTGATGAACGGCCGTACAAGTTCGCGTCGAACAACGTCTTCTGCTTCGCGCCACATACGGAGAGCATCGTATATTTTTAAACATTCAACTAGTTCAGAAGTAAGGCGAGCTCGTTCGGCCGAGGCTGTGGAAGGAAGCGTCGATGGATCCGTAAGAGCTCGCAGGGTTAGAGAAAGGTGGTGGTCAAGGTCACGGGAAAGGGTTTGAGAAATTCGATCTATTCGCTGTTTGTATCGTTCAAGTCAGTCGATGAATATTGGGTAAAAATATCGGGTTACTTACGAATTGGAGTAAATCAACGAATGCACAACCATGATTCCGCGCTTTGCCAGCAAGATAAAGCACTTGCGATAGTTCTGCTGCCGCACGTGAAAGGTGTTTCGCATAGCCTGCACGAATTCTAGTCATGTTAATGGCGGCTGCTTTTGAGATGATGTAAGGTAGCTTACTTGGAGTCTCCATCATCCTCGGTGACATGCAGCCGCAAGCCATCCATACCCCGGAGGCCAAGGCCATCGGGGTTGGAAAGTGTAGCGGACTGAGGAGATGTGTTCCCGGCTGAAGCGGGATCATCGTTTGATATTGAAATAGCGAGTAAAACCTCAACACGAGATACGGAATCAGCCAGCTTTAATAGTAACCTAAGAGTCGCCTGGGCTACGTGTCAGTAGCATCTAGGGCTGGAGTTGTGTGTATTAGGTCACCTGCTCTTCGCGTAGCGTAGTCCGCTTGTCAAGTTTAGATTGTATCGCATCCTGAATTTCTCGCAGTTCGGTCCTGGATGTCTTGACGTTGGTCAGATCTAAACGTTGATTCGGACTGATTGCTTACCTCAATTTCGGCAGCAATGGCAGGCAAGGGTGCCCTTAGAAGCTCAATAGTTTCTCCCTCGCCTCGAAGGTCGGTGCTCAGACTAATGAAGTCGGCATAGTTCTCATTGATGAGGTGAACAAGCTCGCTGCGAAGCGTGCCCAGATAATCATTTAATTCGGTACGAAGGTCTGGCAGAGATGTATGAGCTCTTGAGAGCAAGAATTCATCTACATCGAAGGTGTCTCCAGGAGCGCTCAACAAAGGATTTGTCGCGTCAAGCGGAGGCACATAAGGCAGGTCGTCCTCCATGAAAGGTGTGGTATTGTTTATACCTGCACGTGATCTTCTACTGAGTCATAAGCGCCTAGCTGACGGAGCACTGATCTCCTGTGCGTAGCCACCCCGTCACATACCCTTGCACCTCGAGCGCTACCATGGGCAAGCGTGGGTCAAAGTCTCGCGGACGTGGCGGTCGAGGCGGCCATGGACATATTCGCTCGGATTCGGACTTTGGCGATGATTTTGTCGGTGAGTGATTTCACTGAAGACTTGAATAATTCGCAGTGTCTACATCACACAAGCAGCATTTGGCGAATTCGTTGAAGTGAATTCAAGTGGCAGGGGAAGAGGGAGAGGGGGAGGTGCGATCAACCAGATGTCGCCTTTTTTCATTCCTCCAACGAACCGTGGCGGGAATCGTGGAGTTGCTCCCCCTCGCGGCCGAGGAACCTTCGTTCCTCGCGGAAGAGGAGACTTTGCGCCTCGAGGGCGTGGAGACTTTGCTCCTCGGGGACGTGGAGAACCTGTCTTTCGAGGGCGTGGTCGAGGCGATATGGTCCCTCGCGGTCGCGGCAGAGGATTTGGTTACCAATCAAGTGGCCGAGACAGCGGCAACGAGTTTGGAGAGCAACAGAATCGGTTGCTAGAGCCGATCGCCTTTGTTCGTGCACAGCTCACCGCACGTACGCTGTTCCAGGATGAAAACGAGATATTTAAACCAGAAGTAGTGGACATAGAACAAGGTGTGTCAATTTCTTTGTGAAGTCTGATTCAAACTGACTCGACGATTCGCATAGGCGACAGTATTCCTACGGCAGACGTCATAGACGCTGCATTTGCGACCCAAGAAGAGGACGAGGAAGAGGACGAATATAACGCCGGCGAAACTGATCTTCAGGATCCAACAGCGATCTCGACAGAAGGCACTAAATCCTTTACGCCCCCGGTGGCGTCATCATCAAAGCAGGTGCCCAAACTGGACATTGCGTCCGCCGTATCGCTCGCCACTGCATTCAAAGACGCAGCTCTTACACCGCGCGAAGAGCGATTCGTTCCTGTCTCTCCGGCACTGTCCAAGGCTATCATCGAGGAGAATATATTGATGGGTCCACCTACTTTAGACTCTGACTCTGAATCGGAGGACGTGGTGTTATTTGTACCTCAACCTCGAACACCACTCCGTCCATTGACACCCTTTGCCACTGCTTGGTACTCCTGGCCCTCACTCGGGGTCACCCCTTCACCTCTTCGACCATCACCACTTGCGACCTCGTTTAGTCCTCCCGTGAGAGGATGAAGAGATGCCACCAGTAGCTCGCGAAGGGGGTACACCGGAGGCGGCGATGGAAAATAAAAGCAACGCCGGAACGTCATAGAGAAGACCGAAACCACTGTCACCACATCAGTAGAGACTGAGATTCCTACCATCAATTTCGAAGACTTATCTTCTGCTATGTTTATCGACACCATCCCGACGCCAGTCGCGTCCATTCCAAAGGCTAAAGCTTCTAAACCCACCGAAGTGATTCTAGGTACACTCCCAGCCAACTCATCAGCCTCTAGCTCTCATGGAATGGACTATACATTTACTTCTTCCACTGCGACTCAAATAACCGAAACACCTACACGAGTCATAGAGGAAAAAGTGGCGGTTGCAGAGGTTCCCGAAACAGCCTCCCCGGCGAAACCCCCTGCTCCAAATTTCCATGACATGACATTCTCGTTCAAGCCCCGCAGCAAAGCCGCTCGTGCGCGGAAACCTATTCCTGGAGGAAATCGACATGGACTTGGGTTCAAGGTCAAAGTGCCTCCGCGTGTGCCACGCGAGGGAGACTCGGACTTAGATTGGGGTGATGCAGGGCCGCCCGGGTCAAAGAGAAAGGAGGATGAACAGCAGGAAAAGGACGAGAGAGTGACGGGGATCATGGGATGGTTGAAGATATCGACTCGGCTACAATGCTCAGCTTTTTAAAGGGTGTGGAGAAACAAGAATGGGTGACCATGGACGATGTCAAAGACGAGGAGCAGCTCCGGAAGGAGGACGAAGATAACGGCGATGAAAATGGAAGTTGGACCGATGACGAAGAAGAAGAGGATGACAGCGAAGAGGAGATGGGCGAGGAAGAAGAGGAGCTAAATCGGATCCTCGCGGCTGCCGAGGCGGAGCTAATGGACGAGGACGACTCGGACGATGATTCGGACGATGAGCTGGACGAGAGTTTTAGGACCCGGTTGGCGCGCATGAGGCAAAATGCAGGACTTAATGGAAAAGGAAAGGCAAAGAAAAAAGGCAAAGGAAAGGCACGGATGGACGATGACAGCAGTGGAGAGGTTCAGATGAGTGGCTTCAGTTGGGCGGAGAAAGATGAGGAGTTTATTGCAAGCATTCAGGTAAATTCAGCTGAATTTTATTATTGAGGTATATTCAAATAACTCTAGGAGCAACTTGAGGAACAACTGTTCCTGAAGCGAGAGCGCAAACGCGGCGTCATTAGCCCACCTATCAGTCGTACGTACTGCTTGTTATATGTGTCAAAGCGATGTCGGTTCAATCCTATTTACATAGCTGCATCACGGGGCAAGAATAAAACATCCCCCCCGAACTTCAAGCTCAATGGGAACGCGACCGTTCCAAAAAGGCCGAAAACAAGCGGCTTCGTGCCCTCCAGCGCCAAGCCGCGCTGGCCCAAGAAGGTCCCAAGCGTGGCGCGGGAAGCAAGGCCTCGTTTATGTTCAACAACTCGAGCAATGTCACATCACTTCTGGCCCTCGAACCGAAACTTCGCTCATTTACGTTCAATGTGGGTGTGAAGACCATGGCACTACCAGCTATGGACAAGGAGTCGCGTCGGCGGGTGCATCTGCTCGCAGAGTGTTTCGGAATCAAGACAGATAGCAAAGGGAAAGGAACCGGGCGTTATGTGACCCTTATTCGGACGAGCCGGACAGGCTTATCCATTGACGAGCCTAAAGTGCGTCGATTGCTTCGTGCGGCAGAAGACGCCGAGGATGGAGGAATTGCCGCATTCAATCGTGCATACTATCACCGCGACAATGACGGGGAAGGAGGAAGCGGCGGAAAGGTGAGGATCAAGACAAGAGACGGAGAGGCGGTGGGTCGCACTGCGGCGAGGATTGGGGTTGACAACATTGGGCATCAACTGTTGAGCAAGATGGGTTGGACCGAGGGCGAAAAGATTGGCATGTCGGGTGGCATTGCTGATCCGCTGGTGGCGGTAATGAAGAACACGAAGCTTGGGCTGGGTGCGACTCGCAAGTAGCCTGGACATTAGAGTGTTAGCCACTGAATCCAGCCACATTATTACGTGTGATATGCGCGATAGAAGTTTTTAGAACGCTCTCGAAGGTAAACAAGCGCCGGGCGGGGGCGTGTGTCTTACGTGATGTCATGGAGGGGAAATTTAAAAACTTGCCCTTGACCATCTCCAGAGTATATAAAGACGGACGCCCCCCACGCCTGGCAACGAACGAGCACACACGACCGTATAGACCATAATCATGGCTAGTGTTGTTGGAATCGACTTTGGTAACCTCGCCAGCAAGGTCAGTCGCATTCGTTGCCTGTATGCGCATCTGCTCACCCGTTTTTGGATTCCAGATTGGCGTGGCGAGGAAGGGAGGAATTGATGTGATCCTGAACGAGTCCTCGAGCCGTGCTACCCCGTGAGTGCCCTGTGTAGTGTGCTGGACAGTATGCTGACGCGTAGCCCAGCTCCCTTGTCTCATTTGGAGTCAAAGCGCGTGCCATGGGAGAGGCGGCAAAGACACTCGAGACATCCAACTTCAAAAATACCATAGGCTCACTCAAACGACTGGTCGGTCGCACCCTCAACGACCCCGAAATCAATGAAGTAGAGAAACAGTTTCTAAACGCAAAACTCGTGGATGTAAATGGCACGGTTGGCGTTCAGGTGAGCCATCGAACAATGTCCCATTCGGTCGTGCGCTGATTATGCTGCATAGGTCAACTACTTGGGCGAGCCCTCGACGTTCTCGGCCACCCAGCTCGTCGCGATGTACCTCGGCAAACTACGCGACACCGCTGCCATCGAGCTAAAAGCCACTCCCTCGGATGTCGTGATCTCCGTACCTGGCTGGTACAACGACGTGCAGCGTCGTGCGGTGCTCGACGCTGCACACATTGCCGGACTCAACCCTCTTCGTCTGATCAACGACACCACTGCGATAGCCCTCGGATACGGTATCACCAAGACCGATTTGCCCGAACCTGAGGCGCCCCGAAATGTTGTCTTTGTGGACATCGGCCACTCGAACTATTCGGTTGCCGTGGTCGCATTCGCCAAGGGCCAGCTCGCGGTCAAGTCAACCGCATACGACCGTAATTTCGGTGGACGCGACATCGATATGGCACTCGTTAAGCACTTTGCGAACCAGTTCAAGGAGAAGTACAAGATCGATGTCATGTCGAACCCGAAGGCGGTATTCCGTCTCACCACGGCTTGCGAGAAGCTCAAAAAGGTGCTATCCGCCAACGCCGAGTCCAACTTGTCTGTTGAGAGCATCATGAACGATATCGACGCTTCGAGCAAGCTCAACCGCGAGGAGTTCGAGGCCCTTCTCGTGGAGCCCCTTTCGCGTATCACTCAGCCACTCGAGACGGCGTTGGCCGAGGCTGGTCTTACTCCCGACCAAGTTCATTCAGTCGAACTTGTTGGTGGTTCTAGCCGTATTCCCGCTATCCGATCTCGCATTCGCGACTTTTTCGGCCCAAATCGCCAGCTTTCTTCTACTCTCAACGCGGACGAGGCTGTTTGCCGTGGCGCAACATTTGCGTGTGCTATGCTCTCTCCCGTCTTCCGCGTGCGCGAGTTCAACGTGCAGGACATCACCCCCTATTCGATCAAGACGAGTTGGGAGCGCGCACCAGGTGATGCGGATGAGGATGATACCGAGCTCGTTGTGTTCCCTCGAGGCAACAATATCCCATCGACGAAGGTTTTGACCTTCTATCGCGCGGCGCCGTTTGAACTCGAAGCGAGCTATGCGGAGCCTGAAAAGGTTCACGGTCCGAGCTGGCTTGCTAGTTTCCAATGCAAGAATGTGGTGCCTGGTGCGAATGGTGACCCAGTCCAGATCAAGGTCAAGACGAGGCTGAATCTCCACGGGATTGTTTCGTTCGAGAGCGCACAATTGGTCGAGGAGGAACTCGTCGAGCCTGAGCCACTCCCCGAGGGCGCAGAGGGTGAGCCCCCCAAACCTAAAAAGTCGATTAAGAAGACGGACCTACCGATCGTGGTTCGGTATTCGGGACTGGAGTCCCAGACGCTCGAGCAGCTGCGTGAATCCGAAAACTCGATGCATGCGGCCGATAAGCTCGTTGCGGACACCGAGGTACGTGAGCATAACACTTGCGCATTCTAGTAAATCTAACATTATTTTATTCTCAGGACCGTAAAAATGCCCTTGAGGAGTACGTTTACGATATGCGTGGAAAGCTCGACGAGCGACTGGCGCCATTCGTCCTTCCCGACGAGAAGTCACAGATTCTCGCGCTTGCCCAGCAAGCCGAGGATTGGTTATACTCGGAGGAAGGAGAAGATGCGACCAAGTCTGCGTATGTCGAGCGTCTCGAGGCGCTACACAAGCTGGGCGACCCCGTTACGGGTCGCTACAAGGAGTTCGAGGCGCGCCCGCGTGCTGCCGCTCAACTGCGCGAGACGATAGGCGCATATATGAGCAAAGTCAACGAGCCCGAATATGCGCATATCGACGAGGCCGAGCGCAACAAAGTTGTTGAGCGCTGCGCCACAGAGCAGCAGTGGCTGGATGATATGTCTGCGCGTCAACTCGAAAAGCCCAAGACGTCGAACCCAATCTTGACCTCTGCCGAGATTTTGCGGCGACGGGACGAGCTGATCTACTTCTCCCAGCCGATCCTGTCCAAGCCGAAGCCGAAGCCGCAGCCTCAGACGACAGAATCGACTCCGGGCACGGGTACTGGCACGCCCCAGCCGCAGAGCGGGACCCAGACGCCCAATCCCGAGACGAAGAAGGAGGGGCCGCAAGACCCACAGGAGATGGATGTGGATTGAGCCGATGCGTTGGGCGTGTGTCAAAGTTATTATGTTGCATAAGTGAACTTTTTTGGCGACTGTCTAGATTTGGTGTATATAGCAATTACATAAATTTACTTCCAGCTATCATTGTTATTGTTCATTTTCCGGGTCTATTTTAGCGATTAACCTCCTCAAACACACTCGAACCGCCCTTTCTCCCACTCGCTGCCCTTTCTGCCGTTGCCTCTGCTGCATTTGGACGGGCGCAATGTTGGTGCGGAAATGAGTCTCGACCCTGATGCTGACATATATTTGGCGCCCGAAACTCATCCGCAGCCCCCTCTCTAATCCAACTACCACCTGGTTTTCCCGGTGGGTAGCACATTCATTCGTGCTGGCATCAAGCTGACTTGCAGTCGCAGACCATAATGAAGCTCTCCATTTCGGTCGCCTTGGCTGCAGCGGCTGGTTGGTTGTTTATACCCTTGCCCGCCACTCCACATAGACTCATGACATCCTTATCGCCTATCATTCACAGGCTTTGTCAATGCCGCGCCCTACATGAACACCTATGTCCAAGAGTACCGGCCAGATCCCGAGGTCGGTCGGTGGGCGCAAAACGTTCGCTGGGGACATGCCGCTGCCAACGCAGGGCTCTTGCCACCGATCGCAATGACCACTCCCCGCCCACCACGCGGCGGCCACCCGGCATATCTACCCACCCCAACGCAACAATTTGACACGCCATTCCCAGAATTCACAACTCGAGTGCAATACCAATATCCTACGCCGGTTGGCCAACCATGGATCCCGATGGCACCTTATCCCACGATGGTCGTACCCAGTGGCTACTTGATGCCTTATCGTCCTCGGCCTGATCCTGACCTGGAGTGGATCCGATTTGGCAGGATGCTCTCCGCTGAGGTCGAGGAACAACATATGTCGAGGAAGGGAGGATGCCGCATGCGAAAAATGCGGAACAAATCACTCGAATGGGGTAACAAGTTCCGAGCCATCTTTGGACTGCCTACCATCCAAGAGTTCGGGCTCGTTCATCATGAGCGCCCGGTGACTCCTATCATTCAGATGTGTAAGTAACGATATCTTGCCTTTGAAAACAAGTCACTCATGCTCGGAGTAGGTTCTCTTGGCCCCAATGGCCGGCAGGTTTGCAGCCCTGTCTCTGATGCGCGCTGGAGGGCACCTACCCATCGCCCCTACATGCGCCCCTCGTACCATCAACCACCCTTCCACGTCCGCCTGACCCATGCTCTTGCCTCTCTCGGTCCATGGGAGGGTCGAGCAGTCAGCTTCGTTTTGGGTTGCGGGTACGTTCTCCTTTTATCCGAAATATATGACAATCGGTTCTCACCATTATTCACCAGACTCGGCGTTCTCCTTCGCATGCTGTCGTCTTTGGTGTACTTGTTGTTCGCGGTGTACGTCGTCGCCGTGCGGAGCGCCGAGTTGCTCTCGTAGAAGATAGCGTCATCTTTGATGCGGACGTCAAGGAGCCGATTCATGTTGAGACCCTCCCGGCACATGCCGAGAAGGCCGAGGCACAGGCGGAGGAAGTTCCTCAGGCCAACAATGTCAACTAATGAATTCATTTTACACGGTACCTCTCGATTCCTATAATATTACTGTTTGACCTGCCTCCTGATTCTCCGTAATCATGTTGGACAGTACGACAGTCTCTTCTTTGACCCTTGTTGCCGCTAAAACTTGTCGTTCGTACAAATCAAACACAATGCGTTGCGCTCTGGATCCCAGTGTAGCATGTGTGGGAAATCTCTGAGGCGTTTCTGCGTGCTGGCGAGTTGGTTTTGCTCAACGAAAACGGTAAGCCCGTGCAACATGGCGTCACTGAGGCAATTTTTCTACTTGAGCGATTCTCCGTATCATGTGTTGACAGCACTTTGGCGGCAGCAGTCTAAACTATTGAGAGGCATATAGATGATACGATTGCCACCTAGAAGAGTTCGCGGCCTAGACTTGGCCCTTTTGGAACTTACGACGATGTTCGTCTATGCAGCACGCTGAAACGAGCTCACTTCGTAGAATGACTGAGAGATATCGGACGAGGGCGTTCCGAGCGTCGTCAATCGTTGTACACAGGGTGCCGTAACCGAAGAGGAAAGCCATTTGAGTGTTGGGTTGGATTCAATCGTCGATCTTGTGCGTACGCTTGCCAAAAACTCGAAAGCCATAGTGCTTTGATGGGTATACACCTTTGATATCTTTCAGGGGACCCGTTCTGGAATCATAATCGTATATCATAACATAACTGCATCGTGGATTACGAGACCGAAAATGATCTTGAGGGGATGGTATCTCACAAGTTCGACGAACGAGCCACTTCTCTACATTCCTCGTAAGTTTTTCCGAGCTCATCATCTAGAACGAAACTCCCACCTCCTCCGGATCATCTTTAACCAATTTTGGCTATATAACCGCATTTGTGCCATTGATGTCAGACAAATTGCCGAGTTTGGTACACACGCCGCTCTCTCAAGACACAAGGAGAGCATCTTCAGTTCCACGTGTTCCACAAATATCGAGGGATGTGAACCATCATCAGCTAGAGCCGCATTATCTTCGTCTCATTCTATTCCAGCTTTTGAGCAAACTCTACTCGCCTTTGTCAAGAGCTCCAAAGCGCACAATGGGGTCACCAAGAGGCGTTTTGTGTCGAGCCAATGATAGTTGCCAAGAGCGCGAGATTGGGATTCAGCTCAACGGGGATCTCATGCACTGGCGGCAAGTTGGGTGACCCAGGGATGCATATACACATGGCACGGACTTCGCTCGGGTCGCCGTTTCAGACCAGTCTTGAGGTATGAGAATTATGCGAGTATAACCATAATCTTGGCTATGTGTTTCATCGGCTAGCTCTTGGTACGAACATGACGGCCTATGGGTGGGTTGGCCTTTCAGCCAAATCGGTCCGTGATCACGAGTGCCCTGGGCGCTCATGGGCGACATAGTTGCTTGCTCATGACTACGAGTAGATTTTCGCGACGCCGCCCCCCCACCATGAAAGAACCCCTGAGAAAAGGCTCAACCAAACTGTCCGCGCCAGAACCAAAGCTGATGATGAGTGCGAGACGCATAAATCGCATGTATGCGCTTGAATCGACTGGGCTGGTTTCGCTACCTAAGTCTTGCTTCGGTCAGCGAGCTCGGCCGCTCACCAACTTGACCGGACTCATGTGAGCCAACTATGTGCACCTGCTTGGATCCACATAGACCTTAGGGGTATAAAACGGTCTATCCCCACCTAGCAACTCATCCTCAACCACCACCCACTGTCTACCCGCTTTGCCACCTCTCACCGCGAGTGGCTAAATCCCTACCTTACTTCTTACCCACTTCTACATCGTCTGTCACAAGTCGCCGTATATGGGTATGTCCTTCTCTGATGCCATGAGCTCTTAGAGCCTGACTGCTTTTGATAGATGTCCACACCCTAGGCGGGGGCTCTCGCCCTAGCTCGGCGTAATGCCATGGCCAACGCACCATCCTCATGAATACATTAGTACCCAGCGACTGCCAGGGAGGTAAGCTAGTCTTCCGCTTACCCCTATTTTCTGTATCTGATCCTTCCTTCTCTCCGCTAGACATCCTCCCTCGCGAGCGGTCAGCTTAATTAAATCCTCGAGAAGCACGTGTGTCCGTCGGGTTGAGCGCTTGGTCCTGGCGCTACGGCGTCCGCGCGAGTTAGGGACATCGGCTGCTCGCCCACAGGGACTGTGTCGAGGTGACCTCCTCCTGGTATGCCGCGCTGCGTGTCGCATGGATCGAGGCCGTTGCACTGCACGCTGGATTTCCGCGCTCAGCGCAATGTACTCCCCCGCCCACCATGCCAGTCTTGTCCACGGTGAGCCGCCTGCTTGCTTCCCTGTCCCGCTCGCGACTCCTATTCGCTGACATCCGCACCGGCGCTGCTCAAAAGGCACGCCCTTGTTATAGTGCATTCTTCCACAACATATCGTCGGCAACTAAACGGTTGATTACTCGTCTATTGTATTTCCTCGCCTATAGCCTCATGCTTAACTTAATTATTATGCCTCAGATGAACTTCACCGTTTTTGAATAGTAGATAGAGGCTTTTGTCGTCTTTCCTCCTCAAGCTACGGGCCTTATATATATTATAAAATTATGAGGGCGAATTGGCCAGACCTAAGTTGAAGTATGGCATTGAGTATAGCATAACAACGGTAAACTTGAATAGGTGGTTATATCACTGATATATCGGCCGAATCTGTATGCTTGATCGATCACCCAGGATCAATCATCGAATTCATTTTTGACGACCATCTTACCCAACTCATTTTTCTAGAAGTGGTTAAGTTTCCCGGTACAGTGGACGTCAATACTACAGATGCAGTCCAACCAAGCAGAAGCAGCTTCCCAGAACATCCAAAAGGTTCGCAAGATTGTAGTTCTTATTTCCGGGTCGGGTGAGTGCACTGTACTCTTTTCCTGCAAAACTCAACTAAAGAGGGAACTACAGGTACAAATCTGCAGGTGCTGATAGACGCATGTGCATCCTCTCGTATCCCATCCACACAAATCGCATTCGTTCTGTCTAATCGTTCCGCCGCATACGGGCTTCAACGAGCCGCTCAAGCCAATCCACCTATTCCGACTGCTGTGCTCGCATTCAAGACCTATGTGAATGCACGTGCACGCGAAGGCGTTCAAGTTGGGCGAGAAGAGTACGACGTAGCTGTAGCCGAACGGATTCTTCAAACCGTACCAGATGTCGACTTAATCGTCCTCGCTGGGTGGATGCATATCTTGAGTGAACGGTTCCTCGACGCCATCCATCCCGTTCCAATTATAAACTTACATCCTGCTCTACCTGGCGCATTTGATGGCGCCAACGCGCTTCAACGGGCATTTGAAGCGTTCCAGAAAGGCGAAATTGCACATACAGGGGTCATGGTTCATCGGGTCATCAAAGAGGTCGATCGGGGTGAGCCGGTTCTGACGAGAGTTGTGGAGATCAAAAAGGAGGATACGTTGCCGGATTTGGAGGCAAGGGTTCACGGTATTGAGCATGATTTATTGGTGGAGGCTACAATAAAGGTTTTACAAGAAAAAGCTGCGTGATACAACCTGTGTACGTAAAAAATGAACGAAATAAAACCCGGGATGTACCTAGGGCAGATCGTATTAGTACAAGCCGCAGTGGTTGTGCATGAACAACATACTGAATCCGAAGCGAAGTTTAATTCTCAAGGCGGATAACTCGGAGAGGCAACTTGCTTGGCTTGCGCCACTCTCGTTTGGATGGGGACGAACCATCACGCTGCAGGGAAATTCAGATTTTCTCCGATAAATCAACATGGGGAACTCACCTGTTCTCCTTGCTTATGGGCATCAATGGCTCAAAGCGGTAGGACGTGAGCATGAAATAAAGGAACGTTTTCATGATCATAACTACAAACTAAATCAGTATAGAACAACCATGAGTCGAACTATATACCTGAGAAACGGACGCCGATACACGCCTGCGAAGTCATGAGTGCGCAGTGGGGTAACCTCAATCAGCCTACTTACTCTAGGTCCATGTGAGAACGTCATCGAACCGGCGTAAATGCCAGGGTTTTGTTTAACAGCTTCAGGTAGGTTGTTCCACCGATCTGGCCTAAACTCTGTGGCGTCTTCTCCCCAAACGTCGCGAACCATATTCATCCCCTCTAACGCGATATGAACATATGTTCCCTTCTTGATACGTACACCATCTTTGTTAACAGTTCCATCGCTCATTCGCACAGGCTCGGCTGTTGGGATTATGTCGTCTTCCATTGCGACTCGTAGGCTGCTATGCACTGGTGGAATAAGGCGGACAGATTCGCGAATGACGTTGTCTAGGTGGGAAAGTTCGTCTAGGGCGGAGAATATGGATGCGTCCGAGGGGTCAGCCACAGATTGTTGGAGTGACACAAGTTCAGTGCGGAGCGAAGATTGAACATCGGGGTTGAGTGCGAGCAGGTGAAGTGTCCATGCTAATGCTAGTGAAGTGGTATCCGACCCAGCGAACAGCATAGTGTTAATATTATCCATCAAATCTTTATCTGGAAGACGCTGATTCTCTGGTATCGAGGTGGAGAGGTTCGCTTTCACTGAACACGAACAAGTGTAAGGCTCTGCGAGTGGTTCTCATGTGTATTGACTCACAAAGCCGACTAAGCACATCTTTAGCGGGCTCGTCTTTGTTTCCGTATTCCATCTCCTTTAGGATAGCTTCTCTTTTGGTCTTGACGAGCTCCTTACACTTTGCATGGATGATTTTGTGGTTCTCGATTATGGCCTTGTGATATTCGTCCGGCTGCAACACTGTTAGATGAGGATATAATGCACAGGCCCTGCACCCACGAAGAGCTTGAAGAACCATGGGCAGTAAACGCTCAATATCAAGTTTAAAGCGCTCCGTCCTTGGTCAAGGGTCATTCCGAACATCCGCTTGTACGCAAGATAGACCGGGTTATCTTCGTTTCGAACTGCGTTAAATGCGTAATCAAACCCTGGGACATCTGTTACTAGAGGACCGGAGTAGGGAAGGGGGTTCTTTACCAGCAAGTCCAATTATATCGATCGCGGCACGGCCCATCCAATGGTAGACATCTATCCCCGAGGCAACAGATTTGCTACCCCCTTCAACGGAAGTTATCATGAGGCTATTCCATTGAGACAGTAACTATAAAGCGTTAAGTATTGATGTATGAACAATTAATCAAACACACCTCTTTGGCCTTGCTGAAGAAAATCGGCAAAAAGTCTCTGAGATTCGCCGAGGAGAAAGCCGGGGTGATAATCTTCTTTTGGAGCCTATGAGTGATCCCTTCGGTCGCAAGCATACCATAGCCTATCAATTCCCCAATAACATCGCGTGATTGCCACGGTTTCTGGTACTTGTTCGAATTATTCAGGATGTAGGTCAAGGCGCGCTGATCCAGTGTGTAGAAACGAGGATCCCACTACGTCGAAAAGATGCATCAAATGAAAAGAAGCGCGTGTAACTTTCGACTCACGCTCCCGAAGCCATTGACGCGCATGGTTTTGCCATATGTTTTAACAAGTGGTCGCAGGTCACTGGTGTCTGTTTGCACTTGTCAACCAGAGTCAATTTCACCTGTAATCGACCAGAAAATACTACGCTCACTTCATCACAAGGTACAAATGACTTTCCATTAGTCTATTTGACTTGGGTCCAGATAGTTTCTTCATTGGGTCAAAGAGGGGGTCGATGAACAGCGTTCGAACTACGTGGATAATTGCGGCGCCGATGGGGAGCGCGACCACCGGCAGCGTATACCAGAAAAGAGACATGGTGGAGGACTGTAAAAGAAACCAGCATGTCAAGGGAAGGCAACTTTATGAAGTATTCGGTGATGGTGTTTGGACCGTATAGGAACAAAAGAACAACAAGCGCCCACATCTCCCGATCGTCCAGTCGGCGTTCTCGTCGGTTCTGGATCGCCACCACTGTGCCACCAACAAGGGAAGCCACTGAGCGTGTGCTTGGGATGAAGCCATGTCTTCTGATTATGGCGATGACGATGGAGACTTTCTGCTGAAGCTGGACGACGATGACCTCCGGATTCTTGAAGAGGTTGAAGAGAAATGTGGGGTTCAGGTCTCACATGCAAAATCTGTTGTCTCCAACACGCGTTCTGCTGCACCTGGGCCGTCAACACGAGGGGCGAACCCACCACCTCCAAAACGTACTAAAGTCACCGGACGACCACTTGTGCAAGCTGAACACCTTTCTGACGACGACACCCCGGACATACTAGTCAATGCAGATGGGACATACAGCCTCGAATCTCCAGAGCCTTCACTCGTTTCTATTCGTCAAAACTCTCTTGGTTTGTCAGGTCCGTCTAGGCACCCCGCATCTGAAGCTGTTCAACAACGATCGGTCTCAACCGTTCTATCAGGACGTAACGGCACGGGTTCTGCAGCACGTCCTTTACAACGCCATGATTCAAACACATCTATGAACGGCCTTGATACCCCGCCTTCCACCCAAGGCACCCAGGGAGCACGTCCACTTGTTCGTGCGGCATCACTATCTCAAGCAATAAGCCGTGGGCTCGCCAGGGGTAACGCGCCGCCAACCCAGCAACCAGCTCAGTTGAGAACCATGCGTCAATAGGCTGGGGATGCAAATCCACAGAAGGAAATTGAAGCATTGCGGGCCCAGTTGGCTCAGGTACGTCAACCTTGATGTTTTGCATGGCCGATCTGAACTACCTGTGGTGCAACAGGCCGAGTCCGAGCGACAAAGGCTAAGGGTTTCTCTCGAAGAAACCAAAGAGAATAGCTTCGCAAAGGCCGGCGAGGCGGAGAACCTCCGTCGTACTATGCAAAAGGTTTGTAGGTTACAGCAGCTTCATTTGAATGATTCCCTACTGAACCATATCATTATAGCAAAATGAACAGCATGCTGAAGAGATTGCTCGACTTCGCCAAGAGATGAAAGACGCGGAGAATGCTAAGCTAGACCTCGAACATCGTATGAAGCTAGAGATGGATCAGTTAAGGACGTCTTTGACTTTCAAGGTACATTGAATGGTTATTCGTGGCACTGTGGGTATTGACGTCTATTAGCAACACGAGAGGGAAACATCGCGCCGGGGATTCCCTCATGTAAACTCTACGCTCAGAAAACGGCAGGTGCCCGGAAGCAGCCAGACACCAAGTTCAACCCCTTCAGTATTAAGGAATATGGGTGCACAACACTCGTCGCCTCTTTCTCCCAAGAAGAGAGCAACGAGAACCTCTATGGCTCCACCACCCCTCCAGGTAAGTGAGCTCCCTGGTTTTCAGAAGCTTGGTATCCAACCCATTTTTGCAAGAAAAGAAAAGAGTTTTGGTGTAACGAACTCATTCAATCGATCCACATCGCCGGTTAAACCCATGGGCCGCTTGCCCAAACCTAGCCAAAGTGTACTTGACCACGACGATTCCTTCGCGCCTGTACACACATCAACTCAGCACCCGGCTAAGGACAAGGGTAAAGGAAGGTTAGGCCTGAAGACAGCTGGTGGACGACCATACGAGCACTCCGTCCAAAGGTTAACGTTTGGAACACAACCCTTTTGGGACCACCCCGACCTGCAACTCAAGCACCGTTTGCGCTCGAGCCTGATGTATTCGGTTCTAGCGTGCCACCAAAAACCCCAGCCAGGGTTGTTGAATCAGCGCCAATGGTAGATATCATTGAGCCTGTGGATTATGCGGACGAGGTACGTCCTTATCGATGTTCCTAACCATGTGTATTGACGGAACATGCAGCTGCGTATGATACTTCTCACACATGTGATCCTATTTCGTCCCCCGAAGGCGAAAAGACGTTCAGTCTACAACATCTGCTTACTACCTCGGTTCCCACAAGCCTACACAAGCGTTTCAACGCTGCATGCACTAGTCTGTTTGACGCGTTTAGCACTTCGTCAAACGTGGCGGACGGGGACATCCCAATATGGGACCAATGTGCGACCAGGGCATCCGTTGCTTTGGCTCAAATCGCCCAGGTATTCAATCAATCGGAGCATGTGGGTGGATGACTATCGTCCGTCGCCCTAATGTCCAACCTCTGATGACACAATTTCTAGTGGGACACCCTCCGTATACTATTTAGCCTCCTCAATGCGGTCTGTATGATAATACCATCCTTTGCTGGCTACCTCCTCAAAGCTGGCGTCCAAGAGGGCAGTTCGATTCTTCCATCTACGATATGTAGCGTCATCCTCAAGTGCACCAAGGATAAGCTCGATGATACTATATTATGGCAACTCGGCGAAAATGCGCTTACACTGTGTGAGACTTTGGGATGGCAGGCTATGGATGATGGGGTTGTCCAGTCAGTCCAAATCGCGATCAATTCGGCTGATCCTATGTTACTCAACGTTTCATTATCACAGGCTTTCAGTCTTAGCTCGAACTGCTGGCGTTCTCCCACTAATCCTCGACGTGACATATCCTCCTCTTTGGGCAGTAAGAGCGACTCGCGCCTTGAGTGTTCTCGCGTCTCGTAAGTTTCTTCTTCCCTCCAGACAATGCTGAACTTCCTAAATCGCATGTTGTGGGTTCTAGGACCTGCGTTGGTACGTGGGCTGCTGAGTTTTGCAGAAACTAGCATACCAACGCCGAACGACCCGACCAAAGTCCCGCTTGTCGAGTTACTGTGTAAATACCTATCAGCGTATAAAAAAAACAACATCGAGGAACACGTATGGCAAATATCCTCCTTCTCATCAAAGACATTGACGGCCGTTTTAGCATCGGGAGCTATTCTCCAATATTCTAACTACTCTCTCCCAACTCGCCATCACGGACACCCAGAGTCTGACGACGCTCGTCGACTCGCTAACACTTATACCATCCTTGGTCTCGTTTATATACCATGTTACATCTTCCATTTGGTCGGAGCTTGATTTAGTGGAGAACCGAACTTTGGGAGAGGATAATTGGTCTGTCTTGCCTTTTTCGTTGTCTCTATTTGGATCTAATAAACCGGCTGGATACAGTTTGATCGATGCACTCCGGCTTGCTATCCAACTCTTACACTATCTCTCATTCAGCTCCGATCCGGAACCCAACGTGCGAGAACGATTATGTTATGCACCCCGAGGGCCGTTCAACGGACTCGTGCATATGTTCATCGTCGCGTTTGGCCGGCTCTCGTCTGGAGATCCACCAGAGTACCTGGACGAGACATGCTCTGCTTCTATACGCGAAATGAGAGGTATGTTCTCCCGTATAGCCCCTGAACGCCCCTAACCTTTTCGTTGGAAAAAGGTATGTCTGAGGCATTACTAGGGATCGTAGTCGACGGGCCTGAGGTCGAAGGCATATATGACGTATTCCACGACTCGGAGGAAGATGAGGATGACAAAGTTGAGCCGAGTGTGGAAGATGAAGACGAGGAAGCGTTACAGATGGCGCTCGACGAATTTTAATCACATTCTCAATTTATACGCAGCCATTTGGTCGGAACCCTGTGCCGTATTCTAATAACATTCTACTATTCTACTCTCTTACCATGAGAGGGTGGGATGAGTGGGAAAAGGCAGTCATGGGTTATTCAATGCTTAAGAGCAAACCACCAGAACACAACGGGGATGGCGCCAGAGAGCGGGACGCCGAGGAATGAGCCACCCACTTCGCTATGATGCCCCACCAAGCATAGCGGGTGGGCGTTTTGTAACATTTGTGACTCTATTGGCACGAGCGGGCCAAGGCTCATTGGTAGCATAATAAGCCATTCGGGTGGCTATGAGATGTGGCTATGGCAAGGGAAGATGTTCGAACACACATCGGCCTATCGACTTTGCAGGAAGAAAGAGAAGAGGGAAAACAACATCACAACTCTCCGGGGATGACTAGTTATCGGCTCACACTATATGCGGGTTGTCCCACTACGTTGGTATTGTCTTCGCGTCGGCGTGTTGAGAACAACAACCCTGGTCTCAGCACTGACATCAGGGACTGGTAACCGGTTCGGAAATCGCTGAGACGCCAGACTTGTGGCATCTTGGTGAGTATCGTGCGGCGCCGAGGGAAAGGATCACGTCCCGGCTGCAAGAAGCTGAGGCGGGGCATGCTACCCATACGATCATGCGATAGTCCTATGTAATTTGATACTCACAAGTCCCCTAGAGCACCTCCCGTTATAGCGCTCGTGAGCAACCGCATTCCCCAGCAACAGTTCCTAGTCCAACGCACACGCTACTTCATTATATGCCCCAATCCGAACGAACGTAGGGAGGGCTCCAACTCGATGTATAGAATGGCGATCAGTTTTATTATGTTAAATTTGGCGATGGAAATGCTGAAGCCGCACCTCGATACCTTTCACACACCCCATCTTACAAGTAGGCATGACACCAATCCCAAATAATACACTCGACTTACATCCCAACCGGAGCGTGGTCGTGAGCCCCACTGCTGCCGACTATTATTTGCGCACATCAAAAAGCGCAGGCCATTTCCTTAGCACGAAGCTGTTCAAGTCCCCTCATCATGGTTTTCAGCTCGGGCAACATAGCAGTAGGTTTAAGCACCGCCAGCCTCGCTCCAACGCTAGGTAGGTCCCGCTTTCGGGGACAAAATGGCACAAGATGTGGCATTATCCCCGACGTCAAAACAACGGATCATTCCGCGAAAACATTCTCAAGTTTGCAGATAAGTTTGGACGGATTCCCTTGGGATATACCGGAGCTGTGCAGCACAACATGCGACTGTACAATGTGCAAGCTGATGCTGCATATGACCAGCTGGAGGCTGTCATGGATAAACCACGCGATCGGATGATCTTACATGAATTTATCTAGGGGTCGGGGTTGCTGAGAACTTTCTATCGCTACCTGCCAGATTTGGTTGTAGGTTCCATCCTAGAGCTTCAAACAGCTTGCCATTCTCATGTGCATCGCTACAGAGAGCCGACTTGCGCTAGTCTACACAACCCAATCGCTAGTCTTCACCTCGGTTCGACGGGGTCAGGAATTTATGGATACAAGCAGACCATTCTTCTCCAGGTATGGTGCCCTTTGACGCTGCGAAATTTTGTTCAGGGCACCAGATTGGAGAGACGAGAGGCACCAAGAGTGTGTCCGGAAACAATCCTTCTTTCGAGTCGAAGAGTGTGCTAGAGTCCAATATTCGAGTACCGAGTTCCACCTTGAAAATAGTATCTGAAAAGTCTCTAGCTGGCAGCACCGGGCGCTCGAGAGGAGGGGCTAGAAGTGTCCAAGGAGTGTTGGCAAACACCCGAGCCAGGTTGATGTATGTATTCGTATTCGGGAGCAAGGGATGGGTAGAGATGAGGATAATCCTGGTTTGGGGTCGAGGCCTCTTGCTTAAGATTCTCCGGAGAGATTTGGCGAGTTGGCGGTGAGGCTGGGATCCAGCTTCGTGCGGCGTGGTCATTAGCACAGAGCTTGCACCTGTGCCCTCGCTTGATTCAGATCCAGTGAGGGCAAGAGAGGCACTCACATCCTGTCAAACCAGTCCAACGATCCAAAGCGTTTGAGTAAGTGTCTGGGATCCAAACACAGCAGGTGATGTTCGGCCTAGGATCCAGGGACGGGTTATTGAGTACGACCTGGATTGCGTTTGGGGCAAGATTTCCTAGACGAGGGCCAACTTGGAGAAGAGAAGGGTCGCGGGGAGCACCCCAAGCGGGGTTTGTCTGCAGAGGATAAGATAAACACCAAGGCTCGGATGGCCACTCACACAACCCTGGAAACGCACGGGCCAACGCCGGACTCGACTTGGACCACGCGAGGGAATTGAGCGCGTCGAGGGGCCTGAACGTAAGAACGCAAAACGCGGCATACAGCATCGCAAGCGACCTGAAAATTGATCGAGGGCGTACCCCAGAATAAAGCGAACGGGTTTGGAGCAGGATCAAATTTGGGGATACGAATATTCGGATCCAGCCTTGGCTTGAAGTTTTTGGCTCGCCGTCGTTGAGCTCGGGTGGAGGGCTGTCTGTCCTGGATGGCTGAGTCCTGCGAAGGCGCCTGTTGGACACCGAGGTGTTCATTGTGGACGAGAGCAAGGGATAGGGGCTGGGGTCACGTGGAATCGCCGTCATTCAAGGGGTCTCAAATAAATGTCGAGCGTCGCCAGGACGAGCGACAACCGTGCCGGCAACTCTCGTCATTCCCCGTTTTTTATAGCTCGACGCGACGCGAACTTTGCGGTTTGACTGTACCGCAACTGTCTTTACCTGAACATGTCGCATCTGAGCGGCAACCCGCCCAACAGCCCGAGCAAGTACCACTCGATCGACCTCAACGACAAGGACGATGTGCCCGTCCATTCCCCACCCACCCACGCCATGCCCGAGCCCGCCTCCGACGCGTACTCGGTGCACTCGACCGCGCCACTCGCACCTGGCTATCGGTTCGATGGCGCCCCACCCATGCCAGAACCAGCCGCCGCACCGTTTCTACCGCGTTATCCGCCTACCAAGCAGGACTCGTATGCAGACAGCAACTACAGTGCGGGCACGAGTCAGGGCGGTCCCGGACCAGGCGGGTTCGTTCGGCTAAAAGACCAGGAGAAACCCCAGCGACCGGGCCATCCGCGAAACCAGAGCTGGGACTTGCTTGCGGGGATTGGTAAAGACATTGAGGGTGCGTCTATCCTCTTTTTCGTCTTACACCAAAATGCTAATAATCCCCCAAAGGCTTCGACACGCGAAATGCCTCGCAGGCACATCTCCAATTCGCCGAGGGCGACATGCCCAAAAATCGCCTCGTTCGTTTCTACAACTATCTGCTCAATCTCTCAATCGTCACTCGCTGGTTCTTGTTCATCGTCCCTGTCCTTGGACTTCTCTGGATCCCTGGCATTGTCCAGCTCACGGCTTTTCCAAAGGCCCACATTTGGAGCGTGCTGCTCAAATGGTGGAGCATTTGGTTTAGTGTCTGCTGGGTCGGTTGGTGGGCTGCTCTAGCCGTCGCAATGGCTCTTCCAGTAGTCCTTCGCAACACATTGGGAGTTGTCGTCGTTGGTCTGAGGAGATACATTGATTGGCTTACCGTACGTACGTTTATATCACATTTGCACAACAATCAGTAACTTTATGTGATAGGCTCTGCAAAGATACATGGCCTTCTTTGCGTGGAGCTTGACCCAATGGATCGCCTTTACCCAGCTTATCGTACAAAATGCCCCAGACGTCAATCCCAATGACACCAGCGCTGTAGAGAGTCAAGCCGGCAACAAGAGCACCCTCGACCTGATTACCAAAATTCTATTCGGCGTGATGCTCTGTGCAGCAATTCTGTTGGGGGAAAAGTTTGCCATTCAATGGATGTAAGCACCCTTTTCCTCGAAAAGTCTATCCAACAATTAAGATCGTTGTCCAGCGCATTCAAATTCCACGAACGTTCCTATGCCGAACGTATCGCAGAGCAAAAAGTCCAAACGTCCTGTTTGACAACACTCTATAAGCATTCGTCCGAGATTCCAGGCCGGAGCGATACGCTCAAGGACGGACAAGCAGGCCCAGCGGTAATTAATCCCAAGAAATTGCTCAGGGGCATGATAAAAGGTGTCAAGGGCGTTGCGTCGACAACAACGACTGCTTTGGGAAATGTTGCGAGCGAGATCGCAGGCAGGTGTGTTCGTTTACCGGTGAAACCTAGATCACCAGGACGCTGAATATTTTGGAAAAGTTCGGTTTTGCAGCCCAATTCGCCAGCCGCAATGGTAGCTACTGCACTCGCGTCTGCCAACAAAACTCGACTCGTAGGCTATTCCTTTAATTCAACGCTTCTCTGAGTCTTATCTTGATTGGTCAGCTTGCCCGGCGAATCTTCTACTCGTTCGTCCAACCTGGAGCAGACGTTCTCGTGATAACCGACATTGCACACTACTTTCGCGACTATGAGACCGCCGAAATCGCGTTTGGACTATTTGACAAGGACGGAAATCACGACGTGACCCGAGACGAAGTTGAGATGGCCTGCCTCGACATTCACCGTGAACGGTTGAGCTTGGCAAATTCGATGCGAGATATCGATTCGGCTGTTGGACGCCTGGATAACATTTTGATGAGTTTGTATTTTATTATTGCCGCATTGGTGATCGCGGTTACTTTGGTAAGCCGGACGAAAGGGAAATGAAGAAAGAAAGCTGATAAGGTGCGCAGGAAGCCAAGTTCACCACGCTCTTGACTGGTGCTGGGTCTTTGGTGCTTGGTATGTGGAAATAGCTGCACGAAGACCTTCACGAGCCTAACTGTTACTATAGGTCTTTCGTGGTTGATTGGTGCATCAGCCGCCGAGGTTCTCACCTCGATTGTTTTCTTGTTCATGTGAGTTTGTCTCCAACCAGAGTCAATCAACAAAATTAACAAGATATTTACAACACTAGCAAACATCCCTATGATGTCGGTGATCGTGTGGACATCGACAAGGGGTCGTTCATCGTCAAGGAGATGCGCCTCCTCAGCACTATTTTCATTGATACAACAAGGGGTTGCCTGGTTCAGGCCCCGAATGCGAGTTTGAGCACGCAGGTGCGCTCTTCTTCAGCCTGTCTTTATGCTTGATTTAACGAGGCTGTTTGGTACAGATGATCTCAAACATCCGTCGTAGCGCTCCCATGTCTGAAACATTCGTATTCGATGTGGCGTATGATACAGAATTTGAACAAATCGAAGCACTGCGCACTCGAATGCTTTCATTCGTTCAGTCCCATAGGAGGGATTATTGCCACGTTTGATATCGTCGTTTCTGGTGCGCTATTCATTGCTATTGAGTGTATGTATGCTAACCTGGAGGGTAGATATTCCGGATCAGGAAAAGATGACGCTCAAGGCTGATATTCTATACAAGAGCAATTGGCAACAAGGGGCCTTGAAGAGTGAGTTCAAGTGGCGCAGCCCATGGACTCGGCTAACTGCTCTTTTCAGCTAAGCGCAGGAACAAGTGGATATGCGCTCTCAAGACCTCTCTTGGTGAACTGAAGATCTTTGGCCCCAAGGGCAACCCTGGTTCTAAAGCTCCGCCAGTCAAATATACTCAAGTGCCCTGGGACGAAGTTAAAGCATCCGAGTTGACTGAAATGCCGACTCCCAACCCGGCAATTCAAGAACCCCGAATCCCGCGCGGTGAATGGTCGTTTACGGACCAGGACGCGATCATTCTGGATCGTGGGCAAGACGTATTCGACGAGGCTGATGAGCTGGGGATGAGCACGCCCCAAGCAGGGAGATCGAGGCAGGATCTGAGGCAACGACGAGCGACGAGAGCAAATATGATGGGTGGCGGAGGGGAAGCGATTGAGATGACTGCTAGTGGAAGTTCGACGCCCAGACGGCGATAGATTTTTCTATATTGTTTTCGATTACTGTTTCTAGTCCGGCTGTATATAAGATCAGGTTTACGTTTCTTGGGAGGGGGATTCCCTGTCCATAATGAGTCTGTCGGGGCGCATACATACAATGAGAGGTCCGCTAAGCGGGGATTTCCTTGGGTTCAAGGCAGAATCTACGTGCTGGCTGTTGCGAACAAAGAGCTAGTGCTCCCAATGACATGAAACCGGTGCAAATGTTTATGTCACGTGGGTTGCCCGCGTCGGTTCGACTCCACAACAACCACGGGTGTTTGCGCTCTCACAATCCTGCCATAATGCCTAGTTTTTATATAGAGCTTCCCGCGCCGCTGTCTCGACACAACAATAACACGAATCGGTCTGCTCGCCCCTCGCTTGTCGAGCCTCCAGCCAAGTTGTCCTCCAAACCAAAGAACGTGGCGGACACACAGAACATCGAGCCTGGCCCGGAAACAAACAAGAGCGCGACGAAACGCAAGAGGAGCGCGTCTGATTCGGCCGGTACTGGCACTCTTCACGCAAAGAAGCCTCGTGACTCGGGCCGGGGAAAGCCAGGAGAAAAGGTTAGTCGCGATCTCGCCTTCACGATCTGATCCATAACTTGGACTCGGATTAACTTGGTTGGACTTTTTACAACATCAACTCAGCCCGCCCCACGTGCGAGCAATACCGCTCCAATTAGATATGCCATCGCTCAACAAAATGGGTGCCGATTTCAACTGCCGCTTCGTATGACGAGATTATGGAAAGAATCCACGCAAGTCACCTATTCACTTTTTCTGACTCATGCAGCCTCAACTGAGTACATTATTCTGACGATAGCTTCGAGAATTTCTGGCGCGATTTCAGCCACTGATGAAATTCGCGCAAACCCATCTCGACGTTCTCTCTCGGCTCTCGGCTCCCAGTTATCGTTATCTCCCTCGGGCAACCCTCAAAGCCGTGCTGTTTGCACTCCTGGACCTCGTGGGAGCTGACGGAAGCTCGACCGTGCGGCGCGAGTGTCAAGCTACAATCAAATACGTTCGCTCGGCAAAGGGAAACCTCAATATTGTTTGGGACGCTCTTGCCGAACTCCGTCGTTCATGCTATCCCAAATTGCCCAACCCTAGGGCACCCCCTGAGGATGACTGTGCCTCGGAACCCAGCAACGACGAGGAAGAACTATCGGGCCGCATTACCCGTCAGACTTCTAAACAGGCTCGGTTATCTCAACCCGCCCTACCTCCAAACGATGATTCGCTTGACTTCGAGCTTGTTTGTGGGGCACAGTTCTCGCCTATCCTAGTATTTCTTGTAGAGATCGCGTTGCAAAGCCCCAGCGTGCGCAGTGATATCGACGTTGGTATGCGCACGCTTGCAGTTACGGCGCACAAGGCGCATGTAACCAAGGTTGCGGAAGAAAAAGAGAGATGGAGTAAACAGCGCCAGCAGTTTGCTACCAGTCTTTCGGCGTTGGAGGAGACAAATCACAGGAGAAGGCCGCGAAAGGTGGCAAGGCCCCGCGTGGTGATCCTGGCACTCTCACAAAGATCAAGGAGCTCAAAGCCAAAGTGCGTATCATGAATTAACTACCGAGATCCATCTGAACCGTGGTTACAGAAAAAGGCTGCTGAGGCTAAGCATCACCGAACACTCCGTGCTCTCACGGTCTCCTACAATATGGAATTGCGTACGTATTCTAGCAGGGGTACCTTTCTTGGAAGTGATCGCTTGGGCGTCAATTCTTCGCCCTGGCGTCACCCCCCAAGTCTACTAGCACGGAAGAACGATCGGACAACTGGTCGACCTTCGTAGCCTGCTGGGGCAAAAAAGAAAGTCACCTGAAACCCTCATGGTATTGCTTTGATGACCCATCTGAGCTTCGTAAATTGGTTGCCACTCTGGAGGGAGAGGCAAAGTCCGCGGGAGTCGTGTCTTATAATGGCGCTGGCGCGCTTGCTAAGGTCTTTACTTCAATTTGCCGAATTTCTAGAAGATCGGATGGAATAGATTTGCCATTTCGTGATAGATATAGGCATATACCCATACGTGTTGATCACAGTTATTCGCCAGATACGTAATGCGTCATAATTTTTGTCTCCTAAACACTCAATTAGATCGCAATATACTAAAACCCCTATCGCCTACAATTCACTACTTGTTGAAGTCCCCTTCTAACAAGAACGATTCTATCTCTCGATTGCTTCGTATTTTAGTCGGCAATCGGCCCAATTTCAAGACAAAAGGACTGCAAGGAGGTGCTTGCACTGTGGATCCAGGATCAAGTCAGAGCTTACTCAGGTATAGCTACCTTGGTCCAACTTGCCATTGGTTGTTCTGCGGCTATTACTACTGCGCCATGAAAGTGGGGCAAGAGCACCAACCATGAGGAACAAACCACTTGGCCCAAATTCATCATTCGTGTCTTGTTCCACCTCGTCGTTGCACATGTCCATTAAGTCAACAAATATGGAATACACTCCCTCTGCGCTGTCTACCTGAAAGAACACCCGCGCTTGTGCACAATTGGTGAACTAGTATGCTCAACATGTCAATGTAGGCTCATAGTTTAGCCTAGATACTTGGTGCATTACGCTAACCTTTTCCTCGGTCTATCAAGTCAAGTGCCGCGAGAAAAGTATGCCGAAAAACATAATAGAGAGACAAGATTGTTTCATCATCGACTAATCGGTGGTTGGCTCGTGGCTTGGCAATTTTTCAGAAAAGTCTGTCTCACTTTCGTCTCCTTCCTTGATACTAGAGATGACTGTCCTTGCAATCTCGTTGATTCGAGGACGTGGCATGTCAGGAGGTTGCTGGTGGTGGCGGTGTGGGCGACACATTGAGGAGCCCGTCGGTACGAAGCGCCGGCGGACTACACCAGATTTTCTGGCCAACAGCTCAGGCAATCATCGACTTGGACTCATAGAGGAAGTATTTTCATTGTAAACACCTATCTCTCCACTTCGGCACACACACTGCATTCATTCTCTCCTTGTTGAGTGACAAGATTTTGGTCAGGGAGCTTGCTATGTGGACGATGTCAGCCGCAGTGACCTCAACAAAAATTTGTATGTGGAAGCCTTACCGTTGTATACAAGTATCTTGGCAGTCGGTACATGTAGTCGAGTGAAACTGGCTGAAAATACAACGCGGATTGTTGCAGTCCAACTGAAAGAACACCATCGTGTTTGGGTCAGGTAGCACTAGTCACGGTCAGCCTAGAACGCACTGGGTTCGTGTTGACGATGTAAAGGTGGCTGCATTTGTACCTGTAGAAGCGATACAGCTAAGTAACAGGAGTTACCATGTTGAACTTACTGGATCCATTCCACAAGGTCGAAACACATGAATGCACCGAAGGGAAGTGGGGAACAGTGAACCGCGCTTGGACTGTATGCGCTCGCAATTGACCGCATATCCTTTATAAATCCCCTGTAGATTAGCTAATTTTGGCCGCTCCTGGTCGGATTAGCTTGCTTTTGGAGTACCTACGCGTGGGCGCGCTTCTATTCTATGTGCTCGGTCAGGGAGGGGGGGAACGTTTGAGGCCAGGCCATCTAACTTTTTTCTTGGGGACCTTTCAGATTGATAGGAGCATGAATCCTGATCCCGGACCGACCCGTTTCTCAGAGCCTTGGGTCCAGACTAGGAATTGTAGCGGAACTATTATGATTAGGGTGTAAATTGAGCGGGTACAACGCTCAGTCAATCATATAGAGAGACACTTCCCTTCGGCCGCGCACTGGCTAGATGTGTTTTAATGTATGAATGAATGGGCTTTGCTCAGAGATAACTCCGTAATGCGTTTTTCAAACAAGCTCGTAGGCTGAAAGCTCAAACGCCGTTATACTTCGCATTTGCCGAGGTGAAATCCCCTTAGAAATCCTCGCAGAATCGTACTTCTATGGGCCTGGCTAAGGGTTATTTCAACATAATATATGGAGAGGTTATTTGGCCTGCTTAGGCTTCGCTCGAACGCGTAGGAAATCCAATCTGGGCTGTGCGGAGAGCTTGGTATGACGCAGATAAATTTTGTTGTTACAATAGCAAATTAATGTAGGCTATTTAGGTTATGAAATTTAGGCCACTTTAAGTATGAATATTTTTCAGTTCCATATTGTGTCAAACAAGTTTCTCATAGAGCGATAGCAACAAAGGCGTCCAGTTGATAGAAGCAGCCTCGCCAGAGCCTTGCATAAGAAAATTTTGAGTGCATAAGCGGTGATTAGCTTAAGTTAGTGGCAAGAATATGGTTTCACAGGCGATTAAGCTTAGATTTGGCTTTAGAAGCTACGATCTTCTTTCCGACACAAGCGAACAACGCCTCTAGGATGCTTTCATACAATCGTTAGTCGTTGCCCTCACCCTGAATGCTACAGACCCTCATCAGCCAGAGGAGTATTAGCGGCTAAGTTTGACTCCTAATGCGTCAACGAAGAGGCATCGGGGTCTGTAGCACAAATGAACAATAGCAAATTGACCATAGTTACAGGAGAATGTAGCCCAGATGCGAAGAGAAGTGGCGTTAGGGTATGTAACGGCGGATTTCTCGTCCGAATAGGTGTATGGAGAGCTGAGAACAGTGTTCATCAAGAGTCTCCACAAAACCTCGCCGGCAAGCCGTCGTGGTACGTTAAATGTTATCAAGTGAGCCCAGATCAGCTTCAATGTAAATAGATTTCCCCGACGTAGTGCACATAATATCGGAGTGGAATAGGGTTAAACACATAAGACTACTATACTTGCTGTGTTAGACATTGTGTTGAGGTAGCCCTGTTGGCCATCGAAATTATCAAGCGCTTGCTCGGTGTATGTGTCGAACACGGTATGAGCATTGGTTCTGGGATTGGAATCGACTAGTATGGCCTAGAAACTCCTCATCCGTGAATCTATAGTGGCAGTCCCTCATTTCGGTTGGCTGAAAAACGAGCATTCAGATTTTGCCCAGGGCCTAACGGAAATACCCTTTTCTGGTCTCGTATGGTGGCCCCAAGGCTGAGATCCGCCTTTTGCCAGATGTATGAGGCAGGCAACTAGATGAGATGGTATATGGAGGGAAGGGAAGAGAAAGGCATTCTGCAGGATATCAGCTAACTCCAATGGTGGAGAACTGTTTGCCATAGTTAAATGCGCTGTGCTTAAACGGTCATTCTCGGAATCTCTTATCAGTTTAAATCCTAGCACAGGGCTTTACGTGCATACAAGCCGCGAGTAGTTCACTAGGGCCAGTTAAGCTGAGATGTATGTTACTGTTGTGTATGCGCCTTTGCCAAAATCATCTGCCTGCTCTTTACCCTCTTGCAGTTCGTGTTTTCCGCCCCATTGCCCCCCCCTCTTCCTCCCTTAGTCGGATAGATATTTTCCGTCGGGATATCGCTCCGACTTACGCAGTTCACTTTGACATATGTTTGTGTGTGGCGGCCCCAACAGCTTGTTTATCATCTTCTCATTATGCCGGCCCACATAAGGTATTCTTTTCGGGAAAATCGCCGAGTGCTATATAACTTAACCGTTGTTTCGTAGGGACGCACGTTTCACCTCCAATGCGCTTTATCACTATCACTTATCTGCTAGCATCGTCTAGCCTAGGCATTTGTACAGACTGGATAAGCTTCAAGGCGTTAGGTTACTTGTTTGTTTTGTACGCATCCTCTGGTTGCTCTAAGCTAGTTAAAATTCGTTACTGACACGTCACCGAAGTGGAGACTCTTATTCCACTGTAGGATTCCGTAGTACCTCCCCGATACCTAAAGCAGCCAATCCGATCGGTCTCAAATATCCAGGGACAACCATAACTCATGGTGAAAATTGGGTAACTTTCATTCTAATAGACTAAGAAGTCAACTCTCATGCGCCCTATTCAAGGTTGGCGTATTGACCACCAAGGCGAATGATTCCTTGATCCTCACTTGGGACTACGCAATCAGTGGCAACCAGGTGCCGGGAGTTGCTAAACAAGTCGAGCAGCAATTCATTGCTACTGCTGGAACAAAACCCAATTATTGCCCGTGGTCCGCCACGAACTCACTCTTTGGTAAAGCCCATACTTTTATTTATTTATTTGCAGATTGGGGGTAAACGGGTTACTACAGCTACATGGATTGGGATAAACGACGTCAAGTAGGTGGACAACAGCGTGGGTTATTCGAGCTATACTAAGTGTTTCTAGCCGAGGTGTTTTGCCTGACCGCCTAACTCAGTATTCCAACTCCAGGATGAACTATACTCAACTGGTGCCCGGAATTTTTTGTTTCTAAATATTCCCCCATTCGATCGGTCTCCGGGTATGATTCTTCCGGTTTCCCGGCAGCCTGGAAACATAACGATGACGGAATGTCTTACAGGAGGGAATTACAGCGACAAAACCCGAGAGCAGATATCGATCTGGAACAGCCTGCTACCGGGGCATATTGCGAACTTCACGGCCAGCCATGTCAATGCCACAGCCTTCTTGTTTGATACGCAGGCCTTGTGGAATGAGTTTTACTCCAACCCGGCCAGGTTTAACATTACCGACCCTGATCTAAAAGGGGGAGGACTGTGGTACGACGATTACCACCCATCAACCGGCATCCAGAGAGTCATCGGGGAGCGTGTGGCTGATTTCTTAGCATCGCGGTCTAGGAGTGTGCACACATATTAGGTGATCGGTTGTTGGAAATTTGAGGGGTGAAATGGATCCGACTGTGTCACATGGTCGATAAAGTCTAGATTAGGTAAATCACAACTAAACCATGCGTAAAAAGGCCATTTTTTTGCGTGTATTCTTCATGGAGAAGAGAATGGCTTTCCGTAAACAAACTAGACTTCGATGCGAGCTCAGTTTGCCTAATTAATTTTGCAATCCGCACTCAGTTGTCAGCAGGGGATCTCGACCCAATGTCAGACTTTACGTAACTTAGGCTTTATCCTCTTAAAGTCGCCATCCACAGCCCGATTAGCACCATTCAAAGCGAACACCTGTCCCAGAGGCTCCGTCTCAGGACAGTTTTTTCGCCGGATGTCCGGGGAACGACTCACTCCAGCCGCGCATGTTGCACAACAACGCAAGCAGTATGTCATAGGGCTTGTGTTGCTCCTCGTGGTAGTCTTCGAATGGACTGGGTCGAACTTCCTTACGCAGGTAAGTCTGCCAGTAAAATGAAGCAAACCCCTAGTACCATGTTTACAAACTGTTTGTCAAGGACTTGTTCGATGATGGCTATAATAAACCGTTCTTGTGAGTCAGACATTTCCTTATCGGTAGCCACATGTTAATCGGATCACCCGTCAGAGTCACCTACATGAACACGGCTTCGTTCTCATTTTACCTCATTCCCGCTCTTGTGAGGTACATTGGCCAGACAGATTCGGTGGGGAGGGAGAACCAGTAGCTATTTTCAGTCCATTCAATCTCCTTTAATCTCATCCCAAGGTAGGCAGGGGTATCAAGCTTTGATAGACGAGGACGAAGAGCTACAGACGGACCAAGACGTGCGTTTTCCCAAACCTTAGCTACCGAACTTGTCTAATTGAGCCTTTTAGGATACCTTGCTTAGCGATGCCATAGCCCCGTTGACGACCGAGAAACTGCCAAGCTTGCGTCAGTTTTCTGCTTGTTCTGGTTCCTTGCCAACTGGACCGTCAATACATCGCTTGGGTTTACAAGCGTGGCTAGCACGACTATTCTAGCCAGTATGAGTGGTCAGCTATTATCAATTGTGTCAAATTCTATAACTTATTTGACTGGCAGGCTTCTTTACACTTCTGCTTGGTCGGATATTTCATGTCGAGTCGCTCAGTATAGAGAAAATAGGAGCCGTGCTTGTTAGGTTGGTCAGGTATACCTGGATCTACTCTTTCTCACAAATACTTCTCTAGCTTTGTTGGGGGCGTTTTGGTTTCTTTAGCTGACACTCCAGGAGCAAACGAGGCCAAACCTCCGGCTGAACTGCCGCTCCGCCCCAACGGATTGGCGTATTTCGGTGGGTCACACGACCATGCTTTTGTCTATTATATCTGACCAATTTGGGTTATAGGTGATATACTGGCGCTTGGCTCGGCATTGTTCTACGCTCTTTACGTTGTCCTACTCAAAGTTCAGATAAGGGATGAATCAAGGATCAACATGCAGCTCTTTTTCGGCTTTGTTGGAATCTTCAACGTTCTTGCTTGCTGGCCGATAGGGATTATTTTACATTTCACCGGAATCGAAACGTTTGAGCTCCCGAACTCGAATAAAGCTTGGTGCGCGGTCGGTTTGAACGTATGTTTAACCTGACGCCGTTGGTTCACAATCACTAACCCAAATATCATCCAGATGTTTATCACGCTATCCAGTGACTTCATTTATGTTGTATGTCGACTTTCAAAACTAACAAGCCGGGTAGCTAATCAGTTAATCTGATCAGATCGCAATGTTGAAAACGACGCCGCTTGTCGTGACGGTTGGACTCAGCCTAACCATTCCCCTTGCCATCGGTGGAGATTTGCTTTTAGGACATTCGACTTCTACTCAATCTCTCATCGGAGCTGCACTAGTTCTGATTGCGTTCGTGGTGGTTGGCTGGAGGACCAGAACGCGGCTCCAACAATTCCAATTTCCGGCTTGGAAGTATCGTCACCCCCTGAAGAACATAACAGAGGCCGGTCGACCGAGTGCCAAGCGGATATCGTGATTTACCTATTCTCAACCAGTCGGAAGTCGATGAGAACTTGCGCCGTTCTGTTGAAGCCATGCTTTATTCGGACCGAAAGCGTCGTCGAAGGGGATCTCGTGCTGTGGAACCTAGCGATAATACCAAGCAAGCGACGGATCAGGAAGGGCCGCCACTGGACCGAGGTCGTAGCAGGACGCGGAGTGGGACTTTCAGGAGGGAGCGAGTGTCTGGGAGCTTACGGAGGTCCCAGGAGCGACGCACGAGGTCTAGAGCGGATCGTAAGAGCGGGTCTGACCAGGACGATAAAAGCCGCAGGAGTGGGAATGATCGCGAATGGGACTATGGCAATCCCATTGCCTCCGACTCCGAGTAAGACGACGAGATTTAATGGCTTTTTTTTGGTTATTTCGACTGGACTTGTAAATTAATTTAGTCGATGATGTCATGATTCCTGCACGGTTCGTTTCCGTACCACCCAACCACATCCGCCTATTTTAGTTCCCACACATGAGGAGGAGCTTAAAACAATTGTGGCATACTCTTGCCATACCCCGAGCTCCTGTTCGACCTCACGTCCCCGTTGACACACACCACACAATTTCTGGTCCAGCATTTGGTAATGATTTTTGTGTTACAGCCTTTGGCAACCTATTCAATCCTAGGGTTGTTTTTATCGATAGCCACTTTGTTCGCCGCCGCCACGTTGGCGGGAGGGTCCCTGTACTCGTTCCGATCCACTACTAAGTGTGAGGAAATTACGGGAGCCGCCAACAACGAACCGCGCGGCTGGAGCATACCACAGTCACCGGACACTCCGGTCGAGAAAGACACATCTGTGAGTGCAATTTCGCTGCTGTTAACAAAGACCATAGCACATTTACCCCTCTGCAGCGAGATTCGATAATTTCGTCAAACGGCGTATCCTCTTGGCCATTGTTTGCGTCTCTTTTAACATCGTGGGCATGGCCAGAATCGTTTGGATGGCTTCGGGATCGGATCGGAGCTTTGGTATTGGAGTTGAGTCGTGGGCCCGGCTCGTTGTGGAACGATATCGTAGACTCTCCTCCAACGTTGTGGATCATCCTGAATATGAATGGGACGCAGAGGTACGTCTAGGGGACGAACTATGTCTTCCGAGCGTGCCTTTCTTCGGAGTCGCAGACGACGAATGCGAGCTGCGTTTGCCGAATTGTTTGGGGTGCCTATTGCAGAGATAGACGAGCGAGACCTGCCTACGGTAGCAATCGCAGGGTCAGGCGGAGGTGAGCGCATGTTAGATGCCGCCTCGTGTGCTTTAGTGCGAGCAGAGCCGTAGGGTTTCGTGCCATGGTAAATACGTTCGGCGCCCTCAAGGGAGCCCAAGAGACGGGTATCCTAGATTGTACGTCTTACGTTACCGGGATATCTGGTGAGTAACTTGTATTTGTTTTGAAATATCATTTCTTGAACGTTTTGCTTTGAAGGGAGCTGTTGGGCATTGGGGATACTCTACAGTGGCATCACCGGTAGCCCTTCCCATCGGCGGCGCATCCCCATTTGGTATCTAGAATTCAAACAGCTTATTTAGACGCTAGCACATTAGACATGCTAATCACGCCCCCAACAAATAAGGTATAGCAACCTGTCTTTCCCGTTGTAGTTGTTATTTTATTTTGTCTAGTATCTATTAAGCGGATTTTTGCACAAGGCTACAGCTCCAGGTTGGGGTGGCATATCTCTAACAGGTTGGATTCGAACAGTTTACATATAGTCAACAGTATGGCTCATTTCCTGGCAGACATCTACGGAACACTCCTTTCTGCTCGGCTGTTGGTCCCGGACAACCTTGATAAACTCGACCCGCGTTGTCTCTCACTGCATCAATTTCGGCGCTTTATTGACGATGGGTCGTTTCCAATGGTACGCGCGGGTTAGTCCGTAACTCTAACTCACCAACTGATGTCGCCTACTGCGTCTTCCGCTATCAGCCTATCATGACCGCTATCACTCGTCATTTGCGGGAGCCGCTCGAAAGCCAGGAGATAGAAACCAAGAAACGGGAGAGCGAGGCATATAGGCCAACTCGACGTTTGCGGCTAAGAAAGGAGGCTGAAGAGCTCGAGGCTCAAGCACGGTGGCTTTGGTTCGAGTGGTCTCCGTACGAAGTTGGCTGTGACGAACTTGGAGGTGAGATCTCGCCTGAGTCTTAGATCTGAGCATACACCCAAGGCCATCCTGATCTAGCATGGATACCATCGTGGGCACTGGGCAGACGGTTCCGCAATGGCCTGAACATTGAGCGACGGGCAAGTAATTTGTTTATGTGACTACGACTGTAGATTTACCTTTGATTTATCAAGCCGGAAATAAGTCTTACTCTTCTCTCAGGGTAAAGTCGCCTATTCACATGTCAAAGACAAATCGCTGATAGCAGCATCCGACAGTATATTTGGCTCGGCATTTTGCGCGTCGCTACAACACGTGCGAAATTCTCCGTGCATAGGAGACCATGGGCTTTACTGATATGCCATACCCCACGCTTTTTTTTAGTATTTCCTCGAAGTGCGACCCCTCCTTCGAGATTTACCACTGCCTATCTTCAACTGGCTCGAGGGGATTCTCGCCGAGAATGAGAAAGAGTTTGACGTCATTCACCCAGTCCCTCCCGCCGCCCTGCCCAACTTTGTTCAGGGGCTGGAAGGCCAATTACGGTACGGCAGCCCTGAAGGTATTACTGAAGCTGAGACCTTGCGATTTATGGTGAGTACCAGCTCTGGCATCGGTAACTACTGCCATCGCATGGGTGAGATTAGATATCACCATGCTGAACTCACGTGGCTTGCAGGATGCCGGTGCTGAACTAAACATCCCGTACTACCCACTATTACGCCGTGAGGTTGATTGCATTATAGCGTTGGACGCTAGTGCCGATTCGCAAGTGAGAACAGTCGGACAACTGAAATACGTCCGCCTCTAATCTAATCATTTGCAAGGATCTTTGGTTTACGCGTGCAGAAGGTGGGTTAATCCTCGAAATTAATCCTCCGCTTTCAGCACTCAGTTCCCGGGGGTCTCTTCAGAATATGCCGCTCGTCGTGGGTTACGAACGTGGCCAAAAGGGGCACACTGGCCCAAGGTTTTACGCCCACCGACGCAAGGATCGGACCTGGCAGCCCAACAACAGCAAGAGATAGCAGATACCGCGTCCAAAGCGAACCAGCGGATTGCGAGCACTAAAGAAGCCGATGTGGTCGAGCAAGCCTCTCACCAGCAAAGTGCCCATACCCCAATGGAAGGCGCTTCGAGCTCGAAAAGCCAACGCTCGTTATCGAACGGTGTACCTGAAGAAGCGGGTTCGCGACTAGAGAGGCAGTCTGGTCCCGCGCCGGGCGATGAGCCGGAAAAAGTTGGTAAACCCTCCAGTGCATACGTGTGGATCGGCTCCAGTACCGATGCCGGGCCCTCCCGCGTGGACAAGTTGGACGAAGAAGACCTAGCTTCCCGCGATGGTATCGGCATTGTCTACGTACGTATGGTCGTGGGCCCTTCCGATTATGGATCCTGCGACTCACGCTCTTCTCTATTTGCGCCTCTCGCATAGATGCCGCTCGTCCCTAATGAAGAGGCACAGCGCCGACATGGCGGGGATCTGTGGGATCCTATGCATATATCGACCTGGCGGTTCGAGCTCCAGCGGGAAGAGACCGACAAATTATTGACCACCGCCGAGGTGAGCTTGCCACGTTGTCAGGAGTTGAGCAATTTCGCGCGTTGATACCAGGATGAAATTATCAGATGAACTTTAAGGATGGCCATCAAAAAATCGTACGCGTGCTGAGGGTGATGTGGATGAGGAGGCGTAAGGCGCGGCTGGAGAGAGAACAGCAGGCGTGGAAAAGAAATTTTGATCGACTCATAGAGCGCAGTACATGATTTGCGCACGCCACACCCCCGGTGCCCCACACGCACACGACAAGGCTGTACAGATGATCTGCGAATCTGTGCTTCCTCGATCAGTTGTGCGCCATCCGATAAGTCGTCTACATGTAATCCGGGACAGCACATTCCTTTTTCATTCCACAAAGCAGCGCTAGCAATAGAAACACACAAAGTTTTTGAAAGCGATAAACCAATACAAGAGTCGCGAGAAAAGAAAGGCAGATTGCGGCGACCTCGGCGGGCGTACGAGCCCCTGCAAGGATCACTCGCAGAAGGCTGGTTAATGCAGACGTTTCCTATGCGCGATCCAGCGCGCCACGCAGCCACGGGTGCTCCCGCACTTGGTGGACCGAGAGGCGAAGAGCTGGGTTGGGCTCCAGACATTTGCGGATCAAATCCATGCACGGCGGCGACACGACTATCGATCCGGTCGGCTCGCACATGATTCCGAGTTTTGCATGTTCAGGCGTAGGGAAGGGACTCTGGCCCATGACTAAAAACGAAAGCAGTATACCAAGAGTCCAGACCTCGGCTGGTGGCGCAGTGTACGGTTGCTCGTTTAGTATTTCTGAGGTCATTCCTACGTAAGTCGCAGCGAAATGAATTGTTTCATAAAACACACCTGGAGAGGCAAAGGTAACTGTCCCAAAGAAACGGGTATAGGTTGGCGGCGGCTGTCGTACATCTCGGATGACAGCACTCCCGAAATCGATTACCTTGACCTACTGAATTGTGAGACTTCATTAACGTTTGAGAAGCTCAAAACTTGCCTTGAAGTCCTTGTCGATCACCAGGTTCTCATCCTTGATATCGCGGTGAGTTATACCAATACTGTCCAAGTATCCCACAGTATCCACAACCTGGGCAAAAATGTACTTCGCTTGGCCCTCAGACAGACGCTCATGCTGTTCAATACACTCGAAGAGGTCGTAGGAAGCCCGACGTGGCATCGGAGGGCGACTCAATGGTAGTGATTGTCGGGGTCCGAGTTCCCGAGAAATGGGAGAGCCTAGCGTCGGAACGCTCGACATGGACAGCGAAGGCGCGAGTTTTCGAAGTGGGGAGCCCTGTGGTGGACGATAGGGAGTAGCGGGAGGCGACTGCTTGGATCGAGATTGTGCTTGCATTGTCATCGCTAGGAGCGCTTGATCTTGACCAAACTTGTGTTGGTTTTTTGAGTTCTTTGACCACGGTGACCCATGCAACTCTTGCACCTAGGTTTGGCAATATTATTCGTCACATATACTCGCTAGAAGCGACACCAACTCACCAAGTAGAAGTATATGTCATCCTTGTATATGTCCCGAAACTCGACCACTCCAGAGTGACGAACGAGCCGCAGCACAACAGCTTCAAGAGGAACAATTTGTTTGTTGTGATCCATCACAAGAGCATGTGGGGGTATCTGGGCCTGGAAAATGAACTTGACGGCCACCGCTTCCGCAGTCATTCTGTTGCGCGCACTCAAGACAAAGCCATATCCACCACATCCAAGTTCGGTTTCGAGATCGTATTTTTGCGCAAACTTAGCTTCAAGAAGATAGCCCTCCGGGAATCGCTCTGGAAAACGCGCACAACCTTGCATCCGAGCATGCAGCAAGTCGATGGCGTGTGGATCCACAGATGCATCACGGCTCACGGGTTTACGCTTGGGAGAAGGAGAAGGCTGTCCAGAACCAAAAAAACGACCATGAGGCAAACTAGTACGCAAACTGCTCTTGTGAGCGCTATCCTCGGGGCTCGCGCCGTCTGAGCCCGAGAGTGTGGTTGGGTGGGGTACAGGGGCCAAGGTATATGCGCTGCTACCTTGCTTTGCTGGCAAGCAAGCAGTAAAAGGAGACTTTAAATGAGATCCAGGGAGTGGAAGAGGAGTCTTGGGGGTCTTCTTTTCATTTGGCTTGGGAATTTCTCTACATCCACGAGTAGAATTGAGTAGACTGTTGGAAGACCTTTCAGGTGATGAAACGAGTTCAGCGCCTGCGGAACGGACCACCGTCGCCTGCATAATCTGGGCACGAAATCCTTCCACGCCCGGATCGCTGTCAATACCAGTGACCATTTTCTCCTTGCAACCCTTGTATCCGTACGCAAGATAGGAATCGTCGTCAGACATCGAGTCCTTGTCACAAGAGACGGAAAGCCCCAGATCCAATCCAAGACATGAATCGGAGCGAGAAGTGTCGTGTTCAGCGACTCCAAACTCGGAATCCTCGCTCACTTGGACATCTGAAGTGGTCGTAATCGACTCTATGCTCTCGTCGGCCTCGACACGGCAACGAAGATCACGGGCCATGGGGCTGGGAAGTCCGAAAACCTCTTGCTGACGGAAAACGCCGACCGGCGAAGGAAGAGGAGGTCCACTGCTGGGCGATAGGTCAAGTAACTTGAATTGGGGGCGTTTTCCTTTGGACTGGTAGTCCACGCGCGGGACGTATCCACCAGGAGAGCCCAGAGAAAGAGCAGAGGCGGACGGTGAGAGGCCAGAGTTGGGGTCGCCATCGCGCACGAGAGCTCGTTGAGCGGCCTCGGTGGTCGGAGAGAGGCTCAACAGGGGCGTATGGGGAGACATGGCCGAGAGGTCCGACATGGCATCGTCGATACGGATCGAGGGGCTTGGCGTGCTAAGTGGCGACAGTGGCGACTCGAGCTCGGGTAAGCCAACCACGACGGTCAACGGTGATTGGACCCCCAGATTGCGTGGTCCATCATTACCGGGTCGCTTGTTGGGAGCCCGCCCGAGCTGCATTGGATGATTCAAAGCCGGAGGCGGCTGGTCAATATACTCCATGAATGGCGAGGTATGTTGGTATCAGGTCTCGGAAATCTGTCAGTGTCGTGGTGGTGAGCCTTTTCTAGAGAGCTGGGTGTTGGAGAACTGAGGACGAAGTACGGAACAAGAATGACCAGTGTCGTACACGTCGGGATGGACGCCAATGACAGAACGAGCAGCAGCAGACACCAGGCGATCCAAGGAAAGCGGGGGACGCTTGACCAAGGCTGCAACAGCCAAGACGATATTTAAACAGCGGCCATTGATTCAGGGGCAGGCGCCATGCCCGCCGGGCTCCCAACAAGGGCCAAAGCCCCTGAGGCGCTTGGAGATCCGCCGCCCCCAAAAGGAGATTTCCCGGACACTCGTGCACGGGCGGAGCGCATCGCCGACGGCCCCGGTGGTGGCTAGGGGGGATCGCAGTGGGGCTGTGGATCGCCGCCAAGTCAGCATGCCGCTGACTCAGCACGGCGCCTCTCCGCGCAGCCACCCACTCTTGGCCCAAACTCCCATAAGACCTCACGTTCTTTTTTATTATCCGGCGACTGGCGGACGACAACCACACCCATCATGCGTTTCTCGACCATAACGATTGTTCTCGGCCTCCAACAGGCCGTCTCTGCCGCTTCCCAGACCTTCGCGGCAAGTATCCCGTTTCGCTCGTTTATCCATGCTAACAACCTGCATTCCAGGCGACACTCGCGTCAATATACGCCCTTCCCACCGCCACCGTCCTTCCGTTCCCGACAGTAACAATCCCAGCTCCCGATGCCCAAGCGTTCATCACCGCCGGAGCCTCTTCTGACAACCTGGGCTGGTCCCTCTCCAAAGGCCGCATTCAAAACGGAGGCGACAACTTGGCCTTTGTCGCCGACCCATTCCCCTCTGCTTCACTCGCCAAGGACCCTGATGTCTCGGCATCAACCTATCAAGGTCCAGTGCTTCGAGTGACATACCCTGCCGGCAGTTTTTCTGACAAGACGGGAGGCGGTGAGTCACATTCGTCAGCATAAGTGTGTCAGAATTTCATGATAGTGCCGTCACCGCAGGTGCGCAGTTCATCCAGCTGTGGAACACGACAACAAACCTGCAAAGCATGGTTCTCAGCTACGAAGTCGCCTTTGATTCTAATTTTAACTTTGTCAAAGTACGTTTTTAGACGTGCATCATCTTTCCTTACCTGGGAAGGAATTCCACCTCGGGATACCCAGGTTCAGATACTAAACAGGGTCTATGATATAGGGTGGGAAGCTTCCCGGCCTGAGAGGAGGGCCAGATGTGCTTGGGTGCTCTGGCGGAAAGCAACCCAGCGGAGCCGATTGCTTCAGTACAAGGTGAGCACTCTGTCGCCAAGCTCGCACAAAGGCAAACCAGAATGGGGCAGGTTGATGTGGAGGACCTCTGGGAGCGGTGAAGGCAAGTCGTAAACCATGATGACTCGCATATAGCGTTCTCACGCTCGTTTATCTAGTGTATGCGTATTTGCTCCCTGTAAACGGGATCTGCAACACGAGGGACACTCGCTGCAATGACGATTTCGGAATTTCCATAAATCGAGGTGGGTTTTTGCCCAGCCGATCGCTTCAACCAGTGCCGATCGTCGCTCTACAGGCGCATTTGCTTTCCAAGCTGGTACTTGGAATCGAATCACCATGCTCGTTCGCTTGAACACTCCCGGTGGGTTGCGGATTCCGTTTTATGTGGGGAAAAAACGTTCGAGACTGAACCTTGTCTCCAGGAAACGTGGCCAATGGTCAGCTGCAGTTGTTGTGAGTTCATCCCCAGCCTATTCCGCCATATACGCCCTCTCCTAACTCGCCATGTGTGCCTCTCGGTCGATCTGCGCAGCTACAACGATCTGCTCGCCATTTCCCAAAGCGGCATTCTTTTCCGAGCATCCGAAGATATCCAGTCCATTAGTGGCTTGTTCTTTTCGTAAGTCGTCTCACATTGCTCATTTATGTTCAACTAATCGTCTCCTTGATATCCGATACAAGTACCTTTTTTGGTGGTATGTGTCCAGTTCTTGTATCTCGTCATTCGAGTAAGTTTATCGATCGTCTGACCTCATTGGTTCCCTAGGTGAGGATGCGTCATGGGCCTCGCCCACCGAACAACACACATACTTCCGGAACTTCCGTATGTGGGGTTCAGAATTACCCTCAAACTTGACTGGCAACAAGGTCAACGCTGCATTACCCATTACTGGGGCGATCCCGGCATGGCTTCCTGGGTTTGTGGGCATTCTTTCGGCACTCGTCGGCGCAAGCTTTGCGTTCTAATAGAAACTGGGGACTTTATTTGGTTGAGCCCGCACGGACCTTTTTACTACGATGTTTGCTTATGCTTCCCGGTTAATTCTTGTCTGTGTTTTTTTTCGGCGTAGTCTTGTATCGATTATCGCCTCAGACCAGGACTTTGTTGCAATGGACCTTCATGATCATTGAATTACACGCATTCCCCGAGCGGAGTCGGCGCGAGATGCACACAAGAACAAGGTGCACACCAGAGCAAGATGACAAGAAAAATTCCACCGGAAAGCTACTTCCGGTACCTGCGCGGCAACGTGCGTGAGATGGGAACAGAAAAGCGGTGAACATCAATCCTACCACAAAGTGCTCTTGCGGTTTCTCCGCATCTTTCTCTGCAGCTGGAGCATTCCGTAGAGTAGTGCTTCCGCAGTCGGAGGGCACCCTGGAACGTAGATGTCGACAGGAACAATACCTTTTTTACCGAAGAGGTTAGTGCACTCAAAAAGCGAGTGTCGAACATGAATGCCTACGATCGCAGCCACGGACGACTGAATATGAATAGTGATAATAGCCTCCGCCATTAGCGCACGAGCCCATCGAAATGACCCAGCCTACAAATTCGACCGAGCAAGGGCATTAGCCGATCCATGCATTAACGAAACCAGAGGGGGCTGAAAAGAAGGCACGCACGAGGCTCTGGCATCTGGTCATAGACCTTTCGCAACGCGGGTGCCATCTTGTTGGTCAACGTCCCCGCAACAATCATGATATCCGACTGACGCGGACTCGCGCGAAAGACGACGCCCAGTCGATCCTGATCGTAGCGTGCGGCAGCCATGTGCATCATCTCCACGGCGCAGCATGCAAGGCCTGATCCGCGTTTCGGCCAATTAAAACAAAGTAAACAAATATAAAAAAAGTTGGCCGGGAACGGGTCAGCACCGCGGCTAGCGACACATCGGGCGGGGGGATTCGAGTCCCCACGATCCGCCCAGACGCACCGAATGTCATGGGCCACATCGAACCTTGCCGCGCCCAGTTGGCGATCTTGTCGAGCGTGGAGAGGACGTATTCTGTACGACCAAGGGGTCAAGATCGGGAGATTGGATTTAATCAAGGACGGCGATGGGCTAGAATGTGCAGTGTTGTGGATAGGCCCACGCACCGACTTTGTTATTGGGTGTCTCGAGGCTGAGCTGATTTGATCCACGCTGCGCGAGCCTCGTAGGGGGTGTGGGAGGGCCCGCAATGGGTGCGGGCGCGGAAAAGTCGGTTATGGGAGCATTGTGGTCCGCAATTTGGCAAGAATTTGACATGTGCAATGAACGGAATGCTGGATGACAGTAACACGTTTAGACTAGTCAAGAAAGTGGTTGGATAAGCCCACCATGGATGCCAACGCTCCGCTGGACAAATGGCGCGGAGGAGCCTGTGCCAATGTGTAAGGCGTGTGCTTATTCCCACAGTCTGGTTGCCTACCGAGCCTGTTCAAGACGAGCGGGCGAAGTGTGGCCGCCATGAGTGTGGGCTGCAGGTGATGGAGCAAGCGAATCAAGAAGCGCAATTGAGAGACCATGCTTATGTAATATATCCAGTGCCACCTGTGCCACCCCAAGCATTGAGTCTTGCAAGTCCTATTTTTACACAACTGCGTCTATGATTCAGCATCCCGCGTAACGCCAGCCTCAATTTCACAGGGTTTTAATCGCACGCTATTCCGATCTCTCCAATAGCCGGAACGAATCCCTCGGGTTTCTCTTGCACTACGGAAATGTGGAGACTCGGAAAAAGGCAGGAGCGACCCCAAAGTCCTAGCCCCAACTGAATCACCCCCGATCTTGCATACCTGAAAGGGATTTCTACGGCAGCATGCGCTCGATGTATGGGCGTCAATTGCGCCTTCGCGTCTGTTGCCTTCAACCGTCTCCATAAGATTCCGAATCACAAACTTCCGCCAAGGCGGATATTTGGCATCATACTTGCGCTTTTCTCCGTGGGATCTACTAGCATTATACAACATGGTCCCATACTCGCCCATTTTGCAACCGTGCCTCTTTTACCGGTACAGTCTTCTGGTCGGGAATTCTGTTAGCCCGGCACTGATACAGTTCCAGCCATCCAAACCTATCGTTCTCAGAGTCGACGTGTCTGCGCTATACCACATTTGTCTCAAATTGAGTCGCCTACTTTGAATCTCCGATCCTCTTCTTCGAACCGAGCCCTCGTGGACAGCTGGGTCCGGAGATCGAGAGGCCGTAGACCGTTTAAGCAAAAGACCTCCAGCGTCTTGTCGCGTTTATTTATTCATGGCCCGGAAATTCCTATGACTGGGCCAGCGAAGGACTCTGCTGTGACACACACTGTTCTTTCCGAACGCATGCTGTGCTAGACTCAAGTTTACATCAACCTGGCTGTTAAAGGTTAGCTCTCTTCAATGCGCCTCAAGGATTTGATCGACGATGGACTTTCGCTAGTGGCTCGTACTACCATCAACACATATGCATCGCCCGAGAATAGCCCCCGGTGGTTCACAATCGTTGGTCCGGAAGTTGCAAATACCCCCAAGGGAGCCGGATTAGCAGAAAGCGTTTACTGGGTGTAATATTACAGGCATAATACGACATCGACTCGTCTACATCTTGGCCCTCAGGGTAGTTGGGGGCCTCCTCCATTGGCCAGGCGAATTCATTTTCGCGCCGGCGAAAGCCGAACGATTCAATCCAGGCAACTGCCTAGACAACACTACGGCGCCATCCGACGTATGTATGCTGCTGGGTGACCAATGAGCTCTTACGTTATCGGGTGGAGGGAACGCTATTTTGCCCCCCCTTTGTCAAAATGGAAACAGCAGCTATACTGTTTGCGCGCCAACCCCCGTCTGTTATGTCCATTAGTGGCTTCAGATAGCTGCTTCCGGACTCATGAAATTTCCTGTTTTTCGAAAACTCATCCACCATACGCTAGATCCGGCCATCCCTGTACTTGCACACGCCTTCATCTCTCCCCTGCATAATACATAAGCATTACCCTATGAGTAATCCATCTCGTTTCTTTGCCATACGGTACACAGTGCAAGCTTGTTCTCACGAGGCCCAGGCTAGTTCAGATAACTCGTGGCACTGAGCGGTGTGGAACCTGAGTCAGAAGGCTCTCGTCTAATTAAACACCATAGATAGGAACGAATTGTGCCTTTGAAGATGATATGCTGGCTGTTAGACGTAAAATACAGTACGTATAGAGGACACGTTTGCGAGTTCTCTTTTTGATGTACCTCTGGGTGTTAGGCCGGGTATTCAAACGCTCGAATATGGCTGGCCTGAGCGGAGATACACGTTCATGGACGATCTGGCCGTCATATTTAACCGTAAGGCCAGCGTATGAAGATTTACAAACCTGTGGGATTGGTGAAAGCAATATGGGCCCGGTCAGGTATAGCAGGCTTGTTCTCACAACGTGGCCGACATGCTGGAACGATGTCATCGCAGCACCAGCACCAGGAGCACACCGCGGCAGAAGCCCATTGCAAGACTGTACCCCTCAATCTTCAATTGCCAACACACAAATTGCCCCCTTTCTTTTGATTGATGGCGTACATCCTTTCGGACCGTATCGGGAACTGTATGGCCTAAGTCGAGCGGGCCACATCCCAAGGCAAAAAGTTCGACATGCGGGTTACCCCCGAACTACGCTATATGCGGCCTGTGAACTAAGGTTCTCTCATCAAGGCAACCTCAAACGGACTGGAACACCCACTCATCGCTGGTCTGAAACTCAGACAGGCTACAATTGGTATGAACACTATTCTCGTACATGTCCGAGCTCAACTTGTTCGGAACAAAGACGTCGCCTGAATGGGGCATAGAGGATAGGCAATATATCCTTAAACGGACATCATTATATCGTCCTGTTCCCTCTTTTTATGGGGGCCTCTGGGTGAGAAATAGGCCCGACTAATTTTACATGTAGGAAAACTAGCGGAAAGCACTAGGCATTTTCTGCGAAATTTTTGGATCCACCAGCTCACTAGATCGCTCGCGCGGGAGAGTTGAGTACTGTACCGTACAGCTCTCGGCACGAGTCTATTCAATGCCGTCACAGTTGGATATATAATTTCGTTAAAACAAACTTTTACCACTTGGCAAAAGTGCTGGGCGGTATGGAATACAAACAACAAGATCTGAACAAAGCATGGGGTTGCAAAGCGTACGAGCCGAGGACGACTGACGATCTGCACGACGCATGTGACTGGGGTGGTGCTGGTGAGAATACGTCCGCAATCGGCGGATAGCTGCACGTTGCCAGTGAATTGCAACCAGCTAATCAATGTCCGGATTAATTTCCGTGTCAATTCCACATCACGAAGAGCAATGCCGGCTGCCGCGGTGACGGGGGACCGGCCACCATCGCCGAGGCTCCAACGTAGCCCCAATGGAGAACGTGCCACGTGATTCCATGGGCGTCTTCCTGTTCACCACATCTCACTCAGGCTACAACCGCTCTACGTAAAACTCTGATTGCTCGTGCCCAGAACTTCGCTGGCAAACTAGAGCCGATCAGCCTGATGCTGCATGTTGCGAATATACCTGGGGATGTCCTAATCCACATTGCTTCTCACCTCGAACTTGACGATCTGTGGAGGCTGCGGCAGGCGAGTATGTATCATCTCACACGTGCTGTCATATTCACCGAGAACTGTGCCGTGCGACACTTCGGCCAAAACCGTGCCTGCAGGTGTGCGTTCGGGTGAGAGCGATCGCAGGTACCGACCAGGTATGGCGTGCGGCAAGCTCCCGCCTTGGTCTTCTCACAAGAAACGTGGAGTCACTCTTCGACCCATGGCCACCGAACAGCAGCTCGGAGCTCTCCGCGCCATATGTTCGAGAGGTTATCCGGGCTGTCCGGGTTGATAGGCGCTGGTCGGCGGGTCAGCCAGTTATGGTCACCGGCTATTGCTCCCCCGATGGCTCAACATGGACATATGTCAAACTGGCCGCCGGGCAGTGGATTCTTTGCACAGACGAGAGAGGCGATGTGACAGCCACGCGCCTCTCAAAAGCGGTTCAGCCATCGACACAGCAAGCAAAGCAAGGGATAATCTACGAGGGCAAATTCGATCCATATTGCTCTTGGTCCGGCCCAATCGGATGGTTCCAGCGTCCTGCGATACTCATCGCACAGCTCAAGAGCGATTTTCGTAGGTACATCGTCGCGCTACGCCCTGTTTCAAAGACCGACTGACGCTTTTGCTCTAGCTTGATCGTTCAGTGCTCTTCTCTTCCAACCGCCGATCGTTCATCGGCTCCTGGCACTGCAAGCCGACTCTCACAATGCAAGGTAAACCTCGGCGCGATATCTGTGTTGGCCGTGGAAGTGTACGCAGCCCGGCGTTGCCTTTTAGTCTTGTACAGAAACCTTGACGACAAAATACGCCAGGCCTTCCTGGGTGTTTGGCGCTGGGGCCCAGATGAAGAAGATACGCACCGTGCGCCTAGGCAGATTATGCAAAGTACTCCATTCCAGGTATGTTTCCACGAGCCACGTTTCTATCATCGTGTTGGGGTCCTGATCGAACCCGTCTTCCCCTTCCCGTGGACAAAACAAACAACAAACTGGTCAGGCCAAAGACTGTGAATTTCGTGTGGTCGAATTCATCGGGGGTCCACACGTTTTGGTGGTGCGAGCTAGCGAAAACGCGACGCACTTTGATTTCTACGATCTACCAGGGGAGGAAATACCCGACCCGGCTCTAATCGAGCCTGAACCTCGGATGCCAGTTGCGGGGCTATCTCTCCCCTTGGAATGCCACCAGATTACCCTACCGCAACCTGGATGGGCCAGGTCCGATTCTGTTCACGCGATCAATGTGTTGGCCTGCACCGCAAAGTCTGCAAGGCATAGCGAGCTCATAGCTTATCGGCTTTCGTTTGACGGGCGCAACGCTAGCCTGTCATTCCTGGGTGGTAGTCCACTCCCCGAACATTCTGACTTGATTGATTGCGTACTAGGGGCGCGAGGAGTCCGTGGCGTAGCGAGCATTGCGGCCCCGAGACGGGATGGCCGAGTTGCGCTTGCCCTGTTGACGTGTGATGGTACCTTGCGATTATCTGCTCTCGAACATCCCATCCTTAATAGGCTCCGACCTATGAGGCTCGCATTTGACGAGGTGCGAGCAACAATCGTATTTTGGATGCCGAGGGCGATGTGCATGTGGTACTGTTCGACGCTGAACTTCAGCACGAGTTGGAGTGAGTATGAATACTCAAATTCGTTAATGCAGGATATGTACATATATATCCATACAATCGCATGTTTTTCGCATAACGATACACGAGGCACAGTTGAATAGCATAGGCCTTTGGACGGCTAACCGAAGCCGAGGCTGAGTGGGGAGGAATACCCAGGACGCGAATCGGGTGGGGGAAATCGGGAGACACCAAGCCTAGCCAGAGGCACTGGTGCTCCACACGTCCCGCCACGATGTTTCGCCCTTGAATGACATTTCTCGCCCGTTTTAGGGCATACCATGCTACAGATCGGGCTTGCCTCAAACGGGTATGAGCATGCACGATTTTCGTTACCATTGGCTGTAGGAAGATAGATGAGCACAAGGATATAGTGGGCGCCAAATGATTTCATTTCGCAGATAGATCTGCGGGATGTGCTCAATCTGTATTCCTGAGCATAGCAAACGTATGACTGTGGCCGAAGAGGCAGGATGATCAAGTGGTTTTCGCACGTGGTCGGGAACAACCGCAGCCTCGTGGATAGAACGATCGACTCGGTATGGTACCAGTTGGCCCAAGAGGAACCTTGGTAACCTTAAAAACACGAGATTCGATTATTAAATCTATAATTTACATTTGGCAAACGAGGCCTTAACATCTGGGCTCACCGGGGTCCTCAGCCGCGAAGTGGTCATGAATATCCGAGAATTGTCAATAGTGTGTATTAGTGAATTTAAAGGATATATGCAGGCGGGGATGGGTTAGCAGGGGGTGGGCGTTTTCGGGGTTTGAAAATAAGCACAAGGATGAGACCAAATATAATGAGTAACAGCAGAAATATGCATTTCCTGCGACCCGTATTACGCTGATAGCTGTGCCACTAATTGAGTTCGGTGGCCAATTTAGGGGATGAGGGCATACCGTGTAGCCATATCGAGCTCCTTGACGGCATCTTGCATATGCACGGCCGTCTGCTGGATGTTGTACTCGACGCTGTCGAGGATCGTGCCCTGGTCTATGACGAGATTGGAAAGGTCCTTGAATAGTTCCGCGAGTTGGACGATCGACTTGGCTATTTCAGCAATCTCATGGTTCCGAGACGCCAGGCTCGGGTCCGACTGCTGCATGGCTGAAAGCTGAGACCGGGACTTGAGGGCAAAAGTCAGGGGTGAGAATAGGGGGCGATGCATTATACACACCGCTTCTTCGTCCTGTTGGAGCGAGTCATAGGTGTTGGTCGCGCCCAAGGTCAAGACGCCAGACGCGATCATTTGATCATTGCGACTTATAGCGTGGCCTTGAAGCTCTGTCGATGGGCGATGGATAGCGTAAGAATCCGATCGATGCATCACGCAGAGAAAAAAAGAAACAGACTCTGCATGTATACCCGCTGTTTGGTCCGAAACAGTGCGCTGAGTTCCTGAACCTTGGCAGCAAGCGCACGCTGGACGTTTTGCGCCGAGGTGACATCGTTTTGAGAAGGCGCAATATTAGGGGGAAACGTATGGCTCGAGGTGCTTGCCGATATGCGTTGGATCAAGGATTGGCAGCGCCTGAACTCCTGCGCAGCGGAGTTTGCACGGCATTCGTCAAGGTTTTTGCGAGGAGCGGCGACGTACGCGTGTTATCTCATTTGTCCGAAGCTCGATCTCGCGCTCTTCGTCCGAGCGATCCTTGAACCCCGGAAGCACGCGCTTAGCGTGCAACTTGTCGAGCGCAAAGACTTTAATCGGAAACCAGGGGGCGGAGTTGAGGGAGCGTGCGGGTGTCGGAGTTCAGAGCTTGTAGGCACCGGATCGGATCCGGAAGGATAGTAGCACGTACTCTTGTTTCTCGTATCGACGATGGCGGCTTCGACCTGGTCTGCGATGTCGAGCCTGCGCGGGCGGGAAAATGACTAAAGCGAGCACAACTCTCGGGGCACACGCACCACACGGGGGCGACATCGAGGCGGGTGTCGGTGTCTGGCGTGGGGCGGTGGTCGTCGCGGATGAGGCGCTGTGCCTCGCCGCCGTCGGTGTCGTCGTCGTTGTCGTCGTCGGTGTGGGCGTAGGTGCGGCGGGGGCGGGCGTAGCGGGAGACGCGCGCCTGGGAATCGCGATAAGAGATGAAGAGGAGCGTGCGCGAGCGCGTGGTCGGATCTGAGCCTATGGTGGCCATGAGAGAGTGGGGAAGCAGGCGCGGGCGGACCGGTTACATGTGCAGGAGCCCCCGGACAGTGCCGGAATAGGGGCTGAATTGCGAATAAATGAAAAACAAAAAAACGCAGGGGATCGGGCGGCCGGGACAAAAAGCGGCATGACGCACAGGAGACGATAGCCTGTACCCGTCGTGTCGGGTGCGCCGCTTCTCCAGTCGCCACAATCGCGAGTTTCACAATTTCCCCAGGTTTCCCGCCGACACCAGCTGACTCCAACCACTACCAGCCCTCAACCCGTTCGGTATATAACATGCGCGACTCCGCCTTGGGTCCCGCCGTCGTCGCTCCTCCTCCAACCCCTGTCCCACCCAGCCAGCTCCCACTTGACCATGTGCCGCCAGATCACGTAGGCTGCCCCCCCCCCCTCCAACGCCCACCCCCCTGACGTTGCTCTGTCCACAGCGAAGGAACCCAGCACCGCGGCTGCGGCCACTATGTGAGCACCTCACGGCCCCCTCTGAGTGACGGGCCATTGACTCCGTTCCCAGGTCTTGCACTGGGTCTCTGCGATATATGGTGCGCTCTGAGCGAAAACGCTAGCCACGCTTGCCGTCTGACCGACACCCACAGACTGCGAGGACCCGAAATGCAACAAGAGCTCCAAGCACCCAGATAACTGCAGGACACACAACACTTGCACCACGGTGAGCACCCCCGTCCAACGATCGTCGGCCCACATCCTAAATCTAACCGATGCGCGTCGTGCAGGAATATGGTCCCGATATCCAGAAGTATGCTTACATCCCCACGCGACCCCGACCTTCCCTCTGACTCACCTCTGCTCTAGAATCACCGCAATGAACTACGAGCCATGCGAGCGGTATGTCCGGCGCTTTCCCAAAAAGCCCACCGACTGACGGTGACGTGTTTCCAGATGCAAAGCCTACTTTGCCGCTGGGGGCAAACCTGCTCGACGACACTGAACGGTCATCCAAAAACGCCCCAGTATACCAACCCTCGCGCGCCTTTTCTTGCTCCTCCCACACAATATATCTATTTTTTGCAATTATCGCCTGCATTTGTACGCTCTCCAGCAGCACTCGTATTTGTATCGATTGCAAACTATCTCCCAATTTAAATCCGTTGTCAATTTCTTCACATCCGATTTTATCCGCAACACGCGACTTGCTCAGAACAATGTTTTACACCGTAACAACCGTTCCCGCCGGCACGAAACATGGAAACTCTATTGGCCGCAACTCGCAAACAATGGTTCCTGATCAGACCGCGACGTGTCGGAGTTGATCAAAGTTCAAAAAAAAAAATGTAACTCAAAATTTTTTCCAGCTACCACTGAACGGCTAGGCCCACAACTTGACTTTCCACTGCTCGGAAATGAGTCTGAAACAGTCTCCGCCGCAACGATTCACCCTCTTGGTCCATTTCGTCGCACCACCTGGCGGGGGCCGAACCTGAGCCAGGTTGACACAGGTCTCGCAATATGCGTGTCGCCAATGCATCGAGCGCCGCCAAGTCGTGAATGGGCATTTGCATCAGTGATGAACTCCCGGGCGACGGAGGTGGAGTCCACGCGCCCTGCCAATATATCGCTTCCACCTCCTTGACGAGCTGCTTGTCACCCCAGCGCGCATCACGCGCCGCTGCAGATTCACCGACCCCACCCGATACACCACGCGCACCCCCTCGCAGCTGACCGCCTCCGTTCACACACCCACTCGGGCATGCCATAACTTCCACGTAGTCGTAGGATTTTGATTCTTCGGCTTGGCCAGCCTTGCTAGCTGCCGATCCCATTGTTCGGCGGCCCCGGACAGGAGCACGACCTGCCGCGCCACGGCCAACCGAAATCCCGGCATCACGCCCGACCTTCCGCACGATGTTCTGCAAATTCCGGAATCCGTAGCACTTGGCACCACGGAACAATACCTTTCCTCCAGCCCCTTCGTCAACAAGTGTATACTCCTCGTAATCGGCATTGCGTATTGTTTTGCTTGAAATAGAGGGCGACTGGGCTGTTAGCGAGATCGAATCGATCAGAGACTGAAGGTAGGAGCCGGAGGAGGATCCTAGATGCTGTACAAGCTCTGGTAGCATTGCGTCATCGACACCAGGCGATTCGGAGGCTGTTTTCACGTTGGTTTCTTCTGGAACAGGAGTCGAAATATCCCACCCCTTGTCCCGCATCAGGATTTCGAGCTCCGCCGTAGTCAACACACAATCCACGTCTCGAGTAGATAGAATCTCGCTGTAGAAATCCTCCCTAGACGCCTCGAGTTTCTTGTCGTAACATGGCATGACCGTCACGTGGTAGATAGAGTTAGCACTTAGCACACATACAAGATTAGAGGTACTATCAATCTCGGATAAGAACACGCACCGTTTGCCCCACTTCTTCGCGAGCCATTCTTTCACCAGAGTTCCCATCACCTGCTGCGGGCTCTTTGTCCTTGAAAGGAAAGGAATCATTTCGGGACGAGCCTTCTCGACATAGCACACCCATCCAGGACAAGCACTTGCGACCATGGGTAGCTGTGCATCATCTCGGGAACCGAGGTTCGAGGATGGCGCGCGAGCCCTACGCTCGAAAAACTCTCGCGTGTGCTCCAAAAGCGAAAGATGTCGCGCAAAGGTGGTGTCGTAGATGTGAGAAAATGAAAGCACGCGCGAGGCAAAGGCCTGAACTCTCCGAAGTATTTGACCACTCGTTACCGGGGGGTTTATGGACGCGGCAAACGAAGCCAAGGCTTGCGGCGCGATCGACATGACCAGCGTTTTGTGATCAGGATGTGAAGGGGGTGGGTTCGACTCCACGACTTTGAGAACCTCCTCATGGGACTGCATGGATATCAACACCGATTCGGCGGAGGTGATGCATCCGCTGGACGGTTGGGATTAGGTTCACGTATACCAATCTTAGTAAAGGGGTGGCTTGCCTGCATGCAAGGCAGTCATTGAGGCTGATCTGGGCTTGCTGCAATTTTCTCCGCCCGTTATCCCCACCTTCTTCTTCGTAATACGTTCCGTTGGAATCAATCCCGATCTGAGTCTGTGGCGAAAGGGTAAATTCACCCGATTTCGCCACTATTCATAAGACCCACTCACTGCAGCTGCGTTTTCTACCCTTGGTGCTTTGACTTCTTCTACTGGCTTTATGCATGCTTGAGATGGTGTGATAAAGTCATTCAAATCGGTAAGCGTCTAAGATGGACCATTTAATTATTGAAGTATGGAGATGTGGCGGAGATAGCTACACACCAACCCCCTAGAAAAAGTCATTGTCTATGGTGTATGTGTTTAGGCTATCGATACAGTGATTGCAAGGTAGAGACAGTTGTTGTTCAAACAAGGCTCGAGTGGGGTATCTAGGGGTTTTTTTCCTTACGGCCGAAAGGATGGATGGTCGTTCTCCGCGTGTTGACTAAGATTATCAGCCTCAAAGGCAGCCCACGTGACGCAATTATCGGCATGTACGCTGTTCTCCTCATCTGAATAAAATCCAATTCGATATACAGAAACATAAACCACAGAAGCTCTTCTACAGCTTAGCAGAGCCAGTGTCACTTTTAACCCGGACAATCGCCTTGCCCCAAGTCTTGCGTTCTTCCAAATCCCTAAGCCCCTTCGATACGTTGTCTAGCCCCCTATACTCCGTGTGTTAATCAGCCACACCAGATTAATAGCACCCAATTACTTACTGGTAGATCTCAGAGAATACAACGGGCTTTACCCGGCGCTCTCAAAGAGCCTATGGATAAACGGTTAGCATTAAGCTTGAGCTCCAAAAGGACGAGTGCCTACTCAAACAAGGCCTTCCATACAGACGGCACGTGGCCAATGTCATTTTCTTTGCAATGCATGTCAGAAACCTGGTTCATCAAGTTTAAGGATACCTACTCATGTATGCGCCCCAGTGCACCCCTACAATACTAATGTTCTTTAATAGTACGAGGTTTAGCGGTAACTGTGTGAAATCAAGTTGAATACTCGAAGTTTGGTATCAGCAAGTAGCAGACCTTCTCGATTTGCCCTGCTGCAAAGCCGACGACCAGCGCTCGACCCTAGGATAGAATTACGTCAGATTGAAAACTGTACCTGCCGATCGATGAGGTTTACCTTCCAAGCAATACATTTCAACGAATCCTTAATCAGGCCAACGGGGTCATAGATAACATCTACATCCAAAATTAAAACGTCAGCTGAGTACTTTTTTCAGACTCAGTCGACATACCGACACCCTTTCCACCTGTCAACTTGAGAACTTGTTTTTGCCATTCTGGCTTGGTGTAATCTATTACTTCGTCGGCACCGCCGAGAGACTTGCAGACCTCGAGTTTTTTTTCGGTGCCTGCCGTTGCAATTACTTTTGCGCCCAGAGCTAGGAGAGAAACAGCGGGTAAATATACGTGGACGTTTCCGGAATAAATGATCCGTGCCTTTGGCGATCTGAACTGCGGCCAGACCGACTCCTCCAGCAGCCGCGTGGACTACGTGTCGGGAGGCATCAGTATGGATTTCATCGAAATTTCCAAAATCCGCCTACCCAAGCACCATTCACCTAGTACACAAAGCGGTAAGAATCCCGAATGAAAAGCAGAATAAACATAAAAGGCAGCTTACCAGGTTGAAGTTGGCTCTTCCAACAAGCGCTTCGTAGCTAAAGAGTTATGGTGTTAGGGCTCCGTGCTAGGTGACATTACGGCGATGAATCACCTCGTTGGCCATGTTACGAACAATCCAGCCGCTTGCTCAAACGTAAATCCTTTGGGAATAGGATGAAGGCTTTGCCATTTGGCGGCCACGCGTTCTGCGTATGCTCCCTGTATCCAATTTGAACAATACTGTGTGATTGGACTTAATGGTCGTAGACTTACCTGGGCACTGCCAAAAACTTTGTCGCCTGGCTTGAACGGACAGCCTTTTGGAATAGGAGAAGAGTTGGTAATCACCCCAGCAAACTCTGCGCCAAGGATAAAAGGAAAAGGAGGTTGGTCTTGAGTGCAGATGGGACGTCAGTCAAGCGGACTTTGGCCGCCCCGTGTGAGAAAAACGCACTTTGGTATTTCCCCTGAGACTGCAAGATGTCAAAGAAGTTCAATGCTCTACGTGTGATTCAGTGTCGTTGTATTTGAGCTGGCTCCTGTTTCACAACTCACGCAGCATAGACTTCGACAACCACCTCGTCAGCATTTGGTACTGGCTCTGCAGCCTGATGGGTTCTACAGGAACGTTTGTTTGAATGACAGCGAGTTTCACAATCGACTTACATTGGCTGTTTGGAGGGATGGGCGTATCCATTAATGACAATAGCCTTCATCGCTGTAGCTAGGGGGACTGTGGGCTGACCGGAGTATTGTTATACTCCCGAACCGGTTGCAGGGAATAGCCGAGCACCGGTCATCAGTGATTTGATATTGATGTTTGATCATGATACATAAGATTACAAAAACGTCCGAGACTAGCTAGGCACAAACACACAAGAGACACTGACCGAGTAACCAAAGGCAGCGCATAAGTATCCGGATATATAAGATAGATGGGAATCTTGAATATGAATGAAAATATGCGCGCGGTCGAAAACGAAAACGAAGCGACAACGCAAACCGAGCGCAGGAACAAGTAGTGGAGCGTCCCCAAGAAACGGATGAGACCGAGCGGATCAAGACTCGGAGATGCCAGCGAGAGGCGACTCCTCGGTGTCCTCCTCTTTTTTGGGCGTTGAGGCGGCACGCTTGGCCTTGCGTGAGCTACGAGGTTTCAGCTGCCCAAGGAGGTTTTTACCACCCCTTAAGAACAAAGGATCTGAAGGGCAAAGTTAGCGATGACAGGTAGGGATTGTACAGACAAGGTTAGAACGCACGGGCAAAGCCTGACGCCGACTGGAAGGAGGGACTAGCGTTGGCTTGTGCAACCAGGTCTGCGGCTGCCGGATGATCAGATTGGTCTGCCAACTGTAGCAGCCTGATCGTTGAGACTCGAGTGAACCCATAGAGTCGTAGCTGCCGGACAAATGAACTGATGTTGCTGTCAAAAACCCACGCGTTAATGTCATCGGGCGTCGATGATGATCAAATTTACCTGTGTCTGAAAAACCTGGGCAACACTTGTTGGGCAAATTCGGTAGCGTTCATCAAGAGGAAGGCATCGCCTGTCTCGTTCCAAGCGAGGTACTTGGAGTACTCTGGCCGAGAGAGAATGCTGCGAACAGATCAATTATCCGTCCCCATGGTAGGACGATTTCAGCGCACTCACTGATACAGTTTGCTGATGAATGCTGTGGACTCTTCCTCAGTCGGTACAATGACCTCTGGAAGACTCGAGGATTTGGTGCCCCGATCGGTGCCCTGTCGCCGGATGGGGGGAGGGACATCGTCAGTGGGGGAGCTTGACGATGAGTGACGACTATGTGGCAGGTTCACGGGGAACGATTGGATGGATCGGTACGCAGGGAAGGGGGAGGGCATGGACAGTTGCGTCCGCAAGTGAGGTTGAGATGCGGTTCGGGTCCGTATCGCGAGCGAGCCACCACGGGTATTGCTGGGGCCTGCGGCCGCCATGGGTTTGGGGCCGTCGAGTAGAAAAGGGTTCGGCACATCTGAAGACGGCGGCGGTGGGAAAAACTCGTGCTGAAATGCAGGCTCGAATGAAACCGCTCCGGTAGGCGGCGGTGTCGGGTACGTCACGTCCGACAGCTGAAATGGGGGTGGGTCGAACGCAGGGGGGTAGTACTGAAAGTTGGACGATGTGCTGGAGAGCGCGAGATTAATTGACTCCGGGCCGGACGGCAGGAGCGGCGGCTCGTAGGGCGGCCATGACGTCGAGTACGCAAGGCCGGCAGGATCGGAAGGATAGGGGCGTCTGTCCTGCAGCGCGCCGTGAGCGTTAGAAGAGGCGGGGCGATCAGGATCAAAAGACTTACTTGGAGAAATCCCTAGATGGCGATGGAACGAGGGCGGTGAGCGCTGGGGCGCATGCTGTTTGGGCTGTAGGCAACGCACCTGGTTAGCCATGTGGGATTCAAGTCGTGCGGAGAGACCGTAGGAGCGCGGCGAATGAGGCACTTGTCGGCTACAGTGGGCTCTTTATCATGCGTTGGGCGAGCGTTCAAGGTTGGATCCAGCGATCAGGCTAATGCGGGGCCGGTAAAGTAGCACGCACAGACTGTTTACTCGCGTTGGGATGGCCCTGTCGCGCATAAGCGTACGAGGATCTCGTGGCCAAATAGCCATGCACTCGGGTCCAAGAAGGCTTGCTTTCGCTCGAACCGCCGAAACCATGTGGATGGCTAGGCCCTTTCTCAGCCAGGTACGATAAGGCTCAGTTGTTATTTCAGTCCGTAATGCGAATCGTATCTCTAATGTGACATGTGACTGTGATCGACAAAATATGATCCAACAATTTGACGGAACGCCGCACGTGGCTCCATGTGGGGCAGTCAGGCACTTATTCGTCATCGTCTCCAATGTCACCTACACCTCTGCCGTCAGTGCCGTCCCCTCCACCGACATTCCGCCACTCACCAAGCTCGTACATGCCGAGTCGCTCGCGCTTGGCGGCAAGCGTTGCATCCTGCAACGCCTTGAGCACGCCTGGATACGAGGCCAGGTACCGGTCCTTCTTGTCAATCATGGCGAGACCTTTCCGGCCGATCTTATTAGCGAAAGCCGGTTCAGCAACATGTAAAGGCTCTTACCATCTCGGACTAATTCGGCGTTTATCGACGCGTGTGGATCATTCGCAGTCTGCGGGTCCTGTGGATCAATCAACCTCAGATGCAAAATGTGCCCGTCCTTGTGGTCAATGTTAGCCACAAGCTTTCGGTCCTGGTGTCCAAATCAAGCTTAGCACTCGGCGGGGAAGCTCCTTCATATCCGAAGGCATCAGGTTACGAACCTCGGCCAGCGACCGGAAACGGGCGAGTGCGTCCTCAGCGTACTCGGTCTCGGGACCTGCGAGCTTTACGAAACTGAGTCGCGCATCTTGAGCTTGGGGAGGGAGAGATTTGAAACGCGGATCCAGAGGACGAGTGTTCGAAAACGCGGTCGTCTCTTGGTTCCCATAGTCACTGTATGCGTGGGATCGTTGCGATCAGACTGCGAAAATCCAAAGTCGGGGCAGGATACTCACATAAACGTGAGCTCGACCTCCCTCTTAGCGACCGAGGAGCGTTTGACCTTTGCGCGATACCACGCGCCGTCGCCAGAAAACTTTGCCTGAAGGTGTGACACCGGTCACGCATAGTCAAATTCAAAGAACGCTAGAACCCACCGCTATAAGCTCTCCAGCCTTTGGCGTAAAACTGGGCACAACAGGTGCACTTCGGTAGTGCACCGCAAACTCTTTCATCAAGTTTTCCAGCTGTTTAGTGTCTGGAGTAACATTTTTTTTTGCGGGTGAAGCGGGCCGGACGTTAGCATGAGACATTGATGCGCAGCACAAATGAGGCGCTCGCAGCGCGCCTTCTGTACGAATTAGGTAAAGAAGCTGGCTTACTTTCATTGAGAACCTGAAATGAGAACCCAAACGATGGCGTTGAACGGATATCAGATACAAGGATGTCCAGATACTCGGATTTGAGAGGCGTTGCGCCGTCGTCGGTTGGTGCCGGGACTACCTCTTCTGCGCTCGCATCGAAGTCGTGCCAGATCTAGAGCATATCCATCAACCTCACGCACAACACGCTCTTTAAGACGGACCTACGTTGCGTTTGTTGGCTTTGGCTTCAGCGTCTGCCTCGTACAAGGTCTTACTCCATGGCAAAGATTCGGCAGAATAATCATGGATTGTGGCGAGACCTATTATCAAAAAAGGGGTCAACAAATCCGATCTGCGAGTTACCGAAGGGTACGGGGCGAGAGGTTAGGTCAGGAGGTCCACAGCGATCGCCCTCCTCGACCCTCCGCGGCAAAAGGTGCTCAGTAACCAGCGGAGATGGATATCCCTTACCTTCGCGAACCAGTGTCACGGCAGCGTTTTCTGTTTTATTCAAATAAAGCGCGCCGATGAAGCCGCCGGTTTTGTCGGTGGCCTCGAATTCGACTTCTACATCACGCTGCATGTAGCGTCTTGTAGCAAAGTCAAGGGCTTCCTGGCCATACGGTTCACTCTTTTCGGACGCGTTACGAGCCGTACGTGGTGCACGGATGCCACTCAAGACCAGCGTGAGGGACAGATTTTCTTTTGGGATCAACACCTTGAACCTGGAGCCAGATGCGACGTAATCGACCACGGCTGGCACACGCCCTTGGCGCTTAAAAGATGATAACCAGCTTGCAGCCTTGGCACTAGACTGGCAAAACAGAGCAAGCGCGTTAGCCTGGGGACCTGTTTTGTAATGGTACCTGACGGCCAACCTCTGAAGCATTGATTATCCGCGGTAGGGCTATTTCTTTATTAGAATGAATACCACGCAGTTCGGTGAGAGCACTGTCCGCAACACCGCGAGTTCGGCGTGTTAATCGACATGTCATGAGCGTGGGATATCGACTTACTTTTGTTCCGCAGCCATCAGTTTGTCATACTCGCTGGAACGAGATTCATCATCACGCCGGTGTCGCAGCGCCGTTGCTAAGCCTTTTTCGATGAGCTGCTCCGCGATGTTCCTGGGTATCACCGTCGGTTCATTAGTCAATCGTGCGTGTATGCGTGATCCAACCGACATACGTCTGAGCATTTCCATAACGGATCGTGACCTACAAAAAAGATAAGAAATCGTTTGGAAATTACGCCAAAGACAAGCGGATCTACTCGAACTCACGGCATCACGCTCTTCAAACTCTCCTTCTTTTGGCCGAACGAAGTCGACATTTACTTTGACATGCTTGCCGATCAACTTTTTGCGCAGGAACTGAAATGGTGATTAGGTAGCCAAGGTGCACCAAAATAGTCAGTCTGGTGCGAGAAATTTCTGATCGAAATGCCGTATACCTCTCGCGCTTCGTTCGCATAATACGCTTGTTTCGGTTCCGATGCCCTAGAGATCCCAATTAGCCCTTGCTGCGGGAACCAATAGTATCGATGCGCAGCGAAACCCACTTGGGTGCTCGAACGGAGCTCAGTTGTACACGCCGTTCCTTGCCACCTTTTTCCAAGATAGACAGCTGATCTCCACTCCATATTCTAATCAAATGAAAGAAGGAAACGTTGATGAGTCGGGGTTAACAGCTATGACAACCACAGAAAACCTACCGCACCACTGTTGCATCGAAGGTCCCGCGTTGAGTTGTGGGAGCAGCGCCGCCGGCCACCTTGGCTGGGGCAGCAACCTTAGAATAGAGATTCAATCGCTTTTCCTTGGCAGATCTTTGATAAGCGGTTAATTCGCCGGCGTGGATCGCATGAACAAAAATCCAGCGCACTTTTCAGCGGCCCTCAGACGCTCCATAGCCCCGCCGGCGGCCAACATGCCTGCGTGCCAATCGACCACACGGGCCAAGCCGGCGCCAACCAAGAATTCGGCAATGTTACCGTTGGGATGCAACACATTACCTAGGTGACTCGTGTCAATGAGAATTAATGACCAGATCGGATAATGATCGTACCAATGAAAATACTCGCGCTCGGAGGCGGCGCATTAGGAGATGCAGAAGCGAAGGGTGTAGACGTCGGAGCCGGGAGCGACAGGATCTGAACTCGAACCGACCGTTGCAACAGTCGCTGGGACATCCCGTAAGTAGGTCATTCGTATCACGTAGGACAAGTTGACCACACGAACCGATTCGACGAAGAATTTGGCCTATAACGTCAAAAGTCAAGGATCGGGGCTAGCCTGCCGGATGATCTACTCACTTCTTCGCCCCATTCCTCAGCAGCTTCTCCATCCCGACCACTGGCACGCGGGCAACGCACACCAGCGAGTGAAACATTTGCAAACTGGTGCTGATCATCTGGCATCAACAAGCGAACGCGAAGTGTGCTACCATCTCGAACTTGTTCCACGATGGCTAGAACGTAGGGTCAGCGAAGCGCTCAAGCTCGGAGTGGCGCGCCAGCAGCTCACCATCAATATTTTTGCCTTTCCACTCGCTAGAAGGTAACCCCCCTATCTCAGGCACCACATTGCGGGATGATAAGGTTTCTGGACTCACTTGACGAACGCCGCTGAGTCAACTGGCATCGTGTGCTGTATGTTGTGATTCTACATGGACAGTTGTATCATGCGTCATACCTGGAGCTCACTCAGCAACACAGCATGCTCACCTTGGGACCTTGGGGGTTCCACATTCCAACCATACCGTTCCGCGCCTCGGTCTCGAGATCCTTGCGGCGCGTATCCTCTTCGGTCGGCTCGCGTTTGATATCCTTGCATTTTGCGAACCCCGCACGGAGAACCTCGTTCGCGACATTTTGACCGTTGATTTCTGCATGACCAAAATCGGACGGGACATCGTCTTTTGGGGGGAGCGAATAGGTCGAGGTAAAGCTGATGGGCTTTCCGACAGCAAACTGGCGCAGAAATTCGCGACACTCGTACGCCCAGGGCTATATATATGTAGGGCGGGGGATGCCTGGAGTCAGAATCTGCCATGTGAGTAATCCTAGGCACCGACCTCATCCTCCTTGGAAGCCGTTCCCATCCGAGGGGAAACTATTTCAGCCAAATGAAGGATACTAAATATAATCGGAAATGATTAATTCCAGGATATTCCAGTTGACATGAGGCACGTGCCCAGGCTGGGCGGCGCGGTCGAGCTACTCACCGTTCTTTTGGGGGTTGACCTTGGGGGCCTGGAGGACCTCGTAGGACAAGGGTATCACCAGAGAGCACAGCTGCAAGCAGACACGCAGGGGCAATGAGTAACTACCCAAGTTTGGTGGACAAGCGCGTACATTTGACGGTCTAGAGCGAGCAATGGAAATCGAGCGCGTAAGTGCATTGCGTGACTGCATCATTGTTTCTTTTTCGCTCACAGCTTTCATAGACATGATTGAGATCTGGGTGAATACAAGATATGGACAGCGAAGAGTCGAAAGTGCAGTAATTTGATTCCGGCGGCTCCCAAATAGGAGTCACGTGCAGGTGCTTGGTGGCTTCGTGTCCTTGCATTGTCCTTGAGGCTGGTCTGTGCTCGTGGCCGCTGTGTCTGCCAGCGCGGAAATGCGCAGCCCAGTCGTGTGAATGCGTCGTGCTCGCGATACCGCACTTCACCTTAGGAACCATCGCCCCACTTCCGCACGATTCCCATGAATAGAGTAAATCAAAAACCTAAAAACTCTTGTTTTGTCGTGTTACATCTATGTTTCTGTCAAATCCGTCTCTTCTCCGGAGGATATTCGTCTATTGTCTAAAATCCGATAAGGTATAGATTCATACTCACAGACATATCATGCCGATGAGTTGTCATAAATCGGAGACCGGAGACAGACTGGTTCCGGACAATAATCCTGTCATACACGTACAAGCTGGGGTTCATTACATATGATAGACAACAATAGGACATCCATATATCATGCATGACAATAGACAAAACATACATCAGCCTCGAGTCCTTACGTCTCTAAGCACAATTCAAGTGAGAAAAAAAAAAAAAGCACAACACTCGGGTATCACATTTCAATTCTCGGTCGTTTCCGGTTCAGTCCTGTTGCGCGAAGCGGATGCCATCATATCTTCGGTAGCGGACTCCGTCTCAACTCCAGTCTCCACTTCACGCTCCGGTGGCGGTTCGATCCCCCGCTCTACGCCCGCTTCACCGTCCCGCACCTCCGTGCCAAAAGCCGGTCCCGATCCCGCTTCGACCGCTTCCGCGTCCTCCGCCATAGAAGCGTCGACTGCCAGCGACATGACAGACGTAAGTGCCTCTTGTGTCGCGGACCCCGGGATCGTGTTCTTGACAGGCTTGCCGCTCATCACAGGGGGATCGACAAAGTCCCACGGGCGGGGCACGAGTGCAGCAGGCATTACCCTGTGTCAGAACCCGCCGCAGCGTCAAATGCACCCAGTCAAAAATTAAGGCAGCGGTACATTTCATCCAAATAGGAGGCGTCAAGGGAAACCCGGTCAGTAAAAGTCTAAATGGCCAGGAGCGATCACGCTACTCACCATGTTGCCGCGCACACGACTCCGCGCCCCTTGTCTTGTGCTTTGATCGCGTTCCATTCGAAGTCGATAAACTGTGCAATATAGCGGATAAACGGCAGCATCTCGCGGACACCATTCGAAAAAAGTGAAAACGCCGTAAGAAAATTTAGCAGGGCGCTCGAGATCGACTTTGCGTTATCCAAATAACGCATAGTAGGCGGAGGGAAGACAACTTCGTAGCCCCACCAGTCTAACAAAAATTTTAAAATCATGTCATCTTCTCGGTGGCACGCATTTACTCACAGGTAAGTACGCTCATGCGATCCTTGGGTGGATAAACTCCTACGTGTGACGGTAGCACCGCTGCAGTTGTTGCAAACCCGAGGCTCATCAGCGTCTGTCCGACCTTCTCCATGCCGTCGACCAAGCTACCAGCACTGGGTACACTACCGGCCAACGGCCCGTTCTTGTCGGCAGATTGGCCGAATCCAAGATCAGGTGTTGTAAGATCTGCGGTTAACGAAGCTGCATTTACCGACGACATGTCTGGAGACGTCTGAAGGTTAACCAGCCGCATATTCTTGAGCACGGGGATCAGCGATGCAAGATCTGCAGAAGCAATGTTGACACCTGCACCACTCAATGCGCTCTGGGATCCTTGGGCAGCGAACCGAGAGCCGGTGAGCTTGGAAAAATGTTTCTCTTCTGCCTCTTCGTCTGTCACGTCCAAACAGCAGCCGTGGATAGGCACCGCGACTATACCATCACTTTCTTTGGTCACGTCTTGGTGCTTCCCTTCCTCTCCTCCCCTGGTCCCTCGTCCAAACACCCGACCTTTCTTCCTGTGAACCGTGTCGACTCGTTCCGCAGTTGCGGGCGGTAGATCAGGGGGCGGGAGTTCTCTCAACACAGCGATCACGCGGTTCGCTTCTGTAGGTACGAGCAGTTGTTGGTTGAGCTTTCGCAAGGCGAGAGCTGCCGAGGCCTTGGGATCGCTGGGCTTCTTTCCCTTGTCTTTAGTATTGGGATCCAGAGCGGCAGGGCCGATGATCAGAGTGCGTAGACTCAGTGCCGATTCGAGAGCGCGCTTGTCAGTCTTGGCGGCCTTGGGTGCTGCCGGTTTGCGCGAGCCGAGCAGACCAACCGGAATAAGACTGTTGCTTCGTTTATGCGCGCGTGCTCGACCAAACTGGCTAGAACTTCCGACCTCAACCTCCGACTCAGGTTCGACGCCTTCGTACACCACACGCTCCGTGGGAGGAACATACGTCGGGAACGCGTGCGGCGGCCGGCTATCTTTGCCATAGAAGAAGCCAAATGAACGCAACGAGATCCTCCTCTGGGGCCGTGGTGGACGCACGGGTCGCGTGCGTCCGCTCATCGTCCCAGTCGTCCGCGAACTCGGTCGGCTCGAGCTCCCCATCCGTCCCCTCGAAAAATCGCGTGCCGTTGGGGGGTGTCGAGCCTCGTACCGGAAACGGCAAGCTGTGGGCGGGGCTCTCGACTTTGGCTTCGGCTTCGGCACCAGGTGTGGAGCCAGGAAGGTCACACGCCTCGACCTCGGCGTCGTCGTCCCCGGCAGCCTCCTCGTAATCGTCGGGCACATAACGCTCGTTGAACTGTTCGGCAGCCGCTATGGGCAGATCGCCATCCTTGGTGGGCAAATTAGGGGGCGGCTGAGGAGTGGATACCGCGGACTTTGCCGCCGCGCGCTTCGAGCGCGAGTTCCGCTTGACAAGCACGTTATGCTTCGGGGTGGGAGAACGCGGGGGGTTTGATGGCACAATGACGTGTTCTGCCGCCTCCGAGTCGACAGACGGCGGAGCGTGGACAGTCGAGGGTGGCTGGGCGCGAGGGCTCCCCATCGGCCGTGGTCGCAGGGTCGGAAACAGGAACGGGGGGTACGGTGTCTTTTCTCAACTCGTTGCCGGCCGGATCCCATTTCTTGACTAGCTTGGGATGCGAGCGAACAACCGGAGAAACTCCCTCGTTCTACGCAAGGCCAGCCTCAGATCAGCGTACATCATTAGGGGGCGACAATAAACGCCGCACTTGCCTCGATGGGCTCCGATTTACGGGCTTTCAGCTCTTCGGGAGAGGTCGATTGGAGGTCGAAGCTCGCCTTGGGTGTGCCCTTGCCAGCCAGCCCATCCTCGCGGGTATCGACCACGGCGTGGGTATCTTTCCAGGACCAGAGCTTGATGGCCTTGGTCGCCGAACGCGGCAGTACGATCATGGTCGGAATGGGCGGGAAAAAGTGTGGTGGAGACAGCGAGCAGACGGCAACGGGCTTGAGCGTTGGGGGAGAGCTCGCGGTGGGGCCCCATTTTTCTCTAGGTCTTTATACACACCCTACTTAGGGGCTCTCAGTCGAAGAGGCGGGGACCCTCCACGTGATAAACATCATCGCTCGTTTCAGTATGAAAAAGAGTCGACCCTCATTTCATAAGGGGGCGGACCCGGAGACCTTGGCCATGCCTATATTTGTATACGATACCAATCCGATATATATGCAAGCGATCCTTCTAAAGTACATTCATAAGATATATAAAAAAAGACGACAAAGCCAGACAGGATGACAGCAAGCGCCGACCCAAGTGGGCATGCGCGCGCCGAGCAAATGCGCTAGACCACACTCAGCCACCACGGTGAGACCTAAAATAGTGCGACGGGACGACGAATACTAGTGGAGCGGCGAGTACATGCACTTGACAGATGGACAGGGTTCGATTGAGCCGAAACTGCAGGGCCGAGACCAAAAAGCACAACCGCATAATCAGACGGGATGATAGACAAAATAGAGAAAAGGTGAAGATAAACCAGAAAAAAAGTCAAGGATTGTCAGAGCCGGGGTACTCAAAAGTCAAGCAGTTGGGGTAAAAATGTACGCTGGACAGGATTCAACATGAGAGGAAAAAGCGAAAAGAAGGCGGAGATCTTGCGATAATACGAAGAAATTAAATCCGGCATACGAAGCGAAAGAAAAACGAGCTGCATGCAAGTAACATGGACAAAGGCATCATCGACGCGCACAATGGATCTTCATCGCCTCAGCAGATCCAAGCTCTGGCACTCCGCACTTGGATATCGGATCGCGACAAAATCATCTACAGGCACAGCGTCAAGCCGCTTTCCCGACCCGTTACACCGACGACGGTGCTCCTGGCGTATCCGGCTGTGGGTGTTTGCAAAGCGGGATCTGGATCTGAACCGTCCAACTCGCTCATGCTCGATCCTTCTTGTTCGCGATGCGAATATCCGGTGCGGTATGTTTGTTGAGGCACGGGACCGTTATAAAACGGTTCGCCGCTCCTCATGTGAGTGTCCCACTCGGTCTTCTTCTTATGGCCGCCGGTCAAAAAAGACGCCAGCCTCCGACCCACGCTTCCTCGCTTTAGCGAGTCGGTCTTGCCTGATCCCAATCCCGCTCGATCCAGACTCCCTAGCGACCGACGCGAGCCACCAAACTCGTCATATCGAGCTCCGATCCGGGGCGGGGGAAGAAGGGGGCTCCCGTCGGGAGCATACAGGTCGGGACGGGCAGTGAGACCACCAAACGACTGCCGTCGTCCTTCGCTGCGGAAGGCGGGCTGGGGTGCAATCAGGGCCTCCATCCCGTTGTATCCACTGCCCAAGGACATCTCGGAGCGACGGGAGCCATACGCGGCAAGAGTCTGTGGCCGTGCGTCCATCTGCGGCCGGTTGTTGCGCGCGAAAGCCTCGGTTGGCAACGGGGGAAGTGATTTGTTGACGTTAGCGATGGATGCAGGGCGCCCGCCCACGGTACCCGCACCGGCGCTCACAGAACGTCGGCCTGGCACACTGTTCATGCTGAACGTCTGGGAGTTGGGCGAGAGCGTCATGCCTGACGTGGGTGATGGCACCTCCAGATATGACGCGTTGTCCTTCATTCCGTTCTTTTCACGCCTTTCCTCGTCACTGCCGCTGTCGCGCCAAGGGAACCGCTGGGAAGTCGGGCTGGGCAATATGCTTGAAGGCGCTGTAGCAGGGCTCATCGGTGCTGCTGATCGGCTAGAACTAGTAGGGGTGGACGCACGTCGGTCCAAGTCCCTCGACCCTGAGCTTCCGCCTGCACGCTCGCCTCCCTGGCGTGCGACAAGGTAAGAGAGGGGTGGGGGTGGCGCGAGTGGCTCGTCGTCAATGTTGTGTTTCTCCTGCATGGCGGCTTGCTTTTCCTTCGCGGCAGTGCCGGTAACAATCTTCCAGATCTTGGTAAGGCCTTTGGCTTTCTTTTTCTTGTCGTGGATGCTGCGCTGGTCGGCGTGAATAGTGCCATCTGCGCCTGTCGCGACCGAAGGCGCCAGTGACATTTGATCGTATGGCATGCGGTGTGCCTGCTTCTCCTGATCGAGGACGATGCTGCAACACAATGAACAACATTCAGTATCATGACGAGGAAATGCCAACAAGGAACATACTGCATGTCGGCAACGCTGTCATAAACACTGCCTCGGTAGGGACCGTTGGGACCTGCCGGTCCAAAACTGGCCTCGCTTCCGAGCCCGCTCCAGTGTCTGAAGTTGAGGAAGCTCTTTTTGCCAGCGCGGCTCTCGAAAGAACTTTGGGAAGAACGAGTATGAATCGAAGGTCGTGCACCTGTTGGACCAAGAGGGGGACTGAGGGGTGTCGACATGCGACGGGAGACGGGACTGGCGGGGGTGGTGGTGAGCGCCGGCTGGGATCTACCCATCGCGCCCATACGACTCCCTGCATCGGGAGGCGGGCTCGACGAATAGACAGACGTCGTGTCCGCGTTGCCAACCGAGCCCTTGCTTTGGCGGGAACTTTTCCGCGCATGGCGCTTCGCACTGCGCTTGCGTTCGCGTTCCTCCTTGCGGAGGTCGACTCGCTCTTGAATCATGCCGCTCGCGAGCAGAGTAACGTCCCGAGCAGGGTCTGGGCTTGCGATAAAGCCGAGCTCCTCGGGGTTCGTGGGCGCACGGATGCGGACAGGGCCGTCGTTGAGATCGTACGCTGAGCGACGGAGTGCATGGTATGTATCGCGCAGGCGGTTGTCGAGCAGACGAGACTCGCGTGCGGCCTGGGCCCGGGCATGCTGCTCTGCCTCGAGCAAGGCGGCCTGCTTGCGCACAAAGTCGGTGAGCGTGATCCACCGTGCCTGGGGTTCTTTCGGGTGCTGCCAGCAGACATCAGCACACTAAGCGGTTGAGAAAAAAAAACATGTGAAAACGCACCATCTGGGTCCAAACGCGCAGGTTGTCGGTCGTCAGTGGGGTGCCCCGAGCAGACGTACGCCGGCGGACAGCGGGGTCGGGGGCAGTGCCGGAACGGGCCTCTTCCTCCTCGCGGCGGACGAGTTCCTCGTACCAAACATCGCTCTCGCGGGCCCAGATGCCAGGGCTGGTGACGTCGACGTCGGCCATGTCGCGGTCGCGCATCATGCACTCGACGCAGACCTCCTCGATGGCGGCGGTGACGGGCTGGACAGGGGGCGCGGGGGCGGGCGGGGCTGGGTAGCGGGAGTCGCGGGGCGCAAAATCGTCGGCGAGGTCCTCGGGGAGAAAGTACATCTCGGGGACGACGCGCAGCTGGCTGTCGCGCGGGGGGGATGTGCGGCGGGCCATCTGGGGCGAGAAGAGGCCGAGGTGGGTCTTGGGGATGCTCACGCCGGGAATGTCGAGCGACCGCGTGGGCGACGGAGGAGTCTGAGACCGCGAGCTGGACGGTGACGGTGACGGGGACGGGGCAGCCATCAAGCTACTTTGCTGCGACCGGTCACGTGCACAGGGTTTATCGTCACAAGGCAGTCCGTGCTCCACCCAACAATTTCCAATTCGACAGCACCGGACCAACACAGGGCGCTCGGCTCAGCTGCCAACTGCCAGCCGCCAAGTCCTTTCTCTATTTACAGACAAATCTTTGCAGATCCCTCTGGGCCCCAGCTCTTGGCCAGCGCCAGTCCAATGCTCAGCACCAGCACCACCAGCCCAAACGCCGCACACAGCACCGCCGGCAGCTTCGCCCGCGAGTGCCACGCCTCGTGCGCCGGCAACAGCCTGATGTAGCACAGCGCTGGGAACACAAACGCCAGCGCGGTCGCAGAGGCCCCCCTGTTATCTCGAGCATGACACCTGATCGAAGCCAGGTCAACGATCGCTCCGAAGCATGCGCCCTTTACGTACCCAAATCGCACGTTATCAATGCCACTGCATCGGCACAGGTCAGCTTCCCCGCCGCCGTATTCTTTCACGCGCATACACTCACCGACCATCGAGGAAAAAAGGATCGACGTCGTGAACAGCACGTGTCGCGTCTGGTCAAACGCTTCGTGTGCGAAAAAGTACTCTTCGATGACCTCTCGGCACACCATGAGCTCCATCGGCGTCGTTGTCACCATGTTCGCGCCAAAGCAGAACCGCGCAATGTTGATGACCGTATCATCCTGCCAGCCACCCACAGCACGTCAGCATCGCGTGTGCGTCCCTGTAAACATCGGGCGCTCGTCCACGCGCAGGATTTGATATGACCTCACTCAGGCCAGATGAAGACCCACCTGTGGAAAGTTGTTCAACACGTTCCCTTGTGTCCGATCGGTAAACACCAAAAAGGCAGGCACGGCCAGCGTCAAACACGCAACGAGCGAGACGCCCGCCGCGACGTGCGTCACCCGGTCGAACCGGTCCATCGTCGGCGTCCGCAGACTGCCGTAGATCAACAAGCTGTTGTGGTGGCATACAAATGCAAAGCTTATCACACCGATAGCTTGAAAGATTTGGGGTTGCATGAATGAGAACTTGACAGACGCGGACTGGGTACCCTTGAGTTCGGGAGCTACCCGTGACCCCTCAAAGAGCACAGTCGTCACAATGATCAGCATCCCGATGAGGGCGAATGTGCTCGCCCGCGCGAGAGAAGAGATGGAGCGATATAGTGATAGGGGGTAGGAGATGCATGTTGTGCACAAAACCACAAGAAAGTCGCGGCGTGCCAGAATGGACAGGACGGGTATGGTGCTCAAGCTCGGAAATAGCTGCCGAATAACGTGAGGTATCGTATCGCCTACACATCACAAAGTTAGCACATCCCGATGGACACGGTACCTGCCTAGGCATCTGACCGATGATTATCCCTGAGTGCCAATCGAATAAGGACTATATGCGATCGTACCCCGAACCACACTCACCAAATGCGCACATTCCTGTCTCCCCGCAACAACCGTGAGAGGGTAAGCCGCGGATCCGCAGAACTTTGTTGTACGTGTGCACTTACCTCCAAACGCAAACGCAAATTGGAAGAACGATACTGCCGCACGTCCGCTCGAGCCTAGGCACCAAGTTGTGACCTCAGCCACACCTTCTACCCCACAGGGCATCTGAATCTGAAATCATACCATAACAATACCCCATGATATCGATGTACGAGGTTCTACCACTTAGTTTGGCATTCCGCACAATGAGTCGGATCGTCCAGTCGGTTACACCAGCGAGTACCACAAGGAGCACGATCCCGGTGAAGAATCCAGCTTGGCTAACCGCATAGGGCAGACCTGGGCAAGGTCAGCCCAGCCCCTGAGCTCGAGAAGATGTGCGTACCAATTATACCTGAAAATCGAAGTCGATTAATAAACACGTACAATTACCCCAATCTCCACCGTCAAGGGGTCCGGCCTGCCCAGCCAGCGGTCTCGGCGCAATCACTATTCAACAAACAAACTCACCAGCGCCGAGGATAGAATTCGCCATGTTAAACATCGAATCGAGCATGTTCCCACCCGAGTGCTGACGTGCCGCAAGCTCCGCCAGATCTATCCGCGAGCTTGGATCATCATCGTCGTATACCACGCGTCCGTTGACCAAGGCTCCGCCAGTAGCGCCATTTGACAGCGTGTGGAGAGGCAGATCTGGGTTCCGCCGCACCGCAGACGCATCTGCTAGCCCTACGAGTAGGGGCATTCGTTGATCCGAACCATGACTAGGATGAACGTCGTCGTCGTTGTCTAGCACATCCGAGTCGAGTTCAAATTCTAGCAAAATACCCAAGGGTTTGTGAGATCGACTCGCGAGAATAAAAAATTATGTGCAGACCCACCCGCCTCTCGACTTTGCATAGTCGACCTCAGGGGGGGAGCAAACGTTCTGGACTCTTGCACCCTTCCGCCAGAGGTCTCGTCGCGCCTAACACTGCTCTCCCCTTCCTCCTCTCATCAATGGCAAACACGACCTCGGCCTCGCGCTCGTTGTCACCCAGCAACGGCTCATGGGCCTGGTCTCCCGGAGCTTGCCGGCTATTAGATTTCGTCTTTGAGCGACCAAGCATCATCGCATTTCGTCAAAGAGCCAGACTTGTATACTTGTATCGTTGTCGCTCGACGTGGTTGAGTTTTGGAAATTGAGGCGGCCGCTGCGCGCACCGCCACACGCGTAATGTGATTTTGCTCTTTTGGGAAGTGATCGATGTGCCCGAGCCCCGAAGCAGCAGGACAATTGAAACCTGGCTCTATACCACAACTACCTTCTCACGTACACTCCATCACTTTTACCGAATGGGGAGCGACTCCATAACGCTCGTGTCTGCACCCGGCAAGGTGCTGATTGCTGGAGGCTATCTCGTTCTAGATCCTAAATACTCTGGATTGGTTGTTTCGACTTCGTCGCGATTTTACACTGTAATCAAACCTGCGAAAAGCGCTGAGAATGTTACGCCCACCAAAAGGATCAACGTGTACTCTCCCCAGTTCGAGGGCGCCAGCTGGGGTTACGACGTTGCTGTAAATGGGGCTGCTGTTGATATCCAATCGTACGTTACGTGTTCGCTATTATACGGGCATTTTCACCGCTGAAACAAGTTTATCATCTATCTTACTAAAAATCAATGGCCATTAGAGTAGATGATGGAACCAGTTCCAAAAACCGCTTTGTGCAGACTGCCCTTGAAGGCACGCTCGGGCTTGCGCTCGAGATTCGGGGAGCAGACAAGTTTCTGTCCAGCTTTGGACTAGGACTAGAGATTTACGTACTTGCAGCAAACGACTTCTATTCGCAACGCGCAAGCGTGAGTTCTTCTTCCCCCTGCACCAACAGGTTTCATTCTTACGTCTTTTTTTCCCCCTGCGATAGCTCACAGCTCGGAATTTGCCTCCTACGCTAGAATCGCTTGCTTCCATCCCACCCTTCCTCCCTCAAGGTGTTCCCCTCTCCAAAGTCCACAAGACCGGTCTCGGTTCCTCGGCTTCGCTCATCACCTCGCTCGTTTCCGCCTTGCTCCTACATTTCGAGGCCATTCCCTCCGATTCCCTGTCGGAGGAATGTAAGGACCCAGCCGGCCGAAGACTAGCTCACAATGTCGCGCAATATGTGCATTGCTTGGCTCAAGGGAAAGTTGGGAGCGGATTCGATGTTTGCGCAGCAGCGTTTGGCAGTCACTTGTATAAGCGTTTCGAACCAGGTGTGATCGCGGAGATTATGCAAGGAAAGGTGCGTATCTTGTCGTTGTGTTATTGAACGCGAGTGCTTACAAACATCCTAATATGCGTCCAGCCAACAGGCGCGACGCTCCTTTCGACTCTTTCTCCCTCGAACGAAGCATGGAATTACTCAGTCGGACCATTCGGCCTTCCCTACCTCACCCGTATGATCTTGGCGGACGTAGATTCGGGCAGCGACACCCCGTCGATGGTCGGAAATGTATTGAAATGGAGAAAGGCAGAGCCCGAGATAGGTGTGCCTTTTCGATGCACTGGACTGCGTTTGATACGAATAAACGTGGTGCAGCCCACCAGTTATGGGAAGGTTTACACAGATGCAATACCGGCCTTGGAGATATTATCCTTCGCCTGCGCAAAAAACACGAAGCGGACCCTGTGGAATACGCCAACACTGTTGACAAGCTCGCACGGGAAGTAGGAGAAGAGGTATGTGTAAACGATCCCACCAAGAAGGCTACACCACTAATTGACTATATGCAGTGGGAGCGCCACAGTCCCATAGATTCTCTCGAAGTTACGACTGCGCAACTTTTTGGGACGACAAGGCACCTTACCAAGGTGAGCCTTCCCCCTTCTGGTCAAGCATGTGAAAAACTTGTGTACACAGAGCATTCGTGATGGTATGAGGGCGGTCGGTAAATCATCGGGCGTACCTATCGAGCCCCCTGAACAAACACAACTTCTTGACGCGTGCTACGCGCTACCAGGCGTGATTGGTGGAGGTGTACCTGGTGGTAAGTTGCGCGGCGTTCGAAGATAGCGCAATATCTAACGGCAGGATTTTCACGTTTGATGTAGCCGGCGGGTATGATGCTATTTGGTTGCTTGTTCTTCAGCCCCAGGATACGGTACTCGCCGCCAGTATCGTAGCCAATGTTGAGGCACTATGGCAGGGATGGACGGGCCTCTCTGTTTCTCCATTGCTTGCTACGGAGAGCCTCTTGCGTGGTGCAAGCAAGGAAAACATTGAGGACGTTCGGGGTTGGAGGCTGCGCTGAGGGGTGCGGCATGACCACGATTTAACTCGAGTTGAAGGAATACAGTATAACTAAGGTGGATAGCTGGTGTGCGGGATAGCTCTAGCGAAACAACCAAACAATGAAACCAAGCTTGAGTATGTGCTATCGGCCGTGGTCAAAATCCTGTGTGTATGTTAACCCCAGCAGGTGGGATGTAAGGAATAGTTGTCTGGATGTGCATAGAGAACGCTGGTCGTCCTCTGGGGCTGAAACAAGTCGAGGGGAACGACGAGCATTGGGACCGATTGGTGCAGGAATTTAGAGTTAAAATTTCGATAAAACCGGGCAAGCTCTATCCCAACGAGCACACTTGATTCTAGACAGTCACGATTCGGTTGGACAAATTCTTGAAGAATCAAGGGCGCTCAACGGCAAGGAAAAGTTATGCAAGGTGGAACAGATAACTGCAGATATTTTGGTCACGCGATTCAACCACGCAATAGAGCAAGAAGATCAGGTTCAATTGTATAGAAGGTACGGACAAACGAGGGCGCAACAGCAGCCGATCTCAGCAGTCTCGAGCGCTCACCAACTGGCCGCGGTCAAGCCCTCGACCCGAAGGGAAGACATGAACAACGCAGGGTCAGGAGCAGCGTCAGAGTCCACCTCCACCATCTACCACGACATCCAAGAGTGACAGAACAGACTACAAAAAGGAACCTCCTCAACAAGCCAATTAAAGATGGGCACAAAAAAGTCCATCGACAAGACTGTGGAAACCAAAGAACCAAAACCAGAATGACAAATAATACACAAATCAAAACCATCTAGAAACCACTCAAAACGCTCCTACACTCTCTGTGTTATCTCCTAACCACGTCCACTCTGCCAAAGGCGATACAGTAGATTGCTCTAGACCCGCGAGCGAGTCGAGGTGCATGTCTACCGCACCCTCAGGCAACATCTTCAATAACCTCTCCATCTCTGCCTCACCGCTCTCGAGTGAGGCGTTCAAGTCATCTATGATCAACGGCGACATGACCGGATCCGAATCCGCGACCGACCCGGCGGACGAAGCGTTCCAAGGTGAGCCAGAGGCCTCCTGTTCGAGCGCCGAAGGTTGGAGAACGGCGTTGAGCCACTCGTCGACATAGACGTTTTCATTTGTAGTAGTTGTGTTGGAAGGGACGATTTCGGTGGGGGCGGGGATGTCGAGTTCGGTGGGGGCATGGAAGGCGAGGTCGAGAAGGCCCGCTGCAGGGACGGAGCAACGCTCAATGAAGAGTTCACTCCGCACGCCACCCGTGCTAGGTGGCGAGCCGACTCGTTCGTGGAATCCATGTCTGTAGGAACTGACGGGGAGGGGGCGACTATGCTGTTGGAAAGGGTGGTGGGCGAGACGGCGAGGGACGCGAGCGGGTTCAACCCGTTTGCATTTGCCCCGATGCTGGAAAGGAGCAACGAGACTAGACAAGCCATGTCATTACATGCCACGTCACGACGAGATAAGGAAGACACTGACCATTTTCCCAAGCCTTCTCTAGTTGGCGCACCCGTTCCCTCAGCTCCTCGTTCTCTTTCTCTCGTTTCTCTTGTTCGTGATTGGGCTTCTGTTGAGCCTTGGGTGGCTCGGGGACAATGCCTGCGCGCAACTTCTTGTTTTCCTCCTCGAGCTCGGCCACGCGTGTCTCGAGCTCCGCAAACTGTTGTTTCCTGCGGTCTCGAGAGCACTGGGCGGCGATGCGGTTACGCTGAGCCGGGCCTCCTTGCGCTCCTCGGCCGTCATGTCCGACGGGCGGGCGCGCTTGCGGGGATTAGGGGTGGAGGAGGACGATGCGGGGGAGGCGCACGCAAAGGACTGGTCGCTGGACATGGTGGCGGCGCAACGTTCGGCGGGGGCAGAAGAGTGTGTGTGAACAAGAGAAAAGAGAAAGAGCAAGTTAAGAGGACTAGTCGGAGGGGGGAGAACTGGCGCAGACGTGGCCTTCGCCCGGGCTTATACGTGTCTGTGACGTGGCAGCGCCCAGGGTCCCGGCTCATGCACAGCCAGGGTCCCCCGGCTGTGCCGCCTCGGTTGCCGCATACACTCAGCCTGCAATCACAGCACGATGCCAAAATCGGAACAATATATTGCCTCGAGTCTATAATCCCGCACACCGCGGACAAATGCCCTGCACATGGCCCATACACTCCCATAGCGTCGCTGAATCCACCTAGTGCACGGCTCGTTAGCGGAGGCTCCGCAGCCCATGCTGTGGTCCAACCAACCTCTTGAGCGCATGTCATGACACATCTGCCACACTCCTTCGAATGTTTGCTGCTAAATATGCACCGCTCCTTTTCGCAATCTAGGTTGGGCCAGGGGTAATGAGCGTGCGAGTAAAATTTGCGGCCGCTAGGCTAGTTAGTTAAATTACCGAACAGTGCGACTTTAGTTCTTGATGGCCACTGGACGTAAAAATTGACACCACGTTCCCAGCCCATCAGGTGTCAAGTCGCATGAACTGTCTAGACACATACATCATGGTCGCCAGGGGTCAGTTCCCAGGCATGATCGACTGTGCAACATTCGTAGTGAAGAAATCCACTATGGATCGTGCCGAGTCAAACCAAGTGGCGTACTCGCAAACAAACTATGCACACACAGCATCCATTTGCACATTATATGCGCCCGGAATGATGATGTCCCAGGGTGAACCGACGTAACGTGATGTATCAGAATGAAGATGATGATAGGCCGTCTAGCTATCGGGAACTCGGTCGGGGCAACTCGTATCTTATACCAATAGTGTTCCTTCGATGAAAAGTGCTTGCAGCTGGTCACAAGCAAACCCAAATATTCATGGTAAACCTTATATCGGTTCGGTATAGTTAGAGATCGAGGTCGGACGTCCATCCGAACCGGCTAGTGTGTTCCTTCGATAGGAATGAACGCCAGGCCATAGCCTTGCACGAACCGGATGAAGGACTTCTACTATGTTGATTCCGAGGTGCTGGCTTGTTCAATAAGTCGAACATGAACGATAGCTGAACAAAAAGCGGCAACAAATCCAAGGTCCGACTGCTGTGGTCCTCGGCTTAAAATGGGCACTTCTTAGCGTAGCACCATTTTGTACTAGACGCTCAACGATCCACAGAGTCCGACGATCGCATATAGTCGCTTACATTTCATCAAATGCAGAAAATTAGCACAGTTGAATGATCTCGTGCAATGTGTTTTCTATGGACAGTAGTGGCTTGATATCTTCATGAGAATTCAGCAGTGCACACGGATGGTATGGGTTTTCGCGGTCAGACCGCCAGACTTTTTCCGTAGTTTTTAGTTTGATGTAATTTAAATCCACTGAAAGGTTAGTGGGCTAGGATGGAGATAACAAAAGCAGGCTTACTGTGCAGATAGAAGCCAATTTGTACCGCCGGCGGCATCTAGGGGTGAACTGATCCATCCCAAGAATCAGTTGGCTTTACCTGGACATTACCAGCAGGCAACACTACATATACTAACACAATAATACAGCTTAGTGGCGTGCTATACAAACTTGGCCTGTACTTTGCATGAACCGCAGCTCGGGTGGCTAGCAATCCACGGATCAGATTTTAGACGTTGAATGTAGTATTATCGGCGTTGGAAATGAACTATGTGTGGGGCAGGCAATAAATCGGATTCGGCAACTCAACCGATAACTAGTCATCCTCATGGCGCAACACCACGCCTTTCAGACCAAAAGAAATTTACTAAATTTTTATATCCTAAAGGATATCACAGATGATAGTACAAGGGTGGCATCTAAGCTTTGTACAGGGTATCGAGGAACATGGTAGCAAGCCGAGAGACCAAAGCTGGACCAACAGCGCTCGAGTTGCCGAGACCTATAAAGAATGCATCAGATTTGCACACCCAGTGAGGGGAGATTTGCATACCATATAATGCGACCATATTGCCCTTTCCAGCGGGTTTGCCCTTGGTTTCGGCAACACAGTCTTTGAGATCTGCAATGAATTGATCCGCCATTGGGACTGTCAAGCGCTGTAGCCACAAGCGCTGTCAGCAGCCGCCCACTGATCATCAACAAGCCGTTACTCACAGTGCAGGCGATGTGCACCGCAGCAGGGCCGCTAAGCGCGTTTAGATGCCACCCGCGCTTGCTCATGGCATCTCCGACTTCGAGAACGTTCACAACTGCGCCTGCGCAAGTCATTAGTTTACACCTGTTGCTACATGTTTTGTATATGCTCACCCAGACGCGATTCCGTAGAAGCAAAGGCAACGACAGAAGCCACGGGTTTACCGAGTACACGTAGCTCAGGAATATCTTCGCGGATTGCCTTTTCGATTTTCTTGCGACACTCGACAATGTCGCGGCAGGAGGCCTCGTAGCCACTGAGAGATAAACTTAGCACTCGCGCTCCGGTTTCAAAAACGAACGGCTCGCCTTTGGCCCATGTATTGCATGGCCGCCCACGCACCAGCAATGAGGGAGCCAGGACGCGAACCGGACATTGAAGGCGACGCATACAAACCGCCTGTTTCACAATGTCATCGAAACAAGAAAACCAAACCAGCTGGAAGGTACTTACCCGACCAAGAAGGGTTGAGGTAGTATTGGTATCGTCTGAGCTCGGCCGAGCGATACATGATCACGGAAGATCCCTAAGTCAATTACATCAAAAACAAGTTCTTGATACGGCCCACACCACACATACCTTGGGTGCGAAGCCATACTATATGAGGAACGGCTAGGTGAGTGAATCGAATGTGCAAATCGAAGTAGACTCACTTTGTGTGTATCACACGATATCGCAGTTACGCCTTCCAAACGGAAGTCAAAGCGGGGTGCATCATAACCCAACTTCTCAAGGAACGGCACGATGAACGACCCAAGGCACTAAGAGATGGTGTCAAATGATGTGGGACGACCCGATGAGAAGCAACCCTACGCAGTCTACGTGCAAACCAACACGATATTTCTTGGCTAGGGCAGAAAGAGCTCCGATATCGTCCATACACCCGTCCGGAAAGTTCACGGCAGAACCAACGATCAAAATTGTGTTGGCGTTGCTGCAATAAGGTTAAGCTCCAAAACTCAGTAGAATGTCAAATGTTTGCACTTACATGGCGCGGCGGACGTGCTTGATATTGACCTGTCGAGTATCTGGGTCTACGGGTATATGGTGGATTTTGATACCGAAGTATTCCCCAGCCTTATCAAAAGCAGCGTGAGCCGACGCAGGGATGATCCTAAAAGCTGATTCGGAATCGCAGGACAAGGACCGCACATTTGGATACATACATTTCCGGCTCCGTAATGCCTTTTACGTCCCGTGCCCACTCACGATGGGTTTTACAGGACATGAGGATAGATTCGGTACCACCAGAAGTTGTGGTGCCGGCACCGTTGGGGTTGTTATACCTTTGGAGGAAAAGTCGGTAAGCTCGTTAACGTAGTGGGGGTAGCAGGGGTCATACATCCTAAGACACATGGCTACAACTTCGGCCTCCATTTTACGAATGGCTAAGTTCATAATGGGTCAGCAAGCGGTTTGATCGGTCAAACCACACGTTTCGTACCTGGAAACACATCAGGATGAAGCGGATTGCTGACGACATATCGTTTAAATGCGTTAACGATGATTTCCTGCAATCAACTTTGTGGTCAAATTATCCCTATGAATGCAACAAAAAAACTCTTACCTCCATATCATCCCCTCCATGTACACGGCACCGGACAACTTTCCTTGCTTCCACTTGTCCCCACCTCCGGCTTGCTCATCCATCTTGGCCATCTCGGCGTCAATCCATTCTTTGGTTCGTCCTCGAACCGGGAGCGATAGGTGTCGGACAACGTTTGGCCCACTCGTAATCAGCTTGCTCTCGATATCCTTTTTCGCCTTGGCCATCTCCGTCTCGACCTGGCGCTGCGCGGACGGGAATTTAAGTGCAAGCGTCAATGCACGCTGCAAATGAAATTTCATGTGTCAGTCTACCTGTTCAAAATTTGTTTCCAGCAACAGAAACAATACTCACCCGAGCAATCGCGTCCCATATCTCTAGGCACGTCGTGATCAAACCTCTCGCTCGCACGTGTCGGTAAGACTTTAAGCAGTGTGTAGCTATAATATAGGCAAAGATCGCCGTCTTCAAGTTGGCGAACGTGAGTTGCGCTCGTAGAGCTGGAATCGACACTGGCACGGAAGCTGACATTGCAGAGGGGAGGAAGGTGAAGTTGGAGGAATAGATGGGAAACTGGGCCTCTTAAGTCACGAAATTAGAAGCCTTGGAGCCTCGGTCATTGAGAGACCGAGCGACCGACCCGCGTGAGAGAACGTGGATCGCGGCGCTTACACCGCCTCTGCAATTGTCACGCGTCCCCAGTCTTCCTTCACGATGCGCATGGTACGAGGCGTTTTATAAATAATCATAAAAAAATGAACCTCATTTTCCTATCATAGCTTCAACAGGACGACGAGTCAGAGGAGAACACCGATGTGACTTGGGGTAAGTAGTCATTTCAGGGTGATGGGTACCCCTAACCCCTTGCTTTTGGTAGAGGATCAGCAGAGGATAAATACATTCTCCAAGCTCAATTCGCGTGCAAATGACCTTGAGGAGCTGGTTTCTAAACAAAAGGCGCGTTCGAGTCGTATTCGTTGCTATAGCATCTAATCCAATGTGTCTACAGTCCGAAAAGGAGGCCCTAGATGATCTCGCCACGGAGCTAGAACTCGCAGACGAGGACGAGCCTGTCGAGTAAGTGTTGGTGGTAGCTTAATTGCTTGCGGATCTGAATAGTCGGGAACGGCGATAGGTACAAAATTGGCGAAGCCTTCTTCCGCATTCCTCTTTCGCGAGCTCAGGCACTCATTGTCAAGGATCAAGAGGCAACCGAGGAGGAAATCAACAAACTCCAGTCTCAGATAGATGAATGCAAGCAGGAGATGAAGGATCTTAAAGTAGTGCTGTACGCGAAGTTTGGTAAACAAATCAATTTGGATTAGACCTTTTTGTATTGCTGTCATGCGTGAACGCGAAACTATTCACTCAAAGCGTATATACTAGTACAAGAGATGCGATAAACCATAGCTCAAGACAAGAAGCGATAATCGTTATAAATGATAATGAATAGCACCTGTGTGATAAAACGAGTGTCTTACTCTAGGGCACCCCATAAAGCTAGCCCCGCTAAAAATGTGCCAATCGCAACGAGAAGGGAAGTATAGCTGGCAGTGTGGACACCAATGCGAGGAAGGGCCTCTGCCCAGACTACCGTCAATGCCGAGTGCAAGAAAAGAACGGCGGCAAAAACAACACCCCGGAATAATCTTGTGCGTTGTTCCGAGACATAGGCGGCAGAGACGAGAAGAGTGAGGCCCATCGATAGAATTTGGGAATCGATGCGTTGGAGACATGAAATAAATACGGGTATATTCTACCAAACGGGGTGTTAGAGGAGATTCATAGGCGAGGCCAGGGATGCGCTCACCGGGAGAGGAACTCCAAACACCAGCTCGAGCGCTTCTCTATCCCTCAGGTGGATACTTTGGATGAGTTCTTCATCCATGATCGAAGCAACGTCCGAAGGGGATAGGATTGCAGGACGCTTGATATCGTCTTCCATTCCGCCCGAGTCATGGGAGCGTGTCGTTTTTCTCGAGTCAAACTGCAGAGCATTGGTGGTAGCGTTGCGCCAGGTTTCTTCATCCTGATCACGAGCGTCAAAAAGATCCTTGTATAACGCGAGTTGCTCGTATCCTTGAAAGATGCTCAAGCCGACCTCGACGGTACTCCTGTGATGCCAAATGAGATAGTGGCATATGGGTGTAACCAGTTGCACCTACCAGCCCAAGGCCATCCACCACGCATCCCTGAAGGCTTCATCCTGTGGTGTGGGGTAGGGAACCCATTCTGGATGACCGTGCCATGTGTGCAATCGGATACCGAGCAAAACCAATGCGCCTAGTCTTAAACCTTCCTGTGCGGTAACTGGGCGAGAGCGTAATCAATATCTGATTTAAGCGAGTCATAGTGCGGTCGTACCGGAGCAGACGGCAGCCAAAACCACGCTACTGAGACTGGCCCAACGACCTCCTAAGGTGACAACCGCGTATATAGGGGCTCGGCACGAGTATGCCACCACCCAGCCGGCGGCGCCGACGAGAAAGGCCCGGGCGTGGGGTAGATACGGATATGGTGTATTTGAGTGGGGCGTATCGTTGCCGGGCGCCCATGCGAAAACAATGAGAAGCACGAGTCCGATGAAAACAAGGAAGGAACCAAGGGGAACGAAGGCAAAGGATCTTATGACCTGGGCGTATGTCACTTGCAAACCGGCGCATCAGCCTCGTGCGGTTAGGCAGCGCGCTCTACTCACTGTCTGGAAGCATAAAGGATTCGTATTCGCTAGCTTCGTCGTCGTCGAGGACCAGCCCCTGATGTACTGCCTCTGGTTCTTCAGAACGGATGAGTGGGGTGCGCTCGTCTGGGACGGCTGCGGGCTGCTTCCCCCGCGAGGGGGTTGGCGGAGGGGTCGTGAATGACGGCGGAGACGGTGTCTTCTTCGTTGACGGGGGAGAGAGAGGCGTAGGACTCTGTTCTTCGGGTGTTGATGCGCGAGGCCATGGCGGCTGCGGCGTGGACCACAAAGCTCATGGTGGAGAATATATAGCCGGGCGGTGTCGCCAGAGCCGGCAGAAATCACCTCAGGAAGGGGTCGTGGCAGCAGTCGAACGAAGGCTACGATCGCGCAATGGCGAATTGGGATCAAGAAATATGACGTAAGCGCAAATTGTCCAACACAGATTGTGTTTGCTGCAAGGTCAGCTGGCCCCAACCACACCCGTGACTGGCCTTCTGCAACGAGCTAGGGGCACCTATTGCGAATGCAATATGATGATCGAGTTCTTTACGCAGCACACATGCGCCGTTGGTGGCCATGGAGGGTTCAGCCACGCCCCCCTCACTGCCCTAGTCCTCGTCGGTCTCAGCCAGCCCGGCGAGCCTGCGGGGGGACCCACGCCGGTGAACCGGTTCACAAATATTACAATGCAGGCTGTTCTCACGACAACACCGAAACATGCCGGCTCGGTGTATGCACACAAATTCCGTGTCATTGGCCGAATCAAAAGTGTCAAGCTAAGCGCCATAACACCGCCACAGCTGATCTGACTCGCGATTATCGAAAAAGTTAGAGCGCGAGCACTTGGATGCTTCGCTTATTGACCACACCATTCCGCCCCCTAGCACGTTCAAGTTTAATCACCCACAAGGCTTCAAACGGTAGCATATACACACCCCGCTATAGAACTATCATGGCGACTCCAGCGACAGAAGGTCTCCACAAGGACCCGGAAACGGGGGAGATGATCTCCAAGTCGTGAGTCATTTGGGCCATTACAGGTGGTTGTATGTCACTATTCTCTCTAGCGAACTCAAGCGTCGCATCAAGGAGCGCGAAAAGGCCGCCAAAAAGGCTGCTGCTCCACCCCCACCTGCAGGAAAGCCCAAGACCGATGCTGGTCCGAGCGAGGACGACCTGACTCCCAATGTGAGCAATTCATCCAGTCAGAAATGGTTCAATCCGTCTAACATATTTTTAATGCAGCAATACTTTGAGTTGCGCTCCCGCCAAATCCAGAAGCTGCGTGAAAGCCAAAATCCAGAACCATACCCGCACAAGTTCCATGTTACACAGTCCATCTCGAGCTTCGTTCGCGAGTTTGGCAAGGAAGGAGTAATCGAAAACGGTGGCGCTATTCAAGATAAGATTGTGAGTTATCTCTACGGCATTACGCACCTGAAATTTATTATAATGCGCTTGGGAAAGGTCTCTCTGGCAGGTCGCATCCACTCCGTGCGAGCTTCGGGTGCCAAGTTGAGGTTCTACGATCTTCGTGGAGAGGGCGAAAAGGTCCAAATTATGGCAATGGCTCAGTAGGTCGTGCCAACACATATTCTCGCACCTTCCTTATCTCCGGCCCCAGGGACTCTGAATCTCCCGACACATTCGTCGATGACCACTCACATTTCCACCGCGGCGACATTGTTGGAGTTACTGGCTTCCCCGGGCGTACCAAGAATGGTGAATTGTCTATCCGCGTCAAGAGCATCAAGTTGCTCGCACCCAACTTGCATCAACTTCCGACGCAGCACTTTGGTCTCAAGGATCAAGAGCAACGGTATCGCAAGCGCTATCTCGATCTTATCATGAGTGATGATACGCGCCGCGTATTTGTCACTAGGAGTAGGATTGTGAACTACATACGTAGATTCCTCGATAGTCTTGGGTTCTTGGAGGTGCGTGTATCGACTTTATCCCAAATATCCATCCTTACGACTGGCTATAGGTTGAGACCCCTATGATGAGCATGATTGCAGGGGGGGCTACTGCTAAGCCCTTTGTTACCCACCACAACGACCTCAAGCTCGATCTTTTCCTCCGTATTGCGCCTGAGCTTTACCTCAAGGAGCTTATTGTCGGCGGTCTGGACCGTGTCTACGAAATCGGCCGTGTGTTCCGCAATGAAGGCATTGACATGACCCACAACCCCGAATTCTCGATTTGCGAGTTTTACATGGCTTATGCGGACATGTATGATCTGATGGATCTCACGGAGAGCTTGATTACTGGAATGGTCGAGTACCTTACGGGGGCACGAAGCTCACCTTCCATCCGACGGAAAGGAGGGCAAGGATGGAAAGCCTCCGAGGGTACTAGAAATGGATTTCCAGAGGCCGTGGAAGCGATATGATATGATTGAGACGTTGGAGGAGAAGCTCGGAGTCAAATTCCCTCCTGGGGATACCTTGCACACCGATGAAGCAAATAAGTTCCTCCGTGATTTGGCTACCAAGGTCGGTTACTACTTTCGCTCCGCTAGCAGCGACTGATGCTTTTAATATTTCAGCATAATGTAGAGTGCAGCGAACCCAAGACCAATGCTCGGCTCTTGGACAAGGCAAGCTCAAATTGCTGCCTCTTTGTGGCGTTGGCTAACATGGGATTCTAGCTTGTGGAGAATTTATCGAACCGCTGTGCATCTCCCTTCGTTTATTGGTATGTCCCCAATCTCATGCAATTCCGTGGTTGCTTACCCTTTCCTTTCAGTCGGCCATCCTCAAGTCATGTCGCCTCTCGCCAAGCGCCACCGTTCCCGTCCAGGGTTGTGCGAGCGATTCGAGGGCTTCATGTGCACCAAGGAATTCTGCAACGCATATACAGAGTTGAATGATCCGTTTGATCAACGCGAGCGCTTCGAGGAGCAGGTCGGTTTGCAATTGGGCGATTCTCAAAAGTTTATTGACGCGTGGACCTTTTCAATAGGCCAGGCAGAAGGAGCAGGGTGACGACGAAGCCCAGGCCGTGGACGAGACTTTCCTGAATGCGTGAGTAACGTTTTCTGCCCGTGGCTAAATCATCCATCTCACCGAGTTACTAGGCTTGAACACGGCCTGCCACCAACTGGAGGATGGGGGCTTGGTATTGATCGTCTAGTGATGTTCTTGACCGATTCCGCTAGTAAGTCTGGAAGGCCTCGTTTGGGCGCTCTTTACTGACGGGTGCCTAAACAGCTATCAAGGAGGTGCTATTGTTCCCGGCAATGAAGCCCGAGGCGGCGGCGCCAGCGCCCAGCACCGCCCCGGCCCAAGGACAAATATGATTCATTTGATTATTGTAATGAATGGTTAAGAATAGGAAATCCATTAGCCTATCGGCCCAACGGGGTCACCTCTCTTCCAGTGGCGGAGTCTATTACATAATCAGCCCCTGAGGCTTAGTCACATATGATAGTTGCTGCCGGACATGCGCCTGGTCTCTCATTCAACCTCACCTCCCCTTTACAACGGCGTCTGCTAGAGACAGCCACCGCGCTTGATATCGACGCTTTCGCTCGCTCCACTTGTACCAGTACGATGTCCAACTATGAGGGATCAGACGACGAAGGCTCCGGCTCGGACTACCCCTACTCTGACTCTGACGATGTCATGCTCGACTCGCAGGCTGATGATGGTGTGTATCTCAAACACGTGTTGCGAGCACATTGCTAAAAAGAACTCGTGTAGTTCCCGAGGATGAGTTATCCGACGGAGACGATGGCGGGTTCGCGATGGATGAGAGTATGATTCTCAAAGGCAAGGCCAAGGCATACGAGGTCGACCACAAGTCTCTGAGCGTCGATGAGCTCGAGAAACAAATGCAGAAGGACGCGGGCCAGTTTGCAGGCATTTTCGGGCTCGAGGTTGGTGCCGTTCTCAGTTGTGGCGCGCTTGGCGTCATTGCTCAATTGTTCGCGTACTAGCTTCCCACGGCGATGATGTTCTTGCGTTACATGAACTGGGACAAGGAAAGGGCGATCGAGAGATTTATGGAGGACCAACAGACGATGTTACGAAAAGCCGGGATTATCCCACCTGAGTCCGCTTCGAGTTCGCCCGAGTCCGAGTCCGAACCCTTCATGTGCCCTGTGTGCTGTGACGACCAGGTCGACAAGGCAAACATACACGCTCTCGGTTGCGGTCATCGATTCTGCTCCGAGTGTTGGACCCAGTACTTGGAGGGCAAGATCCGAGGCGAGGGCGAAGTCCAGTTGGCATGTATGGCGGAAAAGTGCAAAGTCGTTGTCCCGGACGCTTTTGTGTTTGGGCGCGTCAGCCCGGTCACCAGGGAGCGATTCCGCGAGGGTTTGGTCCGACAGTTTGTCGCGAGCGTGCCCAAGCTCAGGTTTTGCCCTCACCCGTCGTGCGTGTACACTGTCCAATGTTCGGCTGCTGCAAGGCGCAGCGCGCTCGACACAATCGTGCCAACTGTCAGGTGTGAAGCGAGCCATTCGTTCTGCTTCGGATGCGAACGCGAAGGCGATCATCGACCCTTGATTTGCAAGATATCCAAGCTTTGGTTGAAGAAGTGCCAGGACGATAGCGAGACTGCCAACTGGATCAAGAGCAACACGAAGGAATGCACCAAGTGCCAGAGCACTATTGAGAAGAACGGTGGCTGCAAGTGAGTACATGCATCTTCTTTGTCTTCGGAGACTGACCTCGTGTGATAGCCATATGACGTGCAAGAAGTGCAAGATGGAGTACGTTTTCTCTCTTTTTTTGATGCGACAAGGGACTCGGGCTGATTGCCTTGACAGGTTCTGTTGGGTCTGCATGGGCCCTTGGTCTGAGCACGGCAATGCTTGGTACACCTGCAACCGTTTCGACGAAAAGGATAGTATCGAGGCTCGTGACTCGCAGTCCAAGAGCAGGGCGTCGCTAGAGCGTTACCTTTTCGTGAGTTTATTGGTTAGACTGTTACATCGTGTGACTGACCGCGTTGCAGTACTACAATCGCTACGCCAACCACGAACAATCTGCAAAGCTATCCCTCGATCTCTACGCCAAGACAGAAAGGAAGATGGAGGAGATGCAGGTCACCTCTGACCTTACTTGGATCGAAGTCCAGTTTGCCAAGAAGCTGTCGATGAAGTCATCAAGTGCCGGAACACTCTGCAGTGGACTTATGCGATGGCTTACTATCTGGTGGGCAATTCATGTATTATATCGCTGGTGTTTGCTGACGATTATTGGCATTGCAGGAGAAAGGTAAACACGTATTGCTGCAATAATCATATCCGCAGCTGACCCTGTTCCTAGGAAACGAGAAGGAACTATTTGAGGACAACCAGCGGTAGGCTTAGCCGATTAGTCGTTAGGGGTTTATTTGACATTGACGTCGATGACAGCGATCTCGAAAAAGCCGTTGAAGATTTGTCTGAGCTGCTCGAGCTGCCATTGGAATCCCAGGATATCCCCACCCTTCGCCAGAAGATTACTGACAAGAGCGTAGGTTGTTTTGCCGTGGCCTGAGTTTAGGATGCTGAGTTGCGGCTTAGGTCTATGTATTGAAACGTAATGACATTGTGCTCGAAGATACCGCCAAGGGTAAGCGAGGCTGAATGGCCCGGTTTGGATACACTAACGGCGCGTTGCAGGCTTCCAGGAGGGCCGCTGGGTTTGGAACATCCCGCTCTGAACGTTTGCTGTTTGAAACCACCATGCTTTGAGTCTCTGCGTCCAGATTTAATTCCGTTTGCGCTAGAGACTGTTTACCTTACAATACACACTATGTATCGAAGAAATGTTATGCATCATGTCAGAATTGCACCGGAGCGATGAGTCCGATGGGGCTGGGCGCTTGGCCGATTGACAGTCCTCGGCGGTGCGGCATAAAAAGGGCCCAGGACCCCTGACACCAAGCATTGCCTTGTCGACCTTGAAGACTCCCCATTCCGACCGTCATTCGTTTCCCATCCCCTTCTTCGCGCCCGGTCACGCTCTCTAGACCGTTGCTCACGCCCGCGAGCCCACCATGCTCTACCTCACTGCGGACAGATTCGCAGTCTGTGAGTGGTCTTCTGCGCCGCCGCTTCCATCGCTCACGTCTTTTTCTCGTCCGCAGTCGTGCCCTTTGGCGTCATCGGGTGAGTTTTCTCTGCGCCTCCCCCCTCCCTGGGTGTTTGAACACCGTGCTAATTGAAAACACAGGTTTTACCGATACCTCTGGTACATGATTCGTGTTGCTGCCTCGTTTACCTACCGTCCTATCCCCGTCCCCGAGAACCCCACCTATATCGCTTCGGAAGATGTTACGATTATTGTGCCCACTATCGACGCCGGCGAAGAGTTCAAGGAGGCCGCGCACTCATGGCTCGTTGGCAAACCAAAGGAAATCCTGATTATCACGGAAGAACGCATGTTGGGTCCCTTGCAGGAACTCGCCGACTCGGTCGATCCCAGCCGCATTCGCGTTCTCACCGTTCCGTTTGCCAACAAGCGTCTGCAAATGACTCACGGCATCCGAAACACCACGACTGATATCATTGTCTTTGCCGACGACGATGCCATCTGGCCACCTACTATGTTGCCCATGATGCTTGCCTGTTTCGAGGACCAAAAGGTTGGCGGTGTCGGCACGTCCCAGCGCGTACAGCCCGTTGGCAAGAAGATGACCGTTTGGGAAGTCCTTGCCGCATTCCGTCTGACCATCCGTAACATAGAAATCTCGTCCTCAACCCACATTGATGGTGGTGTCCCATGCTTGTCCGGCCGAACCGCCTCGTACCGCACTGTTATTCTCAAGGATCCCGAGTTTTTGCACGGCTTCACACATGATTTCTGGCTTGGCAAATACCAACTCAACTCGGGTGATGACAAATTTCTTACCCGTTGGATGGTCAGTCACGGCTGGAATACGTATATCCAGTGCTGCCCGGAGGCCGAGTTGCTCAGTACCATGAAGCCCAACTGGCGTTTCCTGCTTCAGGTCTTGCGTTGGACCCGAAACACCTGGCGCTCCGATCTCCGTTCGCTGTTCATGGAGCGTCATGTCTGGACGTCTCACCCTTACTGCGCGTACACCATGGTTGACAAGCTCTTCAATCCGTTCACTCTTCTCGTCGGCCCCGTCCTCGTCATCAGGCTGTGCATCCAGAGTACCAAGGGCGCTACGGCCGGCGGATACCATCTTCCGTGGTGGTAAGTTGGGTTTTGTTGGGCGCTTACTGTTGATCTCGGTCATTGATCGTTGGCATAGGAATATTCTCGCGAGTTATGCGGTGTGGCTGAGTGCGACCCGTACTGCCAAGCTTCTTCCACATCTCTGGAACCGCCCTCAAGATATCATCCACGTCCCGGCTTTCATCGCCTTCGGTTACTACTTTGCCATCATGAAGCTCTATGCTCTTTGCACGTTGCACGAGGTATGTTTCTGACAATCGGGTATCTATTCTCATACTAACTATCTGAATAGGTCGGCTGGGGTACTCGTGCTGGTATCGGTAACGCCACTGATGCTACCAAGGCCATGGAGGCTCAAAATGCACAAGAAGTTGGGCCTGACCGTGAAAAGTTGATGCAGCAGGGTGGCCCTCGCTATGACCCCGAGTCTGCAACATACCAACAAGGATTTGCACGGTAAAGATAGAGGGATGTGCTCGGACAATTAGTTACGGATATTTTCTCTCACCGTTACAATAGCTTGGGGATTCTTTTTAGTTTTATCATTGTCCCGGTCCAATACATTTTATCGAGCCTTGTTGTCTACTGTTTAAATAGACATTGGACTCTTTTTTACCCATTCTTTTGAGCGCTACGCCGCCTAGACATCACTGTAGCTCGTACCCCTCGGCTATGTAATAAACATAGCTATTAGGCCCTGGGCTATGTTCAAGTTCGGGGATGTCCACGATTAGCGCCTATTCGTCCAGGCACCAATGTTGTGCATCAGTGACCGCTCTGAGCCCAAGCTCACAATCGAACCGCATAGCATTATTTCAATTCCAGCCTTGGTTTGCTTTTTAACTTGGTAAGACACGTGAGGATCGCTGGAATTCACGGCAACTGTTTTTCCTCATCAACCCTCCCGAGACTTGAGTTGTTTGGATTCCTTCCTCCTGGGTTTGACATGAAGCTACAAGCTGCCGAGACTGCAGCAGTCGTTTTACAGTCCCTCCAAAAACTTGTATGGCAGAACCAATCCTCTAGGGCAGTGGTAAGCACGTATTTCGACGCGTTTTTTTCGCGGACATTTTAATACTGAATATTTTTAGAGCGTGCTCGTGGTCAGCAAACTCTGTCTTGGAGTCTTGTATCGATCCTCCTCAGGCGTAGTAGCTGCTTTCTCGCCTCTGGCTCAACTTTTCTGGATTGAACTACTCAAGCTGGGGCTTTCTGCCGCCTGGTGGGCTCACGAGGACAAATTCGCCTCTCCTGGAGAACGGTACATACAACTAGAGGATGGCGATCAGCCCATTCCCAGCCCGATGCCAGATTCGACAGCTGATATTGACCTCGGGGAGGGTACCACCGACGAAGCTCAGCCGACCTCTGCCGTTCGATCCCTCGCGGTCTTGGGGCCAGTTCTCGGAATGGCGGGTTTGAATTGCATTATTGGTTTTTTGGTACGCGTCTTTGTTTATTTGAGTTGCTGGGTGCACGGTATCCCTAACTTTTATGTTTGTTTTCATTAGGGTATTGAAGCTCAACGACTTGCTGTACCAGGGGCTCTTCATATCTTTAGCCTCTTCATGCCCCTGTTCTGTGCAATGCTCCTGTATGCCTTGCCCAAGAGACGATTTTCCGCCCGAACTTGGAACTCTCTGCTATTTCAGGTGTGTGCTATGGTCTGGTTTCGGGGATATATTCTAACAATGGATTAGGCGGTAGGCTTAGTACTTGTACAGGTTCGCCTGCTTTCTAGCAGATGTGCATCCTAGCTGAAATTAACCCTTTACAGTGTGGTGTAGGAGTTAGCTCGATTGGGTCATCCAGAGCAGTAGTTCTCGTTGGTCGCTCTTTCATGCAAGCAGTTTTCTTGTGTTGGATAGACCATGTGAGTCGATTCTATGCCAAGTGCTTACATCAAGTCTAAACGAGCACCACTACAGACATATAAAGCGACCGATTACCCACTCGGTCTGCTCAATATGATTCTTTGGGGAGCCTCAAGCGCCGTGTACTTGGTAGCATACATATTGTTCAACCTCAATGACCTATTGGCCTTCAACGTATCTGTTTTCGCGGTGGCTGTTGTAGTGCTTTCTGCTGTGGAAGGAACCGCTATGACGTTCGTCCTGAAGCGTACGTACTTTTTTTCGCTTGACGTCTGGTAAAGCTGAATGGTTTCGTAGACTATGACGCTGTCATCGTTGGCGTGACAAGCTACTCGGCCTCGTGGATCATTGGCTTGGTGTCCGTGCTGGGTGGGATGATGAACCATTCGGTGGTTGTCGTAATCGGCTTGTGCATTGCATCATACGGGCTCGGGATCTTCATAGGAGAGCGTGTTTTGGCGAACCAGCAGCAAGAACAAGACCAAACAGAACAGATCAGGAAGTATTGAGCGATGTGAGCACGTCACGGCAGCTTCTCGGGATACTAACACAGGTTATATAGGAACCTAGCTTAAGGACCGCTATTCTCCTTGGCATAATGGGAGTGGCTGTGGTCATCTTTACCATGGCAGTTTCATCCCAACCTACGGGCAAAGGCCTCCAGAGTCCAGAACCGACCGCCTGGTTCGATTTTGCGTCTCTTCCCCCATCGCAATCCAAGGCATGGTGCCCCCGACGCCCATTGCCAAAGCTTTCGGGGAGAACGCGCAAGCAGGGAACTAGGACCTCGTCCGCTTTCGACGATATTCTCTTGGTCGTATTTTTCAGCCATGCAAGGTACGATACGAACCTGCCGTATCACTTAGAGATGTACCAGGATTATTTTCCAAACGTATGCACCTATTTCCTAAGCGTCATACCCACATGCTCGAACCGCTCTAGATTGTTTATGTTGGTCCCCAAACCAGAGAAGACGAAGGTCATAAGGGAGTCTATGATGTCCTCGTTGATGGATTCAAGTGAGTAGACATATGGTTCAATTTACCAGGCATCTTACATCTGTTGCTGCAGGAGCGACGAGGATTTAAATGGCGATTGGTAGGCAGGATTCTTCCGTCAGGCTCTTGGACTCAACTCACGCAACACTTGTAGGTACAAAATGGCCGGTCGAGTAAGTTGCTTGCCACATACTTTGTCCGGGCAACTGATGGCTTGCGCATAGATGGCACATCACATGCTTTTTACAGCCATGAAGGAGCATCCTTGCTATGATGGCTATCTCTGGGTGCCATTCGACACGTTCTTGAATGTGCCTCGCCTCATGCAATTCAAGCAGGTATGGCTATGCGGCATTCATCATAGCCCCCTTTCTGATATCCTATTCCAGGACACTATTTGGTGGCACTCACCCCTCAAACAGATCATTACCTATGTCGATAATCCTGCAAATACAAATGCTAGCCATCATGCGCCTCCTGGGGTTGTTCAACCCGGTTTTGCAAAGGATTTAATCGCAAACTTTAAACACTGGGGAAAAGGTGAGATTTTTTATTCAAAAAATCCGCAACCTGGTCATTCAGTAATATCCCTCGATCAGATTGGTGGTGGGGGTAAGTTAGAGTGCCGGATCGTAAATTTCTTATTAAAAAATATGATTTCAGTGAACCACACGTAGGCTTGGCTGTGTGCATGCCTGCCTTTGAAAAGGTCTCACCCGCCAAAAGATCAGCTCTGAGGAAGCTCACAGACGGAGAGCTAAGGCTCATCGGCGGATCGGCTGATACACTTTATTTACCCGGGTACCTCCGAGAAACATTCCTCGAGACTCTTGACCCTTTTCTAGATACAGACTGTTTTTTGGAAATCGCAGTACCTACTGCTGTCCATCTTGCACGCCCACCCAGCCAGAAGTATCTTTCATCGACCATGTGAGTGTATACGCATATTTCTAGTATTATGCCGCTGACCCGGCACAGTGGTGGATTTGGGAAGAGCCACTGAACGCGACATTTGTCCGAAACCAATGGAGCAACGGATACGAGGTGGATACCTTCCACAAGTACATCTTCGGAGCCAAAGACGAAAATGGCCACTTCCGCGGTGACAAGACGCAAATATCAGCTGTCCGAGACCTGCTAGCGGACTCGTTCCGACGACAGGGGATGGCCTAATATCATCTATACAATCACTATTATCATTAGGACTTTTGCTACCTTAGATTAGTATCACATTCACATTCATGTACGTGCTAGGCTATCTGCCAAGGCTCGCCCTGCATAAATACGATAAATTATATTATCCAATTGTCTCTGGGTCAGTGTAAGTGGTTAGGAGTAGGATCGTATTTTTATTTTTATTTTCGTTCGGGGCTCAGGCAAGGCCAAACATGAATTTTTCACAGGTCCAGCGCATTTCCCTGATTAAACTAACGATTGGCGCTATGGCGGCTGATTTCGACTAACCCAGCTTCTCAGAAACGGGGTGATGCAGTGTAGGAGATAGGGCATGGGCGATACCATCCGATCAACCCACGACCGGCCCAAGGATCACCGGCTGGTGAATGTTCGCCACAAACTCGATTCCATACCAACCTGGAAAACGAACAAGAGGAGTGCGAATATTATAAACTAATATTGTATCATTTCGCTGCCTCTGTCTCTGCCTCTGCTATCATGAGTTCGAGTACAGCGCTGGTAAGGGCATCCTTAAACTTGAATCAGGGCGGGTTTCAGTTTTCGATTGAGCAGGTTTGGAGCTCGAAGCATAATACCACAGACGCTAACCAAAGCGATGATAAAGGAAGCACGAGTCGAGCTATTTTGCTCCTTACCCGAGGAGAGAATCTGCTACTTCAATCTGCAGACTTGGGGAATCTCATTGGCCTCGATGAGGCTATCAGAACACTGAAACGAGGGCTGGCCATTTTGCCAAATAACCACACAAGCAAACACGGATCATTCGGCCAACTTGGATATGCTTACTACCAAAGATACAAACACTCAGCGAGTCTGAAAGATATAGAAGCAGCAATCGAATACACAACACAAGCGCTCGATGAGACTTCTGAGGACGAGTCGGTGCTCCCCATACGACTCGGAACCATTGGCTCCATGTACATTTGCCTATTCAAACATTCAGGAAAGTTGTCACATGCCGACATGGCGATCGAATTCCAGACTCGTGCTGTTGCGCTCATGAAAGACTCTACCGATTTGTCGACGCAGTTGGGGAACCTAGGAGTCGCTTACAACAGTCGATTTCAATACTCAGGTCAACTAGCCGATGTTGAAAGGGGAATCGAATATCTGACTCGTGCAGTTTTACTTGCGCCTGAAGAAGCAACCTGGCTCGGAAACCTGGGGTGTATGCATGACAATCGGTTTGAACGCCTGGGCAACTTGATCGATACCGAAATGGCGATCCAATACCATCACCGTGCTGTGATGCTAACTCCCGATAGCCATCCATGCCTGCCAACTCGGCTCAGCAACCTCGGCAGCTCACATGTTAGCCGGTTTGATCAGTTGGGCAAGCTAGACGACATCGACGAGGCAATCAAACACCAGAAGCGCGTTATCGCAATCGCCCCCAAAGGCCACCAGTCGTTCCCAATTTGGCTCAATAATCTAGGTGCATCCTTTCGCAAACGATTCGATCGCCACGAAAGCTTGGCCGATATAGATGATGCTATTGACTGTTACACCCGTGCAATCGAAGCTATCCCTCGTGGACATCCCTCTATGCCTACTTTACTCAGCAACTTGGGTCTGGCACACAGCAGTAGGTTTGAACGGCTAGGCGAGATAGTTGACCTCGACAAAACGATTGAATTTCATACTCGCGCTATTGCTCTTACGCCCGAGGAGCATGTAAACTTACCGACCAGGCTTGGCAACTTGGGCACTTCATACTTGAAACGATTCATACATCTCGGTGAACCCGCAGACATCGACAAATCAATCGAATACCATTTGCGTGTTATAAAGATTATGCCTCATGATCATGCGTCATTCCCTGGCTGGTTGAGTGGTTTATCTGGATCACTTGAGCGTCGATTCCGACGGTTAGGATACTTTGATGATATCGACAAGGCTATTGAATACCAGCGCCTTGCCGTATCACTGACTCCCGACTATCACGCGGATTTTCCTATCCGGGTCAACAATCTCGGTGTAGCGCACAGATTGAGATTCGAGAGGTTAGGTGACCTCGTTGACATCAATGCAGCGATCGAGTGCCAGACGCGGGCGGTTTCATTGACCAGTGAAGAGGACGCAAGTTTGCCACTCTGGATTACCAACCTTGGTATTTCGTATGGCGATCGGTTTGAACACTCGGGAGATCCAGCCGATATCGACGAGGCAATCAAGCTTCACGGCCGTGCGGTAAAACTTACGCCTGAAGGTCACGCAAAGCTGGCCAGTCGGCTGAATAGCCTAGGTCGTTCATATAACAGCCGATTCAACCGCTACAACAACCTAGTAGATATTGATAAAGCTATCGAATACTACTCTCGCGCCATTGGGCTTGCGCCTGAGGGGCATCAGGAATTACCGATCTGGCTCAACAATTTGGCAATCTCTTACTCGGCTCGGTTCTTACAGCTCGACGAAATCACTGATATCCACGACGCGATTGCGTACCATGTTCGTGCGATAGGACTTATATCTCCAAGTCACCCAAGATTTTCTACAATATTCAATTGTCTATGCTATTCATATTGTGACCGATCTGCGCGAATAGGCAACGCGGCTGATATCGATATGACAATTGAATATCAACATTACAGCATCCGTCTGACACCTGTCGACAGTCCAAGGCTGCCTGGCTGCCTGGACCTTCTTGGCTCATCGTACGCCCTTAGGTTCCGACTATTGAAAAATCCTGGCGACAACGACAAGGCGATAGAGTTTCAGACTCGTGGCGTTTCACTTGCACAAGAGGGCCATGCTTATCTGCCTATGTGGATGAGCAACTTAGGGTGGTCACATAACCAAAGGTTCGAGCAATCGGGTAACCCAGTTGACCTAGAGAAGGCAATTGAATATCACACTCGCGCCGTAAAGCTTACCCCTGAGGATCATCCGCTCTATCCTTTAATTATGAGTGGGCTTGGATGCATGCATCGAACTAAACTACAGCGGTTGAATGATCAAAGCTCTCTGATAGCTGCTCTAAACTACTTTAAAGCGGCCTCCGAGTCTCCAGTGGGTCATCCTGGCCTCAAAATGAAGACCGCTTTAGCTTGGGCGCAAGTTGCTAGATCATACAACTCCCCTGACGAATTGAAAGCCTATCAGATCGCGATGGATCTAGTTCCGCAACTGGTCTGGATTGGCTCTACAATCCATATGCGACATCAAAGTGTACTAGAAATTAAAATCCTCGGTACCACGGCAGCGTCTGCTGCGATCCGTACCAATAACTACGAGCTTGCACTAGAATGGCTGGAACAGGCACGATCGGTTATATGGAGTCAAACCTTACAACTGCATACACCCTTGGATCACCTTCGCGCTATCAACAAATCAATTGCCGACGATTTTCAGCAAACTGCACAGAGTCTGCACATGGCAGGCGTCAACGATCGTCCGCCAAACCTAGTACCATCCACTTCGGCTCACATAGAGCTCGAGCAAACTGCTCAGGAACATCATCGCCTTGCCGAGAAATACAATCGGATGTTACTCCAGATCCGCCAGCTCCCAGGGTTTGGGAACTTTTTAAAACCTAAGGTGGCATCGGAGCTCATGCTCGCTGCTTGGAGGGGACCAGTGGTTGTCATCAACTGCCACGATGACGGGTCTGATGCACTCATCCTACAACCCGGGAGCAAGCAAGTCAGACACGTCCCATTGGCGGGTTTCTCGCAAACTCGAGCTTTGGAGATCCACTCTTCTCTTGAGAGTGCCATTGGTAGTTTAGGCCTACGTGGCTCTCGTAAATTTGTCGATAAGAGGAAGAGCGGGCGAACATCAGGGGCTAAACTGGCGAGTGCGTTGCACATTCTCTGGGTGGATGTAGCCAGGCCTATAATTAATTCTCTTGGCTGTGAAGTAAGTAGCACGTCCCTAAATTATGCTAACCATACTTACTAGAATCAAATAGCGAAATGTACCACTTGAACAACTCCCGCATGTGACATGGTGTCTGATTGGTACGCTCTCCTGTCTTCCTCTTCATGCAGCAGGGATATACACTCAGCCCCAAGAAAAACTGTCCGATTTCGTGGTTTCTTCGTTCGTGCCTACCCTTGGAACCTTACTGCCCCCGAGAGATCCTATTTTGGACCAAATACCAATGCAGTTTCTGGGATTCTAGCCATAGGTCAACCGGCTACACCCGGTCAAACTCGGCTGCCAGGCGCTATCAAAGAGCTAGTGAATATCAAGTGCCAGGTACAAAGTGCAACTCATTACACTGAACTGCTAGGAGAGAACGCGACGCCAGAGGCGGTGATAATGCTATGGAACATCATGATTCCATTCACCTTGCTTGCCATGCTTATCAAGACACGGAAATCCAAGCGAAAGTGGCTTTTTCCTGCATAAGGGGACTTTGAATATCGCAGAAATACGGAAGAAGCATTTCAAGAGCAGAGGACTTGCGTTTCTTTCAGCATGCCAGACAGCTACTGGAGATCGAGACATCCCAGATGAGGCAATACATTTAGCATCCAGTATGCTCAGTGTTGGCTATTCTAGCGTCATCGCAACCATGTGGTCTGTGAAAGATGAAGATACCCCTTTTGTAGCGGGCATAGTGTACAAAGAGCTACTCAAAGACGGGAAAATCCACAGCGAACGTGCTGCAAGATCCCTTCACCGTGCAACTGTGGCGCTGCGCAAGAAGATCGAGGACGAGAACAGCAAAATGTTGGAAAAGGATAGGAACCCAGACAGAGAATTGGCACGTTGGGTCCCTTTTATTCATATGGGTGTATGAGAATGTGCATATATATGCTGAATAAATAGCACCCTGAATTCGATTGGGGTTTTCTTTGTCATGATCGGCTCCTGGCGCCTATAGAAATAGATAAAGGCCAACTTTCTTCCTGTCACAAATAGTGTAAAGACCTGTGCTCATGCCTGCCCCACCGGCCTTTCGAATCACATCACACTATGTGCCATCTAACACAGAAAATGGTACCAACGTTATCTCTTGTATTACTCATCTTGTCGATTCCTATTTCATCTGGGTCGGGGGCACTACTGAGAGGCTGGATATGGTGGCTACAGCAGACAGGATGCTCGCGGATGATAGGATAAACCAGATGGATGAAACGGGATACCTGTCGGCCGATTCTCTTGTTGCCGAAGCTATGCAAGTGGTCTGGTTGCAAAGGATTGGGCGTGTGCGATGCCAATAAGACAGGCCAGTGTAGACGAACGATGATGTGTGAACGCCGATCTCATGGCTCCGACAGTCACCTACTCAAACACTAGGTACATCTCTGTTCAGGTCGGCAGAATTCGACGATTCACTTGGAATGAGCCAAAGACTAGGTGCATATATTTCGTCTGCCTTGAGACTGCATCTCATACATCCTTGCCCTCTTCATAGCCAGGCGCTTTCAAAAACAGATATTATTATCTATCGATATCCCGCTATCAGTCAAGTCATCCGGACAAACGCCCCCCTTCCTTATGCAAGTCGAGAAGCATTTGTTGGAGACGCTGAAATCCTTCAATCCAACATGATAGTACAAGGCATTTTTGCCCAATTTACATTGGTGTACGCCAAAGTTTTCCTAACTCTCTATACCAAATATCGCCAATGCTTTTGTAAACCTCGTCTGATATCCTTGGCAGCAAATCCAAAGCTTTAAGGTTGGATTCAACTTGCGACACGCGGGTAGCCCCAATGATAACTGTTGATACCTTTGGGTAGGAACAAACGATATCAATAGCGATCTCGAAATGAGTGAATAGAAAAGTCTACCCGCGGGTTTTTCATCACCCAAGCTAAGGCTAGCGTTGCCTGATCGGTTTGGAGCTCCTTCGCTATTACTTCGAACTTCTTGACCTTGGCAATGCGGGCTTTGCCTTCATTAGAGGCCAAGACCTCCCGAAGGTGTGCTATCCACGGGTCGGCCCTGCTTGTTGCGTATCGCGAGTCTTCTGGAATTTCACCAGAGTTGTATTTTCCAGTCAAGAATCCGCCGTCGAGAGGCTAAAATGGCTCATTTTTAGTGGGCACCAAATGTGATAATCAAACAGCTTACGCTATACGTCGTTAAGCCGTAGTTATAGCGTTCGTAGACGTGCTGGTGGCGGCTCAGCAGGCAAGTTACGAGTTTCGTGAACGGAATATCTCACCTTGTATTCCTGCTCAACGCGTTTACGGTTGAATGCATTGTAACAAGGTTGCTCCGCGACAGGAGCCATCAGCCCAAACTTGTCCGCAATGTGATGGGCTTCTTCAATCTCGGTCACACTCCAGCCACTCGTCCCTGTTCATTCATCAATTAATTGAGAATTAACTGCCAAGAGAAGAAAATCCTTTATACCCCAGTAGAATGCCTTCCCATCATCAATAAGCCAGTTGAACGCTCGCACTATTTCTTCCATAGGAACCTCGGGATCCGGACAATGCGCGAACACTATCCCGGGGATAGGGGTTAAACCAAAATCGGCAGATCTACTGGGTCTACTAACCGATATCGACTACGAACAATTAGTCCATAGGATATTAGATCACATGAAAAGTGCCATACCATAGTCCATCTGCAGACGCTCTAGGCTTTCGGTGAGACCTTCAATCAAATGCTTCCTGTATGCGTCCGAAGAGTCACGGATCGTACTAAATGATATGATATAAATCATACCTTGAGAGCCCACGATCGTTGGGTCCCTTTCTTCCGATACCATTGAAAATTTTAGCACTAATGATCAAGGAGGAGCGACGAAGACCAAGCTCTCGAATGGCTCGACCTATTGCAATTTCGGAGCTCCCCGCTGTTCCATAGTTCTCAGCGGTATCAAAACTAAAGAAGCCCGGTAATCAGTGCTCATCAATGTGACAAGGTAGCTGTATGAGCGCACAAGTTTATACCCGCATCAAAGGCAGCTTTGATGATGTCGTTTACTTGGGATCCTTGGACGCTCCCACCCATGCTCAGCCATCCGCCCAGGGAAATGATGGGAACCCGGAGACCAGAGTTTCCAAGCCGCTTTTGTTGTGATTTAATAACATACTTTACTTCTGGCGAGGAAAAAACACGTTACTCGGAAGATCATATTCCTCGGACTAACGCCATTGAGATCTTACACATGTAAACTGCTCATCAAGCCAACTTACTCGTATTCTGCTTTGACCTCGTAAGACATAGTCGCGAACCAGACTTGGGTGAATGATGGGGGCGCAGGAAAGGGTACCAGCCAATCGATCAGTGTTGTAACATGACAAATCTTCCATCCCCCATATGACGTGCTAGTTCAGTCATACTTATCTTGGGCAGTTTGATGTGTTACCACACGTTAGACAATCAAACTCAAATCGATTGAAAGTTTCAGTCTCAATTTTGATACAGTGTATCTGACAATTGCATCAAGCCTTGACAAACAAATCAGTAAACTTGTCAACAGGCATTTTGGAGAGCGCCGAGGCGTCCGAGACGGTCTTGAGGATATGTGCTTGATGCGCGTCGTCAAAGTGAGGCGCGATATGCCTATGGATAACGGTAAGCTTTGGACAGAGGAAATCTAATCCTATTTACCTCTTGAATTTGGCGATCAATAGCGGAGTGCCTTCAGTGCGCTACAAATGCATGATTGTTAACGTTTATCAGACGTGAAACCCATTGGTGCACCTACCCTACGCTTGTGCCCAACAGGATACTCGACCTCAACCTCGTCCAAGACCGTTCCGTCGTTGAGCTCGACAAGCAACGCGTTTCCGATTGAACGCTTGTCGGGGGCATGGTACTCTGCGCTGAATCGTTTGTCTTCAACGCAGAAGATCTTGGCGCGAAGTGCGTCAATGCGAGGATCGGATGCAGCTTTGTCGGTGCTGGTAAGGTGGGTCAGATGTACTGAGTCTTGGCTGCAGGAGAGTAACTTACTAATCCTCGGTTGTGAGGCGCCCGTAGATCAAGGGGAACGCGACCATGTAGTTGATGGCGTGGCTAAATGAAACATGCGTGAATAGATGTAAAAGGCGTGTTTCTATGCGGGCTCACTCTCGATCCGCAAAGTTATCGAGGGGGCCCTGCTTGTCAATAATACTAGACAAATGTCATAAAGCGACCCAATAGAGCTTAGGGTGTATGCTCACCGGACTGCCGCCTCCTGGGTACGAATGCGGACACTTTTGATGTCATCGGATGATTTGCCCATCTCCTTGAGCCTGGCGTGGATGGTGTGCGCAGCCTCGACAGCAGTCTGGGCGTGGAACTCGGCCGGATACGAAATCTTGAACAAAATATTTTCCATAATGTATGAGCCATACTTCATTTGGAACTCAAACGGTTTCCCCTATGTAGGAATAAGCATCGGATATATCTCACTTTATAGATGGACTAACCTTGAATAAGACATCATAGAAACCCCAAGTCTTTGCAGTCAAAACCGACGGGAGACCCATTTCGCCTTTCTTGACGAGAAGAGCGAGGTTAACAGCTCGAGAGCAAGCATCACCAGCCGCCCAAGACTTGCGGGAGCCAGTGTTGGGAGCATGGCGGTAGGTTCGGAGGGATTGACCATCGACCCAGGCTTGGGAGACGGCATCAATGGTTTGCTCGCGGGTGAGGCCACTATATAGGGTTACATCAAACCAAGCCAAAGTGTTGTGTCTGGAAAAAAAAACTCACAGCATCTTGCTAACCACAGCGGTGGAAGCGACCTTGACGAGGACCACATGATCTAATCCGACACGGTTAAACGAATTCAAGAGAGCGAGTTGGCCCTGGATTTCATGCGCTTTAATCATCCCTCCAAGACGTCCTTGACGGTCACTGGCTGTCCTTGCCTAGCAAGGTGGTCAGCAACGGCAAGAATAGCACCAAGATTATCAGATGGGTGTCCCCCTGCGAGTATCTAAGAATCAAATGCCTTGCTTGGTGATCAAATACGTACATTCTGCTGCGAGCCAGCAGTCGTTAAAGTCCAACCACCGAATCATCGTTCCGATATTGAATGCACCACGGATCGGATCGAGCTGGTAGTTTGTTCCTGGAACCTTGGTGCCTACGTTGACGTAAAGTGAGTTCGTGTGGTTGCGTTGTAGACCAGGCAATGGGGCGAACCATTGGGAACAGTCGTGCCCTCGACGACCGGTCCGAGCAGCCTTGCGCACTCTTTGAAGCGCAAGCCTTCGAGACCGCATCCAATGGTGTCAATCAAGCACAAACGCGCGGTTTCCCAGGCGAGGTCAGAGGTGACTTGAAAGTCGTGCACATAATCGGCGATGTCTATGTAAATAGAGAATATCAGCTGCGGTACTTGGGGGGGATTGCTTCGCCGCGACGGACCTTTGACGACCTGGTCGGGTTCTGGGCGGACGGCGCTCTCTCCAAATCCATGGGACATCCTGGACGCAAACGGCGCAGTTGGTCGGAGCGGGGCACAGACGCGGGGTACAGACGAACGCAGTGCGTGGGCGTGGGCGAGGGCTGGGGGGGCACGGGCACGGGCAGCAGAGAGCGTCGAAAGGGACGATGTCGAGGTGCGGAGGGTGTTGCGGACGCTGAGTTTGGCGCGTGCGGCAAGCATCGTGGACAGTGGTCCCGGCCAAGAGATAAAATCGACACGCGTGTATTTACGTGTTTTGGATCGGCAACCACATGTTCCGGCCGTCCCGACACAACACCCATATGACCACCCTCGGGATCGATTTCACTTGTATTTAATTAAGTTGTATAAATTTGTATGTACAAGCAGCGCTGACTAAAGCAAACCGTTGGTCTCGAGAAGCAGCACAATGCCTAAAAAAGGGTTAGATGACAGGGCTTGCAATGGCATCACTAAACTTACTGTGCACAATCTCCGGGATGGTCTGGGCCGTGATATCCACAACAATATCGGCATCGGTAGGCTCCTCATAAGGATCGTCTGCAGTTTCCGTTTAGAGGAGCTCAAAAGGAAAACCCAAGACTCGAGCTTACCGACACCCGTGAAGCCTTTAATCTCACCGGCCCTCGCACGCTTGTAGACCCCCTGTCGATCGTAGCTTCACAGTGCGCCAATGGAGTCGCAACGTGAATAAGGAAGAAGTTGCCGCCGGCGCCAGCCGTGCTGACAACGTGATCGCGAGCGGCTTTCCGGGAATGATGATAGGGGGCGATCGGAGCCGCAATAACAGCCGCCCCCGCACGGGAAAGTTCGGCCGACACGAATGCAATACGCTGAATATTCTTGTGTCGGTCCTCGGGCGTGAATGTCAATTCTAATAGGAGCTTGGCGATCAATGATGTGCTCACGCCCAGGATGGCGTGTGCGTACCTGAAGAGAGCTCCGAGCGAACGGTCTCGCCTAACAACAACGAAACACTCCGACCACCTTGCTGATTCAAGGTCACTTGAAGCGCTCGTGCAATGCTTGCACGACCAGAGTTGTGCAATCCAGTCAAGAACACTAGATTTGTTTATTTTTTACTCAGCTCGTGCTCTAGGTGTGATTCATTGCATCACTCACGTACAAACCCTTGCTTCGTTCGAGGGGGGTACGACTCACGCAAAGTCTTGACTACCTCATCGTAGCTGAACCAGTCGGGAATGGCCTGGATCGGTTCGTTTAATATTCTGTCGCAACAACCAAATAAAATGAAATAAACCCACAGCACCTGTTCGTAGCCTCTTCCGCAGCTCTGTGCCACTGATATCGAGCGTCTGAACGCCCTTGGGAACTAATGACGACCAATCAGTAAAAACATCATCGACTAGGACATTGGGCTTGCCTTCGTCAACGGGCATATACTCATCGGATGACGGAGATACGTCATTTGCTGGAACGGGACCATCTCGATACTCAGCTCATCCTTGTACTTGGTCACAAGCTCTTGCGCATCGTACGGTCCATAAAAGTCCACGCCTTGGGAGTTCTTCCCGGGTCCAGCGTGGTCTCGCCCAACAATAAAATGGGTAGCTCCAAAATTCTTCCTAATGATGGCGTGCCAAACCGCCTCGCGAGGTCCCGCCATACGCATCGCCAGGGGGAGTAGTGCAAGTGTAGCCATACCATTCGGATATTTGGGCATCAGCGCCTGGTAGACTCGAACTCGGGTATAGTGATCCACGTCTCCAGGTTTAGTGAGGCCCACCACGGGATGGATGAGAACATTCGCTCGGCGTTGGCGCGCGGCACGGACGGTCAGTTCGCGGTGAGCCCGGTGCATTGGGTTTCGGGTTTGGAATGCGACGACTTTCCGCCACGCTAGTTTTTTGAAGTGTGCCCGAAGCTCAGTTGGGGTGTCTATACGGATTCAGTTTGAGCGATTCAAAGCGATAGAATGGCCATCTGATACCCACATCGCAAAGCAACATAGTCAAAGTATGTAGGGGGCTGGATGGCCTGGATTTTCCCACCAACATAGATGTCGTTGACCTTGTTCCTCAGGTAGGCGACGGCAGGATGAGCGATGTCATCAGCACCAAACACTTTCTCCGCCTCTAAAACTTTGTTGGGCTTGTAAAGATCTTCGACGGTCAGAATCGCTAGCGCGTTGTCATCCCGTGGGTCACGCAATGCAAGTCGAGCACCAGGTTTGATCCCAAGCCTGTCCACGTCGGCTTGAGAAACGTCAAAGTTTACGGGAATGGGGAAGAGGGCTCCAGATGTGAGTCGTAATGTTTCAACAACCCTGTGAGATGTTAGTTGGGCACCGAGTTATTATTCTATTGCACATACGATTTGTAGTCTGCCTCGTTCAAGAACCCCTCTAGAGGACTGAACCCACCATTCATGATCAATTCAAGATCGCAAATTTGTCGCTGTGGTATGGGTTTTGTTACTAATTTATCCAGCTAGAGTGAATGAGACGCACCTCGGTCAAATTGATATCCGGCAAATTATTGGCCTCTGCCAGTAGCTCTTTCTGCAGAGGCGCATCCCGCAAATGTAGATCCTGGCAACATTCGTAAGGCAACGCATTATAACAAACAGAATTGGCCATGCCTTGAGCACGCCGCCATGAGGGGTGTTGGCCATTGCAAAGTTCAAAAAACTGCCTGAAGGGGGCGGACGTTGGTCGGGGAGTGGAGAGAGCGCTTTTCAGCATCGAGAGTATATATAACGAAAAATATCACTGGTAAGTCCGAAGACGTCCGTTGCGATCGTATTGCGTGCTCAGAGATATGCGGGTGAGTAATGCTTAGCCCGAATTCCGAATTCGACGGCCGGCGGTCGCCAAGTATTTGCCAAGTTGAAACCGGCCTGCCCTGAACGCTGAGCTCTAAGCGCCGATGGGCCACCCCTAAACGGATCGCGGATGTCTGAATTCAGCGATGAATATAAAAGGGGTTTCTCAACACAAGAAGACATCATGTTCCGACCACCACCGTTTAACGGGTTGCCTCTGCTCCAGGATGTATCAATCGTCAGACAGCTATCAGGCCATCACCCGCGACTTGGGCAAGGTACCTCCTAAGATGCAAGAGTCGAGGGTGCTGTCGGAGTGTCCGCAGACCACGCCTCCGCCACCGGTCGACGCGTCGGAAGACTCTTTGCCCCTCTCAGATCTTTCAAATTCTCCTTCCCCTATGGCCGGTCGGAGGATGTCTCTCTTGTCCGACGTCTCGGTTACGGCGCCAGGACCTCTGACGCCGAGCAAGCGACTGTTTGAAGATATTATTGTTAACGAAGATTCTCGGTACTCTGGTACGTGCATATTACATTTAAAATTATTAAAATATGATTATGTTAAAACCAAGTAGTTGGGAATCAGCGCATACATTCAACTCCGTATCCCAAACCACGCCTCCCCACACAA